>KI915041.1:2532323-2544247 GCA_000473445.2 Anopheles farauti | reverse complement strand
TCCACTGCTCTACCAACTGAGCTATCGAAGGTCTGATGTTGGAGAAGCATCATATGATGCTTTTGATGAAGATCCAGATCATGTCTGTCACTCTTTATCTGTCACTCATTTGCATGCAAGTAAAAGTTGAAACGAACATACAAATAACGCAAAAAGATACAACACATACACAAGCAGGCAGTCACGAAAGACATATACCCTACTGATATGAGATGCAACGAGATCCTTCCAAATCATCTGTTTTATTCAATTCATTTGTTAACACATTGAACGCATTGTGTGAACGCTCTAATTAGTGTCGAAGAAAAAACTATTCTAGCTTCCTTCGAACCGGATTTGAACCAGTGACCTATAAATTCCTACATCATCAGCTTTGAAGATGATCCTTCAGATGACTGTTTTCGTCAGATTCTCCTTCCAAACAACGCTCTACAGTCCACCGCTCTACCAACTGAGCTATCGAAGGTGTCTAAGCCATCTATTTTTCAGTCTAACATACTTCTTTTAGTCTTATGTTTAATCGTTAGTCGCTAAGTATTACGTAATCAAGCCTTAAAGTTGTCACCCATACAATTTGTGTTGTGTTTTGCTTTCTATTTGAACTTAAAAGTAGGTATTATTTTAAGCTGCACATATTGCAGCTTTTAATGCACATATTGGACAAGGTATGAACGTTTTATAAAAAAAAAACATGTGTCCCAAATTAAATGATTAAATTGAAAACTCTTTTTGCAATACATGTTCTATCTTTGAGAAGACGTCTAGAGGATTTAAAAATTTCAACACACTGTCTCATCCTCGTTGTCTAAAATATTACTCTTGTACGTTTTCCTAATTGTTTTACCTTGCAGATGATATTTTACGTTTAGTCTGTTTGAAGTTGAAGTGTCCTTTCAATTTTCCCACCTGCCAAAATACCCCCCTCTAACTGGCTTCCTTTACGACTCTGCCTCATTCGTCCAATTAACTGTTTGATACATTTCGGTTGAATAGACGGCTGCCTGCCTGCCGGGTTGCGTGACACCCTCTACGCACCACCTAACGAGGACGACACAACTGTCCGCGAATGTCCTGCGTCATCCACCGATCATTAGGGCAAGCCGTGTGAAACCGTCGTAGCCTTTTAAAAATCACTTCCCCCGGCAGGCTCGCGCCCAATTTCGAAAGGATGCGCAAATGGGATGGACAAAAGGGGAAAGGACGGGCACAAGGAGGGGGTGCTCGTTCCCCAATTAACGTCCTGCTGAGGAGGACGTGCTTCGCTTTAAAACCCCGAAACGTTTGCGAAACGTTGATTTTCATCGATTGTCTATTGCTTGTCGACTTTCCACAGTCGAGCGCCCCGGGGCCATCTGCTCCGTGGTTTGGGTTTTTCGTGAAGCTGCCGACGTGAAGATGTAAAACTCCCACTCCCACGGGCAACCGGTGTGCCTATTGAACGGAATTGACCACAGCAACTGACCGGCCGGGAATTGGTGGTGGGGTGGGGATGGTCAATTGAGCAATTGTTATTGTTGCAAATCAGCACAATGTGGCGTGCCTTGTGCCAACTGGCCACAAACGCAATCGCAATCGAGCCCGAGTTGAAGCATCTACCGCTTGTTGGCTTCCCGCTCGATCCGCGATTTTTGCAAAGCAAAAGAAGCGAAGCGAGGGTTGGGATGATGTTTTTTTTTTACTATTTTGCTTTGAACACCGTGAAACGAGCGGTGATAATTTTTATTTTCAATTTACACCATATCATTCCCGTGCACGCTTTTCGCCGCCGCTGATAATTTAAACTCATTAATTTCGAACACACTCAGCTCGCAGTCAAGTGAGCAGAACTTAATTGAAGAACCCTCCGTAGGCAGTTGCGGTAAAAATGATATCCACTCATGTTCTCATACGAGAAAAAATGAATACGGTTTTTCGCCTGCCATTCGGATTAGTCATGGGCTTTTTATTGCGACTTGTCGTCGAGCCGATGGAGTGGTGCACTTTAGACAGGACGACATGTTGACATTCGCTCCCGCTCGAGCACATGTTGCGGATTCGCTACGGTCGAAAACGGCAGAAACAAGTCGCCGTTGGTTTTGTTCTGTAGGAGGTTTAGGAGCTGTAGAACACCGCTGACCACTTTAAATGGATTTTTTTTTTTTGAGTCCATTATGAATTTTAGTTGCGCTTCTGCTGTTGCCTGCAATAATTTGGAAATATTTTACGCCTATCACAACATCTTTTATTGTTGACCATTTGCTGGAGGCAGTTTTTAAATCTCACGGTGAGCGTGTTTTATTTGACGAGGGCTAGAATGCATGAAATGTCATTTTATAGCTCTAAAAAACAATTTGTGCCCTTATTTTCAAGATTTATTTTATAGCAGAAATGAGCAGCCTTTCAAGGAAATATCCATATACTTCTCTAATAGAATGCAATTAGATATAAAAAAAAAACAAACAATTTAAAAGTGTATTTTGATAATTAACTGTTGTGGCCTATCTACAATAAAACCATAACGTTTGTACACCGAAAAGCTTTGAGAAGTTTGAGTAAATTTTGTGAAAACCACATTTGAGATTCGAATCATCTCAGTTATCATCTCAATTAAATCTCAACTAGTGGATATTTAGAACCTGTTTTGTAGAAAATAATTGTAGATTTTAATGGGTTTTATTAGTTTACGTAGACGATATTACTAAATTCCTTATTTTGAGCCACGTAAAATATCAAATTATTTCAAGAAAGCTCAACAGAAACTATATCAATATATTACCAATATCCCCGCAGTTCATCATGCCTGCCCTTTTTCTGGCAACCATAATCTGCAAATTGCGTTCCCGCTCACGAACATTAGAAGCGATTCCTCAACGCCTTTTTGGTCAATCGTCGATGGGCGAAATTGCATTTTCTCGTTGCTTATGCGCCCTTCCCAACTAATCAACATCCCATTCAAATGAGTTACGATGGCAAATATTTTGGATCGTAAATAATTTTAAAAACCACCCCGGCACACACCTTGCGCCGTTCGTTCCCTCGGGGTTAATGAGTGCGGCTCAGCTTATCATAAATTAGTTGCCCAACGCCAACCGACGATCAATACACATTCGATTTCGGTTCGCCCTAATTTCCAAACGATCCGAAAGATGCACTGGCACTGGGCTCTATTTGCATTGCTGCATCCCAGCCGAACTGAAATGGAGGTAAAATATCAATTTTTGAATGTGACCTTCATCCGCCCCGTCGTCGACAAGGCGATTAATCGAAATCTTTGCGTGCTCTATAAGTTTAATTAAATCATGTTTCTGACCGCTTTATTTCCCGCGCAGGGGACATCGCTCACGTTCGCATCGATCAAAGTTCGACCGAGTGAGGGACATCAAACAAACGAATCCTTCCGTACGTACCCACGCGCGTGCTTAAGTGGAACGGCCGTCCTTCCCTTCCCGTTCGCAAGTGCCGCCTGGGTGCATGCGGAAGTTGTAAGTTTAATTAACATTCACTCTCCGAATGTTCTCTGGGTGGAATTTAATGTGCCCCGGGAAGAATGGTGTACCCGAAACACAATGGGCTTGGGAAGGGGGATTCCGCGTGAATTAGAAACATTCGACAATCATGTCCGATTGGGTGTCTGGGGCGTCGCCCGTCTCCTCGCGGGGTGTTCTCCGTGCGTCCCTTATCTTCGCTCTTTTCGTTCGTAGGGCATTTCGAAATTATTTTACGCACGTGACCGACCGCACGTGTGGGTCGTTGTTAGGTGATTTTGAATGTTGCTTTTCAATTTTATTACTTCCTCTCTTCCCCGTGCTTCCCGCAAAACGTTACGAATCATCGGACGGGAGGGGAAATGTTTTTTTTTTGCTATAGAAACTTTGTGTTATCGTTGTACTGCATTTGCGTTTCTTTGTGAAGAAAATTTAGGATTGTTTTCCAATGAAAACCCTTCTGCTATTAACAACACTCATCGAGCGAGGTCTTGTTTCTGGAGAGAATTTTTTATGTCGGTTTTTAGTAGGCAAAAAACAAAAAGACTTATTTTCATCTCCTTCGAACCGGATTTGAACCAGTGACCTATGGATTACTACTACTACCACGTGACGATCACTAACTGGGGGTGAAGTTTCCACCACTGCTCGATCGCCACTTTCGCTACAGTCCACCGCTCTACCAACTGAGCTATCGAAGGCTTCGAGTGTTGCTTTCGAAAGGTAAGCACAAAAACCGTCCAAAACGGTTACCTTCCAAGCCCCCAAGCCAAGACAGTGAACGTAAGCACTCTGTCGGAGAGATAGTAGACTAACGATGCGAGCATTCACTTGCAGCAGACGTTGGTGGAGGGAGAAGTGCACACGTAGTAGGGGATTATCGCATTTGCATGCACAAGTGGAGCAAATAAAAATAAATTGAAAGCTTTGATTGCTAGAAGTGCAAAATAAATGCTCAATAAATATAAATGCGTCTCATCTCCTTCGAACCGGATTTGAACCAGTGACCTATGGATTTCTACACCAACTTTTGGGGGAGAGATCTTCGGAAACATTTTGTCCGATTTTGATTGATCTCCTTCCAAACGCTCTACAGTCCACCGCTCTACCAACTGGGCTATCGAAGGTGTTGAGGAGATTAGCTATTACCAGCTTTAAACACTACCACATCCACTGTCCAATCAGTTCACAAACGGTGATCATTCAAAGGTCCTCGAATTCAATCTTCCTTTCACGTGGAAGCATATACATTAACTGCTCAGTAATACTCCCCTCTCTGTGGACGACTGTTACATTTTAGACTTAATGTTCTTCAGTAAAGTTACCATATAAAAGATTCGTCGCTAAGCAATGTCTTCAAAATATCTGAAGGATACATTCAAAATATAGGTAGAAAAAAAAACATTCTAGCTTCCTTCGAACCGGATTTGAACCAGTGACCTATGGATTTCTATTATTTTCTGGCGATCATGTGTTGCATTTCTTCGTCTACATGATCTCCTTCCAAACTTTCTACAGTCCACCGCTCTACCAACTGAGCTATCGAAGGCGTTGAAAGTGGAGCCGATGTAGACCTTTTAAACCCCAAGATTGTGGTACTTTCATCAACCAGAAACTCGGGCGGTTAACAGTGAAACGTGAAATCGGGCCACGCACGTGACTTGAAGCGAATGTAAGTCATTGCACTGCGATTGTGCTGCGATCGAAGGCCAAAGTAGTAAAACAAAGTTGCATAACGTCAGGCTGTTTGTTGATTTTTGTTATTTTTCCTCCACATCATCCACATCAGCACGGGCGAAGTTATCGCTAAAGAGGGCACGCGCTTGATTGTGGAGGTATGTTTAGGTCCTTGTGTCTTTCCTCACTGCTTTCACTAATCTCACGATTCTCTCTTGGTGAAGCGACAAACTTTTCGCGAGGGGAAGAGACAAGAGTATCGTTAAGCAAAAACAAACTTTAGCCAACTCTTCTAGCAGGAAAAATTTAGTGAAAATATACCAAACGATAAATGCATTTATAAAAGCACCAAAAATATTACCTTTCTCTTTCTCTCCTTCGAACTGGATTTGAACCAGTGACCTGTGAATAACTTTGTAGACACAAGTCCGCTCCAACACTCCCTCCTTACTTAAGTTTCGAAGAGCCATAGAGAAATCTGATCATTGATGTATGTATGTATACAAGACGAATTATATACACAAACACAAAGGCCCCGGCCGCAAGGCCTGTTGTGTGGACGAAAATCAATGGATATACATACATACAGACGAAAATGCGAATATATATGATCGCGATTTCTCTTGACAGTGGAAACTTTGAGTTGTTCGGAGGCGTTTGGAGTTCAAGTGACAGTAACCTCACGAAGAGGGAAGAAGGACTCGGTGCAATACATTACAGTCCACTGCTCTACCAACTGAGCTATCGAAGGTCTGATGTTGGAGAAGCATCATATGATGCTTTTGATGAAGATCCAGATCATGTCTGTCACTCTTTATCTGTCACTCATTTGCATGCAAGTAAAAGTTGAAACGAACATACAAAGAATGCAAAAAGATACAACACATGCACAAGCAGGCAGTCACGAAAGACACATAGCCTACTGATATGGGAAGATCTTGCCAAATTATCTGTTTTAGTCAATGAAATCATTTGTTTACACATTCCAGCACTGTGAACGCTCTAATTAGTGTTGAAGAAAAAACTATTCTAGCTTCCTTCGAACCGGATTTGAACCGGTGACCTATGGATTCCTACATCAGCTTTGAAGACCATCCTTCGGATGACTGTTTTCGTCAGATTCTTCTTCCAAACAACCCTCTACAGTCCACCGCTCTACCAACTGAGCTATCGAAGGCGACGAAAAGTCTGAAAACAAAATGCATTCGCACTCCACATGCTTGTAGACTAATTGATAAGAAAAGGTAACGATCGCTGCCGCAATTTGCCTTGGCCCAGGCACATCAACATCATGCACATCTTGGTCCATTAATAGATAACATACATAGCAACATAAAGATACGTCTAACATAAAATATCTCGCAATCCTTCGAACCGGATTTGAACCAGTGACCTATGGATTTCTGTTTGATTGGAGGTGATCTCTCCTCTCCCGGATGGTTTTCCTTCAGCCATCTCCTATCAAATTTTCTACAGTCCACCGCTCTACCAACTGAGCTATCGAAGGTGGTGATAGAGTCAAATATTCCCACCATATTTTCTAACCCCCGGGAAACGTACAACAGATTGGTGGTGCAAGGTATAAAGGATAAGGGTTGGAAGGGCGCGCAGAGAAACCCATAAACATCCGCATGTTTAAAGTTGCGTCAGCCAATTTGTTACTCAATTGGTAAAGTGCATAATTTCACAAATTAATTTTCCCATTCCCATCCCAATTGGTGGCCTGTGGTGCCACACCTTTACGCTGCTACCCGTGTGCGTGTGTATGTATGTGTTTTATTGGCCCGATTTTATGCACTCAACAACAATAAAAAAATGCTGAAGTGAGCAATAATAACAGCGAAACAAAAAAAATTACGCCAAGTGGAATCGTGGATATTATTTCCGTCCATGGGAACGCCGGCAATAAATGCAACCTGAGAAAACCTCCCGGTGGAGGAGGTGCTGCTGCTGCTGCCGTGTTTTTCGTTCGCGTTTCATACGCGCACGACTCGCTTGTATGTTTCCGCCCAATTTGCGCGAGTAAAATCAATTTTAATCATCCCTTTCGCGTCGTGGTCCTTTGTTACACACACACACACACACACATACACAGTCAATCGACGGGGAAAAAAGAATCGCTAATACCCACAAATCGGAACCCCTTTGCTGTTGGAGGGAGAGGGATATCATCTTTGTACCTGTTTTTTTTTATTTTTATTTTTTATGTAAGTGATTACTTAAAATAAAAACTTTGCAAGAACTAAAGATCTTCGTCTGGGGTATTAAAAAAAATAAAATCAGTACCCGTTTCGTTCGTTCATGCTCTCGAACAAGTGCAATTTAATTTACAGAACTCGAACCGGTAACGACAATCCACGCTGCAATCAAAAACGGGTTGTTAATACATTCGCTCGCAATCGAAGCAGCCAACGCCAACGTGCTTCCGAGCGTTTTCCGAGTGGCAACATAAAATTAATTACACTCATCGCCGAGAGTTCGTTCTTCAGAACTCGATCTTGCTGCGGCCCCGTTCTCGGTGCAATTGTGAAGCAGAAGAGCTGCAATTGGCAAGTGGCAGTTGCTAATAAAACGTAGTTTTATTTCATTTCTTACTACTCAAGGTAGCACACTGGGTTTTTGTTGGGCGCAAAAAAAATCTCTGAAATGAGGACTATTTATGAAGCTTTTGTTACATTTTGATAAACCAATAACATTGTTTTAGAATTATTTTAAGAGTGTTTACATGAAAATTATGTTTGTACATACAAAACTAAAATCTAATTCAAAACAAAAAAAGTTTAAATATGATATAATACCAATCTTTGTTTGTCAAATAAGCTTTCAAAAAACACAATATAGTAAGATCGATACTGTGTCTCAAATATATTTTTTTCTGTCAATACTTGTAGTACATTTGTAGTGCAACTTGTGGCAAAATGTCGGAAAATAAGAAAACTTGTTTTGTTCTTTGTGATGTTATCAGAATTAATTGTTAATTAACAATTCAAAAGGCACAATGTAAATGAAATCGAAATATCATTGTATTTGTTGAACTGAACCTTATTTAAGGGTAAAGGAAATATTATAAGAAGACATTAACTAGATCGTGCTACAGCAGATTAAAATCCTTGTTAATCCTTGTTAACACCTGTTTCGCCCACTGTGCGCAGCTTTCTCTCGCAAACCTTCATGTCTTGCACGCAGCAGTTTCCGTTTAGCTTCATTTCCTGTTCCCAGGAAAACCGAAGAAGCCTTCCTCACGTTATCATAACCCGCACACCAGGTTCCACACCTCGAGCAGCCAATCAGTTGCATCCTGAACGGCACCACATCACGGCCACGATGTGTGTAATCAAGGCTTCGTAAAGGAAGCGAGGACGAAAGTCATTTCTTTCGCTGCTGTCTGCCTCTCTCTCTCTCTCTCTTTCACCCCTTTTGTTTCGCCAAAATAGCCCCCATTGCTACCGGTTTTCCGCCGCACGAGTTGTGGGAAAACACAACACACAACACGCCCGTTTCCTCTTCAATCAGCAGCAGAAGGTGATTAACTTTAAACTGCGTCACTGCGTCATTGCGCCAGCTCGAAAATGGTAAGCATATATTATGCGCCACCCTGCCCCGCCACCACCGTTACCGTCCGAGCTTTATCAAGGTCACCCGGAGGGGTGGACGAGCTCGAACCTGCAACTCCCCCCGCCGAAGTGCCACAGGTGCCAAAAACCCGAAACAAAAACACAATCCCCGCGTAGAATCGCGTTTTCTCACGCATTTGCTACGCCTCGACGGTTCTCGATTACGGCAACACCTGACCATCTGACCGATCAGGGCGTTTGTGGAGTACTTTTTTAAGGTAGCAGCGGCACATCGCCAATCAATCCACGGTGTCCTCCGTGTCCCTTCTTCCCCGCTCGCACAACGTTCGGAGCAAAAAGAAATGAATGAAAGTAGCGAAACATCCTGTGTGTCGCAAAATGTTTTCATTCACAAAACCGTCTCGACCGATCCGCGTCCGCTTTTTGGCTGGTCGACGCGCGGGAAACCAGTTTTACGCGCCGGGACTTGAATTTGCAACAGAAAAAGTCAATCGTAAGAACGGTGCGCGAGCATTACGCCACTTAAAAACACCATTTCCTGCATTTCGGCTTGCAGATGCGGTGAGGACGACACAGGGCGGCAGCAGAAGCGGCAGGAGAGCGGCCGGTTATTATTATTATTTACCTTCCGTACGGAGGGTGATGGGAAGTGAGGTGAACAAAAATTAATGATGATAATACGGTGGAAAGCAACACCAGGAAGTAAAGTTCTTCTCTGCCACATGGCACCAAGAACTCGTCCGTCTGGTCTTGTTTGTTGTTGAAAGAACTTTCATTCAACGGTTTACCTGGCCTGTCTCACACTGTTTATTGGATTCTTGTTTTTCTTTTTAAGCACCAGAATGGACAACAGTTGTTTTTGCCCGGGCAGGAGTAATTAAGAAAAGGACATGAGTTGCAAGATTTATTACCCACGATTCTGTTGTGCTGGATCGTCCGTGTGAGTGTGTTTTTATAAAAAAAAAGTGTGATGTAGAAATCCGAATCAAACCCAAATCAGAGCACACCGTGCCAAACAGGTTCTTTCGGAAATGGATGCATTTAACAGATAAATAGAATATGGATAAAATGTTTGAACCAAAAGATATAAATAAATTATAGAATTTAGCAGCCTTATGCAACGTGGGTTTATTTTGAAAAAGTTAGGATTTGAAAAAGGTTTTCATACGCTAAGAGTCAATTAATCTTAATCTTCTAAATTATTTAATCGTATTAATTAATATATCTAAATTATTCTTTTAAATTATTAAACCGAGTTTTATGATATGTAAAATCACTGAAAAAAAAACGATATCTATATTAAAAAGTTTTAATCTAAAATTAAGATCAAAAATATAACTTACTTTTATGTGGTATCTTTACATTTTTTATCCATCCGTGGTTAAAAGTAACCCATACAAACGTAATTCCCACCAGTGACGCAAACTGCGTTAAACATTCTCCTCCTAGTGACACTAATTTATAATATATTTGCGATGCAGATAAAAAAAATGAAACTGAAACGTGTGTGAGCAACCAGCGGCAGCATTACAAATCATCACAAACATCCCTTCGTCGGTGCGTACACTATTTTACAGTCGGTAGGATTTTCTTTTTCCGAAGCAAATCCCCGGCGTAAACAACCGTGTTCTACCGACTTAACACCTAGCTTCCTAGAGGGTGTCTTCCCGCTGAGCACGAGAAGAAGCGGCTTGGTACGTAAGAATATTGTTGCCGATTAGAACACCCCATACGGCCGCTTTCTGCCCATAGAGGGGAAATAATTACAAATTTTGCTCAACCAACGAAACTCCTTCCGTTGTTTGCCTTGCTGCTGTCTCCCTTTTCTTGTGTGATTCATTTGAACTAGCTACGGTATGATTTGAAATATTGTTTCCAGTCTTTCTTCCCCACTTCTCCGTAACCCTGGTACAACAATCGACCTGATCGTGTGTTTTTTTAATGGAAATTGAAACTCATCGCTCATGTACAAGAATTGCTGGCTAACGACTTAACTCCCGGAAAACGCGACACGTGACTGCCACGTGATCAACGTTGAAAGCTTTTTCCCTCTCGCGTTTTTTTATGACCTTCGAATAGGGTTAGCCACACGAAAAGGAGGAAAAACCCTTATAACAAGCAACATAAAAGATTGACATATAAGTTTTGTGCCACTTGAACTTGCATGCAAATGAAAAACACATGGAGAGTTGAAAGAGCACGATCGGGTTGATAAATTCTCTCTCACTGGATAAAAAGCATCTAGCAAAGCGTCTTCTCCGGCGATTCTTCGATAGCTCAGTTGGTAGAGCGGTGGACTGTAGTTAGCACTTCTCGAGGGCAAGAATCTCTGTCAGAACCCTCCATCTATACATCCTCATCTCTCAACAGGGGTTTACATCTCAATTCAAGTCAAGTCAAAAGTATATATATGATCTTCATAACTTTCTCTTAAAAGAGGAAGAGGGTTACCAATTAGTAAATAGAATAAAAATATTCCCAAACTAATGTTACATTAGACGGACTTGTTCAGGTTTGAAACCTTTGTTGAAGTATGGTGGAGTGAGTAGAGCAAACTTGTCATCTCTCAAAAGAGCAGTCATCCACAGGTCACTGGTTCGAATCCGGTTCGAAGGATTGCGAGATATTTTATGTTGCTATGTATACTATCTATATTAATGGACCAAGATGTGCATGATGTGCATGATGTTGATGTGCCTGTGCCAAGGCAAATTGCGGCAGCGATCGTTACCTTTTCTTATCAATTAGTCTACAAGCATGTGGAGTGCGAATGCATTTTGTTTTCAGACTTTTCGTCGCCTTCGATAGCTCAGTTGGTAGAGCGGTGGACTGTAGAGGGTTGTTTGGAAGAAGAATCTGACGAAAACAGTCATCCGAAGGATGGTCTTCAAAGCTGATGTAGGAATCCATAGGTCACCGGTTCAAATCCGGTTCGAAGGAAGCTAGAATAGTTTTTTCTTCAACACTAATTAGAGCGTTCACAGTGCTGGAATGTGTAAACAAATGATTTCATTGACTAAAACAGATAATTTGGCAAGATCTTCCCATATCAGTAGGCTATGTGTCTTTCGTGACTGCCTGCTTGTGCATGTGTTGTATCTTTTTGCATTCTTTGTATGTTCGTTTCAACTTTTACTTGCATGCAAATGAGTGACAGATAAAGAGTGACAGACATGATCTGGATCTTCATCAAAAGCATCATATAATG
>KI915041.1:2477895-2532135 GCA_000473445.2 Anopheles farauti | reverse complement strand
ATCGTGAGATTAATGAAAGCAGCGAGGAAAGACACAGGGACCTAAACCTACCTCCACAATCAAGCGCGTGCCCTCTTTAGCGATAACTTCGCCCGTGCTGATGTGGATGATGTGGAGGAAAAATAGCAACAATCAACAAACAGCCTGACGTTATGCAACATTGCTTTACTACTTTGGCCTTCGATCGCAGCACAATCGCAGTGCAATGACTTACATTCGCTTCAAGTCACGTGCGTGGCCCGATTACATGTTTCTGGTGGATGAAAGTATCACAATCTTGGGGTTTAAAAGGCTACTACATCGACTCCACTCTCAACGCCTTCGATAGCTCAGTTGGTAGAGCGGTGGACTGTAGAAAATGTGAAAGGAGATCATGTAGACGAAGAAATGCAAATCATGATCACCAGAAAACAATAGAAATCCATAGGTCACTGGTTCAAATCCGGTTCGAAGGATGCTAGAATGTTTTTTTCTACCTATATTTTGAATGTATCCTTCAGATATTTTGAAGACATTGCTTAGCGACGAGTCTTTTTGATGACAACTTTGCTGAAGAACATTAAGTCTAAAATGTAACAGTCGTCCACAGAGAGGGGAGTATTACTGAGCAGTTAATGTATATGCTTCCACGTGAAAGGAAGATTGAATTCGAGGACCTTTGAATGATCACCGTTTGTGAACTGATTGGACAGTGGATGTGGTAGTGTTTAAAGCTGGTAATAGCTAATCTCCTCAACACCTTCGATAGCTCAGTTGGTAGAGCGGTGGACTGTAGAGCGTTTGGAAGGAGATCAATCAAAATCGGACAAAATGTTTCCGAAGATCTCTCCCCCAAAAGTTGGTGTAGAAATCCATAGGTCACTGGTTCAAATCCGGTTCGAAGGAGATGAGACGCATTTATATTTATTGAGCATTTATTTTGCACTTCTAGCAATCAAAGCTTTCAATTTATTTTTATTTGCTCCACTTGTGCATGCAAATGCGATAATCCCCTACTACGTGTGCACTTCTCCCTCCACCAACGTCTGCTGCAAGTGAATGCTCGCATCGTTAGCCTACTATCTCTCCAACACAGTGATTACGTTCACTGTCTTGAGGGGCTTGGAATGTAGCCGTTTTGGACGGTTTTTGTGCTTACCTTTCGAAAGCAACACTCGAAGCCTTCGATAGCTCAGTTGGTAGAGCGGTGGACTGTAGCGAAAGTGGCGATCGAGCAGTGGTGGAACTTCACCCCCAGTTAGTGATCGTCACGTGGTAGTAGTAGTAATCCATAGGTCACTGGTTCAAATCCGGTTCGAAGGATGGGTTAACTTTTTTTTCTTTCCATTTCTAATAGAACTCACCATTCAAATTAGCATTTGTATACGATTGCGCTTGAGGTGTGGACACGCACCTACCCGTAAACAGCAAACCTTGAAAACTGCAATCACTCACAATATTGGCACGAGGCAAGGTTAGAGATAATTTAATTGCATCGCACCAACTCGGTGCAACCGGATGCGGAGGTGTGTAGGGACATTTCGAAACCGGATGTGATGTGAAATGATTGCTTCCACTCATCAACTGCAACGGAAATCTCCTTCCCGGCTTCTTCCTTTTGGAGCGCAAACAAGAACTTAGATTGATTAGTGAACATTGTGTTGAAATCGCCGTACCAATCGGTGGAGTCGTATGGGAATGGAGAATACAATTAACCTGCAGGAGGCGAAGTGGGGAAGGAAAAATGAGAACCATCTCGAACCCGGAAGGATACGTGAAACGATTGGAGTTTAAATCGATTTGTCTTCTATTTGAACATGGCATCATCGGGGTGGCAGGTATCATCGTTTTAATTTAATTTGAGTTCCTTTGTATGACGCATGCGAATGCGCGCTGTTTTCTCAATCGTTTAATTAGAGATTAGAATTGAGAGAATTGGCAAACGGATGCACATGTATGCTTCTGTCGTTTTTCATACAGTTAGATACAAGATTTATGTTTTGTTTCTTGAATGTTTAGACAAATCTCGAACGGAAACAACGTTGTCAACTAGAGTTTAATTTCATTACGACATGAGTGTGTCTAAGTTGAATCCAGAATTAATATTTGTCCCAAAAAAAGAACAAAAATATTTACATTTAATTCTAAAAAAAAGTTGCAACCAATAATCAGCTCTTAAAGCATAAATAATGTTTCAGGAAATTAAACAATTTGAAGCATTTTTTAAACAATGCTTACATTCCTCTCATTTGATTGAAACGCTGTATTGTCATTATAAGTGTAAATGAAATATTCTAACTAAAATCCTAACTCCAACATTGTATTGCGCATTGTCTTCTATCAAAACGTGTCCACATCCTTTGTAAACATTCACAAACACACGCACAGCTAGGCTTGTTTCATAGGGTTTCAAGTACGCGTTTTTCCAACCCCTGCTTGAAATGTCTCCCACCCCCCTTCGTGTCTTGTGTAGTTACTCACAGTAGTTCCTTCCGTGCAGAACAACACTCCCAGTAATCCACCAAACATGGCCTACGACAAGAGGCGCACCGGAGGAACCCTTCGGTAGAAGCGGTTGGTTCCCTCTACCCATCCGAGTCTCCTCCCACTCCCTGCGAACGCCGTGACGGCCACCATCTTTCTTGTTGTCTGTGTGTGTGTGTGTGTGTGTGTGTGTGTGTGTGTGTTTGTGCTCCCTAATCCTTCTTTCCCGGCGGAAAGATAATTGGAAATTGTATTCCGCAAGGAACCCCGCCCGAGAACCAAGGATCAGAAAGGTTCTCGGCAAATGTGTTTAACCTTCCCCGCAGTGAGAAAAACGGGATGGAAGAAGGTGCTCTCTCCGTCCCTGCCATCCCTTCCCAAATCCTGCTTCTTTTGCATGGAAAAGCGATCTTTTACAAAGGGAAGGACGTTTGTAACACACACACAAAAAGCGACAAACGACCATCGTGTTTCGGGCCGGGCGTACGCCGCCGTCACTCATCAGTCATCTTTGGTTCCATCCCCGCAGCTTCCCCAGCACCCAGGGGCAGAGATCCCTGGGCCCGAAAATATTCAACGCAATTAGAACGAACTACCACCACCCGTGCGCTCATATTTCCACTTCCACGTCGGGTATATCGAGTTGGGCCACGTGGCTCAGGCGACGTCCTTCCACCTCCCGTCCGTCCGTCCTTTGCTTCCGCCAATCGAATCGAGCGGATTATGCACTTTGCCGTTGCCGCTCCGATTCCGGTTCGCTTTCCAGGGTTTAGTGGCTGTTGTGTTTTGTGTTGTCCCGTGCCTTTAACGCAGTAGAGACGCTTCGGTCCTTTCCACGTTTGCCTGCGAGTTGTTCGAAAAATAAAAATGGAAGGGTCAGGTCCGTGATTCACCTTCGGGGCGAGACGTCCATTTTATTTCTTTTTCCACGCACAAGCACACACTCACGCACGATATTGAGGACGAAGTTTTTGAGTGGTAATGCAATTATGGTTTGTTTATGTTGATTATACCCTCGCCATGCACGCACGCAAAATCTACTTCGCTCTTCACGGGATGAAAGTATCGATTTTCGCCCGGGCACAGATCCCGTCAAGTGCGACTTGCCTAGGTGCCTTGGGACCTACTTTTCGTGCGAAAGGCGACCGACGACGACGACGGGTCTGCGTTTTATTTTGACGGCCCCCGAGGTACGACACATTTGGCAGCGAGAAATCAACGCCAAAAAATCGGTGGCCATCCCGTCGGCGTGGGAAAGTGAATCCTTTTTCGTTCATAACTTCACCGGCGCTGCCGGATCATTTCGCGGCGGGATCCCGGCTTGCTTTGGGTGCTGCAAGCGGGCGATAATCTCGCCTCGTTCGAGCGCCATTTTTGGGGGGGGGAGGGGTGAAGCGGCGATTTAATAACAATAAAAACTCGACCCGAGAGAACCCACTGACTCCGCTCGCGCTGCCCCGGAAGAGAAAGCACCTTCGACACATACTACCGCTCATTTACAGCTCCTCCGTCTCGGTGTGGTTCCGTTCTTCGTCCTTGGCGTGCGCGAAATCCAAAGCGAAGAAAGACAATTAGCAACGGGGAAGCAAAATTATCCCGGATCCGTGGTGTCCGATTTCTGCCATCCATCGCTTTTCGTTCGTCTTTTCCGCGCCAATTGCCGAAGCACGACTCGACTGACTTTTGGAAGTATCGTTCGGTGCGCTTTGATATCAGGTAGTTTGGATGAGTGATCGGAGAAAATTGCTCCCTGATTGTCGACACAAAAACCCAAAACGACCCCGCACAAACATTGATCGATCGTTTGGCCTCGATCGCCGTACTAAGCCGAGCCACAATCCGAGCCGACACTCCGGCTCGAAGGACCAAATTTTAATTATCGAATATCGTCGTCGGTTACTTTGTGCCGCTTGATGGGCGGCTTCGTTTTTACTTCACTTTACACACTCCTCCCTCCAGTGGACACAATGATACTTTCACTCGCTGTATTTAAAGCGCCATGCTCTCCCTACTCCGGCGGAAACGGTGCGTGCCCGGTCCCTTCTATTGCTTCGCGTCTTCCGCCGTGCTTGTTGTGCTTTGTTTGTGAGCTTTTTATTCGCACACCGACGCGGTGCCTTTCGTCGCCTTCGATAGCTCAGTTGGTAGAGCGGTGGACTGTAGAAGATGTTTCAGCGGTGGTTGTTGAGTTGTTGTGAGCTTTGAGAGTTTGTTGTGTGAATACGAAGAAAGCATTTGTTTCCGAACAATTGCACACTTTCTCCCCACGGCCCCCCCAAACCATGTGTTGTGGCTCTTTAATATAGATACAAGTCTTGCTGCTCCAGCTTCTCTATCTCTGTCCTGTATACGGTAATCCATAGGTCACTGGTTCAAATCCGGTTCGAAGGAAAAGATGATTTTTTATTTTTATTTTATATATTTATTTGTTTATCTAAACAAACCTCACATCAGCAGACCAGGTATCAATTGAATTTGAACTGATGTTGATTTAAATGTGTTGCAAAGACCGCCTATATCTATCTGTTTTCAAAGTAGATGTATAGTTTATAATTGAATAGATTACCAAAATAGATGTTCTGATAAGGTATAACAATGTTTCTTCTATAACTTTTCCATGTTTTTCTCGTTATTATTTTTATTTCGTACATTGAGGAAGTTTTCTCCTTGTTGCATTAGAATAACCACATATACGACCAAGACACGACGTTAAAAGTTAATTTTTAGAATAAAATTACCTTTGTTAAATTTGTTTAATAATATTTTTAGCACAAAATCAGCTTAAATTGGGTAGATATTTTTTTCCACAGGCAATTTTAGTTGTGCCTGTGAAAGAGACTCAAAAACTTCGTGTGTTGTTGTGGTGCATACTTATTTTCATAAAGTTTTCATCACAATACTTACAACCTTTCCTGTTATGGTTTGTCAACATGGGTTTAAATCGCTTTCAATTTTTTCCAATTAATGTTACAATTAATGTTGCATTTTTTTCTTTCTTTTCAACAGACTCCTTCCAAACATGCAAAAAACTGAACGTATGTTCCTTCGAACCGGATTTGAACCAGTGACCTATGGATTTCTATTGTTTCGCCGGGTGTGAGATCAGATGCAGTTTTCATCGATCACCTTGCACCTTTCTACAGCCCACCGCTCTACCAACTGAGCTATCGAAGGATGCTTGACGATGAGTACAAAGTAATGCACCAAAATCAATAGCAAAAGCAAGTGATTAATTTATATATTTTTTATTTATTTCCCTCTAGACCTACTGTGGGCGGTGTGTGTAATTAATCGAAGCTTGCGTCCAATGCATGAGGAATCGTTGCTGATAACACTTCATCGGATGATAGTGAGGACGTATGAGATCCGCATCATGGTTCAAAACATCTCCACCACCTCCAATCAACCTTCGATAGCTCAGTTGGTAGAGCGGTGGACTGTAGCGTGTTTCAGGTGGGGTGAAGATCGAATGAAATCTCACCTCGCAAAACAATAGAGCCATCCATAGGTCACTGGTTCAAATCCGGTTCGAAGGAGCGTTTCTTTTTGCTTACCCCCAAGCTTTGGATGGGGTACCTTTCAAGCCGCGAAAGCACCACCGGAAACATGTGATCTTAACGAAGCCATTACCACCTGTAACGAGCCGTGAGTGTGCGTGTTTGTGTGTGGGAAACGGTTTTAACTGCTTCACCCCGCGGAACCCCGTCCGTCGTGCTAGTTGCTGGTGACAATTTCCGTCGATACTGCCGCAGACCGATCATTTTCGATCCCGACACCGATCATTACCCAGCGCAGCACTGCGCACATTTTCCCTTTCCATGAATCGAACGCGTGGTCGTCGCGTAGAACTGGAGAAATCCAAAACGCCCGGAAAAAAAGTCAATGAACGAATCGAAACCAACCAACAACCAAAAGCAAAGAACACAAAATCGGAAGATAGATGCAGTGTCGGTAGCAGCGAAGGGAAGTAAGTCGATTCGAATAAAACGCGCACCCCGCGGGAGACGGGGTGGGTGATCGAGAAGACGAAAACAGAAGGTGCAACGCAATACAACACGCTCACACACCGTTCGATAAGCATCGTGGGAACGCGTGTGGTGAAACACAAAACTTCCTTTTTTGCTTACACCTCGGTCGGGTCGGTCGGGTCGGTCGGGTCTTCCCTTACAGCATTGGGCGCTGGTGCATGTCCCGGTGCAGCCAGCACACCTTCCCCGATCGATTCGATATTGCTACACACTTTGTGCATCGTCGTTTTTTTTCTTACTTCCTCCCGTTTCGTCTTACCGCGTCTGACAGCTTTGCATTCGTAATGCATGAGATAATAATAAGAGCAATAAACGTGCCTCTGGGAGCGCCGCACGCTGAATGATAAGGTTGAACCGATAGAAACCGATAAAGTGAAGGGAAAAGAAGAGCAGGATGACTCCAAAGGTGGGGTGGCGGGTGGGCGAGGAAGAATGAAGCGGCTCCTTCGCGCGTGGTTTGCTCACACTGTCCATCATCGGAAGTGAGAAAAATTAAAGCTATATATAGGGTAAGTGCACCAATTATGGACGAGTTTATACACCGTTTACACGCAAAAATCATTTATTTCAAATCCACTGTACCAAAATTCACAAACGTAGATTTTTATGGTAGACAAAAGTTTTATTTACATTTTGACTGTTCAATTGTGCAGATTGAGCTCGTAATGTAGAAGTTATAGCGTTTTTCCTAATCCGCTAAAATGCACCAATTGTTGTGCTATTCTAAAAACGACATTACAACAGTTCACATGCTGAAAATGGGTTTAGAAATAAAGAATAATGTGTTTTAGGAATTATCAACCATTATCGACCATTAAATATCATGTTTGGAGCGCTAACTAACGAATTATAGGAATCATTCTTAAATCTCATGTCTGGAGCGCTAACTTGTATAACTGTGATGGCTGGCATAATTCACAATTTGTTGGTTGATCAAATCAGCCGTTATTGGCAATCTACATCAAAAAGTAGTTTCCATGAAAAACGCTTAAATATATAGTTATTATTGAGATATTATTGTTTCATTTAAAACTAAACAGGATTAGATCAGTAGCGATCACCAATTGGTAAAAGTATAAATCTGAACTTTTTCCAAGCTTCCACAAAAATAACACAACATTTGGTGCTTTTCGGTTTCCCTTGCACCTAATGTTGTGCTATTTTTCAACTCGAAGAAATAGTTATTCATCGTTGTTAAATTAGCAAAAACTTTGTGTATTTTTAGTTTAAGTGTGTCAAAAACGAGTTTTTTTAAACCAATGGTACTAAAACTTAAATGAAAAAATAGCTGTTTCCCAGCAAATCGATAAGGGACTGTCAAGTTTTGGACAGCAAACATTAACATAATGATTTTCTAAAATAAAAGCATAAAATACTTGTAAAGTCAGCTATTTCATCGCATTTCATCGCTATCAACTATTTCATCGCATTTTCAATTGTATTTCATCACAATCATGAATGAAAAATGAATAATAATGAATGAAAAATGAATGAAAAATGAATAAAATGAATAAAAATGAACTCCCGAGCGCGTTACATCTCGCTCGCACGACTCGAGCTGCCTATCTTTCATGGCGATTAAAATGGCCGTTTGTTAGAAAATCGATGATTTTGCATCTCTTTCACGCATCACATCGCGCAGTTCGGCTCCACTATGGGCCGAGAAAGCCGTTGTCGGAGGCCAAAATCGGCGTGCCGTCGTGCTTTTTTAATCATCGTTGGCTCAGCTAGGAACTTTTAAATTTGCTGAGCTGCATTGGCTGGGAGGACTGCACACAAACTGTGCAATGATTGAAAAACGAGCCCGAAACTACCTGATAATAGCGTTACAGATAAGTTTTCCTATGTTTTATTGGCGGTCGAAAAATAATGGCATAATGCAACTCTTCGTTTGAAATTTCTCTGTTTACCCTAGCCACACTGTCAATTTGTGTCATCCGTCGTGGTCACTTTTCAATATATTGTACTAAAAATAACCATGACCGTTTCGTTTGTCAAAAAATCCCACAGTGCGATTTGTCTCGGGCACGAGCAGTTCATCCCGCATCTCGCTCGCACGATTCGAGCTGCTTATCTTTCACGGCGATTGGGAAGTTTTGCATCTCTTTCGCGCACCGCGTTGCGCAGCTCGGCTTCACTATGGATGTTCGGGCCGTTCCGTGGCTAAATTTGGCGTATCGTCGAACGCTTGCAACCGCATCATCGCTGCCTGACTAAAACCCAAACAGTCCTCAACCGCGCAAGGTGTGTTCGGCACGGCCGCGCTAGTGTCCGGGAGAAACGCGTCCAAAACATTGATCCGATTCGTTCGAAACGTGGTGGTTGCGTGAGAAATTGCGTGCATTCTGAACGAAGAAAGGTTAGGCTGTTGTTGGTGGACACCAGTGAGAGCGTTTGAAGCCGTTTTGTGTGTGGTGTGAAAGATATGTAGATGAGGCAGCAGCGAACAGGAGCACGGCCACAGGAAATCGGTTTTTAATCGATCATTAGTAAGTGCGAAGAAGCCCGGCAATAGACCGACCGGGCCACAGTCCCAGTTCGTGTACAGGGGAGCAAAAAAAAAAAACAAACGATCGACATTCGTGAAAACGGTGAAAGGTTGAAATTAAATTTGCCTCATTAGGCTGATTGGATTTTAGATGCGCTTTAGCTGTGAGGTGGTGAGGCCGCAGTGCAGTGAGAAGAAAAGGCGGGAACCGAGCCATACGCTCGTAGTGTGTCGTGTCCAGCAGGGGCTGCAGTAAATGCTCCCAAACCCCATGCCACAAGCTTCGCCAACAAGTGAAATTTCCAATATCGAAACAAAAAAAAAAGGCAAAAAGGTGCGGAGTGGTTGTGCACACATTGACGGCGCGCGATCGCATCGGAATCGAAATCGAATCAAACAAAATCGATCAAAACGGAGCAGGGAGGGAGCGGAACCAGCGACTAACTCGCGCCACCATTAGACGATGACCATGTCGCATCTACTGAAGCAAACGAAGAAATGCTGCGCGAAGGTACGTAACGGATGAGACGTTGGCCGGCGAAATAGAATTACTTCATTGTCCTTAAAGCAACCGGGGGAAGCGGTGGGGTGGTGGTAGCCCCCCCCCCCACCCCCGTTCGTCCTCCGATGAAACTGGATTAAATTAGTAACCGTACAGGCAGCGCACAGGCTTCTTCCCGGTCGGCCCCGTTCCACAGCTGTTCCGGGTTTGCCTTTCCCAGGCTCGAAGAAGCAGACGCAGGCCGAAGACGAAGGAAGGACGAGAACGTCTCGAAACATCTTAGCAACCAGCATCAAATTTTAAAAAGACAGCTGCTGCTGCTGCGGAAGGAATCCCCGAAAATCGTCCTCCTCTCGGGTTGTTCCGCTGTGTGTGTTTTTTTTCCTCTCCTCCTCCTCCTCCTCCTCCTCTGTGTGTTAGTATTTCCCTTTGGGCTTCAATCTCTTTCCTTTTTTCATTTCCACTTCCACACGCTCGTGAGGGAACGACGGGCTCGGGGTCGATTTTTTTCCGACTTTCCCACGCCAACGACGCGACCGATCACGATGTGCTAAAGAACAACAACAAAGACCGACGAGTAAAAAAAAAATAAAGGGGCCAAAGGGACACACGAGGGCACCTGCTCCTCATCCTGTTGTGGACAGCGCAAGCGAGTGAGAAGGTTTCTGTCGTGCTGCTTGGCTTGCTGCCTGTGCCTTTAGGGGTTAGTAGGGCTTAGGGGTGCTTATTATTAGTGAGGGTTGGTTCGATTCGTCCCGGGCCCGGGACAGACTGTTGACTGTCAGTGCAAGCGGAACGGGAAGGGAAACACGGGCCCTTGCTGGGTGCTGATTGACATCAACAACTCCCATCCACTTCTCATGGTTGCCTTCCAAATACGGTAGCTCACACACGGGTTTTACCCCGCGCGTGGAATGAAATTAAAGCTGATGGGTGTGTTTGTTTTCCCGTTAAAGCGCGGAATCCTCCCACGGTATCGGCGTTTGGTTAGATCTGTGGAAAACTGAGTCGTTCGGGCGAATCACCACGCCAGGTTCGTCGTTTGTTGGGGTGTTATTCCCGCGGGAAAAGGGTGCGGGATTCCGCCAGCGGAAATTTCGCTGCTGCGAGGATAATTACTGGGAATAGGCTACTCATGGAGGAAGCAGCCATTTTTTCCGGAAAGTTATCGTGACATAAAGAGATAGAAAAGCCGGGGGTAGGTAAACACGTTAGCTTTCAATCACTACAATTATGGATGAAGTCGGTGGGACGAAGGAAAACGAGAGCACAGAAACCAATGTTCGTACAAGGTACTACGGTCTGCTCCGGTAGTTTAATAATACTAGGAATTGGAGCTAAAATATTTGCAAAAAGCTTTGCTCAGAAGAGCGTAATGGAATATCCAATCTAGCTTGCCAACCCGTTAAGGACCGCAAATGCATTCCAGCACTTGGGCAGAAGGGAATATGGAGAAAAACTCACTACTTCCAATGCCTAGCTGAGACTCACAATTAGTCATGTTTTTATGTGTTTATGTTAGTTAATTTGCCTTAATGCCAAAAATCGAATGGTGTATAAACTTTTGCTGTATTATCGTAAATTGTTATGTTTTGTAGAGATGTTTAAAAAATTGCATAAATTTAGGCGTCAGCAAGAAGTTACTTTTTATCCTGAACAACATTTATTTGAATGTCGAAAAGGGGGTACTGATTTATGAATAATTAGTTTTGGGAATTTCTACTTTTTAATGTTATCGAATATGAATCATTATTAGTTTTAACCCATCATTTTTTTTTTGCTTCGCTGTTGTTTGATATTCAACAAAAATTAGTATTTAAAAAAAGAGGTTAAAATGAGCCGAAAACTGGGGTTTAAAATTTAGATTAATCTTTTTTTTTTAAATTACCATCACAACATTTATAAAATTATGATGACAAAATTCGTAAAATCATACGCAACTGATGTATAATACTAAATTCTGGCTTAAATACAACCATTGATTGGATCGAACGTGAGGTGACAATATTTCCTGAAGCTGAATTTACTTCTGTACTTTTGAAGCTTCATCTTCCACCTTCTTTCCCGTTTTCCCTAGCTCCTTGCCGAGGCTCGAACCCGGGGTTGTGCTGCAGAGAACCACATAGAGCCTTCCTTTCCATTTGTTGAATATTCAATGGCACCTCTTCCATACGGTCACATAAAATTGTTTGATTGACATAGAGCGTAATTCCACCGGAATGATTCAACTGCAATTCTCGTGCCAACCGCACCGCAGTATAAAACGGAACCGTGTCCCGTCCTTCCCGTACCAGAACACAGGCACATGTCCGCAGGAAGTTTGGAACTTTATTGTATTAACTCCCGTTCTCGTCGTCCCGTAACGCAACAGCTCGGTCCGTACCGATTGTCGTCGTTCGTTCGGGTTTTTAGCCGAGGTTTTTGCTTCCTGCAAACGGGGTGAAAAGTCCACTGACAGTGACATTGAATGCCGGCTGGAAGAGGCGGCCACGGGAAGTAGTAGTACAACCGGTTGCACCATCAAATATTTAACAAAGACTCATCCCTCTTCCGTGCCCCATTTTCCACGGGGTGGGTTGTTTTTTTTTTTTTTGCTTGCTTCCAACTAAACGTTGCAAATACCGGGTGGTTGTGGGTTTCTCGGCTATTCGATCGATTGTGCTGTGCGAGCCGGGGGGGGGGGGGGGGGAGGAGGAAGAGCCACAAAGGGTGCGCAAAAATGGGTGCTGTAATTAAGTTTCGCTAGAAATCAATCCTCTTTAGCGAAATTATCCCAGAACAGGCTGCAATCGAATGAGGGTTGGCCATTTTTTTTTGTTTCGTTTCGAAGCTGCCTGTTGTGGTTTTCTTAAAAAAAAAAAACAACAAACATAATTCCTAAACGTTTTGAACACCCTTTCCGCCTCCGTTCCTAGAACTGTGTCCCACGGGTGGTGGTAGGATGGTTTGGCTCCAAGATTCCGAGAAGGAAGCTTAAAACGCAGCTTCCTCGTCCTCTTCGCTCCCAGCGAAAGGGGATCTCAAACTCGAAAAGCGAGCCTTCCTTTAAGTAAAACAAAAAAATATATATATATATTAGGACAAAGCAAAAACACGTGCGTGTTCTTCTCGACCGCCGTGGGAGAATCGTTTAAATTCTTCTAACCCCTTTTTCGGGTTGGGGGGGTTGGTTTCTCGCGCCACTCATTCATCGAGCAGCGAGGAGGGACCTTCCTTCCGTATTTATTTTTTATTTTTTTCGCACTGAAACCGTGCCAGACGAAAATATAAATACCGAAAATCGGCGGCTTCCCTATCCCACCGACCGACCGTGGCCGCCTGCTTTATCCTTCTCTCGCACGCCAGCGCGCCGAGAAAGCGTAGTAAGCGCTAATTGCTAGGCTTCACCGGCTCTCCAACCCTCCCCCAACCCTCCCACCTCTCCTCTCCCAGGGTTTCTTCTCGTTTTTGTGTACACCCGACCCGACGCCCGGTTGAGCTAATATTTGGTTGAATTAGTGGGGTGGTGGTGGTGGGTGTGAAAAATCATACTCTGAATAAAAAAAGGAAGCAAAAAAAAAAACAAGGATCCAACCACCGTTTCGTGAGTCACGATGAGCGGAGAATGATTATCCCTTTCTCGCACTCTTAGGTGTGTAAGGTTTGTTTTACTTACTGGTTGTTTGTAACTTCAACTTCGTCCGTAAGTCATATTATCCGGTCGTTTCCCACGGGCCATTCTCTCCGAGCACGAACGCACGGACGGATGAGGCAGAAGTTAATTGGAGTCGGGAGCTTTTTGCTTCGTCTCTCCACCGGCTCGCTTCGATCTCTTCATTCGAGTTCGGGTTCGAACTGCAGGCGCACACTCCAAAAAGCCGAGACCGTCTAGAACAACAACGATTACTTGACCCGAGAACGGTTTCCACCCCCTCCCGGACCTTATCTAGGACCATTTGTTTTCGGGAGATGGTTGGACTCGAACCTACCAGCTCAGCTTGAAAATCAGTTGTGGTGCAACTTCATCATCATCATCATCCATTCTCACCCGGTGGTGTGCATTATAAACATGATGACTGCACAAAAGACTCCCACAGGAGGATGGGTGGGGTGAGAAGGGTGGTGCGGGGCTGGCTGCATTAGCATCAAACGCAGCAGCTCGGGCGATCGGACCCCGGAATCGGACATCGACTTCGGTTCCCAGGGTCAGAACCGGATTTTTTGTTGGTTTTTTTTCAGTTGCTTTGCTTTCTTTTCTCTTTCCTTTTCCATTCCCTCGGCACTCGGGCCGAGATTGTGCAGCCGGCAGCAGCATCCCGCCAGGAGTAAGTGGCGTTATCTCCCTTCCGTTCTTCCCCTTGGCCTGTTCTTTCCCTTCCCCGCTCCGCCGGTGTCGGTTTCCGAGTCTCGGAAACGGGTGTTGCCATATTTTCCCACACCCTTTGGCTGCGCGTTTTGGCTTGCAACATGCATTTTGTCTTCATTTTTGTGTTTTTGCTCGATGTTGCTTTTTTTTCTTGGGTTGTATTTCTTATTTTTGCGCCGCGATTGGAGAGGATCAAATTGCGACACACAGGTGCCTTCCCCCTTGCTGATGGGTTGATTCGTCCCTCCATTCTGCTTATCTCCGATCGGGGTTGGTGGCTTTCTGGTCCGTTCGTTTCCTCCTTTCATCAACAGCTCGTTGCATTGTCGTCCGAGAACAGCGCGCCATAAAAATTAGTTCCTTCTCAAACCCGAGGTGAGGCCCGGCCGGCCGAAAGTGTGCCATTTGTGTTTTGGTCCTTCGAACCGGATAGGCGAAGAATCGTTTGCTTTGCGCACGATGATGCAAAAGCCTTTTAATGGTTTGCGCACTGTGTTGCATAAATTCGCAACTCATACACACATTCACGTGTTCGCTTTTTATCGTCGTTATCGCGCTCGTCGGGCGACAATGGGCTTTCACGCGGGACGAGCGAGAGAACGATCAGAAGCAGCAGCAGAAGAAGAAGAAGAAGAAACTGTAAAAAATCAGAAACAGAATTCTCCTCCCGATGGAGAGAGGAGAAACTCGGGATACGGCGGGAGGTAAAAGGACGGGGTCGTCGATTATGCTTGTTTTTGCTGCCTCGAATGTTACCTCACCCGGTTTGTTTTTTTTTTGGTCCACGTTCCGCTTTTGTTTGTTCCTTTCCTTCCAGCAAAGGACCCACTGCAAACGCCGCGCTCCTTTTTCGGAGATCTTGTTTCAACTTCCTTTACGGCACTGTGTCGCCTCGTCGCATCATAAATGCAGGAAACAAAGTAAGAATTTCGGGTCACCGCGGGGGGATGGTGAGGGAGGGGGGGGGTCAAACCCCCGGTGTGGGAATCCGGTGGGAATCGAGATCCTTGGGAATCCAGCCGTCCGACCGACCGACCGACCGGGTCTTATCGAACAACGTTCGACAGCTGCTGTACAGTGGTGGTGGTTGCAAAAACATCAACAGATTCTCCACGCACGGGGAGGGAAGGGAAGCTTTTAAATTGTTCCCTGGTCCGGTGGGGCCGAGATTACTGGAACTGGAAGAAGGCAAATTAGTGGTGCTTAAGAAGCGCGACAAAAGCGAGAGTTCACTTTTATCTCTGGACATTCCTGGGCATTCCTGGAGCTGAGCTAGACTTAAGGCCCTGCTTTGCGAGTTTTAATCGACTTCAACTCGTCGGATGATGGGACAAAAGTTGACTTGAACTTCAAGTTCCAGTCGTATCCGGAACACGGTCAAGAGTTGTCCATTGCCTCACGTACTTGAAACAGACACGGTTTCTATTGAAGAGATGTACAGTCCATTATTTCGCAAGTATAAAAGCCACCAGTTAGTGGCCCGGATGTAATTGAGCTATCATTTAATTATTTAGCACATGATAAGTTACTAAAGTCACGATGTAAGGGATCCTTTTTTAACTGGAAGCTTGCCTTTCTTCAGCATTGACAGTCAGCGATCGAAAACTCAAATTTTTATGTTTTTCGTACAAAGTCGACTACAGCTAATGGATCATCACTGTTTACGAGCAAACTGTTTACAAACAGTATCAGTTTTCAAAATCGTGGTCTGTCAAAACTGACAGCACTTCTTTCGGTCGAACCTGGAAATAGCAAACATTTATGTAATTAGAGGTTTAGTAAAAATAAGATTATATCAACATTTGGGAGGCTGTATAATTTACTATTTAAGCAATCATGTAGATAAATTAATCCTTGTTTACGATCACAACAACTAACGAATCTTCCTCTGTTTTTGTTCTCTCTCTCCAACCACAGATCATTCGCAAGCTCTCGTTCAATCCGACGTCCACAGCAACCGGCGGTGGTGGCGGCGGAGGTGGCATCGATCACTCTCCCACGAACAACGGTGGTGGCCATGGGCTGAACAATCGCATCACGGCCAAGTACGTCCTGCACACGAACTGCACACCGACCCGGTGTAAGGTGCAGCCTGGCGATGCAAGCACCATCGACGACGGTGCCGTCGACGGGTGGATGGAAACGCGCATGGTGTCGAGCGGCGAGGGCGGCGGCGGCATATCCCCATCGCACCGGCGCTCCCCGTCCCCACCGCCCATCCCCGAAACGCAGAACAACTACAAGCTCAGCCGCAGCATGAAGAACCTGCCCAAAAAGCGCACCAACATTACCAGCAACAAGAACGTGAACCTTCGCAAGTGCTTCCGGTTGCGGTCGAAAACGTTCGACGGGCCGCTGACGGCGTCGGATGAGCAGCGGGAGCAGCAGCACCAGCCACAGCAGCAGCACCACCAGTTGAGCCAGAGCAGGACGCACTCGGGCCTGCTGGACGGTTCCGCTCGCGGAAGTTCGCCCTCGATCGGGGAGCAGGGTGCCGGTGAAAGGCGCACCACGGTGGTGCCGGCCGATTCGTTGACCCTCGCGAGCAACAACAGCAGCAGCCGGTTGATTGGCTCGAAGCTGGACAAAATCAGCAAAAGCCTGATGCGCTCCGGTGACCGGGATGGGGAAGGGGACGGCCGGGGCGGCGGCAGTGGTACCACCGCACTGGAGCTTGCCAAGCCTCTGTTCCTGTCCGCGAGCAAACACCGGCGCAGCAACTACAACCACATCGAGCCGGAAGACGACGAGGAGGGGCAGCGAACGAGCGGTTACGCCGGTGAGGAGCTGGTGCTGACGTCCGGCACGGGAACCGCTTCGTTGGGGAGGCGTGGGGAGCTACGGTTCGAGCAGGAAACGACCCTGTCGACGGTGAGCGCCGCCACCGGTGAGCAGGACGATCCCGCCCTCCTCCACACGCCCTCCGTGATGGAGCGATTGACGGTGGCGGAAACGGCCGCAGCCCTGCTGTTCGAGAAGGTGAAGTACGATCGCACCAAGCGGTACCTGATCGATCAGCTGCCGGGTGGTGGTGGTGGCACGCCCAGCTCCTCCTCCTGCTGCTCCTCCCCGTTCCATCTCGCCAAGAGCGACGACTTTGTCGATCCGTGGAAGAACTACAACATCCGCGGCGGTGCCAGCTGGGACAAGGTGTCGAAAAGCCCGTGGGATTCGTCGGCCAAGACGAGCCCGGCGAGGGTGGCACCGGCAGCAGCATCCGTGCTCCTCCAAACGGCGGTCCAGCAGCCAGCGGCCGTTCTGCCACCCTACCAACCGATGCGCACCCACTGGAACCCGTTCGAATACTCACCGGCGCATCTCGCGCGGTTGTCATCATCGCAACCGCCACCGCCGACGCCGCCGCAACAGCAGCAGCAGTATCGACCCGCGTTCCAGGTGCAGACGGACGTCTGGGAGAACCTGAACAGCAAGCAGTACGAGATCGATACGGACGTGGTGTGGCGTTCGACCCGGTGCTCCTCGCGCCGTACGAGCGCCAGCACGGTCGAGACGTGGATCGACGACGAAACGTTCGACAACTCGTTCAACGAGGAGCTCGAGCGACGGTGCGTGACGCTCAAGATCTGCGAGTGAAAACGGCAACCGCTCCATCTCTTCCACGCGATATTATGCCCTTTGGTTGGAAGATGATTGTGAAGCGGGTTGGTCGCCAGTGGCCGTGTGGCAATACCCAGCGCGGGAGACAGTTTTATTTGCTTTATTGTGATATATAGTGTATTTGTTTTTTTTTTTCACCTTCTTTAATTTACTCCTTATTATGCCCAGTAGTGGAGTCAGTATGAGTGAGTGATCGCGCGCACTTGTGTAAATAAGGATCAGTGCGAGTTGCGAGTTTCGATTCTGTTTAATTAATTCGTAAGGAGCTTTTTACCAAGAACCTTGTCATATAGAAAGCAATCAGGGAAGATGTGAAGTGATAGTGGATGTGGCCATACAGCAGCGACACAATCGATCCGGGAAGGAATAGTACAGGAGTGTTTTTATTCCACTCTGCTGCACCCCAAAACGCTGGAATACGGAAAGCTTTAATTAGGAGTTGATATTAGTTGCGCCTTGTGTGTGTGTGTGTTTTTTATTTTATTTTATTCTTTTGGCTCTGTGCACAATACACAGTAGGCAGTGGAAAAATCACAAACACACACCCCGAAACGTGGAAGAAGAGCGGCGAGGGTCGAAGCGAACCGAAAGCAAACAGCTAAATTACGGGTCAACACAGACAGGGCCAGACGAGAATGTATGGACGAGCGCGGCTTACCTCGGCTGCTGAAGAAGCCGATGGAACGTTAGAAGAAAGGACTGCAGGGTGAATGAAGAGGAAGAGCCATTTGACGAGATCGATTAGAGAGGGCTGCCGCCCGCCGGAGGAGGGCCAGGGAGGGATAATTATCGACACTGCACAAACCAACAACCACGCCCGAACAAGCGAACAAGCACAAAAGAAGTTTGGAAATCGGTAGGGCTGTTTAAGCCGACGGTGATGACTCTGTTTTTCGAACTCCCGCTTTAGTTTAATCGCCCGTTAATGTGTCCCGTCCCGTCCAGAACAAGTGTATGTGTGTGTGTTTGTGTTTGTTCCCTGTGGGAGTGTGATCATGATCTTCATACGGTTAGTAAGATGCTGTACAAACAAAAATTCAGTCGAGTATAATATACGCCTGCACACAAAGCAAGAAAACGCGTGGTGTGAAAATTAAAACGGCTGCTTGTTTTTTTTTGCCTTACCCGATTTTCTCTCTACCACCGATATATCACAATCCGGTTTATGCTCTTCGTTGCATTTCTGCTGCATGATTCACAACGTTCAACGTTCGCGTCTACCTACACCCCCCCCACCCCTTCTCTCCCTACCCACTCGGGATTGGAATGTGACCGAACGAGATTTCTTCTCCACGAACTTCTTCGCCCCAGACAGGATACACGGATGGGAAACGGCAATCGGTACGTTTCTCATGCCCACAAGCCCGTTCCCGATACAGAAGTGTACGGGGTCATTAGGCCGGGTTGCGAGCGGGTGGGCGGCTGTGACCCCCGGTGGGGCGCCCGGTGGGGCGCCCGGTGGTGAGCACGCAGGAAAAGGAATTATTTCGACAGCGAAAACATCACTACTGTGCTTACTACTTCCTTGACTGAAAAGAAGTACTACTTGTGAGACCAACGCGTCCCTAATTAATAAGTTTTCTTTATCCTGTTCCCTGTTCTATCATTTTTTGTCTTTATTTTTATTTATAAACTTAGCTTTGCTCTTCTGTAATCGTATCCTACTGAGTGTTTGCCTGAAGTTCGCAACTCCGATTCTCATCGATTTGTAATGAACACTGTTGCAACACCGATGATTTGCTTCAACCAGATGAGCAGGGTAACGATGGGGTGGTCCTTGGTGAATGAAAACCCGGGAAAACTTTCTCGCTCTAACTTGGCACGTGTGGATACTCTGTAAAACAGATAAGAACAAAACAAACATAAGAGCACTGATTGTGCATTGAATTAACGTTACTTAGAATAAAATAAAAGCAAATCCAATCATTTACTTTTCTATCTCCGATGATGCCTTCGGGAATGACCATAACTCAGCGCATTCAACAACATTTAACCTCCGGAAAAGATAAATCCCTTGCGACAAATGACCAAAACGACCGTAAAATACAATGTGCTTTGCTGCAGTGGTATTAAATTCTTCACTTTTGCAGCCACCCGGCGCGGGAAACCCCAAAACGTCCCCGGCAAACTTTCAGACCGGTGATTATTTTCTCCCTTTCTCGTGAATGTTTGCATGCATTGCACCAACCGATTTTTTGTCCTTATCCACGATACAATTCTCGTACAGCGGTTCGTGGCACTAAAAATACTTTCACGAAAATCTGTTAACCCCTCCACCTCTCGCTCACCCTCCCTCCTGCCACCCAATGGCATACGCTCGGTTTTATTGCGCGTGCTTTTCGGGTGACTGGCATGATTTATATGTTTTTGGTTGTCTTTCGTTTTTCCCTTCTTTCTGCACACACCGGTCTGTTAGGGGTCCGCAATTGCAGTTGCTGCATCGGAGCCAACACACTCAATCGTTTCCGTGGTGTAGTGGTTATCACATCCGCCTAACACGCGGAAGGCCCCCGGTTCGATCCCGGGCGGAAACAACGCCGAAACCTTCTTTTGCCAAAAAGCAGCTCCGATAATACACTACTATACGTTGTTCTTCTATTCTCTTTAATTCTGTAAGAGAGAGAGAAGAAAACAATTATTTTTGTCAAACCTGTTAATTGAATCTTAAGTGAAATTTATACGCACGGAATGAAATTTAAATTTAGCACATAAATGTACAGCCTACTGTATAAGTGAAATGTAAAAATCTTTCAAACGGGGTATAGCTGTCAAAATATCTCAGACGCGCGATGTCCTAAAGGTATTCCACAAGGGGATCAAAGCAGCCAAAGGGCATAATACTAAAAAAACAGATTCGATTCGGTCTCATGGAATCGTCACAAGTATCGAAATAAACTCTGCTTTTATATGATCATTTTGAATCAAACAAAGCTATGATTTTTTGGCTGGTTTCTTGCTCGAGAGGTTCCATGGCAGTGCCTTAAACGTGGGGGCAATCAGGTCTACGTGTAGATTTGTAATTTTAGCTATTTTTTGACACATTCCTAATAACAGGAAGTTCGTTCGCTCAATTATAATCACATTCACTGCTAAAACGATGGCATGGCCTGCTCTATAGCGTGCCATATATGCTGTTCACACTCACAGAACATCACAGTTCCCGATGGACCTAACGAAAGATTCGGTTATCAAGCTGCTTGTAACGCTAGGTAAAGCTGCTGCTGCATATAAACTCTGCTCCTCCTCACGTCCCCTCTTTCTCCCGGCAGCTTACTTTTGGCTCTGGAGTCACTGTCCACCCGTAGTGCTATCGGCTCCACAGACGTGCAGACCAGAAAGCGCTCGATGCATTTACGACACGCTGAATCTTTCCTCCGATGGTTTGCGGCGGCTTCGAGCGTCCGCTCGCGAGCACTTGGAAACGTACCAGATCGAGGTGCAACGTCTCATTACACCCCACTCGGACGGCGTGCTGCTCAATATCGTCTCGGCGTTTGCCAACAAAATCGTTTACAATCGCTATCACGAAAGCGTATTTAACATTCCACCTACGAGTAGGCTGATTCAAATCACACTGGAAAGCGCTCCGCAGCTGGAAACGATCACGGCCGTGGCCCCGAATAAATACCTAACCACGCTCAATGTTAAGCAGGCTCGGTTCCGGCGCATTCCCGACTCGTTCCGCAATCTGCGTGAGCTCGGCTATGTGACGTTCGTCGACACGAGCCTGGAGACGGTAAGCCTGGAACCGTTCGTCAACTGTCCCAACATTACCACGCTGCTGGTAAGCTCGAACAAGATTCGCTTTCTCGAGGCTAGCCCCAATGCCGAGCTGGTCATACCGCTGACGGATCTAGTGCTGAGCAACAACCAGCTGGAGTCGATCGATGGTGCGTTCTTCGCACCGTTGACGCAGCTCAGGTATCTCAATCTAGAGAGCAATCGCATACAGCGCGTCGTCGGACGTCCCATTTCGCTGCCACAGATCCGATACGTCACGCTCGCGGACAATCAGCTGCTAACGCTCAACTTTACCCGCTGGCACGTGCCGGAGATGGTCGAAATCTTTCTCGAGCGCAACAACCTGACACGCATCCCGGTGGGCATGGAGCGGCTCTCGAAGGTCGTCACCCTCGTGCTGCCGTACAACAAGCTGTTCGCGGCGGATCTGCGCCGGCTGGAGGGTTGGAATCATCTGATCAAGATCGACCTCTCGAACAACCGGCTACGGACGGTGATGGTGTCCGGTAAGGGGCGTCTCACCCTGCCCAACCTGGAGATACTGGAGCTGGCGAACAATCAGCTCACCAAACTCGACTACCCACGGTGGAACTTTCCGAAGCTGTCTAGCCTGTCGCTCATCTACAACCAGCTGACGCGCCTGCCGAATCTTGGGCAGCTCTTTCCAGCGCTACGCCGGGCGGCCCTGTTTCAGAATCCACTCTCCTGCACCACCATTCGCCAGTGGCAGGAGTTGATCACCAGCTACAAGCTCAGCGTTGACTCGATCGCGCCCGGTCGGCCGTGCACCTGGAACGGCACCGTCACACTACCGTCTGGCCGTGTTTACTGTTGCGTGGCGTGAGGTCCGCAAACGTAATCTGCATTAAAGGTAGAAAGATGAAATGTGTGAGAAAGTGTTACAGAAAAAGCTTACCATATATTAATCAGAACCCTCAATCGGATTCCAATCAGTCAGAACAACAAAAAAGATATAATATAATCGCTTCGCTTCGCTTGCACGAACACAAGCCACCACTCGCAACCATAAAATAAAATGGCGACCCCAATCCTACTACCTCTACAAGTGTGACGATACGAATCGACCGGCTGCTTTGTTGGTGACTTTTGACAGCGACCAATGTTTACAAGCACCTGTCAACTGAGGAATATTCCAGATCATCTGGGTCTGTTTACATTTCTATTGCGCAAAAACGAGTAAATTTGCGGAAAATTTTGCAACATTTAGGTAGGAAAAGCAATTATTTGTAGGTCATGAATACCTAGCAAAGAGTTTGTTATTTATTGTGATACTCACATTAAAGTATAAATTAACGTACGCTTAATAGTACATTATTGCAAAATTTGCCATCGTTAACGTTCTATTATCGCATTAGAAATACATTATAATCAAATTCGAATCAAATATGCAAATGCAAGAAACGTGTGATATTAAGTCAATTCCAAAACTCCTCGTAAATCACATTCCATAGTGACTATGCTTGGAATGGACGCAAAACGCGTTAAAAGCATTTCGATCCCGGCAATTGTTGGTAATTAACTATCCCACAGCAGAACATCCAGAATTGCAAACATCCCATCTTTGTACTGCAGCTTCCTTGTGGTTATGGAGCCACCAGCCACTCGTAGTGCACTCGGCAGGGGAACGGTGTAACGCTGAAAACAGAGGATGCAGCTACGAGACGCTTAACCTCTCCGCAGACGGACTCCAACGGATACGCTCCATAGCCGCCGAAGCGTCGTACTCGTCCCAGATCCAGGTGAAGCTGCTCATCACACCCTATCCGGACGCGGTACTGCTGCAGCTGATTTCGGAATCTTTCGCCGAAATCGTGTTTAACAATTACTACGAACGCGTGCTGCGCATTCCACCGGGAAGTCAGCTGTCAGCCGTAAAGCTGCCGAATGCTCCCGAGCTGGAAACGATCGTTATCCGCGCACGGAACGATCACTTGGCTGGGTTGAAGGTAGGGCAAGCCAGGATGACTCGTGTGCCAAAATCATTTCACAACCTGCCTCAGCTACTGTATGTGGATTTTTTCAAAACGAACCTCGAAACGCTCAACCTCGATCCGTTCGGCAACAGTCCGAAAATGGTTAACCTGGTGGCACACACGAACAAAGTTCGCTTCCTGGAGGTTAGCTCGAACCCCAGCCTGGTTGTAACGATAACTGAGCTATTGTTATCGGATAATCTGATAGAGACCATCGATGGAGCATTCTTTCTGCCGCTGAAGAAGCTGGCATACATCGATCTGCAGCGGAACCGCATCCAGCGCATCGATGGCCGACCGGTTGTACTTCCGCGGGGTAAAGAGATCATTCTGTCGGACAACCAACTGCGCGCGCTTAACTGTACCCTCTGGCAAACCCCCAGGATGATGGATATTTTCCTCCAGGGCAACAACTTCACACGAATGCCGGTCGGCCTGGAGCAGCTTCCGTACCTCCGCCAGGTCGTCCTCATGCGGAATCTCCTCTATGCGATGGATCTCCGACGGCTGGAAGGTTCGTACAATCTGACGAAGATTGATCTTTCGTACAATCAACTGCGCACGGTGATGGTGTCCGGTTCGGGGCGGCTCTCCCTACCCAACCTGACGTCCATTAATCTGTCGTTCAATCAGCTCACCAAACTGGACTACGGTCGTTGGGATTTCCCGAACCTTGCCATCTTAACGCTCACCGCCAACCTGTTAACCCGACTGCCGAATCTGTTCCAGTTGTTTCCAAAGCTCGAGCGGGTGGTTGTGCAACAGAACCCACTATCCTGTAACACCGTGCGCCAGTGGCAGCAATCGATTGCGGACAATAAGCTCATCGTCGACGCGAACGTTCCGTGCCGCTGGAACGGCACGTTCACACTACCCGCAGGGTCTGTGGTTTGTTGTGTAGCTTAAGGTAGTGACCGTGTACGGAACCGGGTTAGTTTTACGTCTAGCACAATGTTTTAACGAAGAAGATCTCAAACTATAATATATTCTATCTCAGCAACTATAATAACAACTTTTTAGTACCGAAAAATAACAGCAGAAGGCTGTTTCTGTGCTTACAACACCAGATCTGTTTCCGTTTCCGTCTTTTGTATAGTTTTTGTTTAGTGCTACCTATTTTACCTCTGCATTAAGTTCAAATGTAATAAAAGCTACCATATTCATTTTCAATATCTGATTAGCTCCCTAGGTTTGGTTCCTATAGGTAGAAGCTACGTAAAGAAAGTGTTCCTAATGATTCGCACCCCCGACCCAAGATAGTAAAGGCATCGTTTTTTTTCCCCTAGAACGATGGCTTTACTTATTCGTTATCGATTTTACTTCGGTTTTGATTTTGGTTGAATTTTTAAGTTCAATAAAGCCAAGTCATAAACTAAAGCATCAAGATTTAAACACTATTAATATGATTTGTATTCGACACAATCATAACAAGAATCAAGCGTAAGCAATTGGAACCACCATTTTGCTACCATTTTTAGATAGTTTTTTGCGTCTTGAGGCAAATTAGTAACATCCTTTATTTCACCACGCACAGCGATGTACCCGGGTGTGTACTATAGGACCAACGCCTACTAGAAACATCTGCACGGGGAAAAACAGACATCCTTTAATTTCTCTCGCTTACGCCTTGCAGCACAGCAACAGCGGATCCTTGATCATCACCGAACCGTACGGGCAATCGTTGGGCGATAGTTGCGGTGGCCCCATGATCATCTTCCCGGACAGCAGCATCTCCGTGCGGGCCTTCAACACGCTGCACGGCAGCGGATTGTCGGCCATGCTGAACGAATCGAGCGATTGGAACACCTGCCCCAACGGAGGCACCGTCGAGAAGTTGTTGTGCGCCAGGCTGATGAAGCTGATCGTCGGTAGGTTGATGCCGCTCGTGTTGAAGCGTACCAGCGCACAGTACTCCACGTACAGGGTAGTCAGCATCGGAAGCTTAATCGGGCGCGAGCTGCGGACGTACCGGCAGCCAGGGTTGGCGGAAAAATCGAGCGAGTTCAGCATCGGCAGCCCGTTCAGGGGCGCTAGGTCGATGCCGGTGAAGTTGTTCTCGCCCAAACCGATCAGCTGCAGGCTCGGGAAGCGTCGTAAGCGTGGCGGTATCGCCTGAAACAGGTTGTTGCTCAGGATCAGCCGCTTCAGGTTCGGTGCCGACAGCCACTGGAGATCGAGCGCGGCCAGCCGGTTGTTGCCGACGTCCAGCATCTCCAGGGCGGGCCAGTTGACAGTACGGTCGGCGGACACCTTCGTTAGGCTGTTGTACTGCAGATCGATCATGTTGAGGTTCGCCAGCGGGTCGAACGCGATCATGTTGAGGTTTTGCAGCAGATTGTAGGACAGGTAGAGCGTCTCGATCGCCAGCATCACCTGCGTGCCGATGAAGTTCGAAGGCAGGATCGTCTGGATTGCGTTGCGGCTCAGATCGACCGTCCTCAGCTGTAGGTTCCCTCGGAACGCGTCGAACGAGAAGCTCTTCAGCGCACACTCACTAATCGTCAGTTGCTCCAGCAGCGGTAAGTTCCCGATCGTCGCCGGGATGCTTTCCAGCGCGCATCTGTAGATCGATAGCTCGGTCAGGTTCATCTCGCCCGCACCTATCACTACCTCCCGCAACGGCCGGGCTGCATAGAGATAGATAGCACTGAGCGTAAGGCCAGCTGGCAGCTGGAGCGTTGGGTCGTGATACGAATCGAAACCGACCACGTCGGTGAACTCGGCGACGCGCGTCAGGAACGCACCGGACGGGGTGCTCTGCACGCTTAGCTTCTCCACCTGGATGGTGTAGTACGTATTGGGCGGTATGCTCCGGAGCACCGCCAGACCGTCCGTAACCATGTTGAGGTTCTTCAGCATGCAAGTCATCGCCATACCCGGCACACACTGACCGTTGACGAACGCGGGGACGACGGTACTGGACACGGCCAACGCCAGGAGTAGAACTGAAAGGTAGCAGGGTTTGAGGCAAACGTTTTCTCCAAACAAAACGACAGCACTCAGTTGTACATAATTCATACCGGGGAGGTGCTCCATCGCGCGTGTCACTACTGCGCCGTATTCCGACACTGAAAGCTATCATTGCTTCCATTTTATAGCGCGACCAGTCCTATCAAAAGAGGATTAACATGATACCAAATTACCCACCCAAGACTGGCTTCAATTTCGTTGGCGCTACAAACAAATGAAAATAATCGTACAGCAGACAAGCGTACGCAGCTCCGAACTCGGCCAGGAAGTGTAGCTAAAATGGATGAATGAAATTACGGCACGCTTAAAAAAACATAATCACATTAAATGACGTTCGACAGGGTATCAGAAGATATGTTATTGTTGGTAGCACTGAGGCAAATGTGGCCAGTTCAAGTCATTCTGCGTGAAGATCCTTGGCGTTCTCGTGGTACTTGCTCCGTTAATATGAAGCTATATCCACACAGTAACCGTAGAAGTCGATATAGGCTAGAAAACAAAGACCTGAGCGCACAGAAAATTGTGCGAAACACAAGAAGAAGAAACATAAATCAATGACGTCACACGTCACGTGGGCAGGTAACGTCTGTAAACGCAAAGAACGTACCATAGTTAACGGTGACATGCTGTAAATTAGGACCATATATAGTTTCCGTCATTAAAATGTCCTCCTAAACATGGTCGTAGCATATCTAAACTACTCATACAGTGATACATACAATACTGAGTAGAGATCTATAAGATTTTAACACTTTAAGCTAACGATCACTACACCTTAGTGACTCGTAGACTTCATAGTGTTCTTGAAACGATAAATTCCCATTTTAAGAACTCGATGAGCAGGTTAGGGAAAACTTGTTTAAATCGATAAAACATAAAACAGTTTAACACAATATTGGTTAGATTTGTTGAATTAGCTTGCAAATGGAGGTAATTCTATTGACAATTTCGTTCTGCTTGACAGTTCTACCTAACCTAAACTTAATTAGGTTGACAACTCAAGGTTTAAATAAGACAGGATGTGCGAATGGCGCCGATGCAACACTTCAAACAGGATCAAGTAGGCTATGAAGCGCCATGTCTCTCTCTCTCTCTATCTGGCTGTTGTTATTTCAAACCAGGAAGAATCACACAATTTGTGATCTATTAAAATAAACGCAATTAGACAAAAGGATGATCCAGGAAGCACGGAGGACTTGAAATAAAAATCTCAAAATTCCCCCTTGGAAAAAAAATTTCCCTACACCAAATCTTACTTCCTTTCGGGGTGAAAGAAACTTGAGCAACATCCATCCGGAAGGATGAGACACTCCCGCAGCAATGAAAGCCCAACCCAACCCTTTCGTTCAACTTCCGGGGAGTGGAGAGAGAGAGAGAAAGAAAGAGAGAGAGAGAGAGAGAGAACAACAATCATCAAATAATCATATCGGTCGGCGTAGAGTAAACCGAGTTCTCCGAGTGACGAAGATCCTGCCATTTCTTCGATGGGTATTTTTTTAATTACCCGCCAGCATGGAAAAAGGACCACGGATATGTTTGTCTGCGGCGTGGGCAATACATTGTTGAGCTGGCTGAGCAACAAACAAAAGAAAAGAATAAGAAGAATTGTACAAGAATCCCATTTGGCACAAACGGGTACGACAACCAGGTTATTATGTCAGTGACAAATTCCACGCGGTGGAGAGAAACACGGTGAGCGAAAGGATTAACAAGGTTTTTCCCCTTGCGTGCTCTGCCATCTTCTGCCACCGTCGGGCCTTCTTTTTCCGTGTGTGCGTGTGTGTTTTGAACGTGCGCATTCCGGCAGCGCCGAAACGCCGAACTTCCGGTCCACACACAATGCCTCCGTAGCTGGCGGCAATGGCGGCAATGGCGGCTGCACCGGAATGTAACTGAAAACCGGTGAGAATGGAAAGGATCGGAGACGGTGGGATTGCGCGTGTGCTCGCGCGCTATTCGCAAAGAAATTCCACCCCTTCCGCCGCCGGAGCGTCTGGCGGTGGAATGTAATTGAAAATAGTTTTGTCGTTTGCAAATAACGGCGACGATTTGGACCAGAAGCGGACGATCAAGGCCATGTTGCTGTGGCCAAGGTTTCATGGAGGTTTCCGATGGGAGCGGCACACGTGGGTTATGCAAATGTTGAAATAACGCCGCAAACGGTTTGTAAGATGAGGAATGAATTCAGCACAGACCGAAGGAAGAAAAGTGCTGAAGTATAGAAAGGAAAGAGCGTTCTTCCCTCACACTTTGCCGTATCCCAAACCTCGAAAACAAAAACAAAAAAAAATTATAAAAATTTGTTTAACAAAAGGAGTTTTGCGGGCTAAACTTATTTGGATAAAAAAGAATATTTATGAAAAACAAAAAACAAATCAAACTTTTATCAATGTTAATTAATGTTAATTAATAATGATTATTTTGCGAAAAATGCTACGATGTATAAGCCTCAGTGTCAACTTTTAGTTTTCAACTTTCAGTAGTTTTTTCTAGTAGTTGCTAGTTTTTGCTTTTGTTTTTGTTTTTGTATTTGTCCAAACCTAACCTCCAAATGATCCAACACTTTGTAGCTCTTCGCAGCAAAACCTCTTCGCGATCGCAACCCATTGCTCCTTGGGCTTTATGGGAAGGGAGTGGGGGGAGGGGGGGGGGGGGGGGGTTTTCCCCCCCCCCCCCCCCCCCCCCGCGTAACTAATTATCACCGCTCGCAGGCACGGTTCCGACCGACAATCAGCGTAAGTGCCCACCGAGGACCTGTCCATCCAACCGTCTTTGGCCCACTTTGGCTTGGCGCATAGAAACATCGGTACCGGGATGGAGCTAGAAGGATGGTTAACACACTCACACCAACCACCGGAACGCCCTTCGAGCACGCGAGCCAGTGATTAAAATTTGCATAAAAACCTTTCCCGCAGATGGTGCGGGTCGGGGTCGTGGAAATGGCAGCCAAACGAAACCGGGAGGAAATAGAACCGCCCGCCCGAGTTTCACCCGCGGTCCGATCAGGAGTTCAGGCAGGACAAAACCGAGGTCGCCACCGTCGTGACGTGTGCCGAGGAGCGTACCGAACGATTCGTGCCGTGCCGGCAACGATGACGCAGGTTCGATAGCACCGTGCAGAAAACTGTTTCGCCGGAAAACGCGCCCGGAAGCATGGCCGGGGCCGGGGGCGAGAGAGCGTGCGAGAAGTTAAATACCACGCCAAAGCGGCCGTGGTCGCTCGTGTCGCGCCAGCCCAAGACCACAGACCCGCCACCGGGGGGATGAGAGGGGAAGAACAATTTTGCCGCGTGGAGAAGTACATTTTTGCGCATAATTTTCTTGCGCCCAGGCGGAAAATGCTGCGGCCAGCAACCGAGGTCGATGTTTTGTAGTTGCTGCACCGAACCTTGCACCACCCACCGCCCCCTCTCCTCCTTCCTCCCGATAGGTCAGAGTGCACCGGTGAGCGGTGAATTACAATTTTCTTACCTTCCCGCAAGGAAAATCACAGACACAGGACGCGGAAAGCGCTCTCGGTTGCTCGGTTGCGTACCGTATCTTATCTGCTTTGTCCTTTCGAACAACCAGGCCCAAAAGGGTGCACCGGACCAGGGGCCTGCCCCTAATAGGGTTCCCTTCCACGGCTGGCCTGAGCTCAACACAATTGATGTTTTGCATTTTAAAGTAAAGGCGATTACTTTTACGCCGACGAGCGGGGGAATGGGGCGGTCTTTCTTTTCCACGCGGGCAGGAAATGTTTGGTGTGTGTGTGTTCAAATGCAGCAAGAAATCAAAAGGTGAATTGAACGAGCGCGAGAGAAAAGTTCAATAGAAAAAGGAAGCTATTAAGAGGGAAATGTCCAAATTATGCTCTTCCAATTTTCCAATTTTATACCCAAATAAGTGGATCGAAATTGGTTATACAAACCTAATTAAAAAGTTTTTCTCTGCTTCGAGCAGTGTACAGTGGTGGGCAAAGAAGAAGAAGTTTTGCAGTTGGCTATCAAAATCGAAACAAATTTGAACAAAATGAGAGCTTTTATGTTTTCCAACAGGTGGGTTTTCTCGCGTGAAACAGTGACACATTTTTTATTTAACAAAAAAAAAACACAAGATATATCAGTTTTTTTGATTATAGAAAGGTCTAAAATTGGCACAAAAAAAAACAATTTAATCAATTTATAACATTAAAGCATTAATTAAACTTCATCATCAAACAGAGTTGTCAACAGTATTGTCTAAAATGTAGAAAAATTACAACTGATTTGAAAATGAAAAAAAATAAATTTAATATATTCTAAAAAGTATATTAAAAACAGATACTATGTGTGAGCTAAAATTGAGAAACTTCATCTGCAAACAGTGAAAAGTGTTCTACAATACACGAGAAACCCAATCAATTGATAAAATTAAAATAAAAAATAAAAGATCATAAAGATAAATCAATCATATTTTAAATCTGTTTAATAAAATGCTATGTGTGAGCTAAAACTGAGCTTGAGGAATTTTATCCGTAAACAGTGTTGTGAAAAGTATTCTAAAACATATAAAAAATTAAAAAAAAAATCAATAATAAAAAATAAATTTCATAAATTCAAAAAAAAATATTTTAAATAATGTTTGAGCTAAAATTGAATTTGAGAAACTTCATCTTCAAGCAGTGTTTATTACAACACAACTCTACAATACATAAAAAATAAAAATGTTTTTTTAAATAGATTGAATATATTTTAAAAATATATTTTAAATAAAAACTGCTATATGTGAGCTAAAATTGAGCAAAGGTTGAAACTATCTCAAACAATATCCTATGTCACTGTAATGTCTCGCTTTGGCATCTATTTCGCCTACTATGTTTTCGAATCGAATCATATCGGATTTCCAGCACAACTCGCCCCACCCGCTGGCTGGTCTTAGTGAGTAGTTCAATATTTTCTATACATTTTTTATCCATCTTCGAACGCCTCCCGATTAGCGCAACGGTGACTAGGCCAACAGCTTTTTCTGCTTTGCTTATCCGAGATAAAGGGGATAAACAACTTTACCGGCGATGCAGCGCACAACGTGCACAACATAGAGGTGCCGTTAATTGGCGAAAGGATAGCTGGAAAACCAAAAGCAAAAAAAAAAAAATCGTGAACTTTTCATCATGAAAGCAGAGAAAACTCACCCATAATTGTGTCGCTTTGCAACGTGCAAACATCTCCAACCCTTTCCGCTCGAACCGAAAAGGACTACAAAAGGACGTTCGTTAGGGTGGTGTATGAAACGGGAAAAAAGGAGTCACGCGCACACACACATACGTTTTAAAAACGCTTCTTTTTCCAACACCACCGACGGTCTCTCGGTGCGACACACTCCGGTAATCCGCTTCCACTTGCTTTTAGACGTTAACTCCCTGTTCCTGGCTGGATTTCAGGCTGGAACGGCTGTGTAAGTCCTGTTTCCCCTTCCATGCATAATGATGCGTAAACAATGTAAGGATGCGCTCCAAAGGGCGGGCGCCCGCTCGGGTGGAAATTATGTAAATCCCGTCCAGCACGGGCCCCAAATGCACTCGCAGCACACCGTGTGCAGCAATTAGTCCCGGCATGGCAATGGCTTACGAGAGCGGGTTGGTGTAATAAAAAAAGAAAAAAAAACGGATCGATTCCTGAACGATGGGTGTCCGGCAATGGTCACCCGGCTTCAGACAATCGATTGACCACACGCTGACCATAAATCGAACGCGGACCGATGGTCCCGGGGAAACCAGACAGACCAGACAGCCAGGACGACCGGATCGCGTCGGTTCTCTAATTAGAGTGTCCGTGCTTCCATAACGCCGGACACGATTAGTTACGGTTTGCTGATCAAGCTCGCCCGCCTTTACTGCAAGCAAATCCATCTGCAGTCCGTTTTCCCGGTTGAGGGGGGTATCATCGGTTGCCGTTTTCCCGCTTGAAATTCATCCATCCAGAGCATATCGTCCGATAGCTTGCCGGACGGCTTCCACCACCATCGTCCCTCTGGCGCAGCGGATAGCGCGTTGGACTTCTAATCCAAAGGTCGTGGGTTCGATCCCCACGAGGGATGAGCTTTGCCGCGTTTTGTTGTGCGAGCTTGAAAATCGGGATTTATATAATTTTGATTTTAGGCTCACTCACAGCTCCTATTAGAATTATATATATTATCGTGCTAAATGAGAGAGTATTGATTGTGGATAAGAGAGGGCTTCCGATTTCAAATCACGTAAATCTTTGTTGCAAAAAAATACTCTACATAATTCTCTTTGCAATCGACCGTGTTTTATGTGCCATATACTCAGTTTTGCTCACTCGTGCGTATTCGTTTTGCAACACTTCGCGCGCTTCAAGTACAAATTCGTTTAAAATTGCTCTCGAGCCGTTGGCAAATCCAACACAGCACACACCAAAACAAATCTTCAAAAGTTCACAAACATTCCAATAACATTCTAACGACCCGAAGCTAAGCGATGCCTCGGTGGCGCGCGCGTGTACGGATTCTATAAATACTCTCGCCGGTTGCGAAGACGAGACCGCACGCCACCTTAACCCGGAGGCGGCCACCGGAAACCGGCGGAGGGAAACCCAAATGAAGCGACATACAAATAAAAAAAATAAAATAAATGAAAACGACGCGGTAAATAAAACTTCGAGCCTTCGAAAAAAAAAGGGAAAAAAGTCGCATAAAGTTTCGGCTCTTCATTAGTGACGCATGAAAAAAAAAAAAATTACACCGCATACCGAATGCCGCCCGCCACACGCTGCGGGTTATTATCCGGGCGAAAAGTTGGGCGAAATTATAACCACGTGTTTTCGGCGAGCAAGATGGCGAGAGCGAGACGAACGCTCCCGGATCGTGACAGTCCTGGAAGTCGACGCTACTCGGAGCCGAAGTGGTTACCTTTTTTCCACGCTTGGTTTGGAGCGAGCGAGAAGCGAGAATCGATATAATCCTGGGTTACTATCGATGCTACTACTGCTACTGCGCCACCGGGTGCGTCACCCGTCTGCAGGAGCCTTGACGGGCCGAAGAAACGAACGCGGAAGTTTGCGTTACGACCGATTTCCTGCGGTATTTATTACCTTCCCCGGGAGTCGCACGGGTGTGTGTGTGTGTGCGTGTGTGGGAAACAAACTTGGTCACGGATATGGCCGAGTTACGTGACCGGGCGAACGCAGTTTCGATTCAATCGACCCCGAGAGCACTGTAATCCCAAAGCTTTCTGACGGCAAACGGAGGCCTACCTAACTCTCGGATCCAAAAACCAAATCTCCGATCATAGTCGACCGGGGCAGCGGTGTTGCGTTGCTAAGCTCCCGGTATTAACGTGGGTTTGGAACATCCGCAGAACACCGGCCGAATGGACATGAAATTGCATTTTAATGCGTTCTTCACCTGACGCGATACAAATGCGCCAATTGAAGGAGAGAGAGAGAGAGAGAGAGAGAGAGAGAGAGAGAGAGAGAGAGAGAGAGAGAGAGCCGAAAGTAGCTTATAATCACGGCCCGTCCCGGTTGCTTCCATACCGTTTCGACAAAAAAGCATGGCACACTACATCCGAAGCAACTCCGCGAGTGACAGCAAGTGTGAGGAGCAATGAAACTGTCAAACGCATTGCGACATACTGGAGCTCTCTGGTTAGGTGTGGTCTTGTTTTTTTTTGGACTTAGAACATTTCCTCCCATAAACTGCCCGATACTAACGAACCTCTCCGTACTTCCCGTGCAGTTTTCAACACGTACCTCCACTGCGGCTGGTGCAATGTCCCGCAGCCGAATGTCCGCTGTCGGACGGACTATCACGGTGCGTGCACGCTAAACCAGCTGCAAGTTACCACCACCGGCTGGATGGATCACTTGCGTGCGATATACGAAAGCTCCCGGTACGCGATGGTGATCATCAAACGGTGCAAACTGGCGGAGTCCATCGTGCCCATGGGCCGGTTTCTGGAGGCGATCGGTGTGCTCTACGACGACGTCACGTTCCAGCACTACCACGAACCGGTGCTGCCCATCACAAGCCGCATGGTGTTCGAATCGATCGCACTGAGTTCGGCCCCGCGCTTGACTCAACTCGCCATCACCCCAAACGGCCATCTCCAAAGGTTGTACATCGTGGAGAGTGGCATCAACCACGTCCCGGCAACGGTGCTGAAACTTCCCCGGCTACAAATGCTCGGCATCGAGCGATCACCTATAAGGGTGCTCGATCTTGGGCTGGTCTGTGGGTTGCCTAGCTTGCGGACGTTACAGCTCAGCCGGAATGAAGTTTCGCTACTCCTCCCGGCGCCATCGGACACTACGTGCGCCAATCGTGACCTGCGCGATCTCCATCTCGATCGCAACCGTCTCACCGTGCTGGATGTGGCACTGTTTGCTCCGTTCGCGAGCACATTGACGCGCCTCTTGCTCGACCAGAACGGGCTGCGATCGGTTCGCTCTTCCCGGACGATTGAATTTCCGAGACTTACTTTGCTAACCCTCGACGGGAACAATCTCTCGTCCGTTGATATCGCCCAACTTCACCTTCCCGCTAGGGTGAGCATTTTCTTGGCGGACAATCAGTTCAAGCAGGTACCACCGCTGAGTTCCGATAGTATACCCGACCTGCAGCATGTTTATCTGACCCACAACGGGCTTCGGACGCTAGATCTAGCGACGTTCGGCGTCCACCGGCACCTGGATGGGTTCTACTTCGCCGACAACCAGCTGGAAACGGTCGGAGCTAGTCGACATCTCGAGCTGGTCAACGTAACCTCCATCGATCTGGCCCGCAACCGGCTGGAAACGTTCTCGCTAGCGAACTGCAGCTTTCCCGCACTCGCTTCCGTGAGTTTGGCCAACAACCGGCTGCGGTACGTACCGGCGGACATGTTCCTAGCCAACGTCGGTCCTAGCCTGCACGTGATCATCACCCACAATCCCGTCCGGTGTAGTTCGGTCCAGCAAAATATGCAACTCTTCATCCACCCGACACTTCCGAAGCTTACGGGCACGGTTCTGGCGGTGTGCCATGCCCCGTACAACGGCTCGATCGGAATGCCGTGGATGGATAAGCTCAACTCGATCTGTTGTTTGGATGAATAAAACGATCCCGGAGGAAAAATGGCACATTTTTCAACAAAAAAAAACAGTGCAACTAAAGAAAACCAATTTTGTGGATTAGTAGCTAGGAGTAGTAGCTGACAATTCTCGGACTCACAATGGTATCCACTCTTGTAAGACTTCTAGATATACCTGCAGACTTCGTTTTGAGGGCGACTTCGGTGTTGGGCTGCTGAGAAGAACTTCGCATACGAATGAAACCCGTTCGCCGTTCGCAATATCTAGGCCATTCCAATTCCAATCCGCCTCCTTACAACGACGTCTCCCTGTTCCAAGATCTTTTTAGGTCACTTTTGGAAGCTCAACACAAGAAAACTGCTTCGTTCGGACATTCAGCACGCTAATGGCCGACAAATAAACAAAGCGAGCTGAGCGATGAAAGGGATATTAGTTTTGATTAGTCTAAATTACAATCCTATCAAACCGTACGTCGCTCAGTTGAGGTACATATGAAGAGCACCCGTTCAGTAGCAGTGGTTCAAGCGACGGTGCGGGTTCCGGCGGCATTAGGTAGCTTCCCAAAACTGTCGGCCATGACAGTGGCAGCGCTCGTAGCTGTCATAAGCAGTAGCGTTCCTTGCGAGTCCTGTGAAAGGCTTGCCGTTTGCTTTCGACCCGTGATGAATCTCACCAACGAACCGGCAGGACTAACCGGTAGTTAAGCGAAAGAGTTCGCCTCCTCCTCCCTCATTAAGTCTTTAGCTTTCCGTAGCGGGGAAAACTCTTTTTTATTCGTTTTTATAATCACTTTCTCACGCACGATGTTAACAGTTGCCGTTCGGTTCGAGAAGCCGCGTGGTACTGCTTCCGTTCTACTGTCATCTCCTCAGCTGTCAACTCTGCCTCTGCTGTCAGCTGTCAGGTGCTGCTCGTGGTCGCCACAAGTCCATCGTATTCTGCTTTCGCTAAAGATGCTTAGCTTGCAGTATTACTCGATCAAGATGCTAAACCTAGCACTACTGCTACAGCACCTCGAGTCGGTACAACTAACTAGTAACAACATCAGCGCCATCTATCCGCTTTAAACCGAAGCGGCGACAAAGATAAGCCTACTAGATCCATCGTCCAACCAGCTGCAGGTGGTGAGAATGGCAATGTTCGGTGCGCTGAAGCTTCAAACTCTACAATTAGACGAATTTGAGTCGCATTGGATTATCCAACAAACGGCTGGAAAGCATCCATCGCCCTGGAGGAATTGAAGGCACCACGCCTGAGCACGGTGAATCTCACCAACAATCGACTTACGATCATACCGAACGTCTTGATAAGATGTTGCAGACGTTTTCGGTTATCAACAATTCGCTGGTGTGCGATACGCTCGAGCAGCCCCGGAGCAGTACGTGGAGCAGGAGGTGATCATACCGGCCTGGATCATGTTTAACGACAAGATGTGGACGATAGATTCTCTTCGCGTTCTAAATTCAATCCGTTGTTGTTTTCCTCTGCTAACAATTTTTAAAGTAGACAAATGGAAGTGATATTGTAAACCGAAAAAAAAAACAATATTTTCATCATAATTGCTAATAGTCATTCCCGTCCTCTTGAAGATCTAATGTTTGGACATCTTTCTACATCAGCAAAAAGACATTGCTGCAGATGCAAGTCATAGACAGTTGCGGCCTTCCAAACATTTCGACCATGGTGGAAGATCTCTTATAGCTCCCTACTTCTGTTGATCGATTTCGCTGCAAATCGACATGTGGATCTGAGACACATTCTCCAAGAAGACTAATGTCTGTACTAATGTCTCCACCGTGAGCTACAACCTGAGTGGGAAGCAACTCCACTATCAGGATCCTCAACGCCTGCAGTTTGCACTGTCGCAGAACTTGAACTTCAATGCGAATAATGGCAATCTTATCACACTGGATCTACTGCTGCTGCTTGAAGCGTTCAATCTGAAGAGTCTGCCGTTGAGGAGCTATCATTTCGAAGGGCATTACTAACTCCATTTGGATTACTAACTCCATTTGGATGTTGGATGTTGCTCCATTGGAGCAAGCGCTGCGAAAGCTCTCCCTCGGCAAGAGCTCACTGCGGTCGGTTTTATTTTGTCGACTTGAGCATCGAAATCGTCTTGATGTCTTCTAACTCTATTCGATTTTCTCCGTCGTAAGCGTTGAATGATCCGATCAAAGTATGGAGCAGATGGCGTTTACTCCTGCGATCCATCAATGTCGCTACAACGGTTCGGCCCATCCCTTTTGGAAGCTTTTTGACGGGTCAATAAATGATATCTACCCGACTGCACGGCCTTCTCTTATCGATCAAGTTGGCAGTTGTGCAGTTTTACTCCAACTCGGCAACGCCCCAAAAGCTTCTCCAGTTTTCGGTGAGCGTACTATGGGACTGCCGCGCCAAATGTCGTCGATCAATACTTTCGAGTCACGCGAAAAATACGCTCCCCGTCGCCATCGCGTGCCGTACGCTACGAAATGGAAAGCAATCCGGCGTGTTAAATGCGCCAAACCCACAGCCCCGGCTCTAATCAGGATATCACGGGGCGTCTCACTCAGCAAAGGATCTAGCGTCCACCATCGGGGACGACGGTGTGCCAGTAATGGATATTTCGGATCTGACAAGAACTTAATAATACGGTCTCACCTTGCCGCCGCTCATAAAAAGGGATACGACCGGTATCCCACCACCACCCCTGTCCCTAAAGGTACCAACTTCATGTGTGGCGAAAGGCACACCGAACTCGCCTTATTCTGGGGTGTGTCAAACGCGTAAACCACCAGCGCCTACTGTGAGTCGGGTTTTCGCGGGCAAGGTGACCGTCGGCGGCTAGAATGGCGGCCCGGGGAGGGGAGGTGTATCGATTTTTGGACAATGGAGGTTATGTTCTCTTTCCTTTTTTTTTTGGCTGCTACCTATTCGAAACCGGTCCCGCCAGCGAATTCGTGTTCCCCGTCGTTCGTAAGGCACGGAATTCTAGGAATAGTAGAGAAGACTACAAATGCCTACGCGCGATGCCAACGGGAAGACATCAAAAGGCGGCGCGTGTTTTTCGGGGTCGGAAATTAGTGTTTATAGCGAGATGGGCGTCGTAATCGATTCTCGGATTGCGCCAGTAGGTGGAGTAGCATTTGTGGAAATGCCATCGGTGCCTCCTCCCGCGCCAACAGGGAGTTAATTATTCAGTGCGGGAAGTCGCGACATAAAGCCTTCCCGTGAGCATGATTACCAGCTAGCGTTTGTTTGGTCGATGCGGGTAATGGGTTACACGCCGAGGCCTACTACGGTTGAGGAGCGTTCTTTGGAATCCACTGGGAGCTCGGCTGTGGTGGTACAAACAGTCATAGTGACTTTTTTTGGTGTTTTGTTTTTTTTTTTTGTTTTCCTCATTCCGCACTTCCATGGCTTGCTGAGCTGCAAAAGGACCACCCCCAAACTCGTGCCGTTTTGATTGCCTAGCAACGGAGCTACCAGAGCGCGTCACGTCCGGAGCCACCGGGAAACGCAAATTTGTCGCAAAACCATTCGATTAGGGAAGGGAAAGCAAACATATACCGCACAATAAAAACGGGCAATCAAAAACCATACCACGCAGGAGGTCCGATGGCCTTTCGGCGGGAGTTTCTGGTACCTGGTACTTTCTTCCGCGTTGTACGGACGGAGGGTTCTTTCCCCCTTTTTTTTTTTGAAGCAAATACAAGCAAACGAAACAACAGCAGCAAAAAATTGCCTTTTAGAATACCGAACGATTAGCGCGTCGGAATCGAAATTTAACGATCGACGCTGCGGTTGGATAATTTATGCGAGCGACAAAATCGTATGTAAAAATCGGTTTTTACTGCTGCGTAGACGACCCCGTTTGGACATTGGCACATGTGGACGATGTATTGATGAGCTATTCGGGCTGCATAGACGACGTGCGGGGATTTACTTTCCGTCCCGGGTGTCATATGTCAGAGCTTCCGTCGCAATTCCAACCCTCCGCTGTGCACCACCGCGTATTATTGTTATGGCCGCAAGCGCCACTGTAATCGGACATCCCAATTTTCCGACACGATGGGTAAATTACGGCCAGTTTGGTCATTAAAAGCAACACACGGCTCGTGCAGATGTTCGTTTGTTTATTTGTGTTTTTTTTTTACTCAAAAAAAAAGATAACTCGATTTGACATTTAGTAAACATCCCAAATGTCAACATCGGGGGTAAAATGTCTTATTTCGTCGGGAATGGGAAAGAAATGGAATCCTTGAATAAAAACACATTAATTAACGTCAGTTAGTCTATTGGCTCCGGCGGTTCGTAACGAACAGCAAAATACCGTCGCCACACGTGACGCGCCACTCCGGGTTCTTTCGGGCGCCTTTGCTCGCGCTGACATTCCCCATCGACATTATTGCAGTCAAGATTTACAAATAAATTGCTCCCCGCAACCCACGGACCGAACGGAATCCCTTTTCGCGTCCTTTCGGAGGAGCAGCACCAAAACACTATGGTTTCTGACCGCCATTGAACGCACAATGGGTTAGCGCACAGTGGGAACACGGCCAAGGATTGAAACACGGCTCCAAAAGTATGGAAATTCGCACCGGCAGGGCGGGGAGGGGGGAGAACACTAGAGTAGGCGGTGGCGGTTGTGGATATTTGCATTCGAGAGTATTCCCGCGCCCGTTGTGTGGGACTCAACCCACAAAGGGTGAAAAACACACAGACACACGCATACGACCTGATTCCGGATTCAAATGTCGTTTACACCATTCTATGGTTTTGTTTCTATCTGACCGATTGTCAGCATGGTTCTCCATTGTTGATATCTGTTCAGGGGCGGCCGCGCTTGTCTCTAAGCTGTTTATGACGCCCTGAAAGGATGGAAGAGCACTCTCCGGCGCTTAGTGGCGCGCCTATGGCGGATGCTCCATTGGATGCATAGCGCCGGGCCGAGATATTTCTCTGCTTTCCAAGACAGTGCAAAATAAATAGAACCCTCCATGGCTTACCAAAATGCCGGTTGTGTACTTGACTTTTGTGTGGACGTCTCTGTTTGTGTTGCCTCTCGAAGGCACCACCAGCGGGTGCTCTTGCCACCGATCGATGCCGGAAGGAGCTCGGGAGGAGCACCAGCGAGAGACAGAAGCACATAAGCAGCGCGGGTCTGTGTAATCGATGCTGATAACGAGACCAGCTTCTTGTTGTACACAACCCGAAAGCCCTCCACACTGTTCAAGCGTGCGACTTCACCAGTTTTGCGTCGAGTGGCTTTGTAAGTATTTGAAAAATTGTCGAGTGGATTTAAGTCTTCGCTCTTTCCCTTCCCCCTCTCCACCTCCAAGTGGCACTCTCTGTGGTCAGTACCATGCGGAGAAATGCTCCAACCGAGTGCAAAGAGCTGGCGGCAAAAAGCACCACTTCAAACCCGCCCTTGCTGCGGAACTTTCCAGCGTCCGCTAGCGAGGACTGGCCCGCAACAGGTAGCAGCAGCAGCAGCAGCTGCCGCGGTATCTCGTTTCGCTGCTAAAATTAGGATCTTTTCGCACGCGGGCGGAACGCGCGTCGCAGGGAATAAATGTCACCTGTGAGCAATCAGAGCGAAAAGCTAATATTCAAGCGCCTGATCGATAGAAAGCGGTTGCGAGCTATGATCCGTCGTGGCTCGCTTTAAGAAAAGAGGCAATCGGTTCTTTAATGCTGCTACAATTAGGGTACATACCTGTGAAGTTGTATTTGTACGCAGTGTGGCGCCCTCGTCACCGTGCCCTTCGATAGCTCAGTTGGTAGAGCGGTGGACTGTAGCGAGTGAGGAGAGCGATACGCTCTCTCATAGTAATCCATAGGTCACTGGTTCAAATCCGGTTCGAAGGAGAGCGAAAAATTTTTTTTCATGGATCCGTCGTCACCTCAAAAGTCATTATTTTTTTTCATTCGCATAACACTCACTTCTCTGTAAATATCAGTATAAATAGAAAAAATCATTATCACCACGTTCATAATTCACTATTTCCAATACACTTCAGAAGGACACATCCTAGAATCGCGTGTTTCGATTTAAAACAAAAACGTTCGTCGATTACTTTCCGGTAAAAAAGAAAAGACAAACACTAGCATAATCAAACTGATTGAGTACAGTTGCGCGGTTTAAAATGCTGTTTGAGACCGCTTCATCCATCGCCTTCGATAGCTCAGTTGGTAGAGCGGTGGACTGTAGCGTACAAAGAGCGCGAGCTCTCTCCATAGTAATCCATAGGTCACTGGTTCAAATCCGGTTCGAAGGATCGAAGAATCTTTTTTCACACCTGTTTTTCTTCTCACTCTTTTCTCAACATTTTTTCACCACGTTAGCTAGACGCACGACACTGTTGCCACGTTCGTTAATATGGTTTTCTTATTTTGTCGCATATTTAATTGATTTGAATCGCTATTACAAACTAACATGCGGCCCGCCCGCCTTTACCTTCTTTCCGTCCGGGGCAAGTAAACGCGCGACACGACGACAAGCTTTACGCGCGTTGTACATTTGATTTAACAATCGCTAAATTATTATTACCTTTATTACTTTCAATCGATTATAACTTCCTCTCAGACCACCTGAAGTATAGAAACTCCCGCGCGTCTGTCACCAGCTTATGGGGCGACGGGTGTGGATATTGAGTACAAAGTATAATAGTCATAAAGATTAAATCGACCCGGTAAGACGTTAGGAGACGGAAGTAACTAAAAGCTAAAGCAAAGTTTGAACAAAGACAAACGAAGGGAGGGATGGGGAGAAGACATAATGAAAAGAATAAACCAACACAATGTTAGCCTTAAAATCTTACTTAACACTTTCTGCTGTCGAGTGTGGCCACTCTTGCTTCCGTTTAAGCTTCCACCTACCACTACAACTTCTCGTTCGTGTCTGTCTTACTGCGATGATTAGAAGGGAAAAAAACGTTCATCACTATAAACAATTTGTTTGCTCCTAGTTGAATTTATGAATTTGTTGATTTTTTCATGCTTTGCTTACCGCTTATCGTAGCATTATTTTTTTTTCTTCTTCATTTTGATTCCTCTCTAGCACGAGGAATAAGCATTAAATTTGAGGTGTTGCTCGGCTACACTATACACAGGTTATAAAAGATGGATACATTTTACACACACTCTCCTCCTCCTCCTCCTGCTCCTCTTTCCTTTTCCTACCACCACCATCTTCTGCACCCCTTATATCGGTGTGTGTGTATGTGTGTGTGGTGAGGAGAGCAAAACAATAGTTCAGATATTTTAAGGGGGTATAATGTTTCATACAAATTAAAAAGAAAGCGCACATCCCCATACCGGCTGCACTTTTTTGCCAACCATGGCGACGTATAATAGAAAACATAGTAAAACTTATGCGAAAAAGAAAAGAAACCACAAAAAGAAGCGTACCAAAAATTGGTGGAAAATAAAACGAGTAAAAAATAATAATAGAAGAGTAAATTAAACAGCACAGAGCTCTCTATCTCGCTTTCGCAAAACGCACACCACACCAGCTTTCCACCACGCCACCTTTGATCAAGCGTCAAACGTAGTACATACACGCAAAACGCGTTGCTTATTTCTTGCCTTCATCGTCGACGGCCGCTGTGAGGGAGGATGGGCCACCGGCACCGGCATCGATGAGGGACACGATCGCCTGCAGCTTCCGCTCCAGCTCCAGCTCCGGGTGCCGCTGGAGGTGGGCCCGAAGCTGCTTCACCTTGCCGCAGGACGCGTCCAGCTTGAGGAGAATTTTGTGCGGTTTGCTGCTCGGGGCAACCGGACCGTCCAGCACCCGGGCCAGCTCGCGCAGCAGCGTCATCCACCGGCTCCAGATGAGGCGCGGCGAAGTGGCGGCGGCGGCTGCGGCGGCGGTGGCCGACGGTTCGCCCTTCTCCTCGCCGTTCTGCGTTGCCGCCCGGGCGGCCTGTTTCAGCGCCTCGTCCCCCTCGGCCAGCTGCTCCATCTGGGCGATCAGCGTGAGCATCGTGAGCAGCAGGAACTTGCACCGGGGCACGAGCGGCAGCAGCTGGTCCGTGTTGAGCAGCGTCTCGAACAGGGGCAGCAGATCGGCCGGCTGGGCGTACTTCACGTGCAGCTCCAGCTCGGCGAACAGCGGGCTGAGCTGATCCTCCGCGTCCTCCCGGTCGCGCTTCGGGAGCGTCACGAGCGTACCGAGCACCGTACACCACACCGTCCAGCGGGCCGTGTGCTCGGCGAGCGATTTCTGGATGCGCGTCAGCAGCAGCTTGCCCTTGCGCACGGACAGCAGCCGCAGGACGCCCTCACCGTTCACACCGGGCAGGATGCGTTCGAGCAGATTCTCGACCGTGTCCTGTTCCACCTCCGACACCGGTGTTGCTGGCGGTGGGGCAAGCTGCGCCGTTCCGCCACCGCTCACATTGTTCTGCTCGTCCGTACCGCCACCGCCACCCCCGCTGGCTTGAAGCTTCTCCTGTGCCAGCAGCCGCTCCTTGGCGCGCTTTTCCTTCATTTGCTGCTTGGCCTCGATCGCCAGCTGGTTCGACATGTCCTCCAGACGCAACACCAACCGGTACAGATTCTCCACGTGCAGCAGAATTTGACGCGAGCGGCGCTGATTGTGCACGGAATCGGAACTACCGGGAACGACGCTTGCCGTGGTGGTTCCGGCACCAGCACCGGTCGCCGAAGCAGCCGTTGCTGCCCCACCACCCGATCCGGCCGCACCGGCAGAAGCAACCCCTCCACCTGCACCACCACCACCACCACCCTCGACCACCACGTCCTGGTCGATGATTTTGCGCGGCGCAATCACACTACCGCACTGCAGCTTGCCGAGCGAGTTCTCGAACTGGACCAGCTTGTAGCGGCGCGGCACCTCCTTGATGCCGTCCTTGGTGGAATTCTCCGAATTGCGACGCTCCCGGCCACCGATCCCGTTCCAGTGTTGCTGCTGTTGCTGCTGGTGCTGCTGCTGCTGCTGCTGGCTGAACGGATGGTAGAACGTGTTGTCCTTGTGAGCTTTGCTCTCACGCTCCGCACCCCGCTCCCGGTCCTTGCGGTCGCGTATCACGCAGAAGTAGTAATCGTTGTAGTAGGCCGTGTCCTTGTTCAGCTGGGACAGCTGGATGCCGAGCAGCCAGTTCTTCGCCCGGTCGCTCATCATGTTCGCGTACTCGTCGTACTCGTAGTTCCGGTTCTGCTTCCCATTCGGCAAACGATTATTGTGGTGATGGTGGTGCTGGTGCTGCTGCTGCTGCTGTTGTTGCTGATGATGGTGATTATGGTGCGGGTGGGCGTGGGGATGGTGTTGGTGGTGATGCGCATGATGATGCGGCTGCTGCTGCTGCAGCTGCTGTTGATGAAGACCACCGTATTGATGGTGTGGTGGTGGATGGTGTCCTTGCCCTGGCTGCTGCGGCTGCGGTGGCGGGAAATGATGCCCGGGGAATCCCGGATGATGGTGCGGTCCCCCGTGATGGGGATGATGGGGCGGTGGCGGCCCGTTCCAGTTCGGCCCGAACGTCGGAAGGTGCGGCATAAATGGGTGTTTGAAATTCGCCCCTAGCGGTGGCATCGGTGGCATCGGGCCACCCCCACCCCCGGGTGGCTGACCGGGCGGCGGTACACCCATCGGCAACGGTGGACCCCCGGGCGGTGGCTGCTGGCGATAGTGGGGCAACATCGGGTGGTTCTGCTGGATCTCCTCCACCAGCCGCTGGCTGAAGCTGGCATTATTGTTGTTGTTGTTGTTGTTGTTGCTACTGCTGTTATTGTTGTTGTTGTTGTTGCCCCCATTATTGCTCATGCTATTGAGGTTGTTGTTATTGTTGGCGTTGGGCTGCTGCCCGGGTCCACCCGGAAAGTTGAGCGGAAACGGAAACGGACCGCCGGCGTTCGGTGGTGGCATGTTTGTGGGTGGAAAGAGCGGCGGTGGTCCGCCCCCACCACCACCAACACCACCCGGCGCCCCCGGAGCACCCATCAAGCCGGGTGATCCAGGAAAGCCGATCGGCATCGGAAGCGGCCGGTGTATTAGCGGCCCGGAAGGGGGCCCGGGTTGGCCCGGTTGCATTGGGGGCGGCGGTTGGCCCGCCCCGGAAGGTTGCGGAAAGCCGGGCGGTGGCCGGGGCAGTGGGGTCATGCCGCGACGCATTTGCTCCTGCTGCTGTTTGATCATGTTCTGCTCGATCTCTTCCAACGAGCAGATACGCAGGCCGGTGTTTGGAAGCGCCGGAAACCGGCCACCCAACGGTGGTCCCCCGAAGCGGTCTGGAAAGAGAAGGTAAGAGGGTGAAGAGGCCATTTTTGCTTGCCTGCTGTTGATGATGGGTGATCTACGAAGCGAGCGCATCGTACTTACCCGTCGGAAGTGGCGTTTGGGGCTGGGGAACAACCGGGGGCGGTTGCATGGGCGTCGGAACGACCGGTGGAATCGGATGGTGGCGTGGCGTTTCCGGCTTGCTGGGCATCGTCCACACGCTCGGATCGAGCTGCAACCGGGCCTCCGGCTCGTTGTCATTGTCCAGCTCGAAGTTATCGATCCCGACGGAGGAGAAGTTTATGTCGAGATCCGAGTCCGGGCCAGAATCCCCGTCGCCTCCCTCCCGCTGATCGAGGCGCACGAGATTTTCGTGCAAATCTTCCCAATCGTCTTCCCGCGCCTGCCCGAACGTTTCATCGTTGAGCGCATCGTACTCTTCCTCCGAGTCGGAACCGCGGCCACCGCTGCCCCCACCGCCCAGCACGCGCCCACCGCCGCCCGTTCGCTTCTTGCGTCCACCGCCTCCACCGTCATCGTCCTCGCCGGGAAGTGACGCATCAAAGCCGAAGAACGAATCCGACATTGCGCCCGCACGGTCTCCTCTTTACGTGCCAACGTGCCGGTGAGCTGGAACCCTGGAATGCACACGGCCGTTTCGACGTCGCACAACCTTCAGCGCTGTCACCTGTCGCCCCCAAGCGGACGACGACGTCGCTGTGCTGATGATGATGCTGCTGCTGCTGCTGCTGCTGCTGCTGCTGCTGCTGCTGCTGCTGGTGTTGGTGTTGGTGCTGCTGCTAACTTTGCACCTCGCCGGAGCACCGGAACCGTTCTTTCACTGACACAACAACCGCTAGCACCGTGTCCACCCGGGGGCACCTTTGCGACCGTCGGACCGTCGGAATGATCCACTTTGGCTTCTGGCACGGGCACACCGGGCTGACGACGACGGCGAAAGCCTCCTGTTGTTAGAGGCTTGACGGCGTTTCCGTCGCACACTATCCTCTTCGCGCGTCCCGGTGCCCTTGATTATGTTCTCTATCTACGAAACGGGTTCACACCCGCAAAACACACACTCCCCCACACGGCCGTGTGGCTGTATCGGCGTCGATTTTAAAGCGATGGTGAAATTGCTGAATTCCGATAATAGGAGTAGCAAAAAAGTGGCAAATCACACGACAGCATCCAATGCGACGAACGTTTTTCTGACAGCGCGCACGCACACACTCACACACGCGCACACAAAGACGTCCTGTTGGGTGCGCTTTGACGTTTGAGCAAGCGGATCCCGGTTAGAGCGTCGGGTTCAATTCTTCCACTGCGAACGATGAACCGGCAGCTGGCCGCGTGTTCCCGATGGAAACCCGTTTCTTATCACCACACACACCGGAAATGGGGTGCTTTGTGCGGTGTGCGGAGTAAATGATTGACTGATTGCAACATTTATGCAGCATTTTCACAATAAAAACGTAAACTTCGTCCATGTCCCGCACGCACTCGCACTGCGGAAGATTTGAAGTATGTTGCCGAGATGTAAACGAATCTTTGCGTTTTGCAAGAACCAAGGTGCCTTGGTGACTCATGGGCGAGTAGAATTTCGTCCGTTTCAATCAACGTTTTAAATTGTTTCAACGAAATTCGTGTCATCACGCTTATAATTAAGATATTAAATCGTTTGTTGTTTTTTTTTTGTAAAAGATAGTTTTTTTTTGTATAAAAGTTTGGCTCGGTTGTAAATTTTCTTTGCATGCTTTAAAATTGTCATGTAAAAATATGTATAATAGACACACGATTTCCCACTGCGGGTGGGGAAAAAACGCGCCCAGTTTGGTTCGTTAGTTGCCTCTATGTCGTACTGCTTGAAATGTTGTTTGCACAAATCACATCGTTAGTTTCGTTTTGGTGTCAATGATATCGGTTGCCTATACTATAGCTTTCATAAAAGTACCGTTCCCTTAAAGCTAATTGACTCGATTTGGTTTCACTTACATGGTAAAAAAAAACGTATCTTTACGTCTTCTCCTAGATAAAAAGCGATTTTCTCCAACCCTTGGGGCCTAAAAGCCTTACTGGAACGTTCGTACCCGGTTTCACATTCATAGTACAAATAAATAATCTGCTAACTTTCTCCCTACACGCTTTGGGGTTTCGTTCGCTTAACGCTAAAATCTCACTCACGCACTCACAATCACACCGCTATGTACAGTAGAACGCTTTTTTAAGGACACCTTTTTAAAAAAACTCCCCGCGTAGTTAAAGCTTAAGAACGATGCTTCAGCCCCTTTTGACCGGTTCGCCCGTTTGCGATATGACTTCGTGTGTAGTTTACGCGCCACTTAGTACCTGAGAACGTAAGATTACTTGTGCTCGCCTAGCTTTTGGCGTACATGAACCGGGGTAATGTCACGTGAAATCTTGGCTCCTTTCGAAATGGCAGTTTTCTTTGGTCGAGTTTGTGTCGCGCGGAATCAGTACGCGTAGGGAGCGCTCTCTCGCATGGCTCCCATATGGTCTAGTGGCTAGGATATCTGGCTTTCACCCAGAAGGCCCGGGTTCGATTCCCGGTATGGGAAGGAAACTTTTTTTCGAACTCACTCTATTTTTTTTAAATCAACCACCATCACACTTTTTTTCACCACGAAGGAACTTTTTCAGCAAGCCATTTCAGCACCCCAGGGGCGGTAGGGTTTGGCCGCCGCGTTGTACGTCGAGCTGGTGGACGCACTGTAGCCGTGCGTCGAGGTGCTCACCGGGTACTGCGGGTTGCCGTACGCGGAATGTCCACGGTTTGGGTTGTGGTTGGACAGCTCCGTGTACGTCGGTGCTCCGTTGGAGGAGCCAGCAGCAGACTGCTGCTGCTGCTGTCCCTGATCCGATTGCTGCTGCTGCTGACCGGCGGGTGCAGAGTCGTGCTGACTGCTGTACAGCTCGTGCAATGGCGCACTCGTGGCGTAGATGGCAGCCGTAGCCGCTGATGAGGCACCAGTTGAATGTCCTGACAGCTGCTGGTGATGTTGTTGCTGCTGCTGCTGCTGTTGCTGCTGTTGCTGCTGCTGCTGGTGCAGATGTTCGTGTGGCGGCGGAATCGTTGCCACCTGTGGAATGTACGGTGCGGTCGCACTCTGCGGTGGGCCGTAGTTCTGATGCGGGTGCGGATAGTAGCCACCGGTGCCGTGGTGGGTGCTGGGGTAGGCAACGGCGGCGGCGGCTGCCGCTGCCGCCACCGGATACGCCGTACCGCTGCCATGTGACCAGCTACCCGGGCTGGTAGCCGCTGCGGCATTCGCCTTCGACGACAACTCCCGCTGGGTCGCGAAACACTGAAGGTGCGACATTAGCCGCAACCGGAGCGGATCCTGCACGTCCATACCCTCGATCGTGACGAGGTACCGAGCCACCTCCGCCACACACTCCCGGAACCCGATGATGTGGTAGTCCATCGCAAACCGCTGCGGATCGTAGCTGGCATCGTCGAGTCCTGTCGAGTAACGAGAAACAAAGCAGGCGACGAATGATTAATTTTAATTCACTTGCGCGACCGAACGGTGCGAATATGTTTCCTCTCAGCAAGGACCCCGAGAGTGTGTCCCTAAGCGGGAATAAAAAAAAAAGGCATTATGAAGTCACTTCCCTCCCACCAGCAAACCCTCAACCAAACCAGGCCGTGTAAACTCACGGAAACGTGCGCTCTCACGGTCGCCCCTAATACCGACACGGTGCGATTAAAAACAGGCCTCGCCCGGGCGTAAGGATAACAGCCACACCACCACCACCACCACCACCAATAAGGGCGCCGTTCCGGACCGATGCGGACCCGTGTACGCGCTGATGTGTGTGGGAACGTTTTCGCCCCCTCACAAAACCCACTCATATACGGAATCATCATCATCTTTCTCTCCTCGTCGGACGCAATCATCCACTACTGGCGCGCATTAACACTCACTGCCTAGTTTTCTGCCTCTCCCTCTCCTCCGTTCCTCCCTTGTTCCTGTTGACTTCCTCTTTTTTTTTGCCCCCGACATGCAAAGGGGGATTAAATCATCTCCGTGCGCGCGAACGATAATAGCACCACCACCACCAGCAACAGCAAACCAACACTCGGGACCCTCGCTCGCCCTAGCGTAGAACCCTTTCGGTTTGCCTTCCGTTCCGTTCCGTTCCGTCCGGATCATATGGGAGAAGAGCTGCTAAAAAAAAAACAAAAAAAAACAAACCAAAACACTGGGCACGGAGACTACTCCTTCTCTCCCTTTCAGTTTGTCGTCCGCTCTCTTTCACTGTCGTGAGTGAATTGCGTGGCGAGACCCTGCTGCCTCTTGATGCAGAACCACCGGCGAGGGGTTCTGCTCCGGGTGTAATGGCGTGGGAAAGTTCTGCGACCGGGTGTAAGTAGTTTTACTTTTCTTTTTTTGTTCCGGCCAAACCCAAACACAAACGCACCACGTACAGCCAGGGGCGACAAGTTTTGGAGACCGATGATGGATCAAAGTGTGCAGCACTGTCTTCTCAGCTGCGTGTGTGTGTGTGTGTGTGTGTGGTGTGCATTAGTCAGCCTACTTTTCTAATGCACACACGGAACGAGGCTCAATCATCTTTTTTACACAATTCTCTTCCGCTCACGCTTCTCTCCGGGCGTGTGTGTGTGTGTGTATGTTTGTGTGCCGATAAATTGATATTTATCGTGTGATTGAGACCTGTTAACGCAAACCCCTGCTTGCCTGCCTGTTGCTGCTGCTGCTGCTCGGGCAATGTGTGTTTATTTGCCTACCACCTCGCTTACCACTGTTCTCCACAAGTCAAGTGACAGTCGAGTGGGGTTAGTGTGTGGGTTTCGATTGATTAGAACAGTGCTGCCAGTGCAGAAGTGTCATTTTCGAGTGCGATTGGATGTAAACACGCCACTATTCGGGGACACTAAAATAGAACAATTTAGTGTGGAAGGCACCAGTTTTACATACACTGTCCACGCGTATTGCTTCCCTTCCTCACAGATGTTTGCAAACATTACACAACAACCGCGCAGAACAACTTGACTTAATGGTCCGCTGCGTAACGTGATCCAGTGCGGGGCGACTTACGGGCAGCATGTCTTTTTCCAGCTCACCGCACACACGGGTTGTTCACTTGGGACCTTCTCATATTTACACATATGCAGACGCACGTACACGCACACAAGCAAACAATGAAGCCGAAACCGTGGGAAACCGCGCGGAAGTAGGGCCTTTCAACGTCCCTCAAAAAGGATCTCCACGACAATAGGCGCTTGCCTAGCGGTACCCTCTTCAAGGTTCTCGCCCGAAGAAGGTAGAAGAAACCGGCGAGAGAGAAAGAGAGGGAGAGAGAAAAACAACAGGGAACAGGACACCGACGACCGGATGTCGGTGTCGGAAGCAGCAATATATGCGCGGTACCGAAGGTTTCTTCCCTTGCCGAAACGCTCAAAACCATCGCCCAAGTGACGGCGGTTAATTAGACACCCCGAAAGTAGGCACGTCCCTCGTCTCGGATCGATCGGTACGGAGAACGGGGATGCTGTTGTGCCGACAGTTGATACTTTCAGCTCGAGACATTGGGAAGTCCCAAGACTTCACAGGACCCAGGATCTCCGATTTCTCCCAGCGAACGGGTTGTGTAAACCCGGGGACCGTACTTACCGCGCGCATGCAGCGCCTTCAGGTGGTCCACGGTCAGCTGCAGGATTTCGGCCTTTTCCAGCTTCGCCGAGCCCTGCTTCTCGTACGCGCTCGGTACGAGCCGCTTCAGCTCGGTCAGCGAGGAGTTGATGCGATCGCGACGCTTCTTCTCGATCACGCCGCGCCTCCGCTTGCGGCTCAGCAGTTGACAGCTGTCCGATTCGCCCGGTGACGTGCTGTGACGTAGCAGTGTGGGAAAAAAACAGCAGACAGATATGAAAGCAAAACGAAGAAACAAAAACACACGCGAGGTGAGAAACAAGCTTTCCTTCTTCGTTTAATGCAGGTAATTAATTTAGTGAGGCAAAGGAAGGCGCATAGGTTCCGGTGTTTGCGTTCGTAATCGGATAGGGGTGTCCTTGGGCCAGTGCATTGCGTGAGAAAAACAAAATTCCCTGTTTGTAAGGAAGGTTTGGAAGGCTAGCCTACTACGTTAACTTCTGTGCCCGAAACGTATCGATGACACTTCCAGATGACACTAATGACAGCGGTGTTTAGTAGTTCGGTTTCAAAAGCGACACAAATGCAGGTAACGTATTCGGGAATGCCCAAACGATGTTTTTGTTTCATTTTAATTTAATCACAGAAATTATTAAAAAAAAACAAACACACACACAAAAGCCTTCTCCACTCTCACTTTCCATCAGTCACCGCCGCATCCATTTTGTTTCCACCACGCACCACGATTGATTTGTTACACTTGCGCAATACACGACCCCCACCCACCCACCCACCCACCCACTTGTGCCGGGCGTGTGAATACTCACTGCTCCTTGGATGATTCCTCCGAGTAGAGATCCTCGCAGTCGCTTTCGGAGAGCGTGCGCTTGTGGCCTTTGGACGATGGCGGTGTCCACGTGTTGTGGCCGGCGTGCGTCGGCGTCGAGGTGGCACTCGGCGTCGTCGCCGTCGAGTACCCCCAGTGGAGGGGCGTCCCGTGATGATGATGGTGCGGATGGTGATGTGGCAGATGATGCTCCATCTTCAACCCGATCGTCTTGCCGTCTTCACGTGACACCACCAAAAAAAATCACTTATTTCCAATTCCTTCCCGTTTTAGTGCTCACTTTTGCAAATACACTCCACTGACACTTGTTGCCAACGGCTGCACACTGGTGCACTACTTGTTATCTATTACTCCCGCAATTTGGTTTCGGGGTTTGGTGCGACACTTGGCGGAAGAAGTTTCGCAAAACCCAAAAACGGCAGCCGGATGATCGGTGCAGCCCGTAGCACTTGGCGACCGGTTTGGTCTGTTCCGGCGGGTGACGACGACTCACACGTGACTTGTCATGTGCGTAAGCGGCGTCCGACTGATTTAATGAGCGTACGCCGAGCGCATGCAATGCATGATGCCGCACCAGATCCTGTCCTGTGTGTGCTGCTCGTGGACGCACGAACGCCACGCGACCCTCCGCCCGTTCGTTGCTTCTGCCCTTCACACGCGCACAGCACCGTTCGTTCGTTCGTGCGTTCGTTCGTTCGCTCGCTCCGGCCGGAAAAGGGAGAAAAGGGTCCGGACAGCCGATGAACGCGCGGAGGAAACCGGGCAGGGTTGGGAGACGAGCACACCACCACGGTTTATGCTGTGTGCATTTATGCTGCCGAAAGAGCCGGAGAAACCCGAGCGTGCGGAGAAAGGTGTTCATGCAGCGCAGGCCAATGGCGAGAAAGGTTCGCTTCCCCCACCACAACTCGCAGCCGGCACTGGATGAACACATCGTTTATGCTTCTAATGCAGCATAAAAGTGATGGGAAGAGAGACAGAGAGAGAGAGAGAGAGAGAGGGGGAGGGAGAGAGGGAGAAAGATAGAAAGAACGGAAAAACGTCGCAACGGACGATGACACGCGAGTGAAACGTGTGCGACACACGGACGGACGAAAGGATGGCTAGGTGATGGGTTTGGCTCGCGGGAGGAAGGTTGAGACTGGCCACGTGTGGACTGGCGTGTGGTCTCCCCCCCCCCCTCCCCCCGGAAACGTGTTGTGCCACGCGCATCGCGTTTCCGCTCCAGAGAAACTCACTGGCTCCCAGTTCTCGCGCGGGCCCACACTTGTTGCCTTCTTTGGGCCAGCAGGTGCCAGCTGGATCTGGCCGATCCGTACTTGACCTTGGCCCAACGAGATGTCTTAGTGGGAGTTTTTTTTTTTTGAGTGGGAGAAGATCCCGATGTTCAGATGAGGAGGCGTCGCTGATCAGCTGACGGGGAGAAGATAGAGAAGTTGACCTCAATTATGTCGCTACAGGGTATTTCTCTATTTCGTGAAATGGAGTTTGCGAAGTTGCCGTAAGTATGTCCTCCAAACTAAAGGACTTATTCAGATCGTTCAGACTCTAAGTTTCACTCCTACAATCAACACGAAAATAACGCACTTTTCGTGTTCTCAACATCCTCTTATGTCATCTACAATGGTTTTATACAATGCAGTTTAGGGCTTCCAAAGTTACATATCAGACTATAGTTCCAGCCAAAGAGGATTTCAACAAGTTTCACCCGTTAGTAACAGACATTTCCATGAGCGCAGCACACTAGGATCATTTTGAAACATCATCTTCGGAGGATAATTCGTATTTTTAGGTTGGCTCTTTTTTGAAACGTTGCGAAAACATCGAAGTAAAGAACCAAAACTGTTTGAATATCTGGCATATTATTCTTCTAGTTGTGACACATTTTTTTGTGACATATTACATCATCCTCATACGTCCTAGTTACAGACATTTCCATGTGCGCAGCACACTAGGATCCTTTTGAAATGTCTTCTTCGGAGGATAATGCTGTACTTTACTTTCAAATGTCGCGCAAAAGATCGAATAAAAGATTATTAGGACCAAGAACCAAAACTGTTTGGATATCTGGTATATTATTCTTCTAGTTGTGGCACATAACTTTTCTGGCATATTATACAGGGTTTCGAGTCATATAAGGGAGCAATGGAATCGGTAGAGAGAATGTGTCAACCGGTTGAGAGAATGTTGCAGCCATGTAATGGAATCGTGAAAGCATAATGGAGAATCGTGCAATCAAATAGCCGAATGTTGCAAGTTGCTAGGGGAAACGTGTAAGCGTTGTGGGGATAGTTGCAATCATTTTTAGAAAACAGCCGTGAATCTTA
>KI915041.1:2346235-2472620 GCA_000473445.2 Anopheles farauti | reverse complement strand
ATCCCCACAACGCTTACACGTTTCCCCTAGCAACTTGCAACATTCGGCTATTTGATTGCACGATTCTCCATTATGCTTTCACGATTCCACTACATGGCTGCCACATTCTCTTTACCGGTTGACACATTCTCTCTACCGATTCCATTGCTCCCTTATATGACTCGAAACCCTGTAAGATCCTCATACGTCCTAGTTACAGACATTTCCATGCGCGTAGCACACTAGGATCCTTTTGAAATATCTTCTTCGAAGGATAATTATTATTTTTAGGCTGACTCAAACGTCGTGAAAATATCGAAAAAAAGACTGTTAGGAACCAAGACTGTTTGGATATCTGGCATATTATTCTTGATCTATTATAATTATTATTTATTTATTATCTACTAACAAAAAAAGTGCCTTAAGGAGACGATATTTTGTTGCCTATAGGTTGGCAATATAACTACTTTACTTAACTATTTTTGTATTATATCTTCCCTTAAATGGTCGTCCCGCGTCCAGTAATCATACTTTAGAAAATCACGACAATATAGAGAAAACTTCTTTTATTTGAAATTGAAAATGGCAAAAACTGCTTTCATTTCGATATCGTGTTATATCTCGAGTTAGTCGTTGCGTGCATAGAAAATATTACGAGATATTCTTTGTATAATTCTTGATTTTCTACAGTAAATTATACTGTTTAGATGGTACTAAGATCCTTTAAAACTTCTCGCTTGTTTGCACATGAAACGATACCGTTCAGCAAAACGAACAATGCGAAAATTAAACAAAAACCAATCGTTTCAATCGTCCTTTGAGCGATCGAAAAACCAACGCACCAGGATCTTGCCCTCCTCCACAGTTGAGCTAAGCGGCATTATCTCCCTGTCCGTGGTTCTGCAGGTGCGATAAAAATCGTGGGAACGGTCGGTTTTCGTCGTTCGCTTCACAATCGTCACTCCGTCCGTCCCTTCCCCGTGCTGCTGCGAGGAAAAATCTTCCCGGCTCTCCCCCGGTTCCAGGCACACCCTCCAGTAGCTTTGCGTCTCGTTCTCGCACGCACGCTCGTTTCCATCGGCGTTGGTCCAACCCAGCCACCGCTGGCCATACCAAACTCGGATGGGGTGCCGCGCGTGCCGGTCTCGTGTGTATGTGAACCGAACCTCTATTTGGTTTCCCACGATTTTCCCTCCCTGTGTGCGCTTTTGCGGCTCGTGCGAAGGTCCCTTCTTTTCGGCAGAGGGATGACGCTCAGGGATGACTCCGCCTTTCCGTGCCACTTGGAGGAAGAAACAGTGGACCGAGTTCGGTTGGGTGGTGGCGCGTGCAGAGCGTCCGATTCGTTTTATTTCGATTGGTCTCCGTGGTGTTTCGTACACCGGCGAGGGTTGTAAAGGCAAAAAACGCCAAAAATGCGTTCTAAATTTGAACCTAGAAAAATCTGCAAAGTGTGTTCAATATAAAAAAGTAACAATTTTGCTACTTATTAAGTTAACAAATATACTTGCAGCGTTACAGCGTTTTTCTATTTATTTCAGAATATTTTCTAAACTTATTGAAACTTGCATCTTTGAATCTAAAAATAGATTCCTATTAAATGTTCAATTATGTAATAAAATTGGTGGTTCAAAGATTGAAAAAGAGCAAGTCGGTACAATTTCAATAATTGAAGTATTCATTGATACATGATAAACACATAAAGGACACCATCGTTTGTGTAAAATAACAGTGTTATATATAGAAATATTTCACATACAAACGTTGCACTGTGAACAGTAAAAATAGAATGAGAAATGCTCCGAAATGGTTGAAAACACTGTTTTGTAAATTGTAATACACCAAACGAGCTTTAAACTGCTCTCGTCAGCTTTAAAGGCAGCAAACCATGACCTTGTTTTTGAGATTTGTTCTGATTGAATCATCTGAATCATCTGAATCATCTGAATCATCTGAATCTGAAAGAATGGAGCTTAAAGCATCTGCTGCTGGGCGGAAATGTGTCGCAAATTCTTACCGGATCAACGGCGGGTGTTGCCTTTCCTCACCAGTTTGGAGCGTCATAATTTGCGATGCATCGTAGAAGGAGTGTAGAAGGTGCTGCCTACTCTAGATAGACGATAATGCAAGGGTTCCCTGATGATACGGTTTTTACATTGAAATATTCTTTTTCAGTTATTTTGGATCCGTGTGCATTTCATGGCATACTTAATTTACACCACGAGAGGAGAAATTTGGTTTTGGAATCACTACCAGCAAGGCCGGCTACGCGATGCGTCGTAGTATCACTTTAGTTCTGACTCTTGCCGCGAGTATCCGTATCAATATTCGGTAAAAAGGGAATGCGACACGCATTCCAAACGAGGTAACCTTTAAAACATAATGGAACGTATTCAAAAATACACAAATTACTTTAAAACTACCATCTGATGTGTTGCTGATGTGTTTTTAACGAACTGCGCGTCCCAAGTTAGCCGGTTATCCATGAGCCGCTTGCGGTAGTATTAAGCCAGCGACACTAAAATGAACGTACTGCCGGTGCTAGTGATCTCACTGCATACACTCTTCGCATACAGATTCGGCGGACTGCACTTGGTGCTGCGCCTCGTGCCGAGCGATATGGACGAAACGTTCTTCCGGCAGTTGCCACCGGACGTAGCGGCGATCGACGTAAAGGAAACGTACGCGACACGGCTCGCCGTGACACCGGACAACCGTGTCCGTGATCTGTCGATCATGAACGGACTGAGCCTGCACGAGTTCGCCCTGCAGGACAACGAATTTCTAACCCAGTTGCTTCTCCGCTCGTGCCAGGTGGACGGAAGGAAGCTGGGATCGTTCACGAAACTGCACGCACTAACCATCCTCAAGATCGAGCGGAGCCACCTGAACGGGACGCTTAATCTGGCCGAGCTGCTGGCGCTTCCCTTGCTACGGGTGTTTAGCGTGGAGAACAATCAGCTGACGCAGGTTGAACTGGTGCTGCTCGACGAGACGGTACAACGCATGGAGCGCCCGGCTTTGGAGGAACTCGATCTCAGCGGGAATCTGCTCGAACACTTCGATCTGCGCGTGCTGAGCCCGTTCCAGCAGCTGAAGCAGCTGCAGCTCAATCGGAACCTCCTGAAGATACTGGCGGGTGAGGTGACACTGCCGGAGCTTCGGAAACTGATGCTTATAAGGAACCGGTTCGACGGGCTGGACTTGTCCGGCTGCCATTGCAGTGCGTTGCAGGTGCTTTACGCTGCCGATAACAACCTCAGCACGTTCCCAACGTTCGACGAGCGTTCGACGTACATCCATACACTAGATCTCCAGTTCAACGCACTCACGGTCGTGCGTTCGAGTGATCTCAACCACAGCCGCTTCCATTTAACGCACCTCATACTCTCGAACAATGCTATCGGACGGCTCGTGCATGATCTCGAAGCGAACGGTGGCGGCACGTTGGAGCTACCGTTCCTGGAAATTCTACTGCTCGACAACAACCAGCTCGACGGGCTAGATTTGAGTGGTTGGAACATGCCAATGTTGAAGCTGCTGCGAATCCATCGCAACCCCCTGAAGTCGATCCCGGAGGATCTGATAGAGCGTCTTCCGATGTTGAAAACACTGGACTGCTACTGTTCGGTCGCCAGCTGCGCGTGGATCAAGCGCCACGGGCGCAAGATTCGCTCGTATTCCATCGCACCGGGCAGCGTCTTGGACGGGGCGGAGTGTGAACCGATCCCCGGCAAAGGTTGTGTGCCGTGTCGGAGGAATGCAACCGCGTCCGATGGCTCCTGAGTAAGTGACCGGGAGGAGGGATTTGTGCTTGTTTGTTCGGGAATGGCAAACCGAACCGGCTACTGTATGGCCAAGTGGATTCGTGGAATCATTCACGAGGTGCCCTTGTGCGTAGGCGAAATGATCCGTTTTACACCAATGGCCTAAACCGTTCGTACTACTTGAGGTGTGGAAGAAGTGATTGTGAGAAAGAGCGTAGACCAAACAAAACAAAAAAAAACGTTCTCCAAAAGGGCTAACAATAAATTCAATAACAGCTTTATTTCACTTTAAACTCAATTACTAAACAATTTAGGGGTAGAACGAAATGTGGCATGCAACGGGATTTGGGTAGTACGCTTACGATATGCCCTAAGAATATCCTATTCCTACTCGCTAAAATAACTGGGTTGCAGGCGAAGGTGCAACTTGAACCGAACACGAACGCGAACACGTTCCTATACAGCCTACTACTCTCAGTGTTCAGTTCGTTTTGTGAGTGTGAGTAAACTTTTAAGTGCTCTCCTCTATCTAAGTACGAGGGTAGCGGCTAGAGGCCAAAAGGCTATGGATCACTTTTTGCTATGCGCATGATAATGCTGCTGCTGCTGATGCTGCTGAGGCGGCGACGGCGACGGATGATGATACTGATGATGCGAGTGTCCCTTCGAGGCAGTGTCAATGTACTTGGAGGTGTACGTTAGCAGCAGATGGCGCTGCTTGATGTGCTTCGCCCGTATGTGCACGGACGGGATCTCCTTCGTGTAGTTGCTCGGGAACCACCCGACGGCACCGTCCCGGATGCGTTCCCCTTCGTACCAGCCTGGAGAGCGAGCGAAATGGAGAAAATGGGGAGGGCGAAAATTAGCGAATCGTGATCGAGTGCACGAACAGTTCGGGTGCAGCTTACCGTCGGCCATCTTGCGGTGCACGTTCACCACGTCCTTGATGTCGAGATCGAGCTCGTCCGGTTGCAGGGCGGTGTACGGGTGGACCGCGATCACCTGCGGGCAGTCCCACTGCTCGTAGATCTTTTCGTCCGGGTTCTCGGACGCGGGCGGTTCCGTGACCGTCAGCCACCGTTCGCGCTCCGTTTCCGACGAGCAGCTGAGGATCTGCGGGGAGAGAGAGAAACGAATGGTGCTGGTGGTGAGAAGCGATCCTATCTCCGTATGTTTTTTTGCGCGGGAGGGAAACTGGCTTACCATCTCGATCGTCTTGCCCTCGTGGTTCTCGAGCAGTGTCATGATGATGAGATTTTTACCGATCGTTTGCATCTCCTTCGCCGGCAGTCCGGGCACGACCGCACCGGAGCTCACCGTTAGAAGTGCCCGCTGACAGTAGTCTATCACAAGATAGCTTTCATCGCTGAAACGATAAGGACAAGAGGGGAGGGTTGAAATAAAAACCGATCGACCAGATTGCATTCCCTTTCTTTATGCCCACCTTTTCCGCTTGGTCAGCACAAGCAAGTCGGTAAAGAGGAACGCGTACACGTTGCTCTTGGAGAACTTCTTGCCGAACGTGAGCTTGGCGTCGTCGCCGCGCCACAGCACGTGCACCAGCTCGCCCCGCTTCTCCAGCTTGCGGTGCATGGTGCTGGGTGCCGCCCCGATACCGCACGGTACGATCGGTAGCGGCCGGACGTTGGTCGGGAACTCGATCTGCCGCGACAGCAGCTCCATCTCGTGCATCTGTTCGCTCCGGTGGGCGGCATCGTTGCACCGCGTCAGTATGCGATTGATCAGCACGAACGTGCTCTCCCAGCTGGTGAACTCGTCGTCGTCCGGGTGGCACCGCTGCAGGACCGCATCCAGCAGCAACCGCATCCGCGTGATGCGCTGCATCGGCAGCATAAGAAACGAGGAAAGGCTAAGACTGCAGCAGACCGGGTCAGCCTCGAGTGCGGCCAGCGTGCGGGCGAACTCCGGTTTGGTCGCTTTCAGCGCCTTCAGCGTCCGATCGATTCGGGCCTGGTGCTCGCAGTACGAGACGTACACGTGGAAGTGCTGGTCCGCGTGCTTGTAGATGCTGTGGCTCAGCCCGAGCAGCATGATGTTGTCCTGCCAGCAGTGCTCGAGATCGCACAGCAACCGGTCCGAGCACTCCTGCACCGGGATGATCGAGGAGAAGAGCGTCTTGCGCTCGGCCGTGCTCAGGATGCGCGTGTCCCGGAACGCGGGATGGTTGACGAAGTGGGTCCGCAGCAGGTTGAGCGACTTCAGGTACGACGCCTCCGACGTGAGTATCTCGAACTTTGCCTCCTGCAGCCGCTTCTCGGTCGTGGTCAGGGTGGCTGTAACGAGCGGAGGGGGAAGGGAGAGGCCGTTAGTGGAACTTTTGTTTATAAACAAACAGCGCTTCTGACGGATGATGCTGGGTACCGCCTGTCGCCGCAGATGGCGCTACAGTACGACGACGTGATCGGATTCGATCAAGGATAGGTACGCCACGTGGCGAAACATGTCACAGAAGGATTACGTGTCCAGCAAAGTGATAAATACACGAGCGAGCCGTGCTGGGACCTGTTTTCCACGCGGCAGTCCATCAACGTCAGAAATATTTTAATAAAACTGTGTTTGTCACTAAGTTAATTATAATATTAGATGATATCGCAAAACAAGCAAAAATTATCACAATATAGAATAGTTGCAATAGATGTAAACAGAAACAAATCGAAAAGATTACATCTTTGTATCTATGTATGTATCTGTCAAAAATACTGCACGCGTTTATACACACCGGTTACAGACTTCCCCGTTGTTGTCATATAGGGCGTGTGAAATTGAGTGCCGCGTTTGTGATGTCAAGTGAGAACGATGCCTTAAATGTGATACGATTTAAAATTCAACTGCCGCAGTTGACATATCATGTGTGCGATTGTGATAATTTTTGCTTGTCTTGCGATAGCATCTAAGAAACTCTGTATTGTGGATCGAACTAGTACAGAAAAGAAAGGAACTACAGGTTGCCGGACGCAACAGGAACATTCGTACACGTTCGTGTTCGCGAACCACAAGCTCACTTACACAGTATCTCCGAGTTGCGAACCTCCGGTATTTCGCACCAGAGCGTTCGCAGCTTGCCGATGTGTGGTTCGATCAGCTCGAGCGCGGACGGGCGGGCCGGTTTGCGCGGATGCATCGACGAGTCGTCACCCTCGGTCGAGGAGCTGCCACCGCTGGTCGAACCACCTTCGTCCGCTGCCGCCGTCGCCGCCCCCGTGGCCGTTCGGCGGCGGTTGCGGCGCTCCGCTATCTTCTCGTACCCATCGTCGTACAGCTCCTCCGTTTCCTCCGTCCGGCCACTGATCTCCGCATCGATGTCGCGCGTGATCGATTCCAGCTTGGCCGCGTTGTAGATCTGATACAGCGGTTCATTTACGAACATGCTGTGCGAGTGATCATCACCCGGGCCACCTTCGCCGCCGGTGGAAACGCCCGAACTTTCGCTCGAGCTCGCCACGGACGCCCCGCTCGTCGTTTGGTAGATGTCCGCGTACCAAGACGCACCGTTCGGGGTGAGCGTCCTGTCGCCGTTCCCTACCCCACCACCACCACCACCACCACCACCACCACCGCCATCCTTCGCCGGGAGGGAACTGCGCGGGCTTATACTGCTGCTACCCTTGCCACCGCTCAGCGGCTGCTTGAATACACCGCACTCGGCGTACCAGGAGGTAGCTCCCAGCCTTCTGTTCGATGAGGTCGTCTGCTTGCCACCGGCTTCCCCACCGACCGGCGGTGGTGGTGGCGGTGGAATCGTCGGCCGATCCCGGTGACCCGTTGCCACCGCGATCGACCGGCGTCGACTATCGTCCGGGGCGACTTTCGATTGAGGCGTGCCACCGCCGCCATGGACCGGATTGAGGCACCCGTCCGAGCCGTTGAATATCCCCGAATCCACATCGGCCGACGTGACGTAGAACGTGCTGCGCGAACCGTTGAACGAGCTGCCAATGTTCAGGCTGGTCGAATCGGCGACGAGACTTTTCCGCAGCTTCGACCGCAGCGATTTGGTACTTTTGGACTTTTTGCGACCGGCGGTGGCGGCGTCGGTGGCGATGGAGGCGGTGCTGCCCCCGGCTTGCTGCGATCGCGCTGCGACATTCGAGCTGACGTTGCTCGATTCGCTCGTGCTGCGGACACCGGCCGATGGCGGTTCCGCGATGGGACTAGAGATGGCGCAGGCACCACCGTACGGGCTGCTAGCCGCCATCGACACCGAGGACAACGACTGCGAGGAGACCAACGGCGAGCAGGAAGAACCAGCAGTAACTGGCGCCGGCACATTCGCGTAATCTTCCGGCGGCGGCTTTGGCACACCCCCGCCACCGCCACCGCCACCGACTAAAGGGAGCGGCAGTTTGAACGCTTTCGCTCCGGATTTGCCAGTCGGTTTAGTGTTTTCGTACGTAGCGGCGACCGCTCCGCCCTTGGTCGGTTTCCGCTTCGACAGTTTGTGGAAGCTCTTGGCGATCTCGGACTTGGACAGTGTGCCGAGGCTCTTGATCTTCTGCACCAGCACGTACACCTGGCTGCTCGAGGGTGGCGGATCGGGCAGCTTCGCGTTCCGAATGTCCACCCCGCTGTCGGTGCGGGCCCGGTTGCGCTCCTCGTCGTCGTCCTCGTACTCCGTGTCATCGCTGTCGAACGAATCGAACTCCTCCTCGTCGTCGTTCGCGTGCAGCGTGGCCGCGTACGGATCTCCCCGATGTACGTGGAAGCCGGCGACCGTCGTCGACCCGGAAGTGCTACCATCGGTGCCCGACGCGAGGCTTTGGCTGGCGTTGGTACTGACGTCATGCGCCTGTCGTCCATCGCTCGAACCGATCGAATACAGTGACTCATAGTGGTGGTCCGAATCGTCTGGAAAGGGAGAGAGAGTGAGAAAGACGTCAATTATCAAGATCGGAGATTAGAGAGAAATATGCAACACAACAAGTCAGAGTTCGAGGTGTATTAACCGGCGCTGCTATTAACTGCTGACAAAGTAGTCAAAGTGCGGGTATCAGAACATTCGAGAGCGCAACAAAGAAGCAGTGCTTTTCATGCTTTGATTAACCCGCCGGACGTTCAAAGCAAACAGATGCAATAGCAGTAGGCCATGCGAATCGATAATCGCTCCTGATAGCGATTGCGTCTGAATGAGGCGATTCCGAATCAAAGTAGGCTAAATAGTCAGTGTTACATTGTCATCCGGTGAGAAGGTTCCCTTTTTTTCTATTTCCCTCTCGCCAATATGAGCCATAGCGCGTGGATTTTTGTGTAAGTCGTGTGGCAAACTTTTCGTACAACCAAACTTCGAATTAGAAACATTAAGCAGTGTACTATTCGCTATCTTCGAACAGGATTCTGGCGCTCCTGGTAGGGGCCGGCTGTTCGTCCGCTTCGGTAACCTGCGTTAGGCCGAAGGGTAGCGTCTGTGAGGTCAAATCGCTACCGTCAGCAGCCAATGACGATGCGCCCGTGCAGTTTCCCAATCTGAGCAGACGGACCGAGCTGCGAGTGTCGGAGGGAAAGCTGCCCAAGCTGACAGAGGAAATGATTCCGGCGCTCCCGGTGCGCATACTAAGGCTGGAGTCGCTTGGACTTGTGAGCGTCTTCGTTGGTCCCAGCTTCGAGGAGTTACATCTGCGTGGCAATCAACTGAGCTCGATCGAATCGCCCAAACCCGCCACGACTTCGTGCGCTCTGAAGGTGCTCGACGTGCGCAACAATTTGCTCACGGATGCCTCACCGTTGGCCAGATTCGAGCAGCTGGAGGAGCTGTTCCTGGACGACAATCGGATCACCGCACTGTCGATGGATGTGTTCGCAAAGATGGCGAACCTGCGGGTACTATCCGCTGCTGGGAACGAAATGAAGGACATTTCTCCACCGACCGGCACGCTAGCGTTGCACGAGCTGGTGACGCTTTCCTTCGCTCGCAATCAACTGCGCCTGGTGGACATGAGCAACTGGCAGCTGCCATCGCTCCAGACGCTACTGCTCGCGAACAATACACTCTCGGAGCTGGTGGGTCTCGATGGGTTCGAGCAGTTCTACGATCTGCGCCGGCTCGAGCTGGCCGGGAACGGTTGGAGCTGCAGCTGGCTTCAGCGTGCACTAGGCCAACCCGGTACGCTGCCCTCCCCGTCCGACTTCACCGTCGATGCCGACGTCAACTGCTCGTTCGAGCAGGTGGCAGGCATATGCTGTAGCTTTGCGCAAGTCACCACCACCGGTGCCAACGGTACGGACGACGTACAGCAGCTGTTCCTGCCACAGATAACCCAAGTGCGCGAAGCGATCGAGCAGCTCGACGCGCGACACGGGACGTACGTTCGCGAGCAGGAAGCGAAGCTGACCGAATTTACCGCCACTCTGCAGAAGCAGCTGGACGAGTTGGTCACCGTGCTGGAGCAACGCGTGAGCGAAGCGGATCGTGCGAAAAAGCAAACCGAACGTGTGGTCAAGCACGCGGTAACGCTGAACGAGCGATTCGAGCAGCTCAACTCGAACACGGGCGCGGTCAAACAGGCCCAGCAGGAGCGTAAGCGGCTGCTGCACTTCATGCTGGACATGAAGAACAAACTGATCCAGCAGGCGATCGCGACGGACCGCGTGTGGGCGGAGGCCAACGACGTGAAGCTGAACCTAGAACGTCACCGACCGGTGAAACCGCTCGATTCGGTTTGACGTTTGCCGTCGTTCCAACAAATAAACCCCACCGTGTAGAGTAGATGGCACACTCCCCGCGTTCGCTACGATTTATTGGCCAAAAAATGGAAAGAAAACAAACGCGCGTTAAAAACTACCAAGTCCTCTATCAAAAACTCGACGGGTTCAGCTCGTCGCTGCGATCGTTCAGCCTTTTCAGGTACTCGTACGTGTGGTTGACGTACGGTTCGAGGGTTGCCAGTTTGGTCTTTAGCTGGCTGGCGAGCTGCTTTACGCTCTCCAGCCCACTCTCGAGCGTGTCGAGGCGTTCCTGGTGCTCCACAATCCTAGCGCCGTGCTCGTACGACTTGCTCCGGTAGTCCTTAAACTGCTTGTCGGTAATGCCGAACTTCCGCTGCAGGTCGGCGAGCGTTTTCTCGTTGCGGGCCGCCACCTGCGGCCAGTTCGAGTCCGTCGACGTTGGCGTGGTCCGGTTGGACGTCGCGTCGTCCTCCATCTTGTCGCCGCCATCGTCCGCTTCCGTCCGGTTCCAGCGCCCATTGACGAGCCGGCGCAGTCGGTCCAGCTTCTCGTGCAGGTCCTGCTCGGTTCGCATCAGCTGGCTACCGTGCCGATCGATGCCATCTTCGAGCGCGGCAATATCTCGTCCGTGTTGCGTTTGCGTTTCGAGCAGCGCGTCCAGCTGGGCCGATAGGGCTTGGTGTTGGGCGTCGAGCACGTGTCGCACCGAGGCGGACCCGTTCGCGATCGTCCTGTCCAGAGTTTCGAGCAGCTGCAGCAGACGGTTCTGTTCCGCGCACTTGCCATCGAACGTGTCCACCAAACCGCCGTTCCCATCGATGGCGATCGGATTGCAGCAGTGGCGACCGACGATCATCATGCTCACGTCCCGGCACCGGCCCGGTTCGTCCTGATCGAGCGCGATCGGTTGGTCCTGCAGTTGGGTGTTCGCACCGGTCAGCCACTCGCAGTACCACCGGTTGCCGGCGAGCTCGAGCTGCTTCAGAACCGGGAACGAACCGAAGCTCCCCTCGACCCGGGTCAAGCTGTTGTGCGTGAGGTTGAGCTCTTCGAGTGAGTCAAACTCCCACCGGTGGACGTCCAGCAGGTCGAGCGCGTTGCCACCGAACGAAAGGCGCTTCAGCTTCCGCAGCTGCAGCGGTTTCGCGGTCGCAGTCGTGGTCGTCACCGTCAGGAGCCGATTGTTCGCCAGCGATAACTCCCGCAGCTCCCGCAGGTTCGCGAACGCACCCATATCGATCGCCATGAGCTCGTTGCCATCGAGCGCTAGTATCATCAGGCTCGCGAACCGCTCGAGCGGCGGCAGTTCCGTCAGCTTGTTCGACGACAGATGCAGCGTCATCATTTTATAACTCCCCTCCGCCGGCTCGCTCCAATTCGACAGCAGCAGCTGGTCGATCGCGTTACCAACCGCGGACAGATGCACGAGACGCCTGCTCACGTACAGCTGCTCGATGCCCAACCGATCGATCGTTAGATCCGTAACGTTCGGCAGCTTTTGGTGCAGCTCGCGGGAGAACCGCGGGATGCTGCCCGACTCGATCACGAGCGTGTCGCGTACATCGCGAAACGTCGCCAACCGTATGTCTTCCACCGTCGTGAGCTTCACGTCGCTCAGCTGGCAGATTTTCGCGCGCGACGCGCAGCTGTAGCTGCTACTATCGAAGAAACCGCCGCTCACGGAAGGCAGCGTCAGTGACGACGTCAACAACGCGATCACTCTGTTGCAAAGCGAAACAGATGAACATGGTAACTGGGAACGTGGGACTGTGGATGCTTTACACCTTTACTTACATTACACGAACTCGACGGGTCATGGTGGAATGGAAACGGGCACACTGGCAGGCACGGGCCCCGATGGAACACTGAACGCTCGAGACGCTCGTACATTCGCATGATCTTATCACCCGGGACCTTGCTGATACAGGGTTGCTTAGATGACAGATCGCAAGACAAGCAGCAATTCTCACAATTGCATTTAAGGCAACGTTTTATCACTTGATATCACAAACGCAGCGCACTTAATTTCACACACCCTTTATGACAACAACGGAGAAGTCCGTAACCAGTGTTTGGAAACGTATTCAGCATTTTTGACAGACAAATAGGGTAAAATTAGAAAAATTACAAATTGTAGAACTGAATTAAATTTAATTTGTATTCATACAAATTTGTATATTTTTTTTATACATCTTACATAGTTACAAAATTGCAATTGCATTGTATGTATGTTACATATTTACAAAATAATGCGATAAATTGAACTAAATTAGGACGTTTTAAAAATAGCATTAATTTTTATTATAAATCCTCATTTTCATTTCACTTAACTGAGAACTATGAGAATTCATATAAACAAGACATTAAAACTTCTCAATCATAAATTGCTTCTTCTCTGACGCAACGAGATACATAAAACCATGTGATCTTACGTATGTGTTTGTACACACTGGTTACGGACTTACCCGTTGTTGTCATACAGAGCAGCGTGTGAAATTAGGTGCTGCGTTTGTGATATCAAGTGAGAACACGTTGCCTTAAGGCAGGGGTCACTGCTCCATCACGCGCGATTTCGTCGCACGTGGTTGTTAAATGTTGTATGAAATTTGACAGAAAACATCGCCGAGCGATTTTTCCTGCCAAGTTCAACTCGCATGTCTAAACGCAGACATTGTAGCATTTATCAAAATACAAATGGTAAACAATGTGCAAGAGGGTTCTATACAACAAAAAAAGGCATGGGATGCCACAAGAAAGTGATTATAATGAATGTTTTGCTCAAGCAATAAGTTATGATCTGTATGTTTTGTTTATTTTCAAGTGCCATTTGACAGAAAAAAAAATTGCTCGCGAATCGCGTGAGCAGTGAGGGGGGCCAAAAAATGTGAGACGTTTCATAATTCAACTGCCGGAAGTTGACATGATCATGTGCTGGCGATTGCGAACATTGCTGCTCGTCTTGCGATATCATCTAAGAAACCCTGCAGCAAGTAACAAAATTGCAAACCGATGCAACCCAAAGTCGAACCGTGTGCGGCTTGTGAGTGAACGATCGCTTATAGTTCCCCACGATGGTTCACCGAGCGCGGTACTTCTCCTCCACCGTGTTGCTTCTCGCGTAAGTGTGCCGCCTGTTTCTCGTGGACCGTGAGCGAGGAGTTTCATAGTTCGCTGACGCTTCTTCCTTTCCAGGTGCTGGGTGTGCGTCGCGGTCGCAGACATTACGAGCGGCGGTAGCGATGTCGCGATCCAGTGTGCCCCAAAGCGGCCGAGCGTTTGCCTGCTGCAAACGCTCGACTTTCCCGATCCCAGTGCGGACCTGATCCTGACCGGGAACGAGGACAAGAAAACGCTCAACATCAGGGGCGGTTCGGTGGCCGGTTTCCGGACGTCCCACTGCACGGCTGGTCTGGCGAAGTTCGAGAAGCTTAGCATCGCGCAGGTCGGTCTGCGGGAGCTCTGCATTGCGTTCGGTTTCGTGCAGGTGCACGCGGAGCACAACCACATCCGGGCGATGCACGTGGTCGGGGCGAGCTCCAACACCACCACCACCACCACGTCCCCCTATCGGCTGGAGGTGCTGAAGCTGAGCCACAACCTGCTGGACCGTGTGGATTGGATCGAACCGCTCCACGAGCTGCGCGAGCTGCATCTCGACCACAACCTCATCAGCACGCTCGACATGAAGCACTTCGCCAAGCTCGGCCGGCTGCAGAAACTCGACCTCGCGCACAACCGGTTGAATGTGATCTTTTCCACGCACAGCGAGCTCGTCCTGCCCGAGCTGACGTTCGTCGAGCTGCGGAACAACACGCTCACCGAGCTGAATCTCCACCAGTGGCGCTTCCCGGCCCTGGAGCAGCTCGAGCTGGCCGCGAACAATCTCACGTCCGTGATCGGACTCGACCGGCTGGAGATGCTCGCGCAGGTGTCGCTCGCCGGGAACAGCTGGCAGTGCCTGGCGCTGGACACCATGCTCGAGACGCTCGAGCGGAACGACGTCAGCGTGCGGGACGGGGATCAGGATTGTGCCGGCATCCGGAACAGCAGCATCTGCTGCACGGTCGAGCCGCAGCAGCCGACCGAGCGCGTGCTGCAGGACGAGCTGGCCAAATTTCCCGCCCTGCTCGAAAGCTACCAAGCGGCGGAGCGTGCGTTCGAGGCGAAGCTGCACCAGGAGGTGGAAAGGTTCACCGCGAAGGTCGAGCAGTTGAAGATGGCTGGGGCCGCGACAGTCGTGACGAGTACGGCCGCCCCGGTGGAGGATTCCGCACCCGGAGAAGGTTCCCCCGATGGGGATGATGATGGGGAACGGCAACCGAGGGTGGAGGTACCGTGCGAGTGCATCTGCTCGCAGGCAAAGCTAGACGAACTGCGAACCGCCCTGACCGAGCTCGACCGGAAGCTGGATGCGAACGAGGCGATGCTGGTGGAGGTGCGCGACACGCAAGCGACCTCCGCCATCCAGACGATGCTCGCCAAGTTCGAGTTGCGGTTCGCGGTCAAGCGAGGTGAGGACAAGCTGGGCGAGCTCCGCTCGATGCTCGCCATGCTACGCGCCCATGTCCGGGAGCAGAGAAGTTGAGCTAAACAATGAACGAAGTGGCAGCCCAACCCCCCCCCCCCCCCCGCCGTTCGCTTAGCAACCGCATTTGAAGCTGTTCGCAATAAAGTTGTTTTGCAACAAAATAACAATAAAAACAAACAAACAAAACAAACTGGGTGTTATCAGATTGTTGCGTTGCGTTTTCCGATCCGCAAATTGATCTCGCTGCTGGCCGTTTGTCAGTGTTGCTCGAATCGTCGACGCGGTGAGATATGGCTTGCATGAGGTGAGTAGCGAATGAGTCGTCCGGTGGTGAGTTAGGTGCCAGCAGTGTGAACTTTTCCTATTCTCGCGCGCAGTTGGCTGCTGGTGCTGGTGGCGATCGTTGTTCCCGCTGCGTTCGGGCTCACGTCATACCGGTGCGATGAGCCGGATACGCCGGCTATAAAATCGACCTGCTTGCTAAAAGGTGTACATCTTACGAGCGGTGAAGCCGTCGCTAACGCGAGCTTCCCGAACGACGAGCGCTATGTGGCGCTCACGATGGTGGACGGTTGGATACCGGAGTTTTCGCGGCTTCTCGCCCTGAAGCTACCGACGGTGCAGGAGCTGACCGTGCGCGGTATGGGGATCGAGCGGTTCTATGTGGGCCCTACGCTGGAGCAGCTGATGGCGAGCAACAACACGATCCGGGCGGTGGAGTTTGCCCATGAACCGCACCGACTGCGCACGTTGCGGCTCGAGCACAACCAGCTCACCGGTGTGCCTCAGTTCGGGCGGTGGTTTAATGAGCTGCGGTATCTCTCGCTGGATGATAACCGTCTCGAGCGAGTGTCGCTGGACGCGTTCGCTGGACTCGAGCAGTTGCAGAGTCTGTCGCTCGCCCGGAACGCGCTGATCGCGGTCGATCAGCAGCCTGTGCTGCTCCCTCACTTGAAACATTTGTCACTCGCGGCGAACCATCTGCTCACGGTGAACACGACCGGCTGGGAGATGCCATCGCTCGTGTCGCTCGACCTCTCGGGCAACGATCTCTACCTGCTGCTCGACGGCACGAAGCAGTTCGCCCGGTTCGGGGCGCTCCAGGAGCTCGCGTACACCGGCAACGATTGGAACTGCGAGTGGCTGAGCGAGACGCAGCAGACGCTCCGGCAGCGCTCGATAAAAACGATCGATCACGAGCGGGCGGGGCGGTGCGATCGGGAGCAGATGATGACCTTGCACGGTGTCTGCTGCTACGAGCACGTACACAACGAACCGGAGGAGGACACGACGCTCGATGCGCTCGTTCGGAAACGCTGGGAGCAGCTGAACGCACTGCGCGGCCGGTACGAGCTGGTGCAGTTCGCGTACGAGCTCGTTCGGGATGCGGATCTGACTCGGATCGCCGACCGGTCGCACGAACTGCGCACCCGATTGGCCGGCCCGGTAGCCGACGGTGAGGCGACGATCGGGAACGAGCTCGGTCGGTTAAGGCTCGCACTCGCCAACGCTACCGCTCACCTCGAGCGGATGGAAGAACGCATCGAGCGGACGGTGCTCGATCTCAACCAAACCATCGCCGAACTGGTGGAACGGGCGGCACGCCCGAAACCGACGCTGGACGCGGTACACCAGCAAACGTTCCGCGCCACCGTCGAGCACCTCGAGCGGTTGGTCGATCGGTTGAAGGAACGCCTGCAGGCGTACGTGTACGCGATGGATAAGCGAGAACGGGGCCTACGCCAGCTCGGTGAGCTGATTGGGCAGCGGGAGGAGCAGCTGCGCGCCGCGAAAAAGGAACTGCGTGCGATCGAGGACGACATCGGCGAGAAGGAAGCACGCGTGTATCAGGCGTACGGGGTGATTGAGGACAGTTTGATGCCCTACCCGGACCCGGAACCGTACGGGCGCCTGAGAGCACCACCACAACCAAGCGGGTACCAGCGCCAACGTGGCTGAACGAATGCGATGCGAGCAATAAAACAGACGCACTACACACGGGTGTTCGATTCGGGTGTACTAATGAGCCCGCGTGGATCGCATTTTATGACATTAGGCATTTGCCAGTGGTTTATTAGATTTTTTAACTGCCAGTTGACAGATGTCAACGGTAGGGTTTCTTCTTTTACACTACTTGCTAGTTTGTTGAAAAAATAAACGAAAATCTATCACTTTTCCACCATTTTGCGAATGACTAGCAGGTGATATCTGGGCCCACATCTGGTGAAGGGCATTTCTTCCGTTTTTACGTATACGTTTTTGTTTTACGTCAAACGAAAAGTAACCAAAACATTCACCAGATTCTGTTGGGTTACGTTTATTCACACAAACATTCACAACACAAAAAACTGAGAGCAGCAAGTCTAGCATATTAAATTACAGAAAAAAGTAAATAGTAATCATTGAACAAAATTAAAAACATTGTATTTTTCGCAGAATGGATTCTGATTCAGAAACGGAGTTGCTCGTTGATGATACATGTCGATGAAGAAATGGAGCAGTCAAACCAATGATTTAGGGAAGTATCGGGTTTAAGCTGCTCTAGTTTTTTTTTTATATCTTTAAGATTGGGTTTTCGTATTTAACAAACAAATCGATAATCTTGTAGTACATAAATTAACTTTTCCTCGTTACTTCGGTCCATGTATATGCTGGTTGTACATTCAAAGTGAACAAACGATACAATTTCGCGGTTTATACCTCCGAGTTCAGTTTGACGTAAAAAACGTATCCGATTTTCCGACCAAATCAAAAGATTTTGATTCGATTTAAAAAAAAACAGAAAAACGTACATCCGGTGAGTTCTGTCAAAGCCCAAAAACAAATTCAACACCATATGAGTAAAAAAAACGCATCCGACGGAGCAGAGACACCAGAGCCTCACGATAACGTAGTTACGAAACAGAATAACGAGCAAAGCCGACCTCCAACAGATTCGAAAATTACTCAAGAAAAGGAGTAAAAGATTTAGAAAATTAAACACCAACCGAAAACGACATACACATGGTATATTTTGATTAAAACCGCAAGGTACTTATGTGACCTGACCAGCAAAACGGGAGTCTCGCCTTCGGTTTTTTAGTTATTTTATTTTAACGACGAACCTCAAAACTAAAAACCAGTCCGTTGGTTTGACTGGTCAGGCTGGAAAAGCAAGCTGCTCCCGCTGTCACCTCCTGAAGTCCCTTCTCCAGTCAACGCAATACGCGCCAACCGACGAGGGTGCCCTCTAGTGACAAAATTAATCGAGCCCTCTAGCAAATTATTCATGGACGATCGCGTGCCATCGTTCGACGCGAAGTGACACTTGTAACAAATCGGGTAGAAAAAAACAAAAACCCCATACTTTTGTCGACTTTAACCTTCACTCCCTCTGCGCGCGCACAGCTGCTCGATCGTAGCAAATCGATCGGCCAGCTCGCCGAACCTATGCGCCTGCTTGCGTTGCGCTTCTTCGAGCGTTTCGATGCGTCGCTTTGCGTCCCGCACCTGCTGCTGGAGTTCGTCCACGATGCTGGTCCGGCTGACCAGCAGCAGCACGGGATCGGGTTCGGTGGCGTTCTCGCTGCAACACAACCGATCGTCCAATCGTATTCCGCCGCCATCGGCACACGATGTGTCATCGTCTTCGGCACCGATCAGCTCGTCGGCGTCCAGCTCACGCGCGTTCAGACGCTCCAGCATCCCGTACAACCAACCGCAGTGCCACGGGTTGTGGTGTAGACTGACGGTTCGAAGCGCCGGCAGCTCCTCGAGAAACGTAAACAAATAGGCGAGCCGATTGTGACTGACGTCGAGCACGCGCAAACGCTCCATCCGCCACAGGCCCGTGTCGAGGTGGGCCAGTTGGTTGAACTGCAGGAAGAGCTGCTCGAGTCGGGGCATCACCACCGATCGGCTCGCGCCACCGATCGTACGCAACCGATTGCGCTGCAGCGTCAGTATCTTTAGCGCGCCCATCGCCACGAACGTTTCGAGGCTGATCGATTCGAGCAGATTCTCGTGCAGATAGAGCTGCTCGAGTGAGGTGAGCACACGGAGCGCGCTCACGTCGGTGAGCCGGTTCTGGTAGAGGTGCAGCTGCCGGAGCGGCAGTCCCTCGACGGCGGTGACACGTTCGATCGCGTTGTACGAGGCGAACAGCACATCCAGCGCGTCGCATCCGTCCAGCGCGAGCTGCTCGATTTGGAGGTGATGTATTTTGAGATTTTCCACCCGTGCGAGCGGTGCGAAGAGGGCACGATCGAACACGGGAATGGTGCTGTTGCTGATCCACACGACGGTTTCCGCGGTGGGAAAGGCGCCGTACGGTGGGGTAACGTTTTCCACCACACAATGCCCATTGGACGAACGTTCCGAGCAACGGTACGGGTGGAGGTTGGTGGCGAGCGCAACTACTAGCAGTGGTAAAAGTGTTAGCAAATGCTTGCACCACATACTGACGGACACACACGGACTTCAAAAGATACACTACTGACTGCTGCTGGAAGCTTGGGGAGCCTCGGAGTAAAGCGTCGCCACTGCCGGCCGCTCAGGACAAATCGCAATGTCAAATATGGCACACAATACGCGGGAGAGTCGAACTCACGCTTATCAGTAAAATGGCGATTGCAATCCCATTCTCGGAACTCACCATCGTGTAGCGAAAAAAAACAACGAGAGTAAAGACGAATAATGCTGATTCACAACGAAAAAGAACGAGAATTGAACCCGTCCCGAGCAATAAACGTCATGCTAGAGATGCGCGTTTATCGATCGTGCTATAATAGATAAACCGATTCTTCTTCGTTCAAAAGTGAGACTATGCGTCGCGTGTGTAACAAATTAACTTTTGCTTTCGGTATCGATCGTTTCCCATTTTTATCGAAAGAAATCCGCCAGATGTTGAGCTGCGGATTCTAAACGAATCAGCTGCTTGGATGGCGATATTGCTAAACCATGCATGTTTTAACTTTAGATTAACGTTGGGGGGTATGCATAGACATTTTAGTTTTGGTTTGAAAAATGTTTTTGAAAAGTTTTGAACGTGTTATTTAAAGTAAATTTTATTAATTTAAAAAAATTAAAACATTCATCAATGTTTTGAACATTTAAAAATGAATATAATTGGGGTAAGTGTACAACACCGGGACTGGTGACAAGATGATAAAGCTGAGAATTTTTGTAATGCATTAATGCATTTAATTGCATTGCATGCATTTAGTGCGAAATCACAGCGTAAAACACTTTTTAATCAACCGATTATTGAACAATTTTTAATTATAAAAGTTCAATTCTCCTTTCGATTACATTTTTAAGTTGCGATGAGTGCTAAGTGCTTAAATAAGAAAATATATTTTTAAAAGAATGGCTCTATATGACAATTACTATAATTGTCATTAAAAAGGCAGGAAAAAAAGTGGAGTTAATCGAATAATTCTTGATTATAATCTTGTATTCTTTTTGTTGTTAAATTGTTCAATAAACATTTGATCGATATGTTGTTTTCTTGCAGACAATAATAAAAAGTATTTAAGTTGTCAACGGAAGAAATCAATTTTCAAATTTGACATCAATCGGTCTATCCTTCAATCATAGACATAAACGTTCTTGGAAGATTGATCGCTGTAGGCCATGCAGTTGGATTATTTTCCGCGAGTTCCTGCGAAAATTCGTCGATCGAAGTTCGCTCACACTCACCAACAAACGTGGACACCGACTGCTGCTCGAAACGATCGCTCGGATCGCTGCTCGCTTCCGGAGCCACCGCCGCCGGGACGATCACTGCTTTAGCGGCGTGCTTTCTTCTCGGCGGTACTTCCGGAGGTTTTGGCTGTTCGTTGGCGGCCGGATCACGAGCCGGATGTCGCACGCGCACAACCGTGAGTGACGGGGGACGGACGCCACCCACCGACGGTGGTTGCTGTCGTGCTTCGTTCGCAAAGTTTTCGTACACGGGACACGGTGACGCATCGTGCGGTGATGATTCGGAGTGCAGAAGAGGTTCGCTTTTTTCATCACCGTGGGAAGTACCACCGCACTGGGACACCGGGTCATTGCGATCGTACAGATAGACGGTGGACGTGCTGGAGACGAACACTTCACCGACCGCACGGGGTCGGCGCTTGCGAGGCACGGTACCGGCGGCGTTCGCATATCCTAGCGCCATCTTTGCGCCGTCGCCGCCGGATTTACGCGCATATTGTTGTTGGCTAGCGGGCGGCGGCATCGGTTATCGTTCATCGTGGACGGGAGAACGCACGGAACACACTAAATACACCGTCCCCCCGCGACAAGGTCGGGGTTTTCGTAAATCACACACGCGGAAGGGTTTGGTAAAGTCTCTTTAGGGAGATGCACATAAGATGGATTGTTGGTAAGAAGTTTGAATAACTCGAACTCGAAAAGTAAAAGTACACTCTTAAAAAAAAAAGATGGCCACAGATAGCAATTGATAACGTTCGCTTAAATTCCCAAGGCTCGCCTAGCTCTGCGAACTCTCATACCCACACCGCATTAAAACGTACCGCGTCAGCTTCAATCACAACATCGATTAATTTCAGTTCACTACTCGCTTTCTTCGTCACACTGAAACAACCGCCCACCCCGTACTGTAAACGATAACGAATTGTGTGATACAATTGCAGCCTCGGGTGCAATGAAAGCCGATAAGCGTTGCCACCGCTTTTTTTTATGGGACAAATTTGTTCGCGGTGAAAGTGAACGGTTCGCCATTAGCCCTTCGAACTAATTTATTCGCACCCACGTACGTTCGGTGCACTTTTTTTTTTGGGGGGGGGGGGTGGAAGTATTAACCATACACCCGTAAAGACTTTCACCGAAAACTATCCACACCTCGGTCATAAACCGAATGGTAACGATTTTATGACGCTGTGTGATTTCAGCGATCGTTTTAGATGTTGAAATGAGCGGATGTGTTTCGAGCATGGCGAAAGGAAGATATATAATGGTAGAAATATAGAGCATTGTGACGTTCAAGAAGACCAAAAAAGGAAGTCGCTAAAAAGATGTTAGGAAGAGGGACAGAAGCAATACCTCAGCCAAAATATATACAAGAAGAACTAAAAATACTCAATTTAGTGCACAAATTATTCTGTACAAAATAATTATTTTATGAAAATGTTGTTTAATTCATCTTGATACGAAATAACGTAAACACTTTTCAGTACAACCAAATAAAAACGCTAATATTTGCCTCAATCTTTTTCATTTTTTTTTATCCAAAGCCACTAATATTTGTATCAATTTTTTTCATAGACATTGTGATCTGTGTAGCTCCATACTCTAAAAGATTCTACTCATTCTCCATCTTTGTGATACAAAATAGATGATTGCGAAAGCGCATTTGATCACAGTTCATGAAACGATCAGAGGTTTTGGAATATTTACTTCCTTAAATATTATTTTTGGAATTTATTTTTGCTTCATGTGATTGTCTATCAGTTCGAGCACAAGGGAGCTGCCTCATAGTGTGGTGATAACGGCGCCGGCTTTTCACACGCCACGACCTGCATCAAAATCCCATCCAAACCAACGACCGAACCCAAATTGCGGTTTGAATGAAACCAGCATTGCTTCGTTGATGTTGTTCGCTGTCTGGTAAAATAAACCGAAGAAAGACTACCAATCTACCAATAATGTTATTGTTATTTTGGTAGAATTACTTAGTATGTTTTGAAGATTCAATTCTACAATCTTCAGTTTACTGAGTAAGCAACATGAAGCTCTCTCCCTTTCAGGGAAAATATAAGCTATTTGAAGCGATCCCTAACCCGATCGGTTACCGCCTTTGATTGGGGACCAAAACGAATGGATCAATTCCTTCCCAACAACCCACCATCTGGGTGAGTAATTTACATTTGACCTCCCGCAAGAAACTGTAGACTGCTTGTTTCGCGATGTTTCCGTCGCGATTCATTAGAGTTTTGCTTGCATAACACCCGTGCGGTGCAAAACGCTCGCTTTTCCCGCGGACGTGTACGGAAAAAAGTGGCTCCGTTTTCTACCGACCACCGGAAACCAACAAAACAACAAGCCCATGACTTCAATTTAAAGGCAATCAATTCGATTATTACGTCCTGGTTGCGGTGGCGCATAATCGCGCCGCACGGCATTCGATCGTACCATTTTTTCCTCCCTATTTTGCACGAAAAACACACCTGCCCCTGGGGGAGGTGGGAGGAGAGGGTGAAACCGATTGTCAACCGGACCGTCATGATGGTGGTGGTGGTCTCTCATTATTTGGGGTGGCACTTAACGACGAAACACAAATGTATCCCTTTCTTTTTTTATTATTAGTCGCACAAACGCGAGCAAAAAACAAACCGTCAAACGAGCGCATCTCACAACGATCGACAGGTTGATTTTTTTTTTTTCGTTGCTGTAATTTTCCACTACGCTTTGCTTCCGTCTGTGGGTTTTTACATTTTTACCGACGGTCAAACCGAAAAAAAAAACATTATAAACGATAGATGAAGTGATTGCGTGTACGCCGCTGTTTATTAATTTCGTTCACACCATTGAATAAATCAACCCGATGGTCAGGTGAGCCCGCTCGTCGTTTGCATTGAATTGCATCAATTACGAAAACATTTTCTATTTTGACACCCCACACGAAGGTCATGGAAGGAGAGGGAGGAAAGAAATAAAAAAAAATGAAGACGGTAGCCTCATCTCGGACGTTCCCGCAAACGCAGTAGTAAGAAAAAAAAAACTTGCTCAAAACAAACAAAAACGCGCCGCTGCGCAAACCAACGGAGCCAACGAAGCTTCGACGGGCTTACGGAGGAGGATTTGAATTTTCGATTAACTTGACCGCCCCCCGCCGTCCGAGGGGGTTGGTTTTCCAGTGTTTGCCAAGCAGATTGAGTTTTTTTCCGCTCCTTTCAACCGAAATCCGACCACGCTGCAGATTAAATTTCTTCATTAACTTCTTTATTACCATTTGAGGGAGATGTGCGGCGTACGAGATTCGTATCTCTCGTACAGAAAACGACCCATAAGCACCCTGTTGCTGGGTTGCGCCAAAATTTGGAGCATTTTCAAATGCCCATCGAGCACCAGGGGAACCATTTTCCGAGGAGCGAGAAGCGATATGATCTTGCAGCAGCAGAGTGAGAGGTTTGTCTCGGGGACCATCAAGATATAACATTCTGGAGCATCTGCCGCAAGCCGCTAAAACCGAGGGCGTGCAAACTGGCGCATGTCTGCTTTACATTCAATGCTTGGCGCCGTAAAACTCCACGGGGAAAAATAAAGCAGTTGGCAAAACCACATTGAAAGCAAAAAACTTCTTTCTTGTCGCGGAAGGAAAAGTAGAAAAAAGTAGAACCCACATAGCTGGGAGTGTTCACGGTGAAAGTGAATCATTTAGTGTCTTGATAAGCGAATCAGGGGGACGATGAGAGAGGATGTTCTTCGAGTGGCTAGTGCTTCTATGGAGAAGTTATCCCTCAGTTCAGGAAGTAGATCACCAATGAAAGATGGAGTAACTCGCCCGTCTATATTAACTTACTTATTATAAGTGAACTTGAATGAAAAAAAAAATGTTCTCCAGGATGTCTGAACCTGTAAGAATCCAACAGTACTCCTCTACGAATGATGTGAAATATATTCATGATGTGTTCTTGTGATGTTGGAGTTTTTGAATTTACGAACTGTCTTTAGCGCCTTTCTGTTTGCAACCGTTTACTCCATAGTCAATTCGAGTACATTTCCTAATTCTTGTAGTTATCTAATTCTAGCACTTGGCGTTAAGGATGTTTATACCTATGATTCAATTCTTAGTACTTTTCCATGTAATTCTATAACTACCGTTAATTCCTACAAATGATAAGGATCTTCTATTTCACTGAATTCAAAAATATCTAATCTCGGTTTGCTTTCATTTTTCAACCAACAATTCACTCAAAACATTGTGAAAACAAGGCGCAATCGATCGCAAATTACCTCACCCATCTGGTAGACCCCCGAAGAATTTCGGACTTTGGACGGATCTGATAACGGTGCACCACGCATGATCACTCAAGCGTCAAATAATATCCAACTGCTGGGGCTTCAAATCCCGCCAGTCAATCATAATCTGGTCGCGTTTCACCATATTGTACACGCAGCAAACAAAAGCTTGTTACCTTGCCGTCCCGCTTTGCCGGATAATTACGCTGACAGATGACCGGGTGACAGTTTATCCGACAGAGCGCCCTCTGCAGGTAGAAACACCGGTAGTAGCGTTGCTGGCTTGGAACAACGGAAGGTCAAGCAGGGGCTCTACACCGGGGGAAAAATTATTTGCATGTACGAAAGAGCTTGATCACTGGGTGGTGGGTGATCTCACACACTACTCCCCCCCCCCCCCCCCCTCACCCCAAGAGTGTGTGTGTTTTATCTTTTGTTCGATGGCAAATAAAACCAGCCTACGCCTACCCTGAGGGGAAAGATTAGATTTAAAAGCCTCCGTCCTACCGATGGAGAGTTGTGGTAGCATAACAACTCAGACCCGCTCGGGTGGGTCTCGCCCTACCAACCTACATCATCGGTCGGGTGTTTGTAATAGACTGCCATTGTTACGTTGGCAGGCTGGGAGGCTCACACACTCACACAGTGGGCCGGTTGAGTGCACCCGGACCGATTGGAATGCACCAGACCAGGGCGAGACTTTCCACGGAGCACGGAGTGGTTTGGTTTAAGGCCGCCTCGCGCCTGCATAGTTCACCCCATTGCACGCAAATCGCGCACAATTTTATCCATCGAAAACGCACCCTGCGAAATGGCGAAAAGCGTCTTCAGTCGTTCTTTCTTGCCCAGTGAGCCTCCCAACCAGCCGTTGCGTCATGGAGCAGGAGGCTCCCCAGATTGGCAGCGAAAGCCAATTACGTTTACACGATCGGGTCGGCTTCATAAAAGGGTACCTTCCTGGGACGATCACCGCTTCGCTTCTCCCCTCCCGATCGTCTTCATTTTTTCGTCAAAAAAAAAAACGTGTCTCCTCGTTGGTTGTTGTGTACGCAATTTTTCAAACGATTGGTTCGCAACGCAACGGGTGTCGAACGTGCTGAGGGTGGAAAGGCAAAGTGGTCAATTTTAGGGTTACATGATGGAGTCGACCTGACGGCTACGGCTATGGGACCAAAGTGGTTGGGTGCAAATATTTGCAAAAACAGAGGAAAAAACATAAAGCAAAAACGGGTGCGGGAACAATGCGGTTTCGATGGGGAGAAATGCATTCGACAGCCCTCGGTGTGGTGATGCGCTTTTACGATGATGAAATGGCTTTCTGTACCGAGACGCAAGCGTGTGGAGCATAATTAGAACCCGTAAATGGGTTAAAAGGCACACATCTCTAATGAATCGGTTTAACACGCATCCAAAAAAAAAAAATAGTTTGCTGCTCCCTGGGGAAAGTAATTACAAAAATTACGTAAACATAAACTACCCACTGTTAGCAAAGATCGACACGATCGACGATCTCCACGACGTTCCAATTTCCTCATTGGCCGAGTAAATTGATGCATTATTGAAAACTCCATAAAACACACATCGGATTCGGGGATGCGTCGTGTGCGGATTGGAAAATTGGAAAATTGAAAAATCGTTATCAACCGCCCCTTTCGGATGGGGAGGAGAGATGGGGAAGTCGGTGAACGCCGCGGAAAGGAAAGCGTTTCGTTCGTCGTAATCATCCCCAATTTCAGTGGCCGAGCGTGGCTGCTACGGTGCTTTCAAACGCGATTTCGTGTGTTATTAAAAATTAATTGGAAGAAGAAAAAAACACACACACAAAACGCTCCGATCGGTAAGGAATTACGATCGATTATGTCGATTATGTTCGATTTGTTTTTTGTGATTAAGGGGTTAAGAAAATGAAGCAAACCGGTGTTTCTAAATGAGTTCGCTTATTGATGTTTAGCCATCAGCTTCGGAGATGAGATGGGTGGGGTAGCTGGTAAGCGCTTCCGCACTACGGTAGGTAAACGTCATCGTGGGTTCGAACCTCGTCTCTGCATCGTGCACTATACTATTTTGTAAAGAGTGTACACACCATAATTCGTTACAAATTCACACGATTCAGTTTTTGGGACGAACTACTTTTCATAAAATTTTCAAGATCTTCAATATTTGCGATTTTTTAAGGCTCAAAAGACTCATGAGCGATGCAATTCTTCAATTCAATGTGAAGAATCACATTTTCACGAAAGAATAGTCTCTTCAAAAACTTATTCCACATCCATAGCCGGCACACAATATCGCAAAAGGCAAAATAAGAGCTTAGAGCGTAAACATTCTAGGCACGAGGGTGTCCTTGCCTTTCAAAAATCAAATCAAAATTCCATCTCGCGCGCTCCTCATTATCGTACTTCCTTTCCCAGCCGTCAAAGGTCGAACCTCTTCGGCATGACATCTCTCATTGTCGGTGGGAAACGATGCCTGTGTTCCGTGCTGTCGTTTTATCGTTTTATAATTCCTGGTTGGCAATCTCCTCCGAAACAATACCGAACCGGTGCGTGTCGCCTTCTCCGATAATTATACCCTCCAACACTACTAGGCTCCAACTAGCTTTAGGACACGGATAAACCGATCCAGCAAGTTCACGCCACACCATTGTGAACGAGCGATTCCGTACGCTCAAGGGAAGCCCCACCGACCTCAATTAAAATAAAATCAAAAGCGCTAGCCTTGAACGTACACCCCTCATTCGGGTCGTTCGTTGAGATCAGTGTGTGACATCCTCCTCGCCAACAAAACCAGCACGAAAAACGTTCCATATCTCAGCCATATTTTGCTTACCGTGGCGTGGGTAGGCTTTTCGTGAATCTCTAAAAAACACAACAAAAACTTGTGAATTGCATTGCATAACGGTGAGCTTTTATCCTAAAGGTCGACACTTTGGGCGAGGTGAGAGGGGGGAGGGAGGAGGGTGGTCTCCAGCGCCTTACAGCACCCGCTGGCCATGGAAGAGACAAACGCAGCGAGAGGTAGTGCCGTCGTCTCAAGCCGTGTCAAGAAACCGGTTTCCCGAGCGGTACGAGAACTAGGCTCATACGCAAAAAGCGGTTCAGTGGCGGCATTTTTTTTACTTTTTTATTTTTAAGAAGACATCATCAGTGTAAGGGTGTTGGTCTAGTAGCCGTAGCAGCGCGCATAAAAATTGGAGCTGGAAGTAAACACACACTAGGAGCTGATCGCGATGGATGATCCGCCAAAGGAAACTTGATCCAAACCATGTGCAAACATGAGTCAGAAGCGGGTTTAGCCGACGGAGGTCTCTCTCACTTTGCGCTCCCCTCCGTCAATTGTCCCATCACGACGCGTTGCGAAATCGTTCGACAAACAGTTCGATTGTCAGTGCAGTGTTGTACTTCAAAACTTTGGACGTCCGGGGGTCGTTGTTGTACGCTTCCCGTCCCGTCTATTTGGTGGATTAAACCACCAAGAGGAGGAATCCACCGGGCGAAAAGGGTCATCACCAAGGGTCGCCCATTATCGGAGGAGTGGCTGCAGGCTGTGGTCTCTCGTCGTCAGTGAAGCGTAGCTCCTGCTTCGAAAAACAAATACAAACAAACACACTTGGATGCACTTTCGTTTGGATCGACAAATCCCTCCCGCGCTTGTGTTCTTTCTCGTGCTTCCGTTGCATTTGCTCGTGGAGCGTTGCTGACTTTATAACGCTTGATTGAAGATGGGCTTACATCAGAGAGCAACGCCGTTAATTGGACGCCATAAAGTGAAGCAAACGTTCGAGAGAGCGCTGGAGAAGTCGGACTACACCAGAACCCATCTCATCAAAACGACCCGAAAAGAACTGCAAGTCTTTGTTCGAGCTGCGTGAAGTAAATGCCGTAGCGCGATTGAGCGTAATCTCACAAAGCCCAGGACCATCCCATACCGCGTACGTTTGACCTTTCCTCTTGGGTTGCCATTCCGACTTGGACTTCGACTTGGAATCAACGCCGTATGTCGTTGTATAAGCGCCTTCAGCACAAATGATCTCACACTGGAGGTGCCTTGGTGGGACGCGCACCAGGTACTAACACCAGCACCTAGCATGCAGAACAAGTTTTTCGTGTTTGCCTTGAATCCGTACAGAGCCCGGTGCGCAAGCCGGTTACGCGGGTAGTCGTCGGTGGAGATCTCTTCCGCGGTATGTCCCACGCGCAGGCAACTATGTGTTTTTTCCTCCCCGAAAGTCCAATCTTGGCCACGGGTATTGGAAATGAGCTAGACTTCAGTGAGCTTCATTTCAAAGCGGGACCAATTTAATTACTACGATGAGTAGGAGGTTTCTCTCTCGCTCTCTCTCTCTCTCTCTCTCTCTCTCTCTCTCTCTCCCAAACACCTCGGAGCAATCTATTTCGTTTGGGGACATGGGACTTTCGCTTGGGATGGGTTTGGGTCACATTCACGAGACAACGCCGAGCGACCCAACGAGAGTGTGGTCACACGTTCCACACGCTTTCCCGCGTGGAAATAAAGCAGGAAGCGTCCGGTGGTACCGTGTATTGCTCTCGGGCTCCCACCGGACCAATTTGGAACGACATGACCCAACACATCCGGACGTTCGTAAAGTGAGCCACCGTGATTCGGGCGCTTTGAAAAGAATGTCCGCACGGGCTTTACCAGGGTGGGAGGGTTTTAAAATAGATCTCCGCCAGCCAAGTCCCGCCAAGTCCGGTGGCTAATTAAAACTATTTGCTTACTCGGCATGCTTGCCTGCAGCACACAACAGGCCATCCTGGTACATGAGCAAACTCTCGTTTGCTTAGGCGCTCCCTGCGAGCGTTAATTGGCGGTGCCAATGCCTCCAAAAAGCGCTGGAACGTGGCTGACGTCGATTCGTGGCTAATCTATGCGACCTTGCACGAAAGGAAGGAGGAAGTTAATTAGCACCCCTCCCTCGTCTGCTGCGTAAACTCCCAAACGTCCGCCCAACACACACACACAACTTCAAAGAATGCTCTCGGACCAAAACCTTCAAGAATGATAATTAAAACAAAGTGCTGTTCCAACCGACAAACATTCGGATCGGACAACGGTTCGATCCAGTGCGGGGAGAGCGGAAGGGCGGCGCCCGAAAGCATCAATCAATATGGGTCGGGGTTTCGAATTTACTTGTTGAATAATAAGGTCAAGTCGCGGCGCATGAAACATTCCAACGAGCGAGTCGTTTCCGTCGCTGAATGGAGTTGGTCAGTCGACCATTCCCAATTCTTGCACTGCTTTTAAGCATAGGCTTTAATCAAAACTCTTTAACCTTCCACCCTGTCCAATGATCTCCTTATCTCGGATAAGGTCCCTCGGTGCTGGATCTGAGTGCTCTCGAGCGGGTTTCTAGGGTTAAAGTATAATCTCAGCGGGTACAGCTCAGAATTCGTTGAAGTCTAGGAAACGGCCAAAGATCTCTTACTGAAATAATGCAAGCAATAGAAGATCCAACCAGTGAACAAGAGTCGCTGAGTATTTTCACTAGAAGTAGCATTCACTAGAGACTGGCGAAACACCATTTTAACCTCAAACAAAACACAAACTCGTTGTTGGCAAAGCAGCTTGTTCGCATCTGTTTTTTTTTTCTCTTCACACCAAACTTCTTCGTTTCAAACACAAATTTCTTTTCCCCATTTGCGAACCGTTTTGGGAAGTTGTAACAGCATTTCTGCAAACACCAGTTCACAACAAACACAACGCACGCAAGCACAACAAACAAGCCGTCGTCACACAAACCCCTCGCAAATGATTCCTTTTTACTTTCATTTCACGCAAGAGGAAAATTAAAACTACCCGCCAACCACGGCTGCGTCACCACACCATCAAAACTCGACCCGAAACACGATCGGAATTCGAACGGAATTCGAGCAAACGCACACACACACACACACACCATGCTCTTGTAAGACACTCAAGTGCACGTATAAACTATTAGTATTGAATTTGCGAATGTAAATCGGGCGCTGCTTGACTTTTGATATCACTGTGCACCTTTTGTTTGCTTTGCATCACGCACACATGGAGTGGAGAGAATATGGCCCGAGGTCGATCGGGGGTGTCACACTTTTCCCATTCGATAAAATGGTCATCCCGAATTCGACGAGCTCGTCATCATTATTGCGTCAATTCCGATCGATCTCGTGATGAGTGTGCAATCGCGGGTTTTGCTGCAATCCGGTATTTCTGGTTGATGGTATTTATCGGATTTTATACTTTCCGTATACCGTCCCATCCCTTCACCGTGTGCAACTCTCTCTCCCTCCCTTTCTCTCTCTCTCTCTCACTCTCTCTCCTTCCCTCCCTCTTTCACACATCACGCCATCACGGTTGCATCCGTTCCGCTTCGTACCCACCCGCTTGTGGGGAAATCGAGGTTTCGAAAAACACCGAACCGATCATAATCGTCAACCCGTCCGATCCCTCTGCCGCTTGGGTTGGCGTGACCAACCGGCTTTGGCGCTTATTGTGTTGCGTTATGCGTTATGCTGCTGAAGCGCATACTCACATACACAGGCATGATTCGTTGCTGGGCGCCTTAATGTAATGAGCAAAAGTTTAATTATGACACTCTGACAGCACACGTTCCGCGGCGCACCTGAGAGCAGGAAGTCGATCTTTCGTTCCCGTCACGCCACCGCCAACCACTGGTGCAAATTTAATATAGAATGCTTAGAAAAGAATAAAAAAAAAACAACAACACGAATTTGAAACTCGCTTTCGTCCCACACGCACGGGCACTTCTCACTTCCAGCTTCACCACGTGACATCAGGCCCTGGGCACAAGAGGTTGAACAATTTCGAGCGACCAAAATAAGAGCGACACATAAACCAAAAAACACCAACCTACGCACGGCACACCACGGATCGCACAAAGCGCCACTTCACACTCACACATTCGCACAAACACTGCCCACCGTTGGGCCTTTGGCGGTCACGCTTTTGTGTGCTTCGTTTCGCGTATGTTTCTGCCCGACGCTCGTAGGATTCGAGAACAACGCGCGCACGGTTATGGAAAAGCGAAGCTTACCACCACCCAGCCGCGAGAAGCCGCGGAAGGTCACGTCCAACAACGACCACAGAGTCGGATGGCCGATCGGTAGAGTTTGGTTCACGGCGCGAGAGAAAAACCGCGACGACTGGCAGCATGCGTGCGCACGCCGTCATGCGCGAAACTGTATTAAAGCTTGCCGTCATGCGCGTTCGTTCGCTCCAGTCGATGAGCGTTTTTCCCCCGCCAAGCCGCCCATAGAATGCATGGGCGTCAAAACGGCGGTACAACCACAGCCAGCCGGTTGACAGAAAATTTTAAAAATATATTTATCGAACTCACGATCAATTCGATAGTAATGCAAAAAAAAACACACTCCAACTAATGGTTTGTTGAAATGAGGCAGCCATTTTTTCGAAAGTTTGTTGTTATAAAATATTGGGGATTATGCTTTTACTTTACTATTTCAATTGTTTTATTATGAGCAAATATCTCTGTTTCGAATGCAGCACTAGCATGCTGAAGCTTTTTTGCGAAGGGCTTTAGATTTCCGATCCAAATAAATAAAATTTCAATAAGTGAAAATTGAGCTCCGGACCAAATTCTAGTGATAATAATTTTTTTACACATGGTTTTATTTCATTTCAGATTAATTCTCACTTTTATCTTTATAAGAACCAAAATAAAAAAAGCGATTTTAATAAGAACACGGAAATCATAAACAAATTTCAACGAGCGTAAAAGAAGGTTTGACACCTCTGTCGCTTTAAATCAAATCGTACTCATTAGGCTTTCGTTTAGTAGAGAGAAGCTATCTCTCATCCACTCCCGCTCTCTCTCTCTCTTGCAAATGCGCACTTCTCTCACACTGTTTAGTACGCGATCAGTAGAGCTTAATCTCATTTCAAGCTATCTACACGAACAGCAGGGAATAGGTTAGGTTTTAAAGCTCCCAGCATCCCAGAAATCAGAACTCCGGATTCCGAACGTCAGGAAGTGATGGTTGAAAAAGGTTTATAACAATAAACGTTCGTCTGCCAACACGTTCAACTTCAACACGCTCTTCAAGAGCGGCATCTAATACATAAACGTCCACCACCAATTTCTCATCGCCATTCGGAACATTCAAGGAGGTGCCTAAAGAGATATCAAACCATTTTTTCAATCAACTCCATATCTTCATCTCACCCATCTGATGCCGCAATTCTACCAACCGTTGACGGGCCAATAATTGCATCAATCTCGTTTCGATTCCGTTTGGAAATGCGTCGCTGTTCGAAACTTCACACCCACAGCTACGGCTGACAAGCAGAACCGGTGTGTCCGAGAAGAGAAGAACGGCGAGTGGAGCTTTTTAATAAGCATCATCCAACCATCATCAACGGCACGGGGCGGTTTGCCGGACGATGAAAAATTTGAATCGCCTAGCACAGTGTGCGTACGTGAGTTAGGAAGAGAGGGAAACCAACGAACCGCCAAAAGGCATTGCCAATGCCATTAGGATGATGCAAACGCGAAACCACAAGTGGCAGAGAAAAAGAAGTGGATCGAAATCGGGCATCAATCGATCGCAGAATACAGTGCTTCGGATGCACAGCTTGCTGGTGCGAGCGATCTCACCTTGCACACTTTGATTAGCTTGACATTTCGAAACCGCCATCATCTTCGAACGACACAACCAGCAGCGTTTTGGCAGCGTTTTCGGACGCTTCTCGCGTTCTGAAGAGCTTTCGAACAAGTGCGTTTCCAGCGGTGAGTACATATACAATTGCTACATACAATAAATCTTGATTGGAGCCAGTTCAATGGTCTGAAGATGGTACCGAAGTCCGATGCATCTTGCTTCTTGAAGCCCACGGACGACCCACGACGGAAGGAGCTGTGCGACTACCAGTAAAGCGAAAAAGATCAATCAGCCTGGGTCAATTAATTGGCACCGACTCAACAATGAACACATAAGAGAAACAAAAACGTTCGTTCGCACACGTCTTCTAAATCTTGCCGGAGAAATCTCGCCTCTCAGAAGGCTCGTCCTGTGTCGTGCGTAATCGATTGATGGACCCGGAGAGGTATGGGAAATGGGTAAGACCCACTAGGGGAATGTTTCGGCGGCTTTTTTTTGTTTTGCTTATTGAATTTTCTTCGCACACCCCGTGAGTCCCGTGTAGAACAATAGGAAAACGACACAGCCTGCTTTTGCTTGAACAATAACGCGCCGACGATCGATGCACGGTGGGAGGATGACGACATCACAACCTAAACCCGGCGACCGCCGTCGGCAATAACTGTCGCCCAGTAGAGGCAAACACACAAGCATTAAATTAATCTGTCCAAACAGGGGGGGCGCGATTGCACATGCACGCACGCCTCGTGTGAGAATGTTTTCCCAAGCTGCGCTCTAATCCATCCATGGTCGCGCACATCTTCCGCTTATGTAAAGGTGGTCTCCCCTCAGCCACTCCCCAGGCAGCGTTGATCGACTTTCATGAGAGCCTTGTGAGCATGCGGGCGAATAACGCTTCATTAGTGGAAGAAACAAGAAAAAAACAAAAACACCACGCCGAGAAAGAAAGTCTCATCGGTGGTGAAGATTTTCGCCTAGAGATCGAAACGCCACCCGTAACAATGACACACCGTCGTCAGCGTCAGCGCTAGAACGAACGTAATAAACGTCGTGTTTGAGCGCGTTGTTTAACAAACCTCACCAGCGCATGCCATTGCGTGCCGCGCGTCGTTGCGTAAAGATACGGCGTAAAGATGCTACGATAGTAAACATAATTCACATACACACAAAAACAACATTACATTCTCGTTTTCGTTTTAAATCTCAATTGAAAGTTTCCCGATTGGATGCACCCTCGAACGGCATGCGCGCCAAAACGTATATCGCTTTGTGTTAGATATCAAACACACGATTGCCTACATTTAGGCGGCTAACAATGGTGACCATCGTGGCGAGCTCAAACAAGTTTGGAAGACATTAAAACGCGGCTTGACAACCGAACACAATTTCACGAACAGCATTATTAGCAACTGGTTCGAAGAGCCAGATTCTTGATAATTTCATTATAATAGATAAATTAAAAGAACAATTTAAAATTCACTACAACAATGCCGATAAATCCCACCGCTTGTGGACTTTGTTTTGAGCGTTTAAGAAGCGCCAAATTCTTTAACATAAAAACCTTTAACTTTATCATTCTTAATCTATGAAACGCTCACTCGGCGCTTCCGAGAAAGCGACATTGTAGCGAACGAAATAGCCCCAATAAAAATCCCGCGAATGGAGCGCAATTATGAATCATAACGCTAACGAACACAAAATACCGTACGGAGGCGATCGATTCCGTTGCCGTTAATGAGAATAAAAGCCACCAGCAGCATTAGCATAACCACAGGCTGGAGAGCTTCTTGTGCCCACTTACCGTCTATCTTCTGGTGCGAGATGCGAGCCAGTTTCCGCGACCTTAACGGTGTCTGGTGGGTCCGCTTACGCTCCCGTACACTGTAGAAAGAACGAACGAAAAAGAAACGCAGCCATTAGCATTGAAGATTATTCCCTCTCCATACGCGCACACGGTGGTACTTACACGATAAAGTTCGGTCGCTTCAGTCCCATCGGGGCGGCCAGCGTCGTCGTCGTCGTCGTCGTCTGATCCCGGTGCAGCAGGTGGACGTCCTCCTCGTCCGATATGTCGGTCCAGTCGGCACTGTTGCTTGTGTCACTACCACGTTCACTTGGTGGTGTTAAGCTCGCCAGGCCGGCCGTCGTACCGTACAGACTGTTGGTGATCTGATCGGACGCTAGCGTGGTGGTCGAACCGCCGCCGACGTTGCGCCGATGCAGCGCCATACTGCGTACGTACTCCAGCCGGGAACCGATCGATTCGTAGCAGTTGGAGGAAACGAGCGAAACGCTATCGGCCGCCGGGGACGCGACCGGGGACGGTTGGAGCTGCTGTGACCGGCCGCTCCGGAGCGGTTCGGTGCAGGCTTGGATGGTGCCGCTGGTGGAAGAAGGGTCCAGCTCGGCGGAGCTACCACCACCGGCCGGATCGTCGTAGTCGACACCGTCCTCCGCACTGCGGATCGTGTCGTAGATGTTCTCCTCGTAGATGTTTTCCTGTCCGTGGGGTGATTTGTCCAGCAAATCGCCACCCGGAGGGGTGAGCGGTAGATCCGCGGGAGAGGCAACACCTTCCGGGGCGGTGCAGCTACCGGAGTTACTGTTTCGCGGTGGCAGCGGCACCTCGGCGTCCGGTTTCGGTGGACGCGGTGGGATCTTGCTGTACTTGATCCGCTCGTAGTTCGACTGATACGTCACCTGCAGATGCTTCGGGAGCGTTTTCGGCGACGCGGAAAGGTTACGCTTCGGTTGCGGTAGCGTCAGATCGTTCCGGGAATCGGCCCGGGCCGGTGGTAGCTCCGGCGGTGGATTGCAGATCTCGTACGTGTCCTCCTCCCGCGCCGCACCGTCGACGGCGACCGATTGCTGCCGCGTGCCGGAAGCACCCTCGTGCTCGATCGATTCGTAGTTTTCGAACGATTCGTAGCTGTTAATGCTGATGGTGTCGTCGGGCGGGAGATGCGCTTTGGACGGTGCGTGGCCACTCTCACCCGGCCGTGGAATGCACTGATAGATGTTGTCCGATTCACGCTTTGACTTGTGCACGAACGACTCGATCTTGTTCGTCAGCTCGGTCAGGTCGATCGTAATGGACGGCGTGGAACAGGAGACGGTCACCGTCGGCAACCGGGATGGCTCGTCCGGTCGGGTAACTACCTCGTAATCATCCTCCTGCCGCTGGACACGGGAGCGCTCGGTCAAGCTCAACCTGCCCAGTGTGCCACGCGAGCACGGGAAGTGATGATCGTCCATCGAGATCGATTTATTAATCACGACCGTGTTGACCGCCTCGACAATATTTCGCTGATTAGCGTGCTTGCTACTGGCATCCATTCCGGCGGCGCTTCCCACCACACTCTTGCCGCGGAACAGGAACGACGCATTCGGACGCATTTGCTGCTGCTGCTGCTGAACGTTCTCTTGCTCCTCCGACTCGGTAAGCGTTAAATCGTTGAAGCTTTTGGACAGGTTATCAATCCTCTGGCTAACAGCACTGATAGCATCGAGGATCTTCTGCTCGGAAGTGTCCGGTTCTGGGGCGGGCGAAACCGGTGGTTCGACCGTGACCGTGACCGCCGGAATTTCGATCGTCGACACGAACGATAATCGCGATCCGGTGGTGATGGTGGCCTCCGGGACAATCGGCACCTCGTCCGATTTCTCCACCGGTGTCACTATTTTCTTGGACGAACGAAACGTCAAGCGATCGTAGATTTTTGACACGGTGCTTTTGCTCTTCTTCTTCTCCTTCGTTTGCTTTGGTGGGACTGGAACTTCCTGTTCTTGCTGACCGTCTGCCGCCCGTTTATTGCACTGTTCACTACCGGCCGATGGGTTAGTAGTCGCGGTTGTTTTTTCCTCTCCGAATAGTGGCCCAAAGTTATCTTCTTCGTCTCGCTCTCGCTCCTCCGGCGAGCTATCCGTGGGATGATCCGGTTCTAAGCTAGTGTCCCCATTCGCATTCGACGCGACGCTTGTATTACGTTCCGGCGTCACCGTCATGTAGCAGTGCCACGGAAAGGGCTCCCCAAAATTTAACTCTACTTCTTGCGTGCCTGTGCTAGTATCTGCATCTGTTAGCGCTGCTTCTTCTACCTCGGGCACTTGCTCACTTGCCGACGCAGTACTCTCCGATAAGTTAATGGTGCTGGTTCGATATGTGTGACTTTCGCGACACGTTCCCTGATCTGACGTTTCCTGCGGTGAATCGACAACTTCTGCGCTCACACTATCGTCGGATAGATTCCGACCAACGTTAAGTTCCATGCCAACACCGATGGTGCCTTTCCCTGTGTCAACATTATCCATCGGCTCGGTCGCCAGCTCGACCGGACGCTCGTCACACGACACGGGCCGACTCGAACCCTTCCTCGTCCGAATGTCCTTTGTCTTCAGCAGCACCTGCTCGCTTTTGTCCGGCACCTTTGGTTTCGCGCGTCCCGGCGGCGGTTTCCCCGTATCCCCACCACCGCTCTCCGTGCGCCGCGCACGACCCTGGTGGTGCACGTTCGGCTCGAACATCTCCAGCACCTTGCGCACGCCGAGCGAACTGCGTCCCGCTTCCCAGTCCGGGCGCCTGTAGATGTTCTTCCGCAGGCTGGGCCGCTTCTTCAGCCCCGTTTTGCGTATCGACGAGCTTTTGCTCGACACGGACGAGATTTCGTCCGAGCTTTCGTCCGTCCGGTTGCCGGTGGTGGCGTTGGAGGAAGCGTTCGAGGAGTGCTTCCGCCGCAAACTGCTCCGCGCACCGGTGCCCCGCCCCACCGCCGAACCCGCGAATCCGTACCCGCCATCTTGTCCGGGATCTTCCAGCACCTTGTACGCCACGTGCCCGCACTTGTGGAGATAACCGCCGCGTTTCTTCACCTGCTCGAGCAAACCGGCATCCTGCTGGATCATCTGGTTGAACTTGCTCGTCAGTGCGGCCACCTTCGTGCCGTTGCCGGCGAGCAGCTTCCGATTGTACGGTGAGATGTTGTTCAGGAAGCTGATCTTGCGCGTCGGCGTGTTGCACTTTCGCCCGAGCGACGCTGTGTTCGGCTGACGGGCGGGAGTGTTCGGGGTGGAGGTGCTGGCGACCGGTGGGAGAGCATCCCAAGCGGTATCTTTGGAAATGGGTGCGGCTTCCGGTTCGGGTGTCTCGCTCGGTGCAACGCTCTGTATGTCCACATCGATGAAGCTCGCCACGTAGTTCTCCGCTCGGAGCGGCATTTTGATGCACTTTTCGTCCGGCGTTTGGGTCCGAATGTCAAGCAGCTCGGTGCGGCGTGCCCAGTGGATGCGATTTCCGTCGGGGGTGGACACTGCCACCGGGAGGAAGTCACGCTTGCTGGACGATGCTGATGTCGGCGCAGGACAGGGACGCTTCTCTACCAGCTGCCGCTGAACGTCCCGATCGGGGCTGAGTAGTGCCGCATGGGACGTTCGCTTCGGTGCTTGGGTGGAACGTTGATCGACACTCTCGCCGACGTCCACCGTCACCCGCCGTCTACCCGATCGTCCGATCGAACCGTTCCGATGAAACCGTGCGCTCAGCTTCGGCGAAGCGACCCGGGCTGCTGCTCCTGTAGGGGCTCCAATCGTCGCACTCTTCGCCTTTCTCACCAACGTATCGATCGAGGCACCAGTGGACGGTGGATGGTTCGCACCGGCCAGTAGACGATTGTTCCAGAACTGTCGCAACCGCTGCACACTGTACGACGGATACTGCTGCACCGGGCACGACTCTTTGGACGCATCGGACGACGAGTTGGTACTCTCCACACTGGAGGACCTAACCTCGGAGGCCGGCACGTCCCGCGCAACCGGTCGCTCGGATGTTTTCGCCCGCTTCACCGTGGGCGTTTCGGTGTACTCCGCGTCCGGTTTGCTGCCGAATAGGTAGAACCGCTGGATGAAACTGGACACCTTGCGCGTTTCCTGCAGCGGTGGATCTTTCTTCGGCGGGTTCGATCGGTTCTCACCAACCGGCGACGGCGGCGACGTGGCCGGACTGCTCGAAGTGTGCCGCATTGCATACACTCAGGCGCTTCGACGTTGATTTATGTGACCTAAAAGTAGACAAAAATTATGGGGTTATTATGGGGTTATTACACGATTGGAAAATACTGTCAGATGGTTTTGGAAATTTATCTGTCAAATCGCGTATGACAGAAAATATCCAGACCGCCAATCGGGGCCGGTTACTTTCTGTCACCTACAATTTTTGCCCGTACATTGTACAATCATACAATTTTTGCCTTTAAAAACATTATTAACACTAACAAAAAACTTTAAGAAATGAATATCGGCCTTGATGAAGATTTTTATATGGCTCTGGCAGTATTATTCGCGATTGAACCGGAAAAAGACGAGAAAGAAAACCTCGTACAAGAGAATAAATCTTGATCCTAGAATTTTTACCAATAACGTAATCTACTCTGCTACACACTGTTGATGAAGGAGCTTAGGATGGAACCGACTGATTGAATGAATTATGCCCGTATGGACGAAGCATCATACTTGTGACTTCTGCAGCAAGTTTCACCACTAATCGCAAATATGTACCTGTTATATGGATGTAAATATATCCATCAAGTACAAACTCGATGTACTTTCGTTGAAGAAAATTTTACACTCTTCTCGGCAACGAATATTAAACAAAAAAACAGAAAACATTGAATGGTTTTTATTTGTCAAACGCCGCGCCAGAGTTCAGGTTTTATCGAAAAAAATCCATAAGCATCTGGCATTAGTTCCCATCGTGCAATAACCGCATTAGCGGCTTTCGTTTGATTAGGCGCGGAGGCATCGCAATGGTGAACGCTTTTCCTCATCCTTTACGATCAACCTCGAACAAACAAAGTCACACGCGGCCACGCTTGTGACTAATTGACGCACTCATGCGCGTGTTTTCAATGTGTTCTTCGCAATAGTTCCGATTCAGACTTCACTAGACACACACACAGATACAGGAGCAGTAGCAGATCACAGAAATAATGGATTTAAAAAAATCATACACATACACAAAAACAATGATACGTTCTCCAAAAATGCCTGGATAGTCTTTTTCCACGTCTACTGCTCGGTGCACAGCACAACACAAACAAGTCGCCAATTTTCACCGCCAACTTGATCGGCGTCCGTGGAAAGCTTTTGAAACGAAATGAGCGTCCCAACAAAAACAAAACCCGAAAGTCGTTCCTTTTTTTGCGTTCCGGAATCGGCCTCGTGGGTGACAACGACGGCACCAATGACGCAATTAGCGAGCATACTAAATTCAACAAACGAGCCGCAACAGCCAGCGCTCGTGAAAGATAGTGCATAACGCATAAAAAAAAAAAAACGCTCGACAATATTGGCGCGGTTAAAAATGCAACAACAAATACCCGAGCGCGGTGAGGTGAAATCGTCTTGCCGATGGGCGGAGGGAATCGCGGCCCAAGAAAGTCCGCCCCGGGACGTGCCTCAGTCAGGTGCGTTTCGGTTGCGTAACTACCGCTTCTGAGCCCCGTGCTCGGGAAGCCACAAAACCAGGAAGATAAATCAATGTTTGGTGTTTGGGTCCGTTTGCGATGATGGCACTGAAAAGGGGTCGGATGGGGGGAGGAGGGGAGGGCGGGCATGAAAGGGTTACTCCGCCGCAAGGGTGTGTAGTTACGGACGTCTTCGCCTATCTGCCCTAAGTTCGAACTGATTTCATTTTTGCAGCGATGCAGCGAAGCACGTGCGCATATACGGCAAAACGTGATATGCCTTTGGTATAGTGTGCGCGACACAGCAAAAGGGCCCTTCCCTCCCCCCACCCCCTTCCCCTTCCCACCCCACGGCAGGTGAAATCAAAAACAAACGACACAACCGAACGCGAGACACACAGGGAACCAATTTTCTGCACAAATAAAAATATCGAAAACGGGGAAGAAACGGCGGCTGCCGAGAGTGAAGCGGATGAGATATTTTTTTTGCAACATTTAAAGACGCGACTCGACTTGACGTGTGTGATGTTGTGTCCTTTGCATTAATTTCGACTGGAAGTAGGTAACCTTTTTCCCCGGCAACCGGCTTGATTGATCGAACATCGTGTGACATCACAGTGTCCGGTGATATAATTTCGAGCCCGATGCGAACTTTTGTGTAAGAGCCTGCCATTTTGGACGATCCGGACATTGGAGAGCTATGGCTTTCCAGGCGAACCATAGGGACCTGTGAAACCATAGGAAGTTTCGTTTAGATCATCATTTGGAATAGGGAATTTCCATGTTTTCAAATGACCTTTTTAAATCTGTTGAAGAATCTTGAGGATACGGATCCATTCCTAACCTAGAAATAAGTTATTTCTAGATCATCTAGACTTTCCGTGTCGCAGTAACTGGTACTTAAAGCTTGGAGTCCTTGCGAAACGGGCATTGGTGTGTTTATCACTTTCGGCACAGTGAAGTCTTCCAGGTGCCCTAGGGGGGACCTTTGAAGCCATTGGAAGTCTCGTTGAGATTATCGCTTGGAATAGGGAAATCCATTTTTTTTGGAAAACCTATTTAAGTCCAATGAAGTATCTTGAAGACACGGATCCATTCCTAACCTATAAATACGTTGTTTTTAGATCATCTAAACTTCCCGTGTTGCAGTAAGTTGTACTAAAAGCTTGGAGTCCTATCGAAACGGACATTAAAGTCGATAGGACTCTAACCTCCAAACTCCAAGCTATCGCTTTCGGCATCGTGTCGCCTTCCAGGCGCGCCATAGAGACCTTTGAAACCATAGGAAGTTCGTTGAGATCATCGCTTGGAATACAGAACTACCATTTTTTGTTTGTTTTTTTTTGGACGAGTCCTAGCGAAACGGACATTGGAGTCGATAGGACTCTAAGGTCCAAGCTGTAAGCTATCGCTTTCGGCACCTTGAAGTCTTCCAGCCGCGCCATAGGGACCTTTGAAACCATTGGAAGTCTCGTTAATATCATCGCTTGGAATAGGGAAATCCATTTTTTGGAAGGCCTGTGAAGTCCAGTGAAGTATCTTGAAGATACGGATCCATCCCCATCCTATAAATACGTTATTTCTAGATCATCTAAACTTCCCGTGTTGCAGTAAGTTGTACTAAAAAGCTTGGAGTCCTAACGTCCCCAAACTCGATCGATAAAACTCACACCGCTTATCACGTATGGGTTCCACATCCGTCCAAAACCTAATGTGGGCTCTCCTCCCGCAGTTACGACTTCTCGACCTGCCGTAAACGGAGATCCGCCGGCGGACCTTTTTTCTCCCCGACACCGGTTTTGCGGTTGGAAAGAAAGTGGACGTCCACGATGTGTCACTTTCATTATAGCGCGAGCGCGCGCACGGGACGGAGGCATTGATTGAGGACATACGGTGGATAAATCGGTCGAGCAGCCAGCGCTTTGATTCGATTACCAGCCAGCAGTTACTCCGTAACCCAGTTCCGAGCCGGGCCCGCACCGGAACATGCGCCATCTGCCTGTGACCTCGTTTTGTTTATCTTTTTGGGCATTTGCGAAATTTCGCCCGCAAAACCTCCGGGACCTAACTATGTCCGTTCTGAATAGTATGTAAGAATTTGGAGGAGAAGAATCTCCAAACCAGGAGAAGCGAACCTCCAGGCGATCCGGTCTCCCGTTCTCACACATTATTAGCTCGCTTCTAACATTCGCCTCCCATTTCGTAGCTCCTCCACTGCCACTGCCACTGGCCTAAATTAAGCGCGATCTAGGAGCAGATTCCAGCGGAGGAACCCCCCCAGGAGAGCTTCCCGTTAGGTTTACGCGCACATCCACGCACGAATACGAATTTTCGGTGCGAAGCGCTCGGGCGAGAAACCACGAGCCCAAAATTTACCGGTGGTGGCACATAAAGCATCAGCTTTCGCGTCCTTCGATGGGTGGTGGTGGAAAGCAAACCCGGCTCAAGCATGCGCCACCGTGAATTCCATATAAACCGCGGAGAATGCCCCAACGTAGGCCCTCCAAAGGCAAACCTCCCAATCGCAAAGACGGCATCTTCCTGTGCGTGATTGGGCGCTCGGATTGGGAAGTGTATATGTGCGCTTGTTTTTCTGCGCCCACTGCAGCCGCTAAAAAAATAACAAAAACCTGTTCGCATCAGGTGGTAAGTTGGAGAAAAAATAAAAATAAAAAATAAAAATGAAACAACTCTCGTCTAGTCTAGGCGGCACGGAGAGCAAGCAAAACAGCATGCAGCAGCCGCCGCACCAGGAACTGCCTCCTACGAAGTCCGGTTTTTTTTACATATAAAAACCGCGGGCTTAACCTGCCCACCCAAAGGGGAAGAGGGAAGATGGGAAGAGAACGGCCAACCCCGCTCGGAAGAATGCCGGAGAACGGGGCCATCAAACGTCGGAGAGAAGGAGAAGGAAAAAAAAAGCGAAATCACAACCGAACGGTGTGTCTGTCTGTGTGTGTACGATCGTCCGTCGAAAGTCGAAAGACGGTTTGCTTTTTTGTGTGTCACGCACGGCCCCCCCCCCCAAGGGAGGGAAATGGGGCGCCCGCCTGTTCGCCCTATTGGAGAAATTCCCCGCGACTGGATCTTTAAATCGAGCGACCGGGAAGATGTTGGCTTGTGTGTGCGCTTAATGGACCGGACCCGTCGTCCAGGTGATTCAGGACAAAAGAGTCGCAGCGGTGGAGAAACTCCCCCCTTCTCCCCTTCCTTCCACCTTGGTGTAAACTTGAGCTCATTGATCAGAAACGCGCACACAAAACGCACGCCCGAAGCACTTTTTGTTTCATTTTATTGCGATCGGTCAAGTCGTTGAAGCGGTCTTGGAAGAGGAGATTATATCGAGAGCGCACACTCACACGCCCTGCTTCCGGATAAACCTGTTGCGATGCGCTTCGCTAGCCGGCTCCGGTGTCGAACATATGATCGGTAAAATGGATCGGCGACACACTGGCATGCGACGACCTCTCGGTAGTTCTTCCCCTTCGGGCGGGTGCGCTTTTCGATTTCAGCCAACCGAACCGACCAAAAGCTTCAGGAGAAATTGTGTCAGCGTCTGCACCAGGGGCAACGCGAGCGGGTTTGCCGAAGTTACTCAGCTATGAAGCATCAAACGACACACGCTCACAAACCGCATCTCTTCCCGCGTAAAAGCATCAGCGTGATTTATTTGCAACCTGCTCGAGCGGCCCTGGGCGGCGTCTGTATCAGGACACCTTTTGAAGGCCGATAGCCTCACCGAAGGTAGCCAATGGAGCGTCGTGTGTTCTTTCACGGACTGGAAATACCCCCGGGGGCCAAGCAAGTGCCGGAGGAGAGAGAGAGAGAACAAACCGCCGCTGGTGTGATCAGTATGCAAAAACCGCAACCACCCACCCAATAAGGCCACCACCACCAACGGAGTGGAGCCGGCCGTCGTTGGCTCGTGATCAGTTTCGCAAAAAGATGGGCATAAATATATGTATCTAAAAGGCGCGCTAGGGTCATACCGTTCAACGATTTTGCGTCTTCAAATGTCTGCAGACCACCGTCGGGGGCGAAATGGAATACTGAAGCTCGTTTATGTCCCATCATGCCCCATCCCCAACTACCCGTGCGATTCAGGGTTTGTATGACCACAACAGGGAAGGTTGTAACTGTTATGACCTTGTCACTAGTCTCTCTCGTCGTGTTGTCTCGTCGGCCGCCCGATCGTGACTAACGATCGTGGGGACATCCTTCGGTGACAGCATCCGCTGTCACTCGAGGAGTCCCAAGGAGCAAAACTCCTATCCACAACAGTAACCAGTGTGTATAAACACATACATAGGATCACATGTTTTTATGTACCTCGTTGCTCCATAGAACAAGAAATTTATGATCAAGAGATTTTAGCATTAATGCATGGTTTACATGAGTTCTTATAGTTTAGTTAAATGAAATGAAAAAGAAGCTATAAAACAAATAAAATTAATTCTATTTTAAAAACGCCCTAATTTATCGTATCACTTTGTAGATATGTAATATACATAAAAACAATTGCAATTTTGTAAACATGTAAGATGTATATTTGTTTGAATACAAATTTAATTTAATTAAATTCAACAATTTGTAATTTTTTGTTCTCTATTTTTTCCTCATTTGTCTAAGAAAAATGTTAAATACGTTTATACACACTGGTTACGGACTTCCTCGTGGTTGTCATACGGAGCGTGTGAAATTAAGTGCTGGCGTTTGTAATATCAAGTAAGAGCATGTTGCCTTAAATGTAGTTGACATATCATGTGCTGTGATTGTGGTAATTTTTGCTTCTGTTGCGATATCATCTAAGAAACCCTGTAATAATACGTAGGCATTATAAGCTGCGCAACAAACGCACGGGTTCAATTTTTCCCGGTCACTTTTGCGGTTAGTACACGATGAAAAATACTGTCAGATTGTTTTGGAACCATATCTGTCAAATCACGTTTGACAGAACATTTCCAGACCGCCAATCACAGCCGGCTATTTTCTGTCAAAGTGCATGTTTGTTTACATTTCGGTTCGTTTTGATTTTCGTGGGGTTTTGCTTTCACCTACAATTTTCGATCGTACACAGTACAATCGTACAATTTTTTACTTAAAAAGTATTTCGAAAAATTGTAAAAAATGAATACTCCATGAATGACTCCATGACTGACCAACTAGCCAAATTCAGCAGCTAATTCGAAATCCTAAAGCAAACATACCATATTCATTATTATAAACTCTCGTTGAAGAAAATTTTACACTCTTCTCTTTTTTTCGTTACTCGAGCGGGTGGATTTTTACACTTTGGTAGAAAATTTTCCAAACAATCTGACCAGTAGTTTCCATCGTGTAATAACCGCATTATTGCCTGAACGTTTACTGGTGCAGGGCGCCCAGAGGTAGTTCGGAAGAAAATTTGAACGCATTATTCCGCGCCGGCTCTTCATTCGATTCAAACCCAAACTCAACACTTTCCGCCCGCGTTCCGAACAATGTCAATGGCCGCTGAAATGGAAAGTGTATGAATTTTCCCAGCCTACCTCCCCCCTCCCCCTGCTTCCTCCCGTTGTCCGGAGTTCGTGTGGGTGTGTGGAGGACGTTAGGCGAGTTCATTAGAATTGATTGCCTGCCTGGCCCGGCCTGGCGGGCGCAATAATGGCGCCGAAAAGTGGTGACGCAGGAGAATCTGCCGAAAAAGTTCAAGATTTTCGCACCAACTTCGGTGTGTGATGATGCGTGAAAGCTTCGACCACTGGTCGGGCGGAAAAACTTCGGCCCCGAGGTCGGACGGTTCGCTCACTTTCTCTCGCTTTCGGTACATCCGGCGTTTTTCCGTCGCCGTGACCTTTTCCCGCCGGCTTCCATTCGGTAGCGACGCCGGAGATCTTCGAGCTGTTGTAAGCTAATTCAGCAGCTCCATCTTGTCATTGTCCGCCCGGGGCTGGTCGGGTCTGGGTCGCACAGGGACCAGCTCACTCGCGGTCATTGGCAGCCTTTTGATGGGTGAAAATGTGTGAGCGTATGAAGAAGTTTTCACGCCTCGGCGTTGTGGGCGCCTTCCGTCCAATGCGCGGTGATGAGAAAATGTACAGAGTCCGGTGGAATGTCATAAATTATGATTAAACCCATTTTAAAGCGCTACAAAGTCTGAGCATGCCCACAATTGGGAATGATCGTCGAGAAAACATGCGTTTCAATTATCCAACATTGCGCGACGGCGCGAGACATTTAAAGCCCGAAATCGCTCGTAAAGCCGTACTCGTGTCTCGTACGAATAGAACTCAAACCAACTTCCCACAGCAGCAAACTTCAACACAACGGCAAACTTCAGCAACTATTTACCACACCACTCGCAACGAACGCCGGCCAATAAAGTTATTATGGCGTTTTAACGATTTGCGTTAGCATTTGTATTGGTGTTAAAAATAAATTGTTGCTATGCCGGAAGGAGGGACGAGTTTTCTATTTAGAGACCTTTTTTTTTTTTGGTGGACAAAACAATTTTAAAATGTTTAGTTGCAATTCCTCCCACCCTTTTGGAGGCAATGTTTCCGAATGAAAAATGCGTTGTGATTTATCAAATCGCTTGCCCGTCACGAAACACACGCAGCCCAACAAATCGGTCACTTATAGCAGTTTTTTCTCTCTCTTTCAGCACGAGCTACCTCCACACCGTGATTGAAATCTCAATAGCGACCTAGCGAAACATGACATCATTTAATGGAGGAAAAAAACAACAATTGCAGCTACCACCAATGCCACTTGAGGGCCCTCCCTCACTCGAGCCATCTTGGAATCGTTATCAGCATTGGAAATTGCTTCGAAACGAATGTCCTCGATGGCAATAATAAAAAAAAACCCCACTAAAGAGCAACGAAATTGCTGGTTCGGAGGGTTTTACTTTTTGTTTGACAAGAAATGAGTTGAAAGCAACGCGTTTCGATGCAGTTCTTCGCTTAAGAGACGCCCTTCCGGTTGAGCGGAAAAAATGGAGCGCATTCACAATGCTCGCTGAACCTGGAGCTGGAAGTCAAGTGGTGCACGATTAGTTCGCCCTGTTCGGTGCACCGTGGCGTGGTGGATGGCAACAAATTAATTTTAATACGAGCTTAAAACGAGCAGCCAGCAAAACGATGGGCTCCCGACATGCCATACCCGGGGAAGATTCATCTCGAGCGCGAAAGGAGAGCGAGACGGAATTGCGATCCCTTCTTTCACGACTTCGGTGGGAGGGAGTGGAAGATGGGGCTACGCAAAAAGAAACAAAAAAACCGGTCCCAAAACCGAATGCATATGAAGTTTGTTATTATTTTAGCTGCAGCATCGACGCGAAGTCACGCAAACGCCGGTTGGTCCGGCGCGCGCCGGCAGATCGCACTTTGTAGATCGGGAGAACGAGCACGGGAACGAGAATGCAAGAAATCAAGCTCCACTGGCCGGGAAGCAGCCACGAGCAATGATCCGTGCGAGTCAATGGCACGGAAAGTGGTCAGACCAGGCAGACGGAGCGTAAAGAGCCGTCCAAGAAGTTCTTCGTCCAAGAGTCTTGGACTCTTGGACGGAGACTTCCCTCGCCGGACGTGCGGTTACGATTTTAACCGTAATTTATCATACAGTCTCGCGCGGGCTCAGGAGTGGTTCGCTAATCTTGGTCCCGTGATCGATCGCCTGGACTTTATACAACAAACTCAAAGCCAGTGCCTATCAAGATGCCTCAAGTCTGGGCCCAAAAGTTGTCGGTAAACTTTCCACAAACTTGTTCACCTAATTCCCCTTCCTGCCTTGATGCAGACCGCTGGTGGAGGCAAACATTCCACCTTCCAAACACTAATCCACCGTCGTCGACGACGAGCAGCACGAGAGATGTCGACGAGAGTACGCTATCTTACATAGTTTGCGAAGCTTCTGAAGAGCTCCGCACGAATCGTGAAGCGTAAAACATCCGCTAGCAAATGTCATCGGCAGGTGCAAGCCATGCACTCACCGAATCCGAATCAATATTTGCAACTGTCCAAGCGAGGAGCGTATGGGACTCACGTATGAGGTGGTGGAGGTCGTCCGGGTGTTTTGGAGGGGATGATTTCAACACCGAACGTAAGCAGTTGCTCCTACGATTGGGTTGGCACTGAAGAATTTATTTATTGGGATGCCCGTGTCGCACACACTATAACTCTATCAAATATTCATTCCAGTGGAGAGCTTAGTTATTGCTAGAGCTAACACTAGTCGCACGTGAGAAGAGTTTATCGTCACCCGTCTCACTATGGAGATGGTTCTCACTCTCTCATGATTTCTCCTTCCTCATACGTCTCACTTCTCTGAGCTGTACGTCAGCGCTGATTCGAGCTGTTTTCTGTTTCTATTTGTTTACCTGTCATCCTTTTTTTACATTAAGAGTTAAGCATTTTTTTTTATTTTAAGCACTTCCAGTGTTGGTTTTGTGCAGTTTGAAATTGGCTAGCGAGTGTGTTTTAAAAGTGCTTTTACATTGTTCAAATACTTTAAACATGAATCGGGAGTTAAGAATCGTGAAAGCGCTTGAAATATCGTCGAGCTGTCCGGCTGTTGAAAAAAGATGGAAAGTTGAAAAGCGTTGTGAATATTGCAACAGTATCCAACATGCAATGAATTCTTATGAATGACAGTTTTGTTAGTGTTTAAGGCGTTTTCAGCATCTTCTACTCTCTAAATAACATCGAAGAAGTGGCTAGAGTTATGCAGGACTATGAGTTAAATCTTAGCGGGACGGAAAATGATGCATCTGAGGAAAGTTTAAAAGAAGATTCCGATGATGATGGTAGCGGTGATCCAGGTTTTTTGAAAATGTTCAGATCAACTATCTCCGGAGAGGAGAACGGAAAATGAATAGAGAATATTGTGCGTTATAAAATACATGAAAAATATAGCCTGCTTTTTGCCGTTTTCATCGGGCATATCGTCCAAGGAATATATGGGGAAAAATACATGTTGTGTCAACCTTGGTCAAGCGTGTATTCCTGAGTCGAAATAGATGGAAAATTACTGCTGTTCAACCCGATTTGCGACTCACGTTGGATTTGGAGCTGTCAAACATTTTCGTCTCTTTCAGGGTTTTCGACGATATAATTGAAACGTTCAGCGGCGCTATTGAATCGTTCGAGCATACAATTGACATGTTCAGTGCGCTATTGATGTGTTCGGATGATTGTGTTGAATCGTTCAGCAGCGCTATTGACAGCTCATTTTTCCCCTCCCGTCGTGGGGATAGTTTTTTTCTCCGGAATATACAAATTTTAAAAAATAACCGACGACGCATTAAGTGGTGGTAGTTTTGTTGTTGTTAAAAGAATTTTAACGAAATTGTAATTAAAAATAGGGAACTTAGTAGAAAACTTGTGAAAAGCGAAAAAACTATCATCACGACGGGAGGGGAAAAATGAGCTGTCAATAGCGCTGCTGAACGATTCAACATAATCATCCGAACACATCAATAGCGCACTGAACATGTCAATTGTATGCTCGAACGATTCAATAGCGCTGCTGAACGTGTCAATTATATCGTCGAAAACCCTGTATTTGGGCCGAGATTCGGGATTGAAATTTGGTGAGAACAGTGCTGGTGGTGAAGTTGGACCTTGCGGAGTTTTTAACCCATCACGTCCCAAGCTAGCTCCCTGTGGGACTGCTTTCCAACGGAGCATCTACTAAATGGGCTATATATTTATATTCTCTAACAACACAACTCATCAACTCCCAGCAACGCTTGATTTGGTAACCAAGGCGATGAAGTTCTACCTTGATTGCACCTCTCCGGTCTCTGCTATAAAAAAAAAACTATAGCAATATGCTGCTACACTTAGGCGTTTTTTTTTTTACGTTACGGAATTATACCATGCGTTCCGCCCCGCTCCGCCAGCGTTGAGTGCCAACACCTCTTGCTGATGAAGCCTATTAATGCCCGCGCACAATGGTGCGTGATAGTATGCCACTAGCTCGCCTTACAAGGCATAACTCATCCACGTGTCAACCCACCACCAGAAGCCATGTAACAGAGCAGGAGCCTTTCCGCTCCACCTGCACCACGGCTGCATTTGCAACCTTGTACCGCAGCGGCGCATCTTGCTGATCACGTGAGAATGGGTAACACATAACCGTTCGAAAATTGAAGCCCTCTGCAGCCGCAGGTATTGGAAGCAGATAACGCTGTGGACCGGGGGAAGACTCCCACGAAGATTCGCTGGTTCCAACGCGACTGTGAACAGTTCACGTAACCTCGAGATAGTAATTAGCGTTAGTAGCAGCAGCCGGAGCAGCAACAAAAAACATCCGTCATTAGGGTGATCTGTCTGGGAGGGCAGCCGCCGCGAGGGGAGGGCGTTGACAGGGCGCGCGCTGAGAAAATCGAAACCATCGTTTCGATCAACTTTCAAAGCTCTTTCCAACCCAACCCCGTCCTGGCCGCTGGAGGACAAAGTTGCGGACAACTTTGTAGCTGTCACACATTTGAACTGGAACAAACACACACCCGATTAGACCCGTTTTGGAACACGCACTCTCCGCGGCCGACCGATTTGGAGCGCCTGCCTTGTCACCTTGGGGGGGGGGGGGTTGCTGCCCAACGAAGACTGGCTCGGGGGCATCTTTGAAGGACACCCTTCTCCCCTGGGTGGCGGGTTGTTTGGCGTTTGGGATTTATTTTGTTTATATGTCAAACATGCAACGCCGTTCGGGCACGTCCCAAGCTGGAAAGCTGGAGTTGGCGGGTTTCACACACCCAACATGAGAAGGGCCTATTTCTCCGACTTTCCGCTCCGAGTTAGAAATTCTTGCCATGCTCACGCACGTGGCCGTCTTCGCACGTCGGTGCTATTTTACCTAGCGGTGCGCTTTCGTTTGTTATTATTTTTTTTTATTGTTGACACACGAAACGCGCATCCCTATGGCCCTTCGACAAACGAAGCGAATAACGCGCTCCGCGATGCATCAAATACCGGATCGAATTGGACGTCCCCAAAAACCGTATCGGCGCATCTTATCTGGGTTAGCAAATAGTTTCCCTCCCGGAGAAAAAGGGCGGGAAGGAGGGGGAGAGGGGGAAGGGGGGGGGGGGGAAAAGAGGACTCTCCTGCTGCCCAGTGCGTGTGACGAGGGCGAACGTTTTTTTTTCCCATAGAACCCAGCACACAACGTACGGTAGCTGTTCTACAATGTTGGCGAATTGTAGTCAGGGAATGATGAATGATTATGATTGATGATTGATTGATAATTAATGATTAATGATTAAGTCTTTTTTTTTTTTTTGGAGCGGCAAATGTTTGGTTTCGATAAATACTGCAAAGATTAACTTCTCTACGTCTAAGGTTACGGATTAGGGATACGGCAGGGATTAACAAAGGCGAAGGTTACGTATGAAGTGGAGCCTGTTTACTGTCCGATCCTCCCGATGTAAATTTTTTAACAGCTAAACGGACCTGCGTCCACATATCGGGGGGAGTGGGAAAAATTTCTCCAACGACCGTCCGTTGCGCCGCGTGTGAAAAAATACGCACCGGACGTAAACCGTTCCAAACATTCGACGAGAGCGGAAACCTTCCCAGGGATGATGCCTCTGGTGGCATTTTTTTTTTTTTTTTTTTGGGGGGTTTGATCGCCACCCGCCAGCCAAGGGAACACACACAATGGCGGGTGGCGATGTGTGATTTATGGGAAAGGAGCTTCCATCGGGCGTGGATTTGGATTGTGTGAATTTTATTGTTCCCTGCATTGCTAAGCTTCTTCGGAGCGGGCATCGCACCGTTTGCGTAAGCAGAAGATGCTGACGCTGATCGAAGTAAATCATCGCATTATCTAATAGAGATCGTATTCCGAATGACGTTAAGGGTTAGGGAGCGGATTCTTCCGTACTAAAGGAGATTGTCGTCTACCAAGCTGCTGCCAGCTCTGCTTCTATCGCTATTAGGATCAACATAAACTATTTGATTTATCAATTACTTGGAACCTACCTAAAAACGTTGGAATCCCGAAGAATAGCTTTGGTAGGTACCAGGCCAAGCGGCCACGAGCTTGTAGCTTTCGCGAGGGATTAGTCTAACAAATATTTGATGTTTAATATCGGCTATCTCGCATCGTTGCTTCAATCACAACGGATACAAAGTTTCGCTTTCATCGGACTTCCTCCCGCCGGTTGGTCGTTGCCCATACCAGGAACACTTTTTGGACGACAAATCTGGACATGGGCGATGACGCGTTTGCCGTATCGGGGAGTCGACGGTGTGCAGCTTAAGCGTGCCGGCTTAAGGTTGTTCTTATGTTGAGGAAGAAGGGGAGAAATGATGGTTTGCGTTTTTTTTTTTTTTTGATAACAACTCTCACTGAAAATTACACGGCGCCTACAATGGGCGCACACAAACACATACACACACACACACACACAAACTCGCTCGATATCACTAGGTGGTTCGTTAAACACACCAACAAATCGAACCTGACAAGTGTGCATCCAGGACACTAGGTGTAGACACGTGTGCACACATACACACACTCAATAACACACACAGACACACTAGAATGCTTCTTCTCGTGGCTCGAGATCGCGATCAAGATCAACACGATCACCACCACCACCACCACACTGTCAATAACCTTTAGGACCCCTAACGCTCGAGATCGGATACCTCTAGCGGTTTTGGTATCTTCACTTCACTTCGCACCCGCTTTTGCATGCACACTAACACACGGCGGAGAGCGAGATCAGGGGACGATCATCTCGCCTCACACAACACAACCGGATCGCAAAGTTGATAATGGATCCAGCCAGCTAGAACGGAGGAATCGGAGATGAGGTGTTGTCGCTGAATCCACATCATCACCACCATTACTACGCCATCTTTGCAGGCAGCAGGAGCAGGGCCGCAAGTGGCACGCAGATCGACCAGCAGATCACAAGCCAACGTACGCGATGATGGGGGAGATTTATTTGGCAGATATTTTCTTTCCTTTCTGCCAGCATGGGGTCACAAAAACACGCACACGCGCACGCACGGGAAATTGTTTCAATACGCTCAACCACAGCACAACAAACAAATAGTGACAACGGCTCGGAAAAGGATCACGCGCGCGCACGGCACCGATTGACTTGCTGCTGATGCGCGAAAGAAACACCAGCTCCGTGTGTGCGAACGCGGGTCGACTTCTTCTCCAAATGGAGATGTGCGTGCGTGTGACGGTGGTGGTGGTGGTGGTGGTGGTGGTGGTGGGTCCCATCCCGAACGGTGTCCCACCACCGATTCGAGCGAGAGAGCCAAAAAAAAACCCGTGCCCGTTGGTGGATTGCCATTTCTCTTCCGGCAGATAAGAAAAGACGTGTGAGAAATACGCGTGTGCGGTAGCGTAAGGGAGAGCGCCGATTTATGGCGCACGATGAGAGAAGCGCTAAAAATATTTCTCGCTCTCTTTGCTAACGGGTTTTTATATCCCCAGCGTACGCGGGGAGCGAGAAAGAGATCGAAAATATTGGATAAAGAAAAACAGAGAGAGAGTGAGAGAGTGAGAGAGTGATACAAACGACACACACAACACATGCAAAGAGCTGGCTGGAGCGACGTTGTTGGGGACAACGATTTCGGAGGCAGCGCCTACTTGGATCTTTTTCATTGCTGTCAGGGAGCGCGAAAAAAGTGTAAACAAACAACATGGGGGAGCAGCCAAACATCACCTCTACCTTCCTGTCACATTGACAGCACAATCGTTGCGAGCTAATTAAGCTAGTATTATATCGCCTATCGAAAGCGGCCAAAAAGACGACAGTAGCAAGCTATGGGCACGTGGATCGATCAGCAACCGTAGGAGGGAATGTCATCCACTCGCTGCAGCAGTAGGAAGAAGCAAGGGTTAATAATTATGAACACTATCACCGTGTTTCGTGTGCGTAAGCCGATGTTCTGCGCCTATGGGTACGTGACAATAGTTAGAATTCCTTGTAGATTCGATCACTTATGACGTGTCGCTGGCTGCATGCAAGTAGGCATCGATGACGAGTACGCTGCTGCTATTTCCATACTTCGGTGGCGTAATAAGAAACCAGCGGCGATGACACCAGCAGCTCTCCAGCACCGGCAAAGTCGTGCCATATCTCGTTCCGCATCTAAGTAACACCTTCTGACATCTAATGCCACCACCAACACACTTATATCGGTGCTTTTTTTATTCTCCGCTTCCAGCAAACCCATCAACATCACCCCCCGGCGGCAGTCTGTTGAGCGAATTCATTAGCCATGATGGGCAAGTGGACGTGCCGAAAATCCAGTTCGGTTGTGACTCGAGACATTTAAAAGCATCCTAAAGTTCATTCGCAAACGACCAAAAATACAACGAAGGTTGGCTGCTGTGCTCGCGCTGAGGAGATCACTCCTTCACAGCACACAGCAAACACACACAGTCATCGTGCGTCGGAACGCGTTACGGCAGAAGGAATTAGCGGCCAGAATCTGACAAGCCTGTCAATAAAGTCGATGGAGTTATGTATTCGCGATGGAGCGCGCCGGTTTCTAGTTTGCGAAACGCGACGCGACCGAGATGATATGGCAAAGAAGCCGATTGGCTGTTCTGCCGAGTGACAATGGGAATGGGGATTGTTGTTGTTGCCGGACGTCAAACGTAATACAACTCCCCTTATGGATACAATCCCGGAGGTGGGAAACATTTTCAGAAGTTCGTGATTGGGAGAAAACAAAGCGTTTGCCGAGGTAAAATCGCAAACACTAACGCCAACGGAAAAGCGAGAGTTTTTTATTTTTATCGGTGGAAGCTTTTTCGTGTACTCGTTAGATTGGTTTACTCGCTTAAACGAGCGAGAGTTTGGTACATTTCCGCCGGGTCTCGGTTAATTAATTGAATCGTACCCAAAATGTATGCCCACACCGCTCGCTCACTCTATCGCTGTGTCCGGGTGAGATTTACGAGCACTCGCATTACTTCCCAACAGGAAGTAGTCCATGTTTTCATGGTGATTGTGGCTAAATGTCACACACGCGCAAATATCCACTTCCATTTGACAGTTGAAGAATGTCACTGTCAAAGACAAGTGTACAGAGGATCATATCCTACCCATCTTTGTCGGATCGTGGAATTAATTATCGATTTTCACCCTCGAAGATATCGCAGCAGCCGTGCGCTGTTCGCTTCGCCAATAAATCACATGCGCATAAGATTTTCCTCATTTGATTAAACTTATGATGATGGGTCGGGTTCCCAATACGAAGGGGGAGAAGTGAACACTGGCAGGCGAAGCGTTACCAAATTAAGAGAGATGTTGGTTCGATTAGAATCGGATCTAAAAAACATTTCTGTTCGATTACCGAAGGACAATCCGGATAATCATCACTTTCGAATGCAAAATAACTTGTTTTATATGAAAAAATATATTTTTTTCCTGTAAAACAAATCTCCTTTTTCGAAAAAGAAAACAATTTCAACATTAAAACAATTCTTTTCTAAAGAAGATTTTTTTTCTAAAGAATTTTATAACGAGAAGGATTGAGAATTGTACACAGTTTCAATCAACCGTTGTCGTTATTAACAAGTTATTCGCTGCTAGGGTCGCAACTCTGGTTAGGAATGTGTTGTATTTTAGATTAATTATGAACATTTTAAAAATTATTGATGCATGTATTTGCATTACCCATGATCAAAGTATTCCCTTTCGTTTCATAAAAAAATAGTAACTAAATTCAAAATTTCCAAATATTTCTCGATCCAAACCATATAAATAGGAAATAAAAGCTGACAACACGACATATTCCACACCACCTAAAAAAAAGAAAAGAAAACAAAATACCGGAAGGAAAAGTGTCGCCGCGCATGGCACGAGGAAAAACCGGTGACAAACTAGCCGCTTGGACAACATGTTTCACGAGGCACGTGGGGAACGAAAATTAGAAATGTCCACACACACACACTGCGTGCATCGTCGGCTCGATTCGATCGATCCTCGATCGGTCGGAGTGAGAAAAAAGAAATCTTAACAGCTAAAGTGTGCGAGTGGTAAGGTGGACCAGATAGCTGGACGCGGTAGCAATAAATTAACGGTTTAGTTCAGCGGTAGCACGGGAAGCTCGAAATCCGATAAACACAACAGAAGAGATGACCCTTTTTCATCGGCAAGGCTTGGGTTGGAAAGTATGCTTTCTTCTTGCGTAAAAGATGCCTTCTGTATCGACCCAAACCTCGAAGCCTGCCCCAAGTTAGCCCCCGATCGAACGGCCTTTGATTCATTATATTTTATCAAAAATGTAGCCCTTTCTTAATTTCGCACACTGTGGTATGAGAGGCAAGTGAATGAATAATTTCGATTGAATTCGAAGTACCATTACCGGGCATTCGTTTCGATCTTTGCGTCTCGATAATTCGAACGCTGTCGCTGCCGAATGCTCCGTGCCCTCTCGCAAGCGCGTAGATGGTTTAATTTTCATTACTACTACCACCCTTTCATCATAACCTCGTCGCAGTTCGCAGCATCTTCTCCCTCCCGGCCGCACCGCAGCGATAACGATTTCGATTGCATCATACATCATAGCAAACTAATCAGCATCCTCAGCCCCGGAGAAGAGACGACCACGTTCGGTCGTACGTTCGATTACGCCCCGAGACGAGATTCCCCGCCTGATCGATGCGGCGTGCACGCTGCTTTTTTCCTTCTCTTAAAGTGTTCAAACCATCACCAGAGCTGCATAATCACTAACAGACGAAGCCAGCAGTAGTATCTGTGTGCGTGCATATTTGCATAATTTATGCTCACACCCTCTTCATCTTCCTTCTTCTCCGCCTTCGGTAAGTAAAAGGTAAACCCCAACTTCCCGAAAAAAAATCACAAAATAAAACCCAAACAAAAACACGATGGGAAATGTCATCGGTAAGCGTGCTCGAAATCAAAAGACTGCAAGGCAAGCGACGAACCTCGCAAAGCAAGTCGAACGATAGGAAAAAAAGTACGTAAAATCGAAATTTCAGATGTTGTTGAGGCACCATCCAAGTGTGAGCGAACAATAATTTCTAATTCGATAAAAGCCCTGATGATGACATGATTTTGACGGCTTCCTCCCGATTTAAAATGCTGGAATGAGGGTTTTAGGGTTGTAATATATAGCTAAATTTGCTACAAATTTCCACAATAAGGATGCCCACCTCCGACGACGGCATAGGGGTGTGGTCTTACGAAATCGGAGAGTTTGGGATATGTTTATAGGAATAATTTATTTTATGGCATATTTGAATAACACTACTGCATCTCTAAAAAGGTATCGAGAATATGAATGAAGAGGAATAAGAAACCCATCGTTGATAGCATGGGCGATAAAAATCAGCTGCTTATTAAACACTTAAGGATTGACCAATATAGCTAACACATCACCTGATAAAACGGGCAAATAAGACAGTGGCACTAAAAAATAATCTAAAAAATGTTAAAACGGCAGCTGCAACTGCAACTTTTCGCAACGCTCAAATCGAAATGCATCGTAGTACGCCATCTGGTGGACGGAACATGAAGCTCGGAAAGCTTGCGGTAAGCACACACGCTGCCGGTTTTTCCTGGCGAGCAGCAATTGGTGATTAATTTTTACCATTCATACTGTTCTGATGCCATACGGGTGAGTAGAAAATATGTTCAAAACAACAAAAAAACGATGAGGTATTTATCGAAAAAGTGATAAATTATTGCAAAACAAAAAATGCTCAATTCGAGCTACTCCGTTCGAATCAAACTGCTCGAATGGCGTAGTGAGAAGCTAAAACTGCTTGAACGGTGAGATGTGAATTTTAGAGTTGTGAGAGCAGTGAGCGATTCGCAGTGAGCAGAGCGATTCGATGAGAAATCTATGATAAATATCTATGAAATCTATGAAAAATATTTTGTCTACAATTTTTATCTCAAATTTTTAAGAAATATTATCTGAGAAGCATTGAGAATTATGTTTCCCAAACAAAACATTCATTTTATTAAAATTTATTAATTAATTTTATTAAAACATTTTATTTATTATTTATTAATTTTAAAGCAATCATAACAATTCGTTTACCCCCAAAAGCATCCAGAATATTTTTTTCAAATGGGCCACAACCATTCTATTCCATCCACTCTGAACCCACTCTGTGGTGTTCGAGATCGTTGCAATGAAATTGAAGTAAATCTTGATTTCATGTTTAAAATAGTTCGAGCAACCATGCTGAAAACTAACTCAATCAGTCCCTAATTTCCTAATACCACTTAACCGTGGTCACTTCACCAATAAAAAAGTAAAGAAACGCGGCCTTCACCGTGTCAATCGATCCGTACGTACCCGTTGTCATAAAATGTTTTGCCTTTGATTCTTGTAATTCGCTTGTCCACCACAATGAACCAAGCAGGCAAGCAAGCAACCGATGCCGATTCGATGACGAAGCAAAAAAAAGCCACACGGTATCCATTTTCTTTCCTTCCTCTTTCCGCTTGTTCGGAAGCATTTCGTTACCCTTTGCGATGATAAATGTTCACACGTCGCCTGTTTTCGCAATTTGTAAACGTTTTTTTCGCATGTGTCCTCTCACGATGCAAACACTTCCCCGCAGCAAGCGGAGAAAAGTGTGAAACGGTGTGACCAAGCAACCAAAGAGTGTTTGGCTATTGCGTTAGGCCCTTACTTTGCATCTCTGACGAACCAAAAAAAAAAAACGCCGATAACAAATGATTTCCAAACTTGCCGAAGTTGTGAAGCGACGAACCTTCGCTTTTTTGTCATTTTTTTTTTTTTTGCTCAGTGAAAGCTCGATGAATTGCGAGCAAAATAACGATCAACTAATCAACGGAACATGCGGTGATAGCGGCGACCCGCTACCGTCGAAACACACGCAAAGGATGGTCCATTTTGAAGTTCCGATTGCAACCCGGAAGCGAGAGGACAGATTCGTGCGAGTGCCGGAAGTAAATAAAAATAAAAATTAAGTAACCTGATTAAGCAGCTGTCACAGAGGACGTTAGATAAATCAGTCTTATTTATAAAAATCATGCGTCGCCACGCTGCCCAACCGAAAACAGTTTTGCACTCACAGTGCATTTACACCACGTTTCTTCGTGCAAGTGGTCGAGAAAAAAAAACGCGCTGGAAATGATATTTGCATCAACACAAAAAAAAAAACAGTAAGAGAGAAAAGGGAACCGAAAAGTAAACGAGCGATCGGTTCGCCCCTTTACGGACCCGACCGAATGGGTCAATCATCGTGCGAGAAGTTTCACTTTTTCACCGATCCGACCGGCATAAATCAACCCTCCCTCCCCACTGTGCGACCAAGCGCCAAGGTTCGTGATGGATAGATAAATAATTAAACATTTACGGTGCGTGCGACATCATCCGAACGGAATACATATTTTCATTCAAACCAATATGTAAACACACATTAAATTTCAAATCACAAAATATTGCTTGCGTATCGGGCGTGGTTCACGTTTCTATAGACGCAAATTGATCTTTTCCATTTCGAACCCTCGCCGGCACGGTGGCGGTGCTTCGTTCACCTTTAATGTTTGCAAAATGTTTTCCTAAAGCCCACTTACCACGCCGAATCCGGCGGTGGAAACTGTTGTAATTTGCGAAGATGATGATTGCCAGTGCGGTTGGTCAACGGTGAAGAATGCAATCGGTACTGTTTGTGCTCATTAGTTTGGATGCGTACCTACACAACCCACAAGGACTCGTTGGGTGTGCCGATGAGTCGCACACATCAGATCGTTGAAAAGTTATCCCCCCGAAACGATACGAGTTGAAACCGATCTCGAGGGGTTTGCTTTTTGGAGAGCTTTTTAAGGGTCCCAAAGCGTCTGAGAGAAGGTCACTTTTTTTGGATGATTTTCCTCAAAAGGTTGCAGAAGGTTATTGGCAGTGTTGACGGTGTAATTGGATCAAGTTACCCAAGGCAAATAGATGCATTCAAACATCCTTCAACAATGCTTGCGAAAGGTTTATTTAAACAATAACGAATTGTATGTATAAAATATTTTATAACAAACTTTGGTCAAACTATAAGGTTCAGGAAAAAAAAGGAATCTTTATCCGAGTAAGGTCTGGCAAAGCGCGCGTTTGAAACTCTATGTTTTTTTAAATAACATGTGTATAAAAAGTGTAAATAGCTCTGCATTGAAAGTCTAGACATCGTTACTACAACCTGACCAGACCAGGACTTAAAAATAATAGTGCCAGTGATCTTTATTCGGGTGTGTTTCTACGTAAAGCTGATATTTTCGCATATTTCAATTCTAACCTCACTAATAACGCGTGTAGAGAACGCTTGCAATCATAGTGAATAAGTTTTATGTTCAGTCAATGTTAAACCAACACGTGGTGGATAAGTGAACTAATCAATAAGCTGGAAGCTGCTGGAAGCTAGAGAATCATCTTGCAAAAATCCATAGAAAAGTTGCCGTAACAATGTACGGCAATAATCATTAGATGGGTAGGATTTATTTGAAAATAAATTCTCGTCTAGTTTAGGCTGAATTAATGATCTTTGTTCATAAAACAAACACAGTAAGTGAGATGCAAATAAATAATGATATCACTAAAAAAACATCCCTCTTTCAACGACCAGTGAAATTTTTACAACCATGAAAAAGGATTTTGAGTATACTTTGTTACACTTTTACAGCAGCTAAAGTAAACATTAAGCTACGAAGGAAAAACCAACTTAAGCTTAAAGAGTACTATATGTTTTTTGCCAATAGAAACACAACGATTTGATTACTTTTCACCCAGTATCTGCATCTGCCTTTGCTCTAAGCAAGGAGTAGGAAATACACATTGAACGTAAGGTTTCTACTAATGGATCACGTTTGGAAAGTGATCCAACGATAGATATATGACCATGTGCCGCAACCATTCCAAGGGGTTGTCAGCACATCGCAGTCTTATCACTCGCATCATTTATTTAGAGGTCCTAACACGCGGATATTAGCACCAAAACCAAACACCACAACCATACTTTCACTTGTTCCGCGTCGCGATAAAGTGCCAGCGGAGGATGCGTCACCGAAGGCAGTGGAAGTGGCTGCATCAGCACCGTCGTGACACAACGCCTACGGATGCATTTTCTGCATGCCGACGCGAAGGGCAGCAGCATTCGGCTTTACGTGATCACCGTCCCCAACCGAACGAACGGTGGATCCGGTTTTCTGTGCCGCTGACCTCCGCTCAAACTGCGCACGACTGCGAGAAAGAGAGCCCAAGCGCGCGCTTGAAGGAGAAGGTCAAAGTCGGCACCAACCGTCCACTGCCCAACGCCAACGCCATTGGTTTTTGGGAGGAGTGTCCCAGTTTTTGAAAGCGGTTCCCAACAGAACCGGTCGCAAGGCGAGGGGGAGAACCGGGAGGGAGAGGGGTCCTGATGAGAAAAAAAACCGCGTGGAAAATTTGAGAGTTTGAAAATGGCGCAACAGAGGTGGGCAGAAAACCGATCGTATATGTATCGGACAGATCGATAGCTAACGGAGTTTTGGAGATCACCTGACGGGGAGCAACCTCGCTATATCTCTCTCCCTCTCTCCCATGTCATTGCTCTAGAACGTGCCGCGAATTAATGTCCACCCATCCATCCAGGGAAGACTCCGGGGCTTTGGCTTTCTTATTAGCATCCCGCAAAAGTTTGAACGCTGGAAACCGTGTGGGATTGTACGAATTTCTTCCGAGCGTTCTACACCTACGGGTTCGTTAGCCGCAGCTTCGGATGGCGGAACTCCCCGGCAAAAACAAAAAACAAAAAAAAAACGACACTAGCCCAGCCAGCTTGACACGATTCTTCACGTTTGTGCACGGCTGCTTATTAGCATAGAAAGCGATTCTGGGTGTGTGTCTGTGTGTTACCTTAGCTATATGAAGTAGGTTAGAGTTTTGCCCGTTTGCCCGGCCCTGCGCCGCAGGACACAAATGTCGAGTGTGTTTGTTTGTTTGAACCCGCTTGCTTTGAACACGCGAGGAACATTTGGCTGAGTCTTGGTCGATACAATCGCACTTCAGTTTCAAGTCTATTTTCAAACTCCGATCTAGCATTTTCGTAGTTGCCAAGAGACGTTAATGGATGGCAGGCTCCACGAAGTCGATTGTTCTTGTTTTGGTCGATTGTGGCTCGGACTTGACGAAGGACGGACTCACCCATAGGAGGCTCCGAACCACAGCCTACTATGACGTTTTTGGAGCCTGTCGTACCAATTTCCAGTCCATTACATCACGCGTCATGGTAAAGCCTTGTGTGAAGTCACCACGTACACGTACGCGGAGTTACCGAAGGCCAACGCCGGTTCGTTCGATTCTTTCGCACTTTCCAACGCAGTTTCGATACGCGAGCGTGACCGCATTCTAGCCAGCCAGATTCGATCGATCTGTCATGGGCTGCTTCGATCGAGAACCAATATGTGAAACTAGGTTTCCTCTAAATGGAGTCGTTTTGCGATGCGTCCAAGAAGAGATAAATGAATTTTTAATATCTTGCAAGTTGTAGAAGAAGTTTGGTTTGGGAAAAAAAAAACATTTTGAAACAAACACACTTACCCCATCTTGAATGCAGCGAAGAAAAATGAACACCTTAAATTAAACTGATGCAACCGTCGGTCGACGTTGGCTAGACGATGTATCCAAGGCACTATCTACGGCACCATACACAAACTGATCACTCTCTGCTTCGGAACGCACCAACGGACGTGTTGGTTACCTACAAAGACCTTCGATCTTGTCACGACACTGCCCGTACTACTTGCGAGTGGTAATGAAATTCATAAACAAAAACTACATCCATGCACAAGCGGCTATACTCCGCACATTAGACACTATACACACTAGACTTCAACGGTTACTTCTGCGCACGGATACCAACACCACTAAGTGACACTTTGATTTGAATATACATATTTTTTAGTACCATTCTCTCTTCCCGCACCGAAGATGTCTGAATCGACGAAGCACTGAGACACTGTTAGGACGCAAAAACGCTAGAACTGATACACTGGAAAATCGTAAACTTCTACACGCGTGACCACACGAGCCGAGTTCACGTTACGGTGAAGTTTTTCTCCTTCCTCACTAGCTGATGGATTTCTTGCTACTGGTGCCGGCGAATTTTGCGAGTTTCGGGTGCCTTAACGCGCCCGCTCGGATCGCAGGAAACTGGTTTGTCTCAATCAGCACATAGAGCACACGCTTAGAGTTTTGGTACTGTTGTGTGACGATGACGTCCCGATCTGCAAATACAACAAAAAAAACGCTTAGCGTAAGTTTTGCGTTGGGAGGCGAGAAAGAACGGAAGAGATCTCGTTAGCGAGTGCGAATATCACTGCTGGTGCGTTTCTCGTTGCCGGTTGTTTTGTTGATCACAAGCAAATGATCCATTTGAGCCTTCGGGAACGTTTATTGCTGACATTGACGGAAGCGACCGAACCGATGGATTCGTTTTGGATTACAATTTGAACATCACTCTACCATCGCCCGCTGTCATGTTTTGGCAGCCGGTAATGAGTCGTTAATATCATGAAGTCCGTGTTCGTTTAATTCGATCCAAACCATTCTGTGCAGAACCGACCTCAGCGCTTTGTGTAAATGATGCCGAACGAAACCCATCTTTGAGGTTACTTCCCGGTAAGCGTGTTTTTCTTTTCCCTTCTCTACCCACTAATGACACTTATTTTACCCAGCCCGGACAATTCTTCTGCTGTGGACGGTGCACGTCATGAATCTGTAGTATTATGTAAATTCATCTCCACTAATGGACCCATTTTCAATCACAAATCACTCGAAAAATTATCTGCGACTCGTGGGGAACCTCCAGGTGGGACCTCCACGCAACGCGACCGGCTAGTTTCGTTGTCAGCAAATCCGTACAATCCTTCCGAAAATCACAAGAGCATAGTGTTCCACACATAGGGCAGCTAAGGCGGACTCCCTTCTGCTGCATTGTTTCGACCACGTTCCACGGTCGTATGTGGCCTCGTCTGTTCCCGCAATTGTTTTTTCCTTCGCAAACTTCGCCAACGACAATCGGTCTGTGGTGTTTTTTTGGTGGAGGAACCTCGAATTTTCCCATACGTTTCGTTTTCCAAGCGGGAGCAGCAATTTTCCATTTTATTTTCACCGCATTAGCCAGATGCGATCGTGCGGATAAGGGAAGGAACCCCACCGGCGATGGGGTCGGAACCAACCTCGCGAGTATTTCATTTCGGAGTTGTACGTACCTAAATGCTTAAGAAATTGTGTGTCGGATCGCTACCGATCCGATTGCGTGGATCAACCCGGACCAAGATCTCTTTACGTCAACTGCATCGTCGGTCAGTTTTGGGCCCGTTTTCCCTTGCGCATCCGTTTCTCTATTTCTGCTGCTCGGCATCCAAACACGCTTATGCAATGGGTGTGTGTGTGTGCAAAAAAGAAAGAGTAAAATGTTGCTCCGGGTCTCGTATCACCTTGCGAACGATCACCATGACTCACGGAGCATTCCCGCCTGGCGAACCAAGTCCGGCTTGGGGCAGTGGCGAAATTGTGTAACGCCATGCTTGTGTGAGGTGTACTAAACGGACGCTTCCATCTAATTCGCAGATATAAAGTGAAGCCGTTTCCATGGAAGCTGTGGGTGCTTTAATTGAAGCGAACGAAATTAGACAACTTCACAGACGAATAGTTTTGTTGGGTTAGAAATATGTACTTCGCCATCATGTTCCGGTCACAAACACCGAATGCAGAATGCGAAGCGTGTTGCTGAGGAAAATGAATCTAAGGTTTATTTACTAACGCGATAACCTTTCCATACGACCCAACGTACTTCTTCACAGCTCATCGATCATCCAACAGCTGGTACAACTTCGATAGAAAGAAAATGTTCAAGAACCGGTTCACAACACAAGAAAACCGGGATTTCCCCACAATCGTTAAGGGTGGGATCCCCGGGAGGGGTGCCTAGCTGTCTTAAGCGGTGTAGGATAGAGGAAATATTAAACAGTTTATTAAAAGCTAGCTGTTTGTCTCAGTCGCCTCAATCGAACATTTCGTAATGTGGCCGAAAAACAATTAGTCATTTCTGCTGCTACAACGAAGAAAGGACAATTCCAAACACGATACAACACGTTGCCGATGGTTCGTTATATCGTTCGCCACAAATACATCATTACCGTAATGGAGATAGCCGAGGCCGCCTAGAGGTTGGACGAATGGGCGAACATCTCATTAGGCCACCGGTTCTGTCACCGTCCCCGACACACGTCTCGGGGACATTGGAAATGGGGAAAAAACGAATCATACCAGTGACATAATAAGTTGTACTTAGTACGTACAAAAATGTGCGGCATGTTGGTGTTGCTGTTGCCCGCGCGTAACCGCGTGGTCCCTTACACGAAGAAACACGATGGGTATTAGATGCGTTTTTTTTTTCTGCCTATTAAGGACAAACGCACTATTTCCGGTGCTTTAACCATCCTCATTAAAAATGAATGCTGCATACGGTGTACAGAGCAGAAGCGCTAAAAACTATGAACACGAGATACGAATTTCACAACCTTTCAACTCTGATTTGTATCATGTCCAAGCATGTACAAAACGGTCCATTCAATCAAAACATCTCCACGCGATTCATGTTAAAATTCGTTGATTTCACATAACTGCAAAAGATTAATAATTTTAAAAAATAAATAAATAAAAATACACCTCACTCCAATCAACGAGCACAGCCTGAACGACCTTTGCACAAAATTTGTCCCACAGTGGAGGCTAGATGATTCATATTCTCACGAATCAAAATAGACACTTTTGACATCTGTTTGTTGACGTTCGTCTTCATATTCGTTAGAACGAATTTCTTTACTTGTGAATCAGTGTATTGTTTGCATTAATTTGTTTTGTAGAAATATTACAATACATTGTTCGAAAACGGATTCAATCGTATTGTAATATTTCTACAAAATATCTGATCCAAAATATCCAAGCTTCCGGCCAAAACATCTGATGCTGTTCTCCGAAATCTGTGATTGATTGAGCTTGCACAACAAACGATTGCACAGTTGCGCGCAATTGCGATCACCGGCGTCTTGGATCGATTTGTGCACCAAAATGGCGTTGATAAACGACATTGATCAGGTTAAATCGGAACCGATCGAAGAAGGCACTATTGATGTGATGAACGCAACTATGCAGCAGCTCATCGACGAAGCAGACGTTTTCCTGAACCGGCTGCAGAATCGCCGGAACTCTACAACGAATACCAGTGGAAGTACGCTCGACAACTCGAGTAGCGTAAATCTCGGCACCTCAAGTGTTCAGGGAAATATAGAATCCATATTGTCGCGCCCGGATGAAATTATTAGCTTGACAACGAGCTTCGATGATACCGATGTAAGCAGATTCACCATAAGCAATATCAGAAGCAACGAAAACCTGAACAACCACCAACAAATTGATCTGGTCGGCGTCACGATTAATGAAGACAGTATAACGATCCCGGTAGAAGCAACCGCGGAAAGTTTGCCCGCTAGTCCCGGCATCGTTGATGTGAACAGCAACAATAGCTATGATAGCGATGATACCATAATCTACTCCCACCATAGACCACCGACGATCACCGTTCAATCGAGTCCCATAGTGATTGTCGACGATTCATTCGTACCGAGCCCCGGCCAGTCCATGTCAACAGCTATTGGTCGGCGTCGACGCAATCGCACCTGCCGCCAGTCAAGAGGTCTGGAGAATGCAGTCCCAAATAATTCGGTGGTTGATTTGTCAAACGAGTCAGAAACGGTGTTGATTATATCGTCGGACGAAGAGGACAACGTCCGTAGCACCCGTAGAGCAGCACCTGCTGCATCCCGCCGAACTTCTATCCGTGTCCGTGATCGACTTGAGAACAACTATTCCGCTTTACTATCTGTTCTGACTAGTGGAGTAGATGAACGTCATGATGTATACGTGCTTGGTCACAACGATCGTAGTAACCGCCGTGCGGTACCAGCCACTACCGTTGTCCGTCCGGTCCCAGCGGTGGAGCCGGTCGCGAAAACACCTCCGAAAGTGACCACCACCACCACCGATTCGCCACCACGCTCGCGCGTAATTTGCCCAATTTGCTACGAACCGCTCACCAACCGACCAGCGACTTCTACGTTCTGCGGTCACTTATTCTGCACCGAGTGCCTTAAGCGATCGCAAAAGCACGCCAAAAAGTGTCCCGTATGCAAGAAGCCACTAACGCGATCGGGCCAGATGCACCCAGTTTACTTGACGACCGAGTGAGTTTTTATTTAATAATTTATTTGTTACCGGGCCACTGGATCGTGTTAGGCTCGATACGCGCGCGCTTTGTAATTCACGCCAGATGTTAATATGAAGGATAATTTGTGTACGCATGCACCGGCTGAGCCAAATAAACCTCGACACCTAGTGGTCCCTAGTGTTAACCAGTTTTCCACACGAGCATGCTTTGTTCACTCGTCATGATGACATTGTGCACCGAGCTTTCGCAAATCCTGCGGCGGGATGCCAGCAACACCGTAAGGTTAAAGTAATTTTCAAAGAAATCTTTCAAACACCACGATGGGTGTTCGTGCGTCTTTTAAATGTCGTGTTCTAGGGAGCGAAATTATTCCACTTACGCACATTCCGTCGTAGCGCCGTAACGTTTGTCACTCGAACGCAGGGAGTAAACAATTCCAAGCGGGATTGTTTTCTTATCGTTGCATACAACGTTAGTCAACCGAGTGGTATGAATACATGTACGGCTTTGTAGGCGCACGATCTAGCTCAACGCATGCTCCCTCGTCGCTCATCTTCACCGATAAAGCACTGAACCCCGGAAGTACCGGAATTCGATCATTCCTTTTTGCAGCGTGCAGCCGGGAAGGTTAGCGAGGTTCGCGCACGCGAAGCTAACACGGAACCAGACTGACTCATAGCAAGCAATCCCAAACGCTTCTCCCGGCGAAGAAACTGGTTTGATCTTCTTATCGGGCTTCTTTGTGCTGACGACCCCACGTTGCACGCTGGATTCTGGTTCCGCGTTGTTCTGACCACAAAGAGGTGGGGAACGTCCAACAGGTAGCTGTTGGACAGCGGCGAGCTGATGTGAGTCATCAACGGCCGCGAGCCGAGCGAAATGCTGACGGTGAAACAACTTTCTAACCGCGTTCAGAAAAAAAAAACAAAAAATGATGAGCATTTTAAATACGATCCAACGAATCGAGCGAGCTCTTTAGCCTCGAAAACGCGATAAAATACGATTTGTTGTTGGAAGGTTTGTGGTATTGGCCGCAACGAATACTGCACCTTTACGTCACAAGAATCCCTCAGCGTGTAATATTGGCAAACTATTTACACAATTATCGATGATAAGATATCGTTTCCGTAGCCAGTATAGTTTAAGTTGCGATTGGAGGCATTTTGGAATGAAATCCGCCATTCGGGAATTGAGGATTTGCAAGACAACAAGATGACAACAAGATGATTATTTGCCGAGAGTTCTATAAACCAGATTGGCAAGAAACTATCTCCACGCTCAGCATTTTCCGTTCGTTCCAATCGTGAATCGAACAAACACGCACTCACTTTACCCAAGACCTTTCTCTCCGTTGTTTTCGTCTTTCGAGGCGCTGGGAAGAGGTGGGCTCTTGATCAAACAATGCACTACTTGCGGGAACGGAGCGCTAGGAACAATCATTTCACACACTTCACGAGGGCACCGGTACCATTTCACTCCGGCTCCCTTTGCGGCGTTGATGGCCGACAGTGGGTTGAAATTTGGCCCCAAACGAAACCCAAAAAGCACCTCACATTCCTTGACCACACACTAACTTCGGAAGGTTTTTTTTTCTGTATTCTAACACAGCTATTCTAACGGAACTCGGCCGATTCGAAACACCCATAAAACCTAATCGGTCCTCCAACGAGCAGAAACTTCACCCCGGGAGGTGGTTCCAGCGCGCAAGGAGATTAATTTACACACGGAACACGCTGCATCTCGGACTTTGGGGCCAATCTGTTGGAAATGGTCGACGCATTCCGGTGCACGAAGAAATTGTGTCGTTGAGAGTGGTATGATCACAGTAGACACCGACTCCAACCAAAACCGATGCTGTTTAATGCGCACACTTCACTGCTCACTGGTGGCCCTTGTCCAAGACTTCGCGCGGGACTTTCTTCTGCTTTCCTCTCGACAACCAGGCGGATATTACCTTTGTAAATCGATCGATCGCGTTCGATTCGATTAATTGGATCGAAGTAAAATCAGCTCACGCACAGCGAGATCACAATACGGCGCACAATATCCAGCAAACACTTTCGTTTGCGTTTAACGACGACTCCCTGGGGCCGCTTCGCCATTCGCGGGAGCGCTCATTTAACAATCACCAAACGTGTCACCTTCACCGAATATGCCTCCGGAATGCGTTTTTAATGGCAGCCTGGATCATCACCTTTTTGTCGCGCTTGATAACACCGTTCACCAGACGTCAGCGTTTAAACACGCTGCTGGTCCGCAGCACAACGATATGAGCGAAGGTGCGTGCAACCGCGTGCACATCAACCAAGAGAGACCCCGTTCGTTCGCTTTCGTGCGCTCGCGCAAGTCAAATGACCAAAGCAAACACCACACGATGGCTGAGGCCTCTGACTGGCGCCGGTTTTCGACGAAGACTTCTACCAGCGTCTACCTCAGAGTCAGGGCTCTCTCTCTCTCTCTGGTCGTGTGCTGGTGATTGAGAAAATCCCACACACCATTGAACACGCCCCGCCGTACTCGCGGTGAGCAGCTGCGTTGCGAGTTGTCGTTTCCCCAACGCCGGAATATGCCTCCGCCGATGACTTCGTGGAGGCTTGCATTTGCGGAGCGCCGGAGGCTGCCCATGAATTACCAGCCAAGAATAATGGCAACCGCCGAGCTGGCAAGAGCCGGGAAATGGAAAGTGGTCTGGCTGGTGGGGGCTGGTGGGGAGGGAACGAATAAAAGAAAAAGAAAAAACAAACCAAACGGTTCACGGAGACCTTGCCGTAAGGTCTCCGGTACTTACGACTTAGACCACAGTGGCGCGTACTTTCTGACACCTTCGGTGGCTGGGTGCTAGGGCTGTCGGTTTATTGTTGGTGGTCAACCTCTGTGGGAGGAAATCGTTTGTTAGACACACACACAAACACACACGCACATGTTTATGAGACGGCGCAATCTGCATTAGCATTCCATTGAGATCGCTCGCTGTTTGCCAAGAGCGATCTATCATTGATGGACGGTTTTTTTTTCTTACTCGTACTCTTCGTTCCCTACCAAAACGGCAACGTCGTTTGACGCTGCGGTTGTCTGTAGTTATTGCAGCAACCAAGTCCAGAAACTAGGTCACTCTGGGAAACTAGTCTAAAATTGAAACTTTTAATCATCACAACGCTTTACGCTTTAATAAGTCCGCCAATGGCCGCGTTTCACCCATCGAATAGGGAAACAATGGTGATTTTATAAATCGGTTTGCGTCGCAGCATCCGCACTCCGAATCTTGGTGGGAATCCTCTCCGCCCAAGAGAGACGACACGAGCAACCCGAAACAACAGCCACAACACCGGTTACTAACCTCGTAAACGTTAATCGGACAATCTTGGTAGCTGCCCCCGCGTTGATGGATCTTTCCAGCAGAACCAGAACTCCTCGCATGCTTGATCGGGCCATAAATCCGCAACGGTACGGAGAGATCGTGCTAAAAATGAAAGAAACGTTTGACACCTTCCACCCACTTCGGCGGTGACGATGATCTCTTGCCGATCTCCGCTAGTATTGGTGGTGCCGACGGCGGTGTACTACTCCGCGTCAGTGTGTTTGTGAACCGGTGGTGATGGTTGAATTGCGGACATTAATTTGAATAGAAACCTCTCCGAGCCTCGTTCTGGATCATTCGCCTCTTTGCCTCGCACCGTTCTTGAAGGACGTTGACACGTCGATCGGGTGTCATAAAGCAAATGGCATGAAAGAATGGTCTCTCACCGAACGTGCGATGAAAGCGGTGTTCGGTACCGCTGCTAACGGCAAACTTTGCATCCATGACCCACGCTGGTCGCCCGAGAACCTGCACGACTCCAATCGATCAATAACGACACGACCGAACGATTGTAAAAACCAACCACCAACCAGTAGCTGGAATCCGGTTCCGCAACATCGGGAGTGCGAAGGGCGTACAAGCAAGCAGGCACCCTACTTTCACTCTCTTCCGGGGAGGGGAGGGGATATCTCTCCATGTCGACAATATATTATCCACTTCACTCCCGCGTGAAGAATGGCTATCGTTCGCCCCGCGGTAAAGCCTTAATGGTGGGATGCGTCTTGCAACTTTCTTCGCAAGGTCATCCGCTGTGGCACACGGTTGGTTCCGGTGCCACTCGCTGCGAGACAACAATCCGCATCTTTTAACCCCACACCGTTAGTGGAAAGCTGATAGCTGCGTGAAGCTTCCCTTGAGAAGGGTTCTTATCGACTAAATTGTGCAACGCATCCATCGTGAGCGGCAACGAGAAACATTTCTTTTTTCACCATCGGCTAACCTCATTTCCCTTATGTCAAACACTCGCCCGTACGCGGCGCTATAAACGGAGTAATCGATAAACGTGCACGCTTCGCCCGTTGGGGGCATTGACTGCTGGCTACATCCATTTTTCCCTCTCAAGCTCACCGACGGCACCAACTTAACGTTGAGCGATCGGAAAGTCGCTAAGTATACACGGTGAAGTATCCTATTAGCGGCAAATATATGTCATCACACGTACATATCATGGCCGCCGTCCCGCGCGAGATGATAAACTAGCCAGTTTCGCCTGACTAGGTTACACCGTTTTTAATTATCCATGTCAACCACAGGCCTGGCAAATCATGCCTCGGTGGATCAGCAGGACACACACTTACACACAACACACCGGAGGGAAAAGTGTGACAAAATGTGCTCAACGTGCAAATCAACCGAGCAAACTTTACGGTGTGGCCTAAGCAAACCTCCCGACAGCCGCCGTACCTGGTACTCGCTGGATCACACTACTTCATCCGATGGTTCCGCGAGTTTTCCACTTGCACTCGGTCCGCCGGGCTTTCACACTTTCCACGGTACCGATGCACGAGCCCGGGCTGAACCTGACCGACATTTCCCGACCGTGCCGAAGGTAGGAAGTCGAATGGAAAACCTGTCCCAGCGCGACCCCACCAGGATGGGGGAAGGGCACGTTTTGCATGGTTTCATTGATTAATCGATCGCGAACGGGCGAAAGGAGCACCCGGCAAGTTGTGTGGAATATCGTAAGCGTGGTGATTTTGTGACGTTCCGCATCGGAGCGGTAGAAAGTTGCTTTCCATTGTCCGGGCGAGGACGATACCCGCGAGAACCTACTCCTACTTCAAGAGGAGCATTATTGAATACTAGACGTAGTAGGAATCGAGAGTAAAAAAAAAGTGCAAAAACTAAATCCCGATTCGCGACGGTCACGTGTTGTTGTTGAGGGCGTTGCCAACGGTAACGGATGTTTCGTTCGTGCGGCGGCGCCATCTTGCCGTTCAACAGGTGTTTCGGTGTGGTACGCTCTCTCGTTGCCGGGGGCAACCGAGTTGCTGACGGTAAAGCACAAACAAAGCGAGACGGACCATCCGACCAGCGAAATCGTGTCAAAATTCTTCGTTCCAAAGTGATTCTTCGTGGCCGATTAGCGGGTCCCAGCGGCTGCAAGACTGGCGGGACGTACCTGGGCAGTGCTCTTGCAACGCGGCGGCCATATTTCCGAGCGCATCCGGATCGGATCATCGTCGGGTTTTGGTGATGTTTTTGTGGTAAGTCTGTGGTCGTAGCGGGTGTGAAATAATTGCGCCCCGGTTCTGGTCGTTCCGCCGATGGAAAACCGGAACGAATGAGCTAACCGCAACAGCCTTTTCTTGATGCTCTACAAAAAAAAAAAGAAGACAGAAAAATAAACACTTTCCTTCCGCTATCTTCCCGTTAGCAGCAAAACGAAGCCCACGGACAAGTGGTTGGATGCGCAGTGCGATGGGACGGCCGCCCTCCACACGCTGCCCGCCTGCATGACGCTGTGCGATCTGAAGAATGACAACTACTACCAGCTGGTGATCGTCGACGTGCCGCTGTTCGATTTCGACGCGAAACCGAAGCTGAAGGTGTACAAGGGCACGAACCTGATCAGCGAGCAGCACCTCCCGGGCATCCCGTGCGGGGTGGCGAGCCTCTACATCAACGATCAGGAGCCGCGCACTCCCAGTAAGCTGCTCGTGGGCGGACTTTCTTCGCGCGTTTCGGTTCTCACTGCTCGTTTCGCGTTGCTCGGTCTCGTTTCAGTCATTGCCGTCGCGGTGGCGTCCTCGGTGCTGTTCTATCGCAACATGAAGCCGTACTACAAGTACACCATCCCGAGCATGACGGTCGAACCGCTCGAGGTAGACGTGTGGAAGAAGCTGCCGGTCGAGCGGGGCGACACGCTCGACGCGCTGGTGGACAGTTTGCGTACGATCGAACCGTCGCAGATGACGCTGCAGACACAGGAGCTGCTCAGCCTGCCGGAGTCGGAGCGTGGCGGTTACATTCGCTCGAATGCCGACCGCCAGCTCGAGCGGCTCTCGATCATCACCGCCATGGACACGATCCGGAAGGCATCGAATGAGACGAAGGGGGCCGCCTGCCTCGTGCTTGCCACCGAGTCCGGCGAGCTGCTCGTGCTCGACACGCAAGCGTTCGTGGTGTTGGCACAGGCCAAGGTGGGCCCGTTCGGTGGAACGCCTAGCTTGATCTCCGCCAGCGGCCAGTACGACATCGACTACCGCGTGGTGATAGTGACGCGCGAAGGTGGGCTCTATCTGCTGCGCAAGGGTTGGCTGGCGGGGCAGCACATCGTCCGGCTGGAGGATCCGGCCGCCGGTTTGTCACTGTTGCCGATCGATCAAACGATCGTGGTCGTCTGCATGAACCAGTCGCTCGTGTGCTACTCCAAGAAGGGCAAGAAACTGTGGACGGTGAAGCTGCCCCAGCCGGCCGTTTGCATGACACCGGTCAGCTTGCCCCACCTCGGCATCAACCTGGTGTGCGTCGGTCTCCGGGGCGGTCTCGTGCAGTTCTACTGCCAGAAGAAGCTCGTCGATCAGTTCTACGCACCGGAATCGGTGTCCGCCCTCTCGTTCGGGCGGCTCGGCCAGGAGGAGCACGTGCTCATTCTCGTCACCGTCGATGGGTCGCTGATCGTGAAGATCCTGAAGCGCACGGCCGAGTTCGCGACCACCGACAACCTGTACGACCTGCAACCGACCACCACCGAGGAACCGCCCGGCCAGCTGCAGATACCGAAGAAGACGAAAATCTTCGTGGAGCAAACGCTGCGCGAGAAGGAGCACGCCGCCACCATCCACAACTCGTTCCAGTCGGAGCTGTGGCGGATGCGGCTGACGACCGCCCGGGCCACCGTCGACGTCATCAGCTCGGCCGACAGCAACGTTTCCACCGTGGACGTGGGCCTGGCGCCGATCAAACTGGCCGCCGAAGTGCTCGGTCTCGGGCCGGTTTTCAAGCTGTGCCTCCTGCTGGAGAACATTGCCACGCGCAAGGAGGCGGCGGGATTGAACGTTCTCATACAGGCGGACCATCGGCACTACCGGGTGGACCGGCCGTACGTCAGACTGCCGATGCTCGTGCCCGGCACACCGATTCGATTGGACTTTCGCCTGACCGTCACGGTGGATCCGACCGATGGCCTTCCGCCGGTGGATCTGACGCCGGAAAACTCGCACATTAAGGTGCTTGTTTTTAAAACGGGACAGGTGCGGGAAGCGACCGTCGCTGCTGCGAACTGCAAGAAATGATTCTAAATTCTTCTATTCTTTTTTTTTCTTCAGACGAAACCACTGATTGCTTCGACTGTTGTCATGCCCCAACCGGAACCGCAAATTTTGAACTCATTCTGAGACGCTCACTGCATCGCGTTTGCGTGGTTTTGATTTCTACTGAAGCCAAAGAATATCGAAAATAGTGAATCGAATTATCAAAACAAAATAAAGATGATTATTTTCATCAGCATGATTGAAATCATCCCAATGAGCCTCTCGATATGCAATCCGCAATTCATGCTCAAAATACCACGCGCCCGAGAGGTATGCAACGCGGTGCAAGTTTCGAGCTGCCCATCTCTTTCCCACACCGAGTCGCGCAATTCGGCCTCCACTATGGGCCACGGGTGCCGTTGCTGGGAGCCAAATTTGGCGCACTGTCAGCAGCACGGTGGGTAACGAGTTTATTATGGTCATTATTGACTTGACCGAACAAACAAACGAGAGACAAGAATGCAAAATTAGCTCAGAACGCTTTTGAACTTTCACTCCCTCATTTTTTTCTTGACAACAACTTAGAAACCATCCTATCCAACAATCCCATAGAAGAATTTAAATAAAATAATTCATTTTATGAAAGATAATCCGAAACAAATTTATACCAAAATTATAATTTCCCTCTCTTTTTAAGAGAAGAATGACACCCTAGTGCCCAAAGCCTCTAAAATTAAACAACCAAACCAAAAGGGACAAGAAAGCACCAAGCACACACGGCACAAAGTAACTGCAAATGAGTTACGATTCAATTTTGATAACAAATCAGCTCAGAACGCTTTTGAACTTGCACGACAAAGATACTTTGCGGATGGATTCCGATGCACCGAGACCACTCTCTTTCTCCTTGGCCTGCTCAAGGTGCGGGAAGATTTTGGTTGTTTGGGCAGATTTAACAAATACTAAGACACCAATTAAATAAAAAAACCTCTGGAGAATAGCGTTCAAGAAATCATTCTTCTTTGAGACACTGAAATAGGCAACACATTTTCAAAAAAAAATTCTGAGTAAAATGTCATCATTCAAGGACATTAAAATCTCGTTGAAACATAACTGTAATCAAAGCAACTTGGTATAATATAGGCCAAAACTTCATCGATAACCTAATATTGGTCTGATGTTTTCATCTAAAAACGCTTGTTTGCGATGGTGATATTCGCATATTGCAGCTCGATAGCTCTAATACTCAGATCAACTGGTGCTTAGTAACTAAAGGATTAATGCCACTAATCATCTAAAAAAAAAAAGAAAACAAATTCCTAGTCATTGCAGCCAAGCGGATCCCGGATTGGAACAAAATAATGAAGAAAATTAAACCTCACACTTTGCTCCCGATTATTGTAAAATGACATTCTCCAAATGGCTAGCTGCTAAAACCCGCATCACATCGACCGGCTTTAATACCAACACTTGAGTCAATAAACCGCTCCCGCGTACCAGAGCGCCTTATCAATCGGCTCACACACCGGAATAATCCTCACGCAAAGCGCGGCCATAAACAGTCCCACCCCATCTTCATCATCATCATCATCATCATCATCATCGGTCAGCTTGAAGCACTGCAAACTTTGGAGCCCATGAGGCGCTTCCCTTCCCTTGCATCGGCATGAGGCGTTCGAACGCGCGAAACACAACGGCGACGTTTCAGTCTTCGTCCGACCAGCGTTTGAGCAGAAGGTGCGTATTCGGCGTAACTCCTCCAGCTCGGTTCTGAAGTTTGTACCACGGTCGCTTCCCTTATCAGTGGAACGATGTTTTATTTTTTTTGTGCTTGTGTACTTGTGTGCGTGGTCGTGTGTGTGTGTGTGGGTTTGAGCGCGAGCGCATTAAATTTGAATGCCGGCGTGGCCGCGCTGTGAAGGTCGTTTGAAGGAAGATGTCAGCCGACCGCCGGTCGGTCGGTAGGTCCATTCCAGCGCACACACAACGCGAAGAAACGGAAACGGCGATCATCGGAGTTCAGGCAGCGGGTCAAATTCGCCACACGTACCGCGGCACACACCAGTTGCCGTGTCTTGTGGAGGTCTTGCGCACCATAAGCGTCACCGGGCCGGTGGCATAATGGGTGGTTCGGCCAAGAAAGGACCACCAGACCAAGTCGCGTTGCGTGATTATAAATTGCAATCCGCTCGATTCTACCGGCGAAGCCGACGTAGGCGTGAGCATGCGCGCGTGATTGCATTACCCCATACCAATGGGTGGCGAAATTTTGCTACCCCAACCCTTTTGCGCAAGCCGGTCGGTTCTATTGGCTTCATAATTGCGGGCGTTGCCGGACCTCCAGTAACTGTGGCGGAAGTCGGCCGTTCGAAAGAGAGTGTCATGCGCGGGAAGATCTATCGTCGTCCGCGATTGCTCCCACGGTCGTAGCTTTCGCTAATGATTCCGATCAATCTCCAGCGAGCCAATACGTTGTGCCGTAGACGGCTGAGCTCATCTGCCGCCCTGCGAGATCAGCTGAAGGCGAGACGGTTCATTGCGGGTTCATTTGCATACAACACCGAAGACCACAGCTCGTGCCACACGTTGAGATAGGTTATTGAAGCCATCGGAAACTGGTTTGAAGATCAAAACACAAAATTCCGCGACCGTTTGGTTCAGTGTCCCGAGCAGTGGTCCAATGTCAGGATCCAATATGGCGACATGTTTAGAGATGTTTTCTTGATTAGAACCTAAAAAAAAAGCAAGACCTTTTTAGAACACATCATAATATTTGGTTGGAGTTTCAATGTCGGACCATGTTGGTCCAGACACGCCGTTCAAATCACTTTCGAGTGGAGCGGCACCGCTGGCTTGATGCGTCTATCTCCATCAACCTACTTACACGCCCGAGTAAACCGCAACTGCAGTCGCTAAAAATTGGACCTCACCATTAAAAAAGGCGCGGAAACACGAAACCATCGAAAATTTAAAACTTTGCAGTTTATATCGCCCGCTCCGGGGTGACCCTTTTCTTCAGGCCCATTTAATTCCAGTCGCTCACTGCCGGCCCCGAAAAAAAAACCTTTCCCATTCACGGTTATCGCGGTGAATGCACTGCCGGCCCAATCGTTGCCTTTTGGCCGAAGAGATAGCACCTGCAGCAGGCCATCGGGGCATGGCTGGCGAAAGCATTCGCAAACTGCATAGGCAGCGACGACGGCATTGCAGCTTTCGTAACGAATAATTGAATTCCCGGCCCGGGTTGCGTTGAAATGATTCGTGATTATTAATATTCTTCAGCACACGCCACCGCCACCGGTAGCTCCATTTGCATATCCATAAAATGTATTGCGCCACGCAAATCGGATCATACGCCATGATGATCCAGTGGCAATCACGCATGTAGTGGCGTTTCTGAGTGAAGGTTAAAGACACTCCGTACACACACTCGGTCACGTACCAATCCGAGGTAGGTGAGAGAAACGGACGCGAACGAAAAGAAAAAAAAACAAATCGCTCCTACTGCACTCTAAATGTAAATCGCGCTCGTACACACGCACATTAAAAAAAAAGTGTATTTATCTCGTGTACATGGCGTCATTCGATGATAATTTTCATCGAGAAAAAAAGCACTTCACAATCCAAAAAAAAAACTCTCGTACGAGATGTTCTATTCGCTTGCTGTCTGTATTTTTTTTTAATTTTTGGATTGTTTTTTTTTTTTATTGTCAGCAGCTTTGCAAAGCGATGACGTAAAACTCGAACCTCGAAATACGTTTGTAGTTTGACACATCTGTTTTTTTTTTCTCTCATCTTTCGAACGCACCGATATTGAAAGCCATTTTGCTGCAGTGAACGACACGACGAACGAAAAGTTCAAGTGTCCGTCCGAAAAAACGGCACCATTTTACCTTGTTTGCTAGTGTAAGGTTAATTGTGCGCGCATGCGGTCGAGTTTTATAGCGGATATTGCCTGGCCGCCAATGTCAACCATGCGACGATCGGACGTCCGACCGCCACCGACGCAAGTTCACGTCCAGACCGATAGGTTTATGGTACTTGGTGCTCGCAGGGTACAACGGTCATATATGTGGCCCCACGGTGTGGACTTTACACCAAGGTGCGGGGCTGAGTGCTTTGAACGGTGTGAACTCTCGCCACCGGCGATAACAATTACAGTAAACTGCAACCCGGGGGTGGGAGGGATGGGAGTTTCTCTCTATTTTCCGCACTGATTTCCGCAGTAAGTGCTAACTCGAATGGTTGTTTTCCCTTTCCCCTTCTCTTTTTTCTTTGCATGCTCACAGTTCTAGTCCCTGCCCCGGCTCTACTGCGGTTACATCATCCTAAATAGCACTCCCCCGGCCAATATGGAGCAGGTATGTTTGCCGATCATGCTGATAAGAAGCATAAACCCCGATACCGATCGAAGCTTATCGCCATTTGCTCGACCGAAGGGGTTCCATGATTGGATCGCCATTATGAATTTACTTTTTTTATTTAATTTTTTTTTTTGCAACCTTTTCTTATCCGCCTGCGAAGAAATTCAACGAATCCGCCGAAAAGGTGAAGTCCTTCACGAAGCGTCCGAGCGATTCGGAGCTGCTGGAGCTGTACGCACTGTTCAAGCAGGCAACCGTCGGCGATAACGAAACCGAGAAGCCCGGCATGTTCGATCTGAAGGGCAAAGCGAAGTGGCAGGCGTGGGCCGACCGGAAGGGTACCGCCAAGGAGGCCGCGATGGAGGCCTACATCAAGCTGGTGGAGGAGCTGACGGCGAAGTACGCCTAAACCCTAAACCGCATCAACTCTTCGTTTAGCGCAATTAGGGAAAATGGGATGGGTTTTGTTTGTTTTTTTTTTTGTTTATTTCGTTACTCGCTCATATAGTTTTCTTTATCGAACTGTCCCAGTAAGAAATACAGGAGAGGGATGAGGGAAAGGTACGCCTAGCAACATCCACGCGGTAACCCCGATCGTCTCTCTGTTATCAGCTGACTGCGTGACTGCTTATCGATTAGCGAATGGATAGGAAAGAAGAAGAAGCAAACACACATCAGTTGGGTAAGATAAGAACCAAAAATTTTGATACAGGGTTGATTTTAAATGCATAGCAATAATAAAACGAAAACCGTTGTTCGATTTTAACTTGTTGAATATGAAGTGAGGCTGGAAATAAACAGGTATGGAATTGTCGTAAATTCTACAGTGCATTTCACGCTACATTGGACACCCAATAAAATAAGAGTTGATTCTGGAGCTTGAGGAATTTATGGATACTTTTGCTGTAATGAATTATTTACGTTTCACTTGGACCTCACCTAATCGGATTCAAAAGGAGGGATCTAAATTGCCAAAACGCTAGTTCGATTTCAAACGTTAGGAGTTCATGAGCATTTTCGATTTTTTTTTCGTCCTTTGATATGTAAGTCCACAAACATATTAGTAAATAACCGAATAATCGAATAATTACACCGTACCGTATGAAATAGTATGAATCGAATGTAGCGACGATTGCAAATAACGAACTTTTTGGTACATTTTCAAAATCTTCAACGCGAATCTATGTCGATTTTTTAACATCTATCCGGAAAACGTTGAAACAACAGACGTGAAGGAGACGATTTGTGAAAATAAATTCGAGTAGTTTGTTTCTAGATTGATTGTGCTAAATTTTGCTGATTGTGCTAAAGAGGTAAATGAGCAAATAACTATTTTTTTTTTTTTTTTTTGTGCTTTTAAAAATCCTCAACGCGAATCTAAGTCGATTTTGAAAGATCCAACCGGAAAACGTTGAAAGAACAAACGTGAAGAAGAATAAATAAATTCGAATTCGTAAATAAATTCGAAGGTGTTTGTTCCTAGATTGATTGTGCTAAATTTTTAAAGAGGTAAATGAGCAAATAACGAATTTTTTTGGTGTTTTTCAAAATCTTCAACGCGAATCTATGTCGATTTTTTAAGATCCAACCGGAAAACGTTGAAAGAACATATGTGAAGAAGACGATTTGCATAAATAGATTCGAAGGTGTTTGTTTCTACCTTGATTGTGCTAAATTTTTGAAGGCATAAATGTACAAATAAAGAAATTTTTGATACATTTTCAAAAACTTTTAAAGTCGTTTTTTAAAGATCCAACCGGAAATCGTTGAAAGAATAAATGTGAAGAAGACGATTTGCATAAATAAATTCGAAGGTAATCGATTCTAACTTGATTGTGCTAAATTTGTGAAGGTGTAAATGTGCAAATAATGATTTTTTTTGGTGCATTTTAAAATCTCTAACGCAAATCTAAGTCGATTTTTAAAAGATCCAACTGGAAACAGCAAATGTGAAGCAACCGCTTTGCGTAAATAAATTCAAGGTGTTCGTTTCTAACTTGATTGTAAAGTTTCTAAATTTCAGGTGTTATATGTGCAACTGCAAGCGACAAAAGTTTTCCACTCCTGAAGAGATTTTGAAACTCCCGAAGAATGAGAAATATTTACACCCTTCTCACGCTCGTGACAGCGCTGTTTGACAGCTTTCCCCGCACAAGCGTCCGCAAATGTTGCTTGGGTGTAGCAAACATCGAAAGGGTGGCACGTACAGTGAGCGACAAATTGCACCTGCAGTATCAGATTTATCGCCTTCCTAGAACAATTCGCTCAACCTGTTCCATTAAAAAAAACACAGTACGGTAAATACAACACAAAATAATTCTTCCTTCGTGCGTCATGGTAGAATTCGCTAGGAAATAGTTTGTTTTTTTCTCTCGAAAAAACACTCCCAAGCGAGCCACACCGGGCGACAGGTGCTCACCACCGTTCGATCGGCACTGTGCTGTCAACCCCCGTATGGGAAGCCAGCAGGGAAAAACACACACACCCCTCTAGAAAAACACCACTTCCAACAACATTCGCCCGTCACCCGTCGTCCGTTCACACACGGCTGTCGAAGCAAGCGCTGCCCAATCCGTGATCTCGAAAGCCCTGCCCCGCGTATAATAAGGTGAGAACCGTTTCGATCGAAGATGCAAATCGAGCCTGCCCGTCGTGGAGGAAGACCTGTTGCGGGAAAACGAATCCAAACAACTGTGCCACACGGTTAGCGGACTGTGTGTGTGTGTGTGTGTGTGTGTGTGTGTGTGCGGGTGGTTTGTGTTTGTGTGCGCGCGCGTCTGTGTTGGTGCGTTCTTTCACCTCCACAGCATTCCACACACGCGTACGATGCGTGTAGGGTTGAAAGAAAGTGCAGCAGCAGAACCAGTGCAGAAGAAGGGAGAGCCCGAGCACGATCATCACACACGATCGTTTGAAAAAAAACCGGTGTGTGAAAAACGAGTGCGTGCGTGTCTGTGTGTGTGTGTGTAAGTGTTTATTTATTTTCACGCACGCTCGCGTAGTGACAGAGAGAGGCCCGATCGGGATCGGCGTCTCCCTACCACCCCCATCCCCATCAACAACCCCATTCGTTCGCGCGGTGTTGATGATGTGTCCACCTGGGTCAGTTTTTCGTACGAGTGAAGGGTGGTGGTGGCGGTTGTGGGTGGGTGGTTTGTGAGTGTGAAGGCACTAACGTACTGGACGCCAGGGCTCCAGTGCAGCATGTTTACAAATATTGCGGTCCCCATTTTGTGTGCGCCAAAGGTGTTGTTCTTCATCGTTCGGTTGCATTTCTCGTTACGCATCACCGAGCAGGGCAAGCTTCATCAACCACAGACACACGGTGAGTGATAATGATTGATTCTCTAGTACGGTAAGGTTTGCTGTGATTCAGGGAGAGGCGTTGGACGAGTGAAGTTACATCAAGTCCGGTGGAGTTACGGATTACTACGCCAGACATACGATTTGAGCGTCGAAATCTAACTGACCCGCTGGAACTGGTTGGAACCACTTGTTGGAATGTGGTTAGGTACTTGCTGTCACCACAGCTGTTGGGCTGGGTGTCTATCTCTCTCTCTCTCTTTTCCCCCTTTCTCTCTTTGTAAAGAACACAGATTATGACGCCCTTTTGACTTGTACGTTGAAGATCTTTAATTATCGAATAGTGAAAAAGACCACTCCGATCTACTCCAGTCATCCAACAGTCTGCCGCTTTGCTCCACAAAATATCGGTCACGGGTACCTCCAAATGGCCGCTACTTGATCGCGCGGGAGTGGCTTTAGTGGCCGGATCGTTCCAGCCACCGAATGTGCCAATGTTTGCTGCTTTCCTTCTTGCGAGAAACTTGTTTGTCTTCGGCTAGTTTTTTTTTTCGTTTTTGCACATTGGTGACCGGATTTTGAGAGGCTTCCGTTACCCTATGGTCGATGATCGTGTGAAGTTTTTAGCACGGTATCTGTAGTTTACGGGTGGCGCCGTTTGATTGCCAGCAGAGAGGTGTTAAAGTAGAGATCAAACGGGCAGAGGATTATTTCATTTCAAAGTCCGTGAATGTCGGAAAACCATCGCGCGGAAGTGAGCTATTTTGAAAGCAGCATGAACGAATGTTTGGACCAAAGCGGTGCGCGAGTGGGCGGTTCAGCTGCCGTGCCTAAATGTGCATAGAGAAAAACCGGATCCAAGAGAATCCAAGAGCATCCGAGAACGGCTGTGTGCGGATGAGCGAGCCTTCTAACGGTGGTTTTTGTTGTTGTCTAGCAATGGTAACGCAGAACAATGAGGCGCTAAGGGGCGGAAGAAAGCCAACATAGGCAAACGATCGAAGTTCTGCCGAATCTCAAGAAACTGCTCAGTGGGATATTTTTTCTCACCGCCGCAAGCAAGTTGCTAATATGCCTGCAAAAGTTTGGACATTTGGACATAAACACACAATAAGAAGACTCAGTTTCAGACTGGCTCAGGACCAAGAAAACGATATCTGATTTATATCCACGTGTGATTAGACTTAAAGATTACAATGTCCAAGATCTATGCTCCATGGTATCTGGAACTGTAAAGCCTAGGATCGCACAATAGATTGCGAATGAAACCCCATTGGTGCTAAAGTAATATCACTGTATTATTCAAAATCCATTGATGAACTATATTCACCACACCAAGTGATCTTTCAGTCTTACACAGCGTCTTACATGATGCGGTTTAAAAATGCAGATAATCTTAACTCCTATAAAAGGAGCGTGCGTGTCACCAACAGCACATCCAGAGATTACCCTCGACCATCACCCGTCCCTCTGGACATTCGTGGTTCGTCGACATGCATCCGTACTGCTTGCGGCGCAAATCCCCTGGGTGTACTCTCCGCAGCCACTCGCAGGACCACGGGTTGTAGCCCAGGTCCATCGTCGAAGCGATGTTCGGAAAGCGAAAAAACACGTCCCCTAGCGCCGATAGTCGGTTCCGTTTCACGTTAAAGTCCCAAAGGTTGGGCATGCTCCAGTGGGAGATATCCAGCACCCGCAGCCGATTGTGCGGGGCCTGGAACCGTTCGAGCGGTAGGTGGAGCCGGGCTTGGGTGGTAGTTATGTTCGTGAGCTCGTTGGCCGCCAGATTGAGCGCACGCACCTGCGTGAGGTAGAGATCGTCCATACAGAACCCACGCAGTCTATTGTACGACAGATCCAATGTCTCGAGCTGCCAGAGCGTGGTCCATCCGGACGGGGCCGTCGAGAGTCGGTTGTTGTTGCAGAATAAAAACTTCAACGCAGGCAACTGCCAGCCGGTAAGGTCCAGCGTTGTCAAGCGATTCCGCCGAATGGAAAGTTCTTCCAGCGTGAGCAATGAAAGGCGCGATTCGATCCTTTCCAAACGATTCCCGTCCAGCACTAGGCACCTCAGCTCCGTCAGTCCATGGAAAACACTCACGTTCAGCAGGGGAAGCGAGTTGTTCGCAAGGTACAACTGCTGTAAGGCCACCGTCCTGGCAGTGGTAGCTAGCTCCACAATCGACATTATTTTATTGCCGCTAACATCGAGAACGCTCAGCATCGGGACGGACACGAAATCGTTCAGATCCAGATACCGTAGCTGACAGTGCCTTATCGTCAGCTTGGACAGCTCAGGCAAGTTACGGATCGTCTTCGGCACACCGTTTAGCGCACAGTGGTGGATATAGATCTGAAAAACCGACGGGTTGCGCTGCATATACACGTACCGTAGCCGGCGTGCACCATCCAGGACGACCAGTTCGTGCCGGTCGGTGCGACGAATCGTAAACGTGGTATCATTCCACTCGTGCACCCTGTAGACGTACGCGTTCATCAGTAGAACTTGGACGGCTTGCGGTATGCAAAACAAGCTAGGCAGCGGTCGTGGATCGCCTTTCGCACAGTTCGAAAAAGTGATCAACCCATCGGTCGGGCTGAAAAAGAACACCGCAATGCTTTGGCGGAGTGGATCAGTCGGTGCTGCAGCATAACCTCAACAAGTTAGCGATACTTACTACTTCATGGCAATCAAAATGGTGATAGTTTGGCCCATTTCGCTGTGAGCTCAGCTATAACTAAGCTTCGCTATCTGCAAATGTTGAAGCCATAAGTTTTTTATACCGCCGGTGCGATGTAATGTGTTATTTCCGTTCTGACATAAAGTACTAATACTTATCCATTATCTTCCGCAACATTGATACAATTTTAATCGCACCCAATCATTTTTCCCTCATAAAAAATTGTGTTTTTTTGTGCAATCACGTTTTTTTTTCGTGCAATAAACCACTGATGTAATGGAGTGTCAATGGTTGTTTTAACGCCAAAAAGCCCAACGAACGGTCGCACCATGTTCCGAATGGTGGATGGGCCGAATTTTAAATGTAAGTACAAACCACCACCGGCACCGGCTTGACGTACAACATAAACACGTTCCCTTAATCCCCTCAGACACACTCGTATTTCTTCTGTCCTGGTTGCCCGTCTATTGCCGAGGACAACCGTGCAATCTCACCGTGCAGTTCGAGTGTGAGCTGAAGCTACTCAACATGACTTCCGACGGATTAGCTCGGCTGCGGTACCTTCTGAAGCAGCACACGAACGAGGTGGTCCCACCAACGATCACCGTGAATAAGATCATCGTGGCCGAAAGCCTGTCTGGTGTCTTCATCCAGCGCATCGGCGACTACACCGAGTCGTTGTACTACTCCACGTACAAGGAGTCGGTTTTTCGCTTCCCCGCCGGGAGTTCGATTGTGGAGATGTATATATCGAACGCCAACTATCTACGATCGTTCATCGCCGGTCCTGGTACGGCCCTGCACTCGTTAGGGATCGGTCGAAGCCAGCTCGAACGGTGGCCGGAAACGATTGGAATGCTGAGTCGGCTTCGTGAACTATCCATCACGGACAGCAAGCTAACGACGGTGGATATAGCTTCATTTGCCGCTAATACACAGCTGCGAGTAGTAAATCTACGCAACAATCACATTGACCGAATCGTCCGCCAAGCGATCGATTCCCCGCTGGAGCTAGCGATCGAGAGTGTCTCGCTAGCTACGAACCGTATTGTGCTGCTCGATATGGCCGTCTACGCCTCGATGCCGCTGCTTCGAGAGATTTTGATGCCGGAAAACCGTATCCAGCGTATCGGTACCAGTGAGCCCTTCACTGCCCACAACTTAACCACGCTGGTTTTGTCCGGTAATCAGATCACGCAACTCAATCTCACCGATCTGACGCTGCCGATGCTGGAGTACCTGACACTGGATGACAACGCGATCGATACGATACCATCCGACTGGACCAACGTACCCTCGCTGCGGGTACTCTCACTCGAACGGAACCATCTCAAACAGCTCGACATGAGCGCCTTACGACAGCTCCAGTCGCTGGACGTACTTTACCTCGGTGGCAACTACATCGAGCAGGTGTGGACCAGTGCCCCGGTAAAGTTGGCCAACCTACGGACGATTCACCTCGTCCAGAATCGCATTCGCGTGGTTAATTTGCGCGGATGTCAGCTTCCACAGATTAACAGTATGTTCCTCATGGATAATCCGATATCGACGGTTCCGTCGGTGTTCAAACTCTTTCCTCGGCTACACGTCAGCTTGGACAGCACGAAGATACGGTGCCGGGTGCTGCTACCTTACCGCGGTCTCATGATCGAGGGCCGGCTGTTCACCGAGTACGTCGAGGAGAACTCGACCTGTGCGACGGATTCATACGTTCAGGTGGACGACCTGAAGGCATGCTGTCTGGCCTGAGAGGCACGTAAATACGACAAATAAAGCGAAGCATATGAGTCGTAGAGCGGGGAGGGGTCTGACAGTGACTGATTGTTGGAAGAGGCTAAGGACTGAAACTTCGCCTTGCGAAAGGACTCCGAAAATTGAAACCTTACATGTACTTCCCCATGTGGAAGATTCTTAGAAGACTTGACTTAATATCAGTTTCACACCTTCCATCTCTTGAACAGTTTAAAAAGTAAAATCATGTCAGTACTCAGGACCGTTGTCTGTCGATCGGTGAGCGATCGTGTTAAACCACGCTTTAGACCATTAGCAAAGCATCATTAAGCGTACCTCGATTTTGTACGACTACCACAAACGACTTCCAATCATCCAAAGACACGGTACGTTGCACAGCCGTAGTACTTTTTTTATAGATATTATAAAGGCTTTGACCTAATGGGTCTTTCGCCTCTCCGCTGTAGGACTTAACGACATACAACAAAAGGACAGATATTCAAGCAACTCATTACTGCCACATTGCACGGCAAGGATCACTTAAATAGTTGTGGCCAAACACCCGTGCTTGGTAGTCGCTATTTAGCCGTGTGTCTCGTGCGCAACCCGCGTTGCATTCAAGTCATGGCCAAACTGTGGTGTAAGTCCGCTCCATGGTGTTGTCCGATGGTAAAATAGAAAAAATTAACCATACATTTGCATCGGTAGCGAAAATTCTAGTGTCCTGGATCTGGCTCTGCTGGCGCGTGCGGTCGTGCAACGGACAATGTGATTCTATAATATTTTTTTCCTGCCAAATGGGTACCATCAACATGACGTCGGATGGAGGAGCCAAACTGCGGCGCATGTTCGAAACCGAAACCAACATTTTAGCGATAAGTGTGCATAAACTAATCGTCGGTATAAGCCCGTCCGGTCCGTTCCTGCAGAAGCTGGCCGCCTATGTCGATATGGTCACATACGATACGTATCGGGAGCCTGTGTTTAACGTACCGAACGGGAACACAATACTGGAAGTTTTGATGATTCAGGCACCAGCTCTTCGAGCGGTTGTAGCTGGGACAAAAAGTCTGCTCGAGAGTTTCTCCGTAAGCAGATGCTTGCTGGACCGCTTACCACCGACACTAGCGAATCTGGCCAGACTGACTGATCTCGTGATAAAACGGTGTAAATTGTTCGTACTTCGGTTGGATATGGTTGCGGCGAACAGGGAACTCTACAGATTGGATCTCTCGTACAATGAAATCCGTCAAGTATTCCCGATGGCGAGCAGTTCGGGGAACAAACTGAGCATAGCAGAGTTGATTCTTGCTTCCAACCAACTGGAACATCTCGATATGACCTTGTTTGAATCCATGCCAAGGCTTGCAAACCTGTACCTAGCGAACAATCGCATCACGCACTGCTTTGCCACCACTCCGTTGACGTTTGCTAACCTCAAGAATATCATAATCAACTCCAACAAAATCGTACAGCTTGATATAGCAAATCTCACACTTCCCAACCTGCAATACCTTAACCTTTTCGTCAACGCCCTAAAGCAGCTGCCATCCCTTCCCAACAGCTTGCCGGCCCTTGAATTCCTGGCACTCGGGGAGAATAATTTGACAAAACTGGATTTGAGTTACCTTAGACCGTACCAAAAATTGGCCTGGGTGTCCTTCAACAAAAACCAGATCACAACGGTTCGCGCTACATCGCCCGTGCGACTGCCCGTGCTCAATGAAATTTCACTGAGTAATAATAAGATTAACTCGTTGAACATTACGCGCTGTTACTTTCCAACTTTCAAGTGGTTAAGTCTTCAGAACAACGAGCTCACAATCGTACCACCGGTACCTTATCTGAGTCCAAATACTACGATCAGCTTGGAAGGTAATCCGGTGTCATGCGGCACGCTTAAGCCACACCGTGGCAGACTTGCGAAACGGCTCCTTTTATTCAACCAACAATCGACTGATCAGCCCTGCACAACCACTTCGTCCTTTGTGGTACAGGAAAACGTGCATGTGTGTTGTAATAAGTGATCTTCGCTACTGAGAGAAAAACAAACTGTGCTACTTGAAAACCCGGTGTCTGCCAACGAGGATCTGCGTTGAATAACATGCCAGAAATGGGGATAAAGCTAAATAAATTCAATCGGTGATCAAAAGCAAAAGGAAATTTTCCACCATGCCAGAAATCGAATACATACAATGAAAAGTAGAGGTATGTGTTGGTATGGCTGAACTAAACGAGCTTTATCATTCGAATGGTAATGAACCAACCCAATATCCACTGTCATTTGTAATAAATCTGGCTCATCCTGCGGGAGATGATTACCAAAGTTTTTAACTTCAAGTCACTGATGGACATATTTGTCAAAATATGAGATTTGCAACAGTAATTGTAACTACTAATGAAACCCATTGTGTTGTTGGTGGGAAATTTTGCAAATTATGATCATTTAATAGCGCTACAATTCTTCTCAACAGTAACAATCCGAACTCTCCGAACGTAAAAAGCTCCATCATTTCGACTGTCCGTTTCAGTAGTCGATAAAGTGGCACTTAACACCAGAACCTTCCGTCGGTGCACAATGGCAGGCAGCATTCGTTGTACGAAATGAACCGATCGGCAGTGAGAACTTGCTAAACTTTTTCTAATGTAATATTAATTAATGTAATATTAATACGCACCCCTCCACAGTGGCGCTGTTGGCGGTGTGGATCATGTGCCACACCGGACCGGTCCCTTGCAGTGCCCAGTGCCGTGAGTACGGGCTGCTAGTTTGCAGGCTCGACGTCATCAACATGACGTCGGACGGAGGAGCAAAGCTGCGCACCACGATCGATGGTTTGGACGACAACATAATGGGGATTACCATCGATAAGCTGGTAGTCAGTGCCAGTGGCGCTTCGGGTCCCTTTCTGCAGCGAATTTCGGCCTACACCACCGCCATTTCGTACGTCGTCTACCGGGATCCGGTGTTCCAGATACCGAACGGGAACACCATCGAAGAAATGGACATCGTCGGAGTTGGAGCGCTGCGTGCGATCGTGGTTGGCTCCAACAGTCGTTTGAAGCGATTGCAGGTGGAAAACTGCCGGCTCGACCGTATACCACCGACACTCGGCAATATGGCCGACCTGGAAGAACTCGCCATCATGCGGTGCGCGTTGACAGCGTTGCGTTTGGATATGCTCCTGGCGAACCTGAAGCTCGTGTCCGTCGATCTGTCGCAAAACCAGATACGACAAATTTTGCCGGCCACATCGTCTCCGAGGCAAAACTCCGCTATAATTTATCTGTCGTTCGTGGGAAATCTGTTGGAACGGTTGGATATGGCCACGTTCGCCACCTTGCCGGACTTGGAAAGGCTCGACGTGCGGGGGAATCGCATCGTGCGCTTCGAAGTTACCGCACCGGTGACCTATGCTTCTTTAAAGCGCCTCGATCTCGCAGCCAACGGCATCTCGTACTTTGACGCTCGAAATCTCACCATGCCCTCGCTGGTGTCAATGTACATGGACAAAAACGCCCTCGCGGACATTCCAACGCAGTGGGGTACGCTGCCAGCGCTGAGAAACCTGGGATTTGAGGAGAACAATCTCAAACGGGTGGATCTGAGCGCGTTCCGAACGCTGCCAGCTTTAACCTCGCTGTACTTCACCAACAACCAGATCGAATCCATCCGCACCTCGTCTCCGGTAGCGTTGGCCAAACTTGCCGACATCACGCTCGACTACAACGTGGTAACTTCCGTCAACTTCATCGGTTGTGATTTCCCACAGTTCGATTACTTGTCCGTGGTCGGGAACAAGCTCACGGCCATTCCTCCGCTGTTTCAACGCTTCCCGAACGTTCGACTAACGCTGAATTCGAACCCGATCCGATGCCCGAGCATGACGACGTTCAGGAACAGAATCGTGCAGGGACAAATCTATGTGACGATCGGGAGCAAGCAGTCCGACTGCGTTACTACCTCCTCGATCGAGCTTGATCCGACGACACGTGCATGTTGCAACGCTTGATGAGATGGCGCTAAACATGAGGAACCAGATTTCGAACCGGATTTCGATTGTCAAAGCTGAAGCTGTCCAACGGAGTTTAACAAATTAATGGAAAATTAAATAAAATCTACGCGCAAAAGCAATCGATCAGCTTCCTGAACTGAAAGCTTACTTCGCTGCTTAACATTCTAGTTATTTTTTTACTAAAGTACGCACCAAAAACTTGACTAAAAATCGAATACACGTCCATACATATCGCTATAACTCGCTAGGCTTAGAAGAAGACAACAAGAAAATGGCGGATGTACTATGTAATACACAATTGTACTATTTGGTTACATTATATATCCATTTGGTAGTCATAACACCTCGCTATTGTACAGACACTTATATCAGAAGCTAATCAGAAGTTCGTCCACATTCGAATAACGAGCGTTCTTGCGAGTAGACGCCCAGCAATGGACATCCTGGATGGTAAGAGATTTAATAGTCCTATTCGGGCAAACATCCAACAACACCGTACGTCCCTGGCATCCCTGCTGGTGCTATGGATCATGTTTCAAATGGGGCCTCTTCCCTGCCGATCTCAATGTATGGAGGACGGGTTGAGCTATTGCAATGTGGGCGTAATCAACATGACATCCGACGGTGGGGTAAAGCTACGCACAACGATCGAAACCATCGACGATGACGTATTAACGATCAACATCGATCAGCTCATTGTCGGTATCAGCGCTTCGGGTCCCTTTCTGCAGCGAATCGCTGCCTACACCGAAACCATCACGTATGCCGTCTACCGAGATCCGGTGTTCCAGATACCGAACGGGAACACCATCGAGGAAATTGAACTTAACGGCGCTGGAGTGCTCCGTACGATCGTGGCCGGTACGAACAATCATTTGAAGCGACTGCAGGTGGAAAGGTGTCTGCTCGATCGTCTACCACCGACACTCCACGAGATGGGTGAGTTGACGGAGCTGATCATCATGCGGTGTGCGTTGAGTGCGTTGCGGTTGGATATGCTCCTGGCAAATTCCAAGCTCACCATCGTGGATCTGTCGCAGAACAAAATACGACAAATCTTGCCGGTCACTACGGCTGCCAAGCACGAGTCGGCGATCGTAAGTTTGTCGTTTATCGAGAACCTGCTCGAACGATTGGATATGGCCGCGTTCGCCATGATGCCGAATCTCCAAAGTCTGGACCTGTGGGGTAATAGGATCGTGCGCTTCGAAGCGACCGCCCCGGTAACCTATCCCTCCCTCAGCCAACTGTACCTGGTAGCAAACGAAATCGCATATTTCGATGCCCGCAATCTCTCGCTGCCTTCGCTGGAGGTGCTTTTGCTCAACCAGAACGCGCTCACGGAAGTTCCAGCACACTGGGGCGTGATGCCGCGGTTGAAAAATCTCGGCCTGGAGGAAAACAAATTTAAGCAGGTAGATATGAGCGTTTTTAGAATGTTTCCGGAGCTAACTGGAATCTACCTCGGTCAAGGCGAGATCGAATCCGTGCGCACCTCATCCCCCGTAGTGCTGCCGATCCTTGCGGACCTACTTCTGGAGCAGAACAAACTTGTGTCCGTCAATCTCACCGGTTGCACCTTCCCGAACATGCATACGATATCGCTCGTTGAAAACAGGCTCACTGCCATACCGCCGCTGTTTCAGCACTTTCCCAAAATGAGCATGCTGGCGATATCGAATCCGATCAAATGCTCCAACGTGGTAGCGTTCAAGAAACAAATCGTTGCGGAACGACTGTACGTAAGCGTCGGGACCAGCCAGTACGAATGCGATACAACGTCCTCGATCGAGCTGGATCCAAGCAGGCGAATATGCTGCGATGCCTAATCATGGGATACAGCAGACTTGAACGTGTTGTTGAACAAAGTTCTCGAAACAGAATGTCATCATTGTGCAATCCCGGCATGTCGGACATCATTTAAGGATATATAATGAACAGTTTACATCGAAATAAACGAACCTTTTCCGGCAAAACAATAGCTTTGCTTCTCTCTAGAAATATCCTTTAATACACAAACAAGTATAAAAAGGGAGGAACAGTTCCTCTATGTAACTAATCACATCGGCCATTAGTGATGTTCAAAACGATGTTTTGGCCGGAATGGATTTTGGGCCTGACTCCAAACTTTCCAAAATTCGATTTCTAGTTATAGGTTTAAAATAGGAATTGGATTTGAAAGCTCGGTTCGAGAAGAGAACAATTTGAATCGTTATCCGAAGAGCGGCCAAATCACATGGTTGACCAAATAACACCACGTTTATTAAATGATTTATGTGGTTATCAGTTCAACCATTGACCGAGTAGGACACATGTAGACAAATTACATGTACTGACATTTGAGTTGATCTGTCTACTTGCTTACCTCGTGTAAACCATCGGGTTGTGCATATCCACACACTAGGAAAGTGTCCAGTTTGTGTAAAAAAAATAGTACTCTAATCTATAATAGAAACATTTGGCGTACCAATTTGATAACACCACGTGCTTACCATTTGAAGGGTAATCGCACAACATCGTCATTACATTATATATCAATTTAGCGTCCATAGCCGGGCAAAGCATAGCTCTAAATATGCGAAACAACATGCCGTTTCGCGCATTAGAGTCGCGGGCGTATAAACGGGTGGACTTGTTACCACCAACACACGGCAGTAATGGTCATCTTGCGTGGTAAGATCTTGCAGTCCCTGCTGATACTATGGATCTTGATGCAAACGGGACCACTTCCCTGCCGTTGCCAGTGTGAGGAAGAGGGCTTTTACTATTGTGGCATCGGGCAAGTCAACATGACGTCGGACGGAGCGGCCAAACTACGCAAACTCATCGACACACTGAATGAATGGACCACGATCGCGATAGAAAAACTGATCGTCAGCAACAGTGCGTCCGGGCCATTCCTACAGCGAATCGCTCCCCTAACCGAACAGATCACATTCGCTGCCTACCGAGATCCGGTGTTCCAGATTCCGGAAGGTAATACCATCGGCGAGTTCGATATCAACGGCTCGGGCAAACTGCGCTCGATAGTAGCGGGTTCGACCAGCCATGTGCAGTTACTGTTCGTGGAAGACTGTCTGCTAGATCGTCTACCACCGACACTCCCGAAGCTGGAGGCACTGCAGGCACTCAGCTTGACGCAATGCGCCCTGACAACGGTGCGACTGGACATGCTGGCGGCGAATCTCAAACTCACCTACGTCGATCTGTCACGCAACCAAATACGCCAGCTGATCCCGGTCACCTCACCACCGCAGCAAACGTCGGCAATCGCGAGTTTGATCCTGACGGCAAACCGGCTGGAACGATTGGATATGGCCATATTTGCCTTCCTGCCGGCGCTACAAATGCTCGATGTGAGAAGCAACCGGATCGTGCACTTGGACGCTACCGCTTCCGTGACGTACCGATCGCTCGAACGGCTGCTACTGTCAGCGAACCTGATTACCACCTTCGACACGCGAAATATCACTCTCCTCAAGCTATCAACCTTGACCGTGGACGATAATGCCCTGACGGACATTCCTACGCACTGGGGAACAATACCCAACCTGCGCGTGCTGGGATTCGATACGAATTATCTCACCCGCATCGATATGAGCGTGTTTCGGTCGTTTCCAACGCTGCAAGGAATCTACATCAGCGGCAATAGGATCCAATCGATTCGCACCTCGTCTCCGGTCGTGCTACCGATGCTTGAACTTCTCATCTTCGAGGACAACCTCATCACCTCGGTGAACCTTACCGGCTGTGACTTCGCTAACGTAACGATAATGTCCTTCATAAACAACAGCTTAACCACGGTGCCGCCCGTATTTCAACGCTTACCGAAAGTGCGCCTGTCGCTGCTATCAAATCCGCTCAAATGCTCCAATCTGGCGTCGTTCAAAAACAGGATAGCCGACGATCGGCTTCACGTGAGCGAAGACTCCGATTACGCACCGTGCAGGACGACTTCTTCCATTTCACTCGGCCGTAATGTAACAGGATGCTGCAACACGTAACAGCATTCATCATCTGAAATGTGAAAAATAAATGAAAATAAATTAATAAAAGAGCCACATCAATTCCAGCTCAAAATCCATCTACTTTGAAATTGTAAATGAAAGAAAACTTGCTTTAAAACAACGAATAAACAACATCTGCCAACATCAGCACCTTCTTGCTGTGTTGCGCACTCATAATTGACGCTTCTCTCTCTCGAGAGAGAGAGAGATGCTCAGAAGACGATAATGATGATGCAATTGGTTGCTCATCATCATCGGCAAACAATTATATCGGGTTCTCGGCGAAGCTCACGAGCGCAAACGAAACCGACCAAAACCGTGAGCCGCGCGGCGAAAACGGGTCGTATTTGCGTACGTCCGGCGGTGGCCCGTCGATGGAGTCGATGAACTTCGATAGCTGCCGTTTCCGGTAATTGTGAGATAAGCACAACCACGTTTTTAAACGCGCCATGGACGAGGTGACGAAGGAGCATCGTTTTTACCTTAGTTAAAAAACCATTAGACGATATTTCACTCGTCTAGACGAGGTGCGTAAAATGTGATACGGGAGTTTCGCATGTGTATGATAGTACATAATACTCGTTTACACAAAACATAACCTCAACACGCTATTATATTCTACCACCGGCTTTCAACATCATCGTCCACCTATTCTAATATGCACCCTTATTTACCGTTCTCTCTTTACAGACCGGGACCAGAAACACTCCAGAAACTGCTTCCCAGCTTCCCTACATCTCGGTTCGTGCGTCGCGCCGACTCTTCCGTTCAATCTTCCGTAATCTCGTTTTTGTAGGTCAACTACAGGAGAGCTGCATTATTAAAGCGCAATAGCAACATCCGCTAGCGCTGGTCTAGTTATTGCTAATGAGTTTTCATTGTGCGAACGCTGGCAAAGAATCGGCGTGCAATTTGTAATCTTTTATTTTCTAATGTTCTAATGTTTGCCCTCTTTCTCCTGCCGTGTGAGTAGTGTCTAGAAGTGTCTAGGTTTGGCGAACGAAGCCAAGGCCGTGTGATAAAAGATGCTTAACCAGCTACCCGAGCCGGTTTTGTAGATAGTGATGCGAACGGACGTAGTGAAGTGAACGCAAAAGACTGAAGTTGGATGTTATGAGCAAGTGGGACATACGTACCGTAGCAAGTACTTCCCAGTGAGAGTGTGTGTCCCCCCCCCCCCCCCCCCGTCGTCACCATGCACGATCTCTTCACAACCGTCCTGTCCAAACGGGACCTGTCCCGGGCGGGGGAGCTTTTCTCCATCGCGGACTATGAGATAGTGAACGATCTGACCGAGGTGGTAAGTGGGTAGTTCTCGCGAGAAGTTGTCCAACTCGTGCCACCAATCCTTATTCTCCCCATGTTCTCCACCGATGCGCAACAGCTGGAGGAAATTTCTTCCATCATCTCGCACGAAGACTACCTGCAGAGCAGCAACGACCAGTCGGTGATCGAAATCTGCATCAACCGGGTGACGTCCTGCATCAAGAAGACGCACACGATCGAGAAGCACTGCGGGGGACTGGTGAACCTGCTGGAAACATGCCTGCGCTATAATTTGCAGCCCTCGGGGAAGGATGTCGATCCGCCGCATGCGAAGATCTCATCCGACATCATTTCCAGCATATTTCTGGTACGACCCGCGCACCGGGACTGGATGCGCACCCGAGTTAGTAGCTAACGTTCGATCTTTTGCAGAACTACAACAAGCAGCTCGTGATGGAGGTGACGCTGCCGGTGGCGGTGAAATTCCTCAACCAGGGCAATCTGGAGCTATCGCGCAACCTTGCCAGCTACCTGTCGTCGGCGGCGATCGAGTACTCGTACCTGCTGTCCCCGCACGTTCACGTCATCCTCGAGTCGCTGCTCGGTGGCAACTACGGGCTCTGCCACGTGCTGTCACAGATCTACGAAGCGACGCCCGATCCGATCAACGATGCCGGACCGAAGTTCGTCGAGATTGTGCCACGGTGCGAGCAGCAGGAGCAGCTCGTCCTCCTCCAGCTGCTCGTCACCATCGCCAAGCTGAAACCATCCTGCCTGACCGAGAGCATACCGGCGCTTTTGGAGATAGCCGCCAACCGTCCGCCGCTGTCGGCGGCCTCGCTGCTGGTCCTGCTCAAGATGGCCGAATCCAAACCGATCAAGCTGGCCGAGTACACGGAGGCGTTCAAGCAGATCGCGCACACCGTACCGCAGACGGTCGGGTTCGCCGCACAGATCCTCTCCGCCATCGGGCGCTGCGGGAAGGATCGAGCGCAGGTGGCACTCGACTTCGTGCTGGAGCATCTGCCGCGTGCCGATCGGCCACTGCAGACGATCCTGCTGAACGAGGCTACCAAGCTGTGCACGAAGTATCCGGTGCTGTTCACGGACAAGGTGACGTCGGTCGTGAGGCAACGGCAGCTGAGCAACAACAACAACAACAACAACAGCAGTCCGATCAAGCAAACCACATCCGGCGGTGTGACGATCGTTAATCTAAACTCGTCTGCAACGCTTCCATCACCGGCGTCCGTTGGAACAACGAACGCTGGCACGGTGAATGGAGTGGTGACCGGAAGTGGTGCCGCCGGCATGACGGGTGGATCGTCCGCCATGGGTGGATACACTCAACACCCGCACGACCACGGGCGACCGATCGTATCGAAGACACCGAATGTGGCCGTCATCACCAATGGACACTCGCACGCCGGCAGTGCGATGATGTCCACGACCGTCATCAACACCTCGAACGGTACGACACTCAGCTCAACCATCCATCCAGCGCTGCTCACCAACTTCATGAATGCGGCGAACGGCGTTCCGTCCGCGAATGGAACCGCGAACGGAAGTAGCGCTGTCGTTTCCCCGACGCCACCCCATCACACCGGCTACACCCGCAACCGTCCGAAGCTGGGCGATTCACGCAGCACCGGTCGGTTGCACTCGGGTGGCGGTGGTGGCAACAAAAGCACCACCCGGCTAAACAACGCGGGCGGCTCGATGGGAGGTCTGCACAAATCGCGGCTCGGTTCGTCGCAGCTGTTCAACGGGGAGATCGATCCGGAAAGGCCAGTCGCGGGTGGCGCAAGTGGTACCGGTGGCGTCGTCGGTATCACACCGAATGGCCCCTCCACGCTTCTCGATGGATCCACCTCGCACAACCTGATCCTGCACGGCAACAGCCACCATTCCAGCGGAAACGTCGCCATCCGGAGCATGATGGCGAGCGGTAGCGGCAGTGGTGGCGGTCTGCTCGGCAACTCCATACCGCCTCCACTCAGCCAGCACGTCACAATTACGGGCGAGAACAAGTGGGGCATCCCGCAGACGAAGATCACGTCCTGCGGCGTGACGGTGACCACGTCGCCGACGCGTGCCGCTCGACCCTACTCGCACGGACCAAACGCCACGCTCATGGGTTCGACCGGCGCGCTCGGTGGCAAGAGTTCGCTCGGCGGACTCAACCAATCGACGGGATCCATCGGCATCCAGGTGCATCACGCTTCGCCGGCCTCACCGACGATGTTCAACAATCATTCGCAGCAAACATCGCCGCAGCTGACAACCACACTGTCGCTGCATTCGAGCGACGATCCAAGCAACCAGGTAATTTCTTCACCCAATGGTGCACCTGCGGTAGGGAATTAATATAATCGTTTATATCGTTATTTTTTCCATTTTTACAAGCTTTGGAAAATTTTGGGTCGTGAATCGAGAAGACATTTGACACTCCAGTCACTAACCAACTTTTCAAACGGAGCAAACAAATCACACGTTTTGGACGGAGGCTGGCCTTGTAGTGAAATTCTCACGTCAATCTCAATCGCTCACTAATGCTCTACTAGATTGTTTTCGAACACTTACTTGCTATGATTTCCCTACGATTAATCCACTTTCCGGGCTCACAAGTTTCCGTCAGTTTCTGTTTAGTGTTTTTTGTTTATCTTTTTTGACAGTTGATGATGGCGTATGTGGAGGAATAATAAAATAATAGTGGAGGAAGAGAAATAAAATCGAATTACAATGTAGCAATACTCGCAGCGTTTTTGCTGTTTAATTAAAAAACATTAGACCTACTCGCCATGATTCTTAAATATGGAAGAATTTTCTTTCCTACCCCTGGTTGGAAAATTTCACACTTTACCCTGATGCTAATGATTCCCATAATTGTCCCAAAATAGGTTTAATTTTAGTATTAAGTGGGTTTACCTTTTTGATTCAAATCTGATTACGTTCTCTTGTAGGTAATCGTATCCGGTCCCGCCACCGTTACGACGCGTTCACGCGGCACCAGCGACAATCGGAGCGTGACGATTCTAAACGCCTCGTCCACCGGTGCCACCACCGCCGTCAACCAGCGCATGAGCGTGTTTGAGCCGTACCCGATGCGCGACACGATCCAGCACTTCTGCGAGAAGCACCTGGACAAGATCAAAGCGTACACGGAGTCCGTTGCGCAGCGGATTCCACCGCCGGCCAAGTGCATCATCGAGGAGCGTCGGGCGAAAAAGACGGCCAAGCTACACTTCGCCTGTCAGGTGCGCGGTCCGCACTGTCTCTACGCGCGCACGATGTTTACGATGCGGACGCGCAACCCACGCACCTGGATCCACCTGATGTTTCTCGATCTGCAGGCACGGGCCGGGAAGAACGCGCTCAGCAGCTGGGACCCGAGCGTCAGCCGGCTGAAACACTGCTGGGACACGCTCAAGTGCGAGAACCGTACCTTCATCACGCTAGTCACGAGCGCCTTTCCGAATGGCAAGGAGCAGGAAGCGCTCGTCAACGAGCTCCGGCACGCCGGCTTCTTCGACGTGTTCGAACTCGGTCCGGTAACGCTCGCCAATGGCGGATCGAATGGTGGATCGGCGGAGCAGGGTGGTGGCGGTGGAGCGGGTGTCCCTACCGGGCAATCGGGGGGCATCTCCGGTGGTGTAGGTGATAAGGGAAGCGGCACCCCGCCCGGCGGAAGCACCGAAGAGCTGGAGATGCTGCAGTGGGGATGCTTCCTTTGTCACCATCCGGAGAAGGCGATCGGTTTCCTGCACGGTAACAACCAGCCCATGATCGAGGGCCAGCTGAAGGAGAAGAAGGGCAAGTGGCGGCTGTTCCGGCGATGGCGGACGCGCTACTTTACGCTGTCCGGTGCGCACCTCTCGTGCAAGGGTTCGGTCAGTGAGGTAGGTTTTTGAGTGGGCTCGTTTCGGTTCCATTGCTGATGTTCCTTACTTGCACCTCAAACGCAGGCCGGCGGAGAAAGCATCGACGTGAACCAGATCCGATCGGTGAAGGTTTCCCGGGGCGCCCGGAACATCCCGAAGGCGTTCGAAATCTTCACCGGTGACCAAACGCTGATACTGAAGCCAAAGGACGGCAACAAGGCGGAAGAGTGGGTGCAGTGTTTGAGCATCGTGCTGGCACATTCACAGGTAGGGTAGCCATTTTGTCAACTTTTCTGCAATACCTCAGCGTTGGTGGATTTTTTATGGGATTCTCAGAGTAATTTTCACACCGAAGCAAGTTCTGCACAAAGGACTGTGGCCATTCCTTTTGATTTCACTTAGAACTTACATAAATTTCACTTGTTCACTTCACTTCAAGAAAAAAACACTACAAAATGTCAGTTTCCTTCACCAAGCTAACTGCGATTCACAAAATGGTTGAACATGAACTAATTCATGGAAACGAACACACGATCAAGCAACCTTCGCCTTTGTATAAACCGTTCTCGATCGGAGTGAGGTTATGTTGACGGAAGAAGTAACGAATTTCTTTCGATTTTTTTCGATTTCTTTCATTTCACTTCACGGTCAGAGTAGGCGATTTTACATTTTAACAGTTTTGTTTATATCGTTTATTGAATAATGTGTGTCTGTTATATTATTCTTAATTCTATTCCTTTATTCTTAAACATACACACCATCCTGGCGCGTCGACTCGGGAGGATCTGCCTTGGGACGGGTGGGATTGAAGTAGTAGGAGGAACGAATGAAGTAAATGGCAAAAAAAACCGTTTGCAGATACTGCACGCCGGAGAACGTGGCGAAAGGGGGATAGTTAGCTCTTAAAAAAGTACGGGAAACCAAAATTAATGCGAAAAGAACACCTTTTACAGCACCTTCTTCAGCTCGACCTCGAACACGAGCGTACTGTTCGGTGGGATGACGGGCGGGCTGCCCTTCTGGCCGTAGGCGAGCTTGTGGGGGATGACCAGTCGCCGCTTGCCGCCCACTTTCATGCCGGCCACACCCAGATCCCAGCCCTTGATCACCTCGCCGCGGCCCAGGGTGAACTTCAGGCCCGGGCCCTTGTTCGTGCTGTCGAACACCTTGTTGTTCGACTTGAGGCGTCCCTCGTAGTAGACGACCACGCGCTTACCCGGCTTCGCTTCCGGTCCGGTTCCAACCTTCTGGTCCTCCACCACAAGCCCATCCTGCAGAGTACGGGGGCCGGTTTTCTTCTGTTCCGGCTGCTGTTGCTGCTGCTTAGGTGCTTCCTTGGCAGCCTTTGCGTTGCCGTTTACTGCGCCCTTGCCGTCGTTGGACAGCTTCGCCTGTTTCGCCTTCGGCTGCTGCACTTCCTCCTCCTCATCATCCTCATCCTCGTCATCGTCCTCGTCGTCCTCATCGTCCTCCTCGTCGTCATCATCCTCATCTACATCATCATCTTCATCGTCGTCGTCCTCATCGTCCTCCTCATCATCATCCTCATCATCATCGTCGTCAGCACCGTTGACGGCACTGCTATCCTCCAACATCGACTCGGTGACGGTAGCGTCGTCCTCATCACTTTCGTCTAATTCATCACTAGCGGCAATCTCCTTCGCAACCTTGGTCTTAGCCGCCTGCTTGGCCTGGCGTGGCTTTCCATTTGCTGCCGGCACCTCGTCCTCCTCGTCTTCCTCCTCCTCTTCTTCGCCCATCATATCGAAGTCGTCTTCCTCCGGCATCACATTGCCCGTTAGGTGCACCACACCCTGGCCCTTGGTGGCGAAGCTGATTTGGTCGCCGGTAGCGAACTGCTGGTCCAGCATGACCTGCGGGATCGATTTGTTCAACGTGCACAGCAGGTAGGTGATGTCGCCCGTCGTGAGCATCACCTGCACGTCGCCATTGCACTCGGTCAGGTCGAGAGCGGCGTGCGTGAGCTGGAAGTCTTGTTCCACCACCTTCGAGTACTTCTTGCCCTGCTTCAAGATCAGTCCTGTTGCGGGAGGGGAAAGAGAAAGAGAGACGGCAATTTAGAGCGAGTTCGTATGAGCTCCAGCACCATGTGGTTCCAAAGCTGCAGGTAATGTTCCGGTTGCGAAGGCGGATGTCGAATCAACAGCATTCGACAGGAACAACAGGAAAGATCCGAATCCGCCGCGAGTCGCAACACGAAATACGCCATTCACATTCGCACGCACATTGTCATGGCTTGTGGAGGAGGTGGTGGCGGTGCTGGTGCTGCCGGTTCCGGACCGCTTTACCGCATGTTTCACCGGCTCGCGAACTACGGTCACCAGCACACGGCAACCCGAAATTAACTTACCCCAGAACATTTTGTCGATTGTTTTAACCTTTGAGCACGTGTAAGAAACGAAACAATAGCACGAAATTCGACAAATTCACAGGAGACGACGAAAACACGCGGCAAGACGCTGCGAGCACTTGTCAAGAAAAAGAAGAAGTAACAATAGGCGGCTGAAATATTAACCAACGTCAAATAACTGTCAAAGTCGAAAATCGATTCGGATTGATCATCTAGCCTCCACAGCCAAGGGATGGTCAACCATGTGGGACGAAGTTGATCGAGACAAAGCGAGATGCAAGATACCTGTTTGACGCATGCGAGAAAAAGATGCAAAAAAGGAAGCGATGATTGCTTAGAAAACGGTTGTTCCAGTGAAGCGTTATTCGAAAATGCGAAAAAGCGCGCGAAACACGTACTTCCGAGCGTTACATTTTGACGAAATTCGTTTATTTTCAAATTTGATATGTTTCAAATCGCATTGCGAATACATCTCATTCATCATCTTTTCTACCTTTTACTCTTCTCGCCAGGCACGAGACAGTCCAACGACGCGCACCAACAGTCTGCCGGCACGCAGCATCGGCAACAGCCGGACGGTTTTCTAAATGCCCCACGTTTCAGCCGGAAGGACACGGACCGGCAAGTGGCTGCGCCATTTGTCGGAGTAAATCTGCCAAGCGAAAAGACACGGACGTACTTAAGCAATTCACAAGCATCGAATTTAGAACGGTTTAACGAATTACTTCCAGTTTACAATGCATAAATATACAACCACCCAACGTCGAGGGTGTGCGAGCTTAGAATTCAAAATGGAAGGAACAGACGCAGACGTATTCTTCGAGTGCATTTTTAAGCGAAACTACATTTTAAGACAACCCCGCCAACCGGTGGAAAGATTTCAACCCGCCAAGCAGGGCGCATCGCGCATTTAGAAGGCGAAAAAAAACCCCTAATCAAATCTATGGCTGTCATCTTTTATGATTATCCGTCGTTTTCTCTTCTTTTAAGAGGCGAACGAACGTTAATAGAGTGAGCTGTAATTGTACTTAAAGTTTGCAACTGTAGGAAACAGTTAGTGAGACACACCAACCAACAACACCGGCCACAGTGCGCGTGTTCTGTTCCATTGTTTTTTTTTTATCAAACACAAAGCACTATGATGGGTGAGGAAACCCCAAAACAGAAAAAAATTAAAGCTTAAGATTTACACGTGTGTTCAGTGCTTAATTGAAGAGATTGATTGAAACCTCCCGTCTAAGCTTTTACATTCTACCGAACGTGTAACGTTTATCGTGTTTTTCTTTTCCGTTATAGTCCTAAGTTTACGTTAAGATCCACACACACACACACCGCTTCATCGAATCGAGCCACATCACGGGGCGGCGAAATGTTACAACCTGTACGGGATGATTTAAGCCCAACTAGCAAGAATACAGCGTTTCATATGTATGAAGAACGAAATAAGATAAAGTTTACAGTATCGGACAAAATATAAATTTAACTACGAAACACCTCAAATATCGTTTCATCTAAACTGAAAGAACAAGTATCCACCACCCAAACAAAAAAAATAAAAAACGAAAATTTCTTTCACATTAAACTATGGCAAACACATTTATCGTTAGCGGGGAGCATCAGTTTAGTGTTAAATTGAAATATTCTTTCATGGTTCTTTATTTCCATTTCCGTCTACGCCTGCTCGAAGGGCAATGGTCCATGAAAACGGTCGTTAAAACATTTCGCTAAAACAAAACAAAAAAATATAAAGAAATCCTAAAACCGGTCGGTTAGACAAATTGAAATCGACTGCTATCAAATACCAAGAAAATATGCTACGAGCTAACTGACTATTTCAAGCACGTGATTTGTAGTTAAGTAAGTTAAGTAAAACCTTGCACATCACTCCGGCCAGCGGGCGCGGATGATGGTAGTTGTAGTGGGTTAAATCTAGTTTCTACTAATCTTGCTCAAGACGACAAATGAATCCTGTAAATACAGTCACACTAAAACTAATCTTAAAAGAAATTAGTCGAAGAATTGGCTTGCCGGATGTCGCCCGGTAATCGGGACCGCCCGTATGATCCTTTTTTTAACGGTTCGTTATCGTCCCTTTTCTATTTTAGTATAACCATGTGTCCTTTGCTTATTTTTTTTTGTTTGCTTGCTTTAGTGTTATAACTCGACGAAGCTTAAATACTTTGCGTTCAGTAAAATTCAGTAAAGGGTTTAAATTGGCTTTTTTTGTTTGTTTTGTCCTTAAGTAGTAGTACACGAGTAGTAGAAGTAGTAGAAAAAAAAAATGGCACTTACAATGTGGCACAGTTTTCGCTATGCTCAAGTGTGCGCTTGTTGATGCGCAGCGAAACGTGTGCGCATCGATTTCGCAGGCAATTTCAGAGGTTTTGGCAATCGTTGGCATTTTTTAAGTAGTTCAGTGGATTAATGAAGGATGCTTACGTTACTGGACAGCGGGTTTGGGGGGCTGCTATTGCAAATAAGCAAAACAAAAACCCCCCGCAAAAGGCAAATCGTAGCTGTTTAGGTAATCGAGGCACATTAGTGAGTTTTCTGCTGCTGCTGCTGCTGCTGCTGTCTCTTTGACTTTCTGGCCCTAACAATTCGATCTCCCACTAGTACAATCTCTCTATCTCTATACTCCGTATCTTGTTGTGGTTTTAGCTACGTTTGCTCGCTGCACAAACGTCAACTATCGTGGCACTTAGTGGGGAAGGCGTGAATATGAATCAGTTACTACACGACAGACACACGCAGAGACACTTACGTACTACAAACAGTTAAAAAATCAACAAATGTCGTGTGTAAGACATGGTTTTCGGTCCCGGTGCCGGTTCCGGAGCCGAGACACAACCCATACACACATATATACGCTAATATTAGGCACAATATTAATTAGTTCTACTTTTTTCCAATGGACGTAACACACACACACGCGAACACGGCACACGCACATAGATACAAACGAACACATCATGGAAGCTGTGTTACTGGTGCGCCGGGAAGAAGCCTTCTTCGGTGTCTACTTCCATTCCGTCACGGTGCCGCCGGTGCTGGACTTCATCGTCGTGGAGGTGGTGGACGAGGACGTCATGTGGATCTTTTTGGTGTGGATGACCTGCTGCTGCTGGTGCTGCTGGTGCTGCTGTTCCACCATCGTTTTGCTCAGCGTGGTGGCCGCATCGTGTGCGCCACTGTCAAAGAGACTAACGTTACCATTTTTAATCGCCGTCGGTACGGTGGAACTCGTGTTGGTAGTGCTCGAGGTGCGAAGGAAGTGTTGCTGTTGTTGATGATGCTGCTGCTGCTGCTGGTACTGTTGCTGTTGCGGTGAGACGTTAGTGACGTTTGCGGCGGGACTAGCGAAGCTACTAGTGAGATTGGTAGTAGATTGTGCCGGCGGTGTCGCTGTGATATTGTTATTGCCCTGGCTTAGCGATTGTTGATGGTGGTAGCGTTGCTGTTGCTGCTGTTGCTGCTGCTGCTGCAGGTCGTGATTTTCTAGGTTAAGTTTAGCGAGCTTCTGCTCCACAGATGTTAGCGGGTTTGGGCTTTGAGGATTAGTGTTATTCGCATTCGGGAAGACACGCGTTTCGTATCTGCACAATCGGTGTTGCGCGACGCAAGGGAAGAGAAAATAGAAAAGAGAGAGAGAAAGAAAACATTGTTTTGCTTTAGTGGTTAGGGTTGCGATTATGATCAGTACAGGTTTTCTATCTCATCCAAGGGTGCTTGGATGTAGCTTTGGATATAAATTCAACCAGCTTCTAATAGTTATACTGAAATACCCAATGCACGGATAATCCAGTGCAAGGGTTGGTTCGAAAACCGGATTAACCGGCTCCATTGTATTATTAAGCGTTTCATCTTTCTTTAAGCGTTTCATCTTTCCACAAGCTATAATTTACCATAAGAGACGTGATTTTTTTCGAGACGAGTTAGATCTAGTAATTTTCACCATTTTTGGACCAAATGGAGCCGTTATTTCTGGTTTACATTTTAAACCCATGATATTATGATGCATGTGACATTAAGGCGCTACTTCTCAGCTCGCTTCTTTACCATCACCTCTCGAAAACGGATTTTATAGGTGGCAATTTTTGTTTACAGTGTGCATGCATTAGTTGTGGCACGATAAACACATGATGGGATGTACGAAACGTTCGGATGGATCCACTCGGTTCCAGAACACATGCTCATTCGACACGGTACAAGAGTAATGGGACACAAAGGAGCAGAAGAGCTGTAAGCTGAAAAATTAACCTGAGCCTCGCACCACACAGCGCGAGCTTGTTGTCCTGTGGTGTGAAGGGAGGGTAAAAAAAGGGTACCATAGAGGGAAGGCTCACCTGGTAGTGAATCCTTCGTACGTTTGGGGCGCCGGCGAGCTGCTGCCACCGTTCGTGTGCGCCGGATGCGTCGGCGACGACCGGAACGTGCTGAGCGGTTGCACCTTGCTCTGCAAATCCTGGACGGCGGAGTCGAACTGCGTGCGGTTGAATTTGGACGCGCTAAGGTTGGAGTTCTCGACGCGCGTCATATCGTACGAGCGGTTGAGCATCGAGGGCGACACGAGCGCGGACGGCGATTTCAGCGCATCCGACTGGTACGGTTTCGGGACGGCGTTCGCCGTGAGCAGCTGGTTGCCGGTGCCCGATCGCTGGAAGCTGCTGGGGCTGCCCGGAGACGTCGTGTGCTGCTGGCCCAACCGGGGCATCGTGCTGGCACCCTGATGTGCCGGGGACACCGTACCGAACGACGAGGGCGAGTAGGTGCCGGGTTTCGGTAGCGTTTGCGGTGGCTTCGGGGACGTCGACTGGCCGTAGCCGGCGAACGGTGGCGGCGCAATGCCGCCCTCATCGCTTTCGTCCGTCGTGAACCCACCACCGCCCAGCTTTTGCCGGTACTTGGCGTGCCGGATCGCGATCAGCTTGTTCTTCGCCTCCTCGAGCTGTCGTTCGCGCATCAAAATCTCCGAGCGCGCGTTTATCTCCTGCGCCATCCCGTCCACCATGTTGCGATTCAGGCGCAGCGTGTGCTCCTCCTCACCCTCGATGGCTTGCTGGGCCGCTTGCACCAGTTTGTCGGTGGACTTGATGACGGCATTGCCGGCCGCCTGCAGCCGCCGGCCCGTCTCGGAGTTTGGATCCGACTTCACCTTGCAGGCGATGAGCAGCTGGGCGGTGGAGCTGGCGACCTGCTTCGCGGAGGAAATAAGCATCTCCTCAGTACCGACACCCTGCACGAGGTTCTGGGCCGCCTCCACGAGGCTGTGGGTAGCGGCGGCTACCAACCGGGCGGCTGAAATCAATCCCTCCGACCATTGGCCATCGTCCGAGGAGGTAAGGGGCCGCTTGGCCACCTTACCCTGATCGATCAGCTCACGCTGGGCAGCGTTGGCAGCGCGCACCAGCGACGACGATGCGGCCATGATGCTCTTTGCCGCCTCCAGGATCATTTCGTCAAAGTTTAGATTCTCATCCGCTTCCTGGAGAGGGAAAAAAGATAAAAAGTAAATAAATAAATAGGTATAACTTTTTTTTTTCAAATAATTTTGTTAAATGGAAGGGCGTAAGTAATCATTTTATATGTATGTTATTATTACCAATCATCAAAAGAGAACCAGAAAAAGAAGACAAAAATGTATTTGAATCGAAAAGCAAAAACTAAATTATACAATAACAAAAGTTACAATCAAACTATAAGAAACGAAAAACGGAACTAAAAACGGCAACAAAACTAAAACGGCAAACATAAAGAAAGAAAAAAAACAACATGATCTACGCAGACAAAATCAAGGACACAACGAAACATAACGATTGTCACGAATAATTTCGCCGACATAATATTTTACGGTGCGAGTACACTGCATTTCATTTTCGACTTATGTTTGCTCCGCACGATTGGAGGCGTTTTGTTGCGTGTGTTTCCGATTTTCGACGACCAACGACAGTCACGATAATAATATGTTTGATTCCTGGGTGATAATTGAAAACTTAACAACCAAGAATATCAAACATATCTCACCGAAACTGTCCCACCACTGAACACCCGAGAGAAAAACGAGCTACGGAGGGTAGGGTAGGTTAGTAAGGAGAGGGGGGGCTCTTCGTAGGCCCCCCGTTGTTTCACGATTCCCTGAGAAAAGTCGATCGCAAAAGTGGAGTGGCGTTAGTTGGGTGTAAACGAGCACCGCTTGCTTACCTTCACCTCCTGTCGGCGGGGTCGCAAGTTGGCCAGCTTCTTGGCGGCCGCCTCGATCGAAGCGGCTGCCCCGAGCAGCTCGTTCTCCGCTATCACCGTCGGATCGTCCGGATCGACCCAATCCGAACCCTTGAGCAGCTGGGCCATGCCGACCAGATCCGTCACGCACATCGCGACGCGGCGTGACAGCTGCATCCGTTCGTCCGCCGTGCAGTGGTTGAGTATGCCCTCGAGCAGGTCGCGGTAGGCGACGGCCACCGCCGAACCAGCATCGAGCGTGCGCTGCCGCAGTTCGGGCGTTTCCGCGCACGACCACGCGACGGACTTGCACACGCTCAGCATGTCGGAGATCGTCTTCCGGCCGAGGTTGGCCGCGGCCGCTATGTCCGCCTGCAGGTTGGACGTCCCGGCCGCGACCGCCTTCGCCGTGGCCGCCGTCACGTGCTTCGTCACGCTGATCAAATCCTCCGGGCGCGACAGCTGCTGCATGCTCGAGCGCATCATTTCCGGTGCGAACTGCATGGAGCGGAGCTCCTGCGAGATGGCGTCCACCGTTGCCTCCATGGCGCGTGTGCCGCGCGTGTGTTCGTCCTCGACGGCTTTCACCGTCTTAAGCAGCGAGGTGACATTCATCACCATGACCTGGGGTGGGGAAAGAAACCGAAAGAGAGTGGCCATTAATCCGTGCTCGTGGCGTTGTTCACTCCGTCAAACCGGGTGGGAAACCGTATGGGATGTTAGAAAGGAAGCAAACACTACAAAGGTTAGATGATGTTTTTTTTTAATGTTTCAAACAAGCAGCGAGAGTGTGAAATATTTTGATACCGGTGATACTTAATAGACTATTGGAAGAAGAAAAAATGTTTGTTGATTGTGATGCTATGTTTTCAACAGGTTCGACTTTCAATCCAATTGCTGGACATTACTCATAGAAATGCGAACTACTCAAAATAGTCCATCGCTCTCGAAAGCAGTTAGTGTATCGGTTCTTCTTCAGGACTGGCAGCCATAATCAGGGGGAGCATAATCAAAAAAATGAATGTACTTTTACCTACAGTTTCAGTTTTTTTTCTGTTCTCACTTCACGCTTCATCATTACCCATTTTGCCGGAGGAGGAGAAGGAGAGACCGTGTACCGGGGCTTTGTAAGAGACCCGAAGATTTCGATGCGCTACGGGGCACACTCACGCAGAGGAAACTAGCAAAACGCCAAGAACAGCCGGGTGGAGGGTAGAATGGAAGAGAGTTGACGCGGAAAAGCAAGCACACTCGGTAATAGGAGAGAAGTACGGGAATACACGACAACATTACATTTATTTCCGGACGACATAGATCGGGACACAAGCATGAACGCAACTTATCGAGTGTGGACTACAACTTAAGGCACTACAACTATAATAAATGCATAGCGAATCGGGTTTTCGACAGGCGCTGGGAAGAAATACGTATGGCACTTCGGTGTGATAGTAGTAGAAGATTTGGAATTAGATAGTAGTAGAAGATCTGCTCCATTTCAAAACGCTCCATCGAACAGTGTCGGCACGGCGGACAGTAGGCGTAGCAGTTCCTCTTCCTGTTCGGATATCCACCAGCAGGCGGCGCTAGTAGCGCCATCAGCAGTACTTTCTACGATCTGTGCTTGTGTCGGGTATTGAGTGGCATGAGTTGGTCGGGCCGAAAATGGGGTTTTGAAAAGAAAGAAAAACACGAACGTCGAATAGGGTACAGTCGGACAGCGCTGCTGGCATGTAGTAGGCGATGAGTTTTTGCCCGAAGAAAATAGAGCGATAGTGCAGCGAAGGTGGGAAGTGAGGGAATGCTGGAGATCATCTCAGGAAACAGAAGCGAGCTACGAGACGTACAATTCTCCCAAAGGGGAATGCTGACTGACGACATTACACACTACGGGATGCACTAACTAGCTTAGTTGCTAAGTAACGACGACGAGAAGACAACGAACGACAGCGACAAAACACTGGAAAAGCGGGTGCGGTATTAATTAGGTCGCAGAAGAGCGGTCGCGTTTAGGGCGGTAGTGATGGTGGTGGTGGTGGTGGTGTTGGTGTGTGTTTGCGGACGATATCCGGCCAGGACGGAAGTGCTCGTCTCGGTAAGGCACAGTTCGCGTATCATCTGTGGAGAATGGAACGGATGGAAGGAACAACATAGAAAAATGGGGGGCATCGCACTCGCGCTCGGGTTTCGAGCCGGGGTTTTTGGGGTTAGGTGTGTATGGGGAAGGAGATGCTTGTGGGAGGGCGATGGGAACACACCTCGTTCGGATAGATACGCATCCACAACCGGAAAACCCACAGTTAGAACAAAGTGTTCCCGTCGGAATAGCTCCTCACCGAGGCGGAGTACTAAGAGTAAAGCTGGGGTAGGATATTTGTGTTACAACCGAACCCGAACCCGGATTTGGATCTCAGCACGGGTACGCAACCACACTACTAAACCCACGCCGTTCTAGTCGTTCGTTCGACGGGCGCTACGAGGACCGCTAGTACAAAGTACACGAGCAAATACGCTAGGGGATGCGGTTAGGTACGAACAGTACGAGTGTCCAGTGAGAAGGTGTTAGGATCAACGCATACACTAGCCTTCCGTACGAGGTTGGAACGACCCATAAACAAAGAAGGACCTAAAACAAGGATAGAGAGAGAAAGAGAGAGAGAGATACAGCACGAAAAGACGACAAGAACGCATACTCCCAGCTATCATGCAGGACACGAGGCGAGCCAACTACATTCCCGACGGTCAGTTTCGAGGGTAGTTTTGGTACTATTAACCAGCGAAGACGGGCGTGCTACTACCACACAACATTCGATCATTCTTTCCATCAAGCATACGGAAGGAGATAGAGGAGTTTGGAACGCGCGGGATGGGACGGACGGACGGCTGGACGAGAAGAAGTACAGCGAGTATTCGTAGAAGACTGCTCTACCCCTCCAAGATAGGTGTGAAAGATTCGAAAACGGGCGTCGTGCTAGCATGCACCATCAGCAACAAAAAGAAACAAAAAACATCGTTCCTCGCAACCATCCTCTTTCATTCGACGAAGCATATTCAGATTCGTGTGCCTGCAGTAACTTCCCGGATCGTCGATGATTAGGTAGAATGTGATCGGGAAGTACTGAAGCCTTAACCGTAAACTGGTGCAAAGTAGATTCATCTCGATTATGCTAATTCGTACGCGGCTGTGAGCTGCTCCTGATTGAAGAGATTCGTTGGACTGAGCGTTTACATTGGCACGGGATGGCGGGCGAAACTTTCTTGTGAAGCTGAACTCTCCAATGCACGATGGCTTAGAATGACAGCTTCAGCAAGAAGATCTTGCCGGCGTTATCTGGTATGATCCGGATGGAAGTATTATGAAGGAGGGTGTTTGTTGCTGTTATAAAGGCATTTCTGTACGTGTGTTTGTGTGAGTGTTTGCGGCTGAGTTCTACCTACAGAGGATTAGAGCGCTTAATCTGTGCAGTATTCATTAGTTGGGGTTTTTTTTTGGCCGGATAGATGTGCATGTTAAGTTGTGTTTAGAAACGAAGAAGCCACATTTGCTTGAGCTTAGCCGGACTTAGTAAGAATTGTGCGTAGAATTGTATGTACAGAAAGACCCAGGAGCAAGCCGGTTGGAGACTTTATACCAACAAAGTTGCTTCCGAGTCGAGGCTCAAATTGAAATTTAAACGTTAAAGCATTGCTATTGCAATAGACGTGCGTGTGCGCATTAAACAAACGAAAACAAAAAGAATAATACACATCGTGCAGACACGTGTGGGTGCGCGCAAACATTTGGGGCGAAAGGGGAAGGTGGGGGGAAAAGTGGGAAACTGATGGGAAGCGTCGATTTTGAAGCGGAACAAAAGGAACGAAGGATGGGTGGGCGCCGAAGCGGGGGTAATGAAAATGGCGAAAAGCATGGCGAAACGGCTTCAAACTAAAAAAAAACAAAAAAAAACGGAAACGAAAACGAACATACCTTAGCGCTATCTTTCAAATCATTCATAGCTGGATCGTTAATGGGCTTGCCGGAGGCGAGTTTAGTAGCGTTTATAAGCTCACCGAGTGCAGCGGCGACGTCTTTGACCGCGTTAATCACCATCACTTGCGAGTCGGGCTGACCGGAACCGAGCGAGGCGGCCCCATGCTTGACTGCGTCGGCCAATTGCACTGTTTGTGAGGAGATAGGAGGGAGAAAAAAAAACCGATTAGTGACCGGAAACGGAACCGGCATTGGGACGCCGAGACGCCGACTTACAAATGGTCGTGACTGCATTCTGTGCGGCGGCGGCCAGTTGGTCCTGCGTGCCGGCGGCACCGGCCACCAGGATCTTCGTGTCCTCCACCAGCGCCTTCGCCGTCTTGAGGATGTGCTCCCGGTGGTCGGAGAACTTGCCGTCCTCGTCGGTCGACTCGAGCGTGCCGGCGGTCGCGAACATGATGGTCGTGTCGAGATCGGTGATGATGGCCGAAACCGTGCTGGACGCGTTGATGCAGGCCTGCGTACCGCGCGAGCCCGCCTGGAGGGCCGCCAGCACCTGGGCGACCTTCTCCGAGACGTCCCGGGCGCCGCGCGATATCTCCACCAGCCCGCTGCTGTCGTCCTTGCGGATGCCGGTCGTCGACTGGATCAGCACGTTCACCGAGCGGCCCAGATCCTGGACGGTGTTCCGGATGCGGATCGCCACGTCCGGCGTGGTGGTGAGGGCCGACGCACCGATCGCGTCCTGCGCCAGCTGCGTGTAGTGATGCGTCATCTCGACGCACAGCTGCGCCAGCTTGGACGGATCGATCGCGGCCTTCGCGTTGATCTCGTTCGCGTAGCGCGCGATCTCCTTCGCGCTCTGCACCATGCGCGTCTGGTAGTCGACGTAGGTGTCGTTCAGCGAGGCACCCAGGAACGACTGCCGCTTGTCGGAGATGCGTGACATCGAGCGCGAGATCTGCTCCATCAGCCCCGTCACGACGCCGTTCTCGGTCGACAGCCGCTCGACCGTTGCGTTCAGCTCCTGGATCGCTTCGCGCGTCGCTTCGACCGCTTCGTCCAGCTCGGGATGGAAGTGAGCGGCGCGTGGATTGCCGCCCGCCTGTTTGGCCGTCTGGACGAGCTGGGCGCAACACTCCACCACCGACTTGACCTGATTGATCAGCACCGTCTGCTGGCCGGAGTGAACCAGCTGCGAGCACGCCCCGATCACACCGTTCGTCAGCGGCACGATGTGCTTCGCGATCTGGTTGACCGCGTGGCCCAAGCTTTCCGCGTTCTTCTTCGCCGACGATTTCACCGGCTCCAGCCGATCGATCAGCTCGGACGCGGCGTTCAGCGACTGGTTGGTGAAACCCTGCAGATTGCTATCCTTGCGCTGCGGCAATCCATCCACGCCGACGGCGAGCGCGGCCGAGTTCAGCTCCCGCGAGCAATCCTTCAGCACCTCCAGCACCTGGTCGCACTGCATCTGGCCGGGGGCTTTCTCCCGGATGCTCGACGCCAGCTGCTTGATGCTCTCCGACACGTTGCGGCTGTGGGTGGCGAGCTGTTGCCACACGGGCGGATCGGTCGGCGTGACGGCCAGCACCTTGGCCGTGCGCACCATATCGACCGCACCGTCCAGGATGCCCCGGCCTGCGGCCAGTATCGGTTCCTGCGCTTTCCGGCCCTCGGTCGAGATGCGCGCCGGGATGGAAACGAACTCGGGCGAGGACGCGAAGTGGCAGAGCGACGAGACCGCCTCGAGCAGGGGCTCGGTCGCCGCCGCACACCGCTGCCGCGAGCTCGGGCTGTAGTCCTGATCGAGCGCCTTGATTTCGCGCACCAGCGCCGCCGTCGAGTTGGCCACCTCCTTGGCCGCCTGCACAAAGTGCCGCTTGGCGACCGGGTTGGTGGTGGTGGAGCTGGCATTGCGGCACGCGTTGCACAGCGCCGACGTGTGCTTGGCGATGACGGTCGCGGCGGAGAGCACCTGCGGCTGGGACGACGCCTGCCCACGCAGCACGTCACAGCTCTGGCGGATCGCCTGGGAGGCACGCGCGTACTGCGCCTGATCGACGATTCCCGGCCGTCCGCCGACGCTGGTGGGGTTCGACACACCCACGAGATAGGCGGCCTGGGCGGCCGACTCGATCAGCCCGCGGATCGATTCCGACACCGAGTTCACCGAGTGCCCGAACTCCACGTGCTTCGAGTTCTTCGCGTTGTTCGCAATGCCCGTCATGCCCTCGCCGAGCGTGCGCGACTTCTCCAGCACCGTCTCGAGACAGTCGAAGTAGCCCTGATCCGTGAGCGATTCCTGCGGCGATTCCAGCAGCGGACGCAGCGACTCGATGCTGCGGATCGCACCGTCACACTCCTTCTGGCCCGGGGCGGCTTGCGTGCACACATCCACCAGCCGGTTGATGCTCTCCGTGACGAGCCGTGCCGCGGACGACAGTTCGCCCTTCGCGTTCGGACGATCCGGATCCCCGGCCACGTACCGGGCCGTACCGAGCAGACTGGTCGACTGGTTCGAGACGCCCCGCAGCGAGGTGACAATCTCCTCCCGGGCGCGATCCTCCACCGTCTGGCCCGCCATCTCGAGCGTGACCGTGAGCAGCTCCTTGTACGCGTGGCAAAACTCTTGGCTCGTGCCGGCCAGCTTGATCGAGCTGTCGTACGCTTGGGCCACCTGCCCGCCCGCCACGTTCAGCTGATCCGCGGCCGCCTTCAGCTCGTTCTGCAGCTGACCGTACGCCCGCTCCGACGGCGGGTACTCGCCCGTGTCGAGAATCGTGCGCAGCTCGCCCATCGTCTCGTACGCCTCGTTGATGTCCTTCACTCCCGGCAGGCAGTCGATCGTGCGCCCGAGCGAATGCTTCGTGCGCTTGATCGCGATCAGCAGCGCCTCCTGGTGGTCGAGGTTCTGCAGCGTACGCTGCGCCTCCTCGATCACGCGCAGCGCATCCACGATCACCTCGTCCGCGCAGTCCACCACGGCCGGGTTCTTCGTCGTCACGAGCACACCGCGCACGCTCTTCGTGTAGTCGCCGAGGGCGAGGGCCGTGTCGCGTCCCGCGACCCCCGCGTACTGCCGATTGCCCTGCTGAGCCGCACTCAGCAGCTGGTGCATCGAAACGTCGACCGCGTTGCTGGCCGCGGCCAGCTGCTTGAAGCAACTGTCGGCCGTTTCGCCCGGCAGCGGCCGCAGGCTTCCCTCCTGCGCCGCCCGGCGCGTATCGTTCAGCACGTTGCGCATGTTGCGGACCGCTTCCAGGGCCGCATCCAGCTCGTTGCCACCGCACGCCTCGCGCGCCCGATGGGCCGCCTGCCGCAGGTCGTGTATCGCGTGCGTTAGGTTGACGGAGCAGCGGCCCAGCTGCTGGGCGGCGGCCTGATCCATCACGGTCGGCTGTAGCTCGCGGGCCGATCCGGCCATCTGCGCCCCCGGCTCGAGGAACATCTCCGCCGCATCGATCAGCCCGAGCTGTGCGTTCGGATCGTCCGGCCGGGAGAGCGTGTTCTTGACGCCGGCAACGAGCCGCGGGATTTGATCCGCCACCGCCTGGCAGTCCTGCAGCAGGATCTCCTTCGTCTGCACGTCGTTGCTGTGCACGAGCGAGTTCTGGGCGGCCGTTATGCACTGGGTTGCGGATGAGGCCGCCTGCTTGGCGCACTGCTCCAACCGCCCGATCAGCTGCCGCTTGATGGCGGGCGTGTTCGCGGTCGACGTCGTAATAACGCGCAGCTCCTCCGCGGCCGCACGCAGCGTTTCCTGGTGCGCGGAATCGTACGGATTGCCGGCACAGAGCCGGGCCGCCTCGACCATGCGTGCCGTTGCGTCCGCCAGCTGCTTGGCCGCTTCCAGCAGCTTCCGCTGCATGTTCGAATCGTGCTGGCTCTCCGCCTCACCCTTGATGCTCTGGATGAGCTGGGCGGTCGCTTTGCCGAGCTGTTGCGCCTGGTGTATCATCTCCTGCGGGTCGGTGGACGAGACGAGAATGTCCGTCGCGACGAGCACGTTATCGACCGGGTTTTCATTCTCCACGCGGCGCGCTTTCTCGCGCGCGCTCAGCTTGATGTGCTCGAGCAGATCGGTGAGCGATTTCGAGACGTCCTTCGCCGCGGCCGTCAGATCGCCACGCAGCTGCTGGTTGTCGGTCGCTTCGTTGCACACCTCCGCGAGATGCGCGACCGCTTTGGCCACTTCCCGGGCCGCTGCTTCCAGCTGCTCCCGGCAGGCGGGACTCTGGATGGTGGGAGCCACGACACGAGCGCACGCCACCAGCTGACTCGTAGCCAACGCACACTGACTAGCGGCACCGATCACTAAAAAGAGAGAGAGAGAGAGAGAGCGGGACGTTAGTAACGCCTTGACTTAACGGTTGAGAGCCGGCAACCTCCGCTCCACTCACCCCGGTTTCGTGTCGCCTCATCCTCGGTCACGGCCGCGATCGATTTCGCCTTCAGCACCAACGCCGCCGTCGTGTTCGCGACCGCCTTCGCCAGGCCGAGCAGCATGTCGTGCAGCTCGCGGCTCTCGACGCTCTCCTCCCCGATCGTGCTCAGCACCTGGCCGCTCGCTTCGCCCACCCGCGTCGCCGCATTCAGCAGATTCTGGCGCGGTTCCTTGCTCTCCGGTTCGGCCGAACGCAGCAGATCGCTGAACGCGTTGCACAGCTTGCGCGTGGCCTCGAGCAGCTTGTCGCCGGTGCAGTCGTCGTCCATGAGGGCCGCTATCAGCCGCACCTCCTTCGTCACCTCCGGGATGCTCTGCGTGATCTGCGATACGGCCGCCCCGACCGCCTCGTGGTCGATCTCGTCCGGTTGCGACGCGGTCACGACCTGCGCCGTCGCCGCGTTCATCGTCGCCAGGTGCGTGGTGACGGTTTGCTTCGACGTGTCGAGCGTTTCCTCGCGCCACTGGAGCGAACCCGGATCGGTGCCGAGCGGTGGCAGCTGCACCCTCGTTTCCAGCTCCTTCTCCGCACGGTTGAGCGCATCCTGGCCGGCGGATATGTAACCGAGCAGGGCACGCTGCGGCTCGGACAGCACCGAACTGACGCGCGTTTGTTGCAACTGGCGAGAAGAATAAACAATTAGTATGTTTTTTTTTTATTTTTATTTCGTTTCGCGGCGTGCAGCAGAGGTTAGTGTAAATAAATGCGATGTGTGAGTGCGTGTTTGTTAGCCCGATCGATCTCGGGGGAAATGAGTGTGAGAGATCGTGTTTGTGTGTGTGAGAGCTATTGAAAACTGAGGCCAAAAATTGTTGTAATTCACCTACGTCTGGAAGTTGTTAGGGCGTGAGGTTATGGTTTGGTTTTTGGTTTTGTTTTTTGTTTTTTTTTTTTTAGTAGACAACGACCACAATGGTTTAACGCAGCATGAAACGAGATGAAACGGAAGTGGTGGTAAAGCTTCGTGATAACCCCCGGGCCCGGTAGCGAAAGTCCCGTGCGACCAGGGGACAGACATGTTTACACAAAAACACACAAAGACAAAGTTAGTACGTTAACGGATAAGAGTAAATGCAGGTAAAAACGGGTGCAGCGCTTTTCGCACCGCTCTCACCATCGGTGGCTGGTGTGCCAGGTTGACCTGACCGACGATGGCACCGTACTGTATCGATTGCATCTCGCCCGTACCGTACGGCCGCTCGCCTTCGAACGGTGCCGAAGTTGTGCAATCGAGTCAATCGATACCAACACAACGCGCACACATACGGGCAAAATGCGAGCGGAACGGAACGCGGAACGCGGAACGAAAGTAGAAACGGGAAAGAAAGAAACGAAAAAAAACGTGTAAAAAATAATTCAAAAAAAACATGACATGATAAACAAGAAAGTGAAGCTAAACGAGCTAAAACGACACTAACAACACAATAAACGGATTGAGAGAATAAAATGGACATAGTTTCTTCTAGTTTCCCACCACGGGGATAGGCTTCAAACAAAAACGCCTTGTGCTGCTTACCGTCTGTTCCGCGCATGATGGCCGGTTTGGCGATGGAGTGCGTTTCCACCTTTCCCGATTTGTTCGTCTCCTCGTGCTGCAGGAAGGTGGCTCTGTGAAGGAAAAAGTACACTTCCTCAGTATGCACCTGCCACTAAAGGATGTTTACGGACATCGTAGCGTTAGCATAACCATCCCGCGCTGATAAGCGAGTGGAAAGAAAGGCTAAATCTTGCCCCTAAAAACCCTCATTGACCCCGCTTTCCCTATTGTGACCGCTTCCGGGGCTCGATGAGGGTACTAAAAATTTATCGTCTGCTCGCTATCGTTCCGGGATGGCTGTTCTATGTGCTCGATGGTTCCCCAGCAATCCGTGCTTACTTTGATGGTGCGACGCTTTCCTCCACCATGGTCGACCCCTCGTCGCCCTCGATGCCGAAATGGTCCTTCGCTTGCTTCTTCTTCAGAATGATGTCGATGTAGCCGGCAATCAGCTGCACGATCTGCTCCGCTTCCGTCGTCTGCACCGAGTAGTACTGGTCGGCGTAGTCGCCGAAGTCGAGCGTGAACGTGTTGGGCGACGCGCCCCACCGGCGCACGGTCGTGAGCGGCCACGACTTCAGGATCTCCTTCGTCGTTTCGTCCAGCCGCAGCACCGAGTCCTTCGTCACGCCCAGCAGCCGCGGCACGAGCTTGTTCTTGCCGGTCATCTTTTCCTTCACGAGGAAAAACGTCACACCGTACGTGGGCAGCTCGCGGGCGGTCTTCGTGTACACGTACTTCGCCTCCAGCTCGGACTGCCCGATGTGCTTCCGGTGCTCGGCGAACACCTTCCGCTCGATGTTCTTCGTCCGGACGTACGATGCGGGCAGGAATTCGCGCAAACTGTAAACACACACACACACACAAACGTTTGTTATCGGATTAGAACCAATCGTAGTCGAGGGGTGTGGCCGCCCAGTATACGTACTCCAAAAATCCTGGCCTATGCTTCGCGTCGTTGTGATCGCCGAACTGGATCTGCACCTGGATGCCGGCGAACTCGCACGCCTTGTCCTGCGTGACGGGATGCGTCCCATCCAGGATCGCGTCGCGCGCCTGCACGTACAGCAGGTTCAGCTGCACCGGATCGCGCGAGTCGATGTTCTGGTCCGAGTAGAAGAACTTGCGCCGCAACAGGACCGTCTCCTGCTCGTCGATGCCCTGCTCGCGCAACGTCTTCCCCACGTCCACCCAGTTGATCTCGTCGTCCGTGCGCAGCTTCTTCCGCAGGCTCTCCATCTTCGTGTCACGCTCCTTCTCCTGCGCCTTCCGGCGCAACGTCAGCGTGCCCGTGTTCGACCGATTGTCCGGCTGGTTTTCGTTCTGCGGTTCCGGGTCCTCGCGCACCAGCCCGTACTCCTCGTGGTTGGTGATGCCGATCTTCGTGCAGATGACGACCATCAGCTGCGAGACCGGCTGCGAGTCGTCGACCAGGATCGTCTTGACCGCACCGTCCAGCATGCGGACGCGCAGCGTCCGGTGCTTCTGCCGGTACTCCAGCACGTCGTGGTTGTGCAGCATGTAGTAGCCGAGGTTCCGGGCCGGCTCCAGCCACACGCCCTGCCGGGTGTCATCGTCCGCGAGGAAGAGGCCGAACTCTTGCGCCTGCCCCTGGACCGCCTCCGCGAACTTGTCCTTGATGATGCGGCACGCATCGAACACGGTTGTGCTCGGATCGAACTGGATCGTCTTTGTCACCCGGCCTCCCTCGAGGCTGATCCGCAGGGAGAGTGTGGACATGGTCGGGCCGGTGCTGCTGCTATGATGGCAGCGCTAGTGAAGCTGCTCGAGAGAGAGAGAGAGGGAGAAAAAAGAAATAAAAAACATTGCCATTAGTTTTGGACCGAGCTGAACGTTTGTGCAAAGTTGTTCCAACCAAATGCCATCACCAGTGATTTGGAATCGTCCTTTCCCTATATCCTCCAACCTCCACAGAACACGATTACGCACGATACACTGGGATGATTTTAATGCTATTATTTCCTCATACTATCATATCGCGTCACTCAATCGCTAGCGGTCCAATTGTGATCCACACAACAAGGACCCAATGCGACACATAAATTGACCGCGGAAGTACGCTCGGTGGTGTTTGTGGTGTGGCGTCATAAATCACAATTTATCGTTGCGTCCTGTGCGAAAAGCTGTCATCGGTGCTGACTCCAGCGGTTGGACAAATAAAAACGGGCCCACCATAACGGGCTGGGGGGGGGGGGGGGGATCGATGCTGCGAAACGATCCGACCGTTTGAAACACATTACCCCTGATCCTTTCCTTCCCCACGACAGGGGAGACAGAGAAAGAGGGAGAGAGAGAGAGAGAGAGAGTTTAAAAACCGCAGCACCGATGCCGCCGATAAAAAGCGCATCATGTTTCTTCTTATCGGTGACGTTTCTCCCTTTTTTTTCTCCTCACTACAAAACCACTCCACCAGCATCCTTCTCCACTTCCCAGGCGACCCCCTGGAGTGGGTCACTTGCCGTAAGTCACGCAGCTGTATCGCAGTCACGTTCCTTCCCACCTCCACCTCTTTTCGCATTGACACGGACACGGATCTGGTGCCTGAGGAGTGCCTACCTCCACAAGAAGCAGCCACTTGCCGCCACTCGTACTCCTCGTTCAACAACGCCCATATCTCGGGATATCGATTGCGATTCAAGATGCTTAAGCCTGCAGTGGAGTGGAAAATTACTCGTTACATTAAAATATGTTCCCGAATCTCCTCCCCTCTCGGTTCGAAACACGCGGGACCATAAATCCTGCACCCGAAAGCACTTGCGAGGCGTCCTCGTGTGTGGTTCGATAAATCGATAACGCGTTCGACGGCGTGACGGCGAGTATCGGCGAGTTCCTTACGCGCGAGTCTGTCCTTGTGCTTCTCATTATCGTTTATGGAGTGTTGAAAAATGGTGCGCCATTATTATTCTATTGGATTTGGCTGCTCCGCTTTCGCTACTCTCTAAGCCACCGAAAGCGTCCTGGTGCCAATGGTATCCCTGTCAACGGTCACACAAACACACATCCATCGGTGAAACTAGTGGCCTAGGAGGGAGAGAGCGGTGGGTAGCAACCATTCGCCAAGGCAACGACCGTCGTTCATTAATTTTATTTTCCTAATCTGACACCGCAGTGGTGGGGATTAATGTGATTATTCACTTTTCGGCAGCGATGGGTGACAAAACTTGCTCTCCTGGCGCTGGAAGAAGATGGCGCGGGAAAAAAGGCTCCCCGAGTGTACAGTGTCTTTTTCCAGCACACCTACAGCAAAGTGTCGAGACATCCGGTCGTAGAAATTAATTGAAACATTCTGGCTGGCTAGTGAAAAGAACACGTCCACCATCCACCCACTGGACAACAAGCTCGGGTGTGACGATGGGAGAGAGCAACAAAAAAAGCCATCCAAACACTTCCACCAGCCTCCACACTGCTACGCTTCAACTGTCAACCGACCGTTGACAGTAGACATCAAAACTAGCCTACTCGAATGGTCGTCTCCCCGGTAGTAGTAGCATCCATCCATCCATCCTCCATCGAGCGTCACCGTCGCCATAACAACGGATAGGACGCCTGCGCGCACACAAACACACAAACACCAACACAAAGGAAAGCCGTACACACACACACACACCCACACTCCACCGGCGCGCACCCTCGCAGCATCTTTTCTTTGGGAGCTTAATATACTACAACACATGAAAAAAAGAAGAAGGAAACCCAACGCCTCAACTCCTTCCACCGAAACGACCAAAACGGTAGTCCGTCTCAACACATGGAAACGAGGCACGAAGCACATAAAAGAGAGAAGCACGTTCGATGGCAGCAAATGACACCGAAAGCGGGAATGGTTGGTTAAGGCAGGAAGGAGGAAAGAAGAAGCTTTTTCTTTACGTGTTTTTTTTGTTGGTTTTTTTTTCGTGCTTCCACTACACCTCCATCACTATCTGCACCGATTTTGTCAAACTACTTTCGGGTCGTTGCCCTCTGCCGGTGATAAGAAAGCAGCTTGACGTTTATAGACCATAGTCGACCATCAGTTTCTGTGTTTTTTTTTTTTTTAGCCGAACGAAGCAACGTTTGTAGGGCTCTCCTATGGTCGTGTAATTCTTTTTGAACTCTCGATTGTCTCTCGAACGGTGTGACGTCCATGTGGGGAAGGGGAGAAATGTGGAGATATTTTTTTTTTTTTAGTACCATCAGGTGAAAGATTAACAAACACACATTGAAACGTCTCGGCTACTGCTCGGTCCCTGCTGCTTCGACATCAAATAGCGCGCGACGTTCTAAGGAACCGTTTTCTGGCCGAGTCCGAGTGCCTCGGGCTGGGAAATTGTGAGCGGGGTAATAATCCTGCAATTGTGCCGGTGGCTTTACTTCCACCACCATCCCTCGAACGCCGCCCGCGTGGTTGCTCCTCAACGAACCGTGTTTCCGGTTCGGCAAGACGATCTGGACCGGAACAATGGCCACCGTGTTGAGAGGACAGTTGCAGCCACTTGAACTCCACACGGCAAGGAGAGGTGCATCCACCCATTGCTAGATTGCTGTTTCCAAACGATTATGTCCACAGCGAGGCATGAGGATGAAGTTTTCTTGGTAATTATGCACGGTAAAAACGATATATTGCCTTCGGGTGCCTTTTTTGTTATTATTTCCCTCACTTTAGGTACTCCTGAAGGAGTACAGACGTGCACCGCACCCACAAAGAGAGCAAAGAGCTGGTGGATATTTGGTGTCGTAATGCGAGATTAATGTTTAACCCATCACAAACAGGGGCAGCAGCAACAAGCTCCAAAGTCAAAGTCTCGGGTGGCTGTAATCGATTCGGGCTTTGATCACAACATCACAGACTCGCAAGGGATTCGTATAATCACCGAGCAGATATTGGAACACCTAGTCTTCTGCAACGTTTGCTCTGAAATTAATATATCACCTTGTAGTAGAGCGAGCATTAGCGCGCTGAACCTTGGAATACCAGCTTTGAAAACCATCTCGAAGAGGATATCCAAAGGGCTCCTGTTGGATCACATCAAAACAACAGCCGTTTCCTTCCCGTAGCAAAAGTTGGACGTTGGATCTTCGCGCTAATGACGTTCAAAACAATTGCGTTCCGCCACCAACCGCGTCCAATAGGCACGTATCGATCAATAAACAACCTGTTGGAGCGGTGCACACCTTGCAAATCTAGGACATACACACACACACACACACATGCATCGGACACCAAAATGATGCAACGGTGTCACACGTCCCAAGCCACGGATGTTCTTTTCATTGTTTTGTCCTACTCGGGCCAAACCAAAACACACACACCACCCCTTTATCGGTTTTCCAGCGGTGTGGATAACGTTGATAAGGCCATTCTTAATGCAAATTTATCGATCCGGCACGTTGCACCGGAACTACGAGGGGGAGAGAGAGAGAGAGAGATAAAGAGTGAATGCGGAAGCCGTTGCAAAGGCACAAATGGACGATGGACGGGTGGCGTTCGGTGGAAGCCTTACCGGAAATGGAGCCCACAGAAGGGAGACAGGGCCAGGAGCTCTCCCTCTCCCCCTTTCGGTGGTGATTTGTTTTAATTGATTTCATTTTAGCACCAAGCCAAACCAAACATCGAACCGAAGTCTGGACGTTCCGGAGCATTTCAAACCGAAACGTTCAAACGAATATTATCCACCAGGTCTCATACAATCAATTCGAGTTTGGGTAAAACCCCCACACATTCGATTCGGTGCAAACATTTAACGCTTATCGGGCGGAAAGTGGAATATATTCATGCATGCAACGGACCAGCCAGGTCATCAGAATCGTTCGAGAAGTCGATGTTTGGGGAGAAGGGTTTCGCTCAGGAAAAAAAATCGCCACGAACGTGAGCTGCAGATGCATGAAATTATCATAATTTTAGCACTCTACCCATCGTGACGGTCGACCGGGAAAGCAGAACCACGTGCGGTGGTAAAGATGGATGCGCTACGAAGGAAGTGAACAATTCCATCGATTCGCGGTGTCCCGTGACTACGGCTCCATCCGAACCCTTCTCTCAACAACGCGCTGTTGTTTATGTCGTTTAGCGAGGGCTTGTATATCTTCCTGTAGGCCGTTGTCTTTCTCTCCCTCTCTCTCTCTCTCTCTCTCTCTCTCTCTCTCTCTCTCTCTCTCTCTCTCTCTCCCCCTCTCGCTACTTCAGGTTCTGTATCCGATTTCCCGAAGATCTATGTCCGTATCCGTCCCCGGGAAAGGTACTCGTAGAATCTACTTTATCACCCTCGCACGAATAAAAGACGTGAACCGTAAGACGATTAAATGCGGGTGGTTTTGGGGGATGGTGAAGAAGGTGGTTTAAAATTGTTAAAGGGTAAAGAAATGTGTACGCTGCAAACGATGAGGAGCGATGTGTTGGAAAGAATCATTAGAGAACATTCATTCGAACGAGTCGTGTAAAGTTTAAAATCTCCAAAATAAGCTTGACTGTCCAATCTTAGGTCAATTATTAAATCGAGAACCTTAAAATATAAAATTAAATTGATTCGATTTTGTTATGGAAGAAAATCTTGTCAACGCCATGAGTATTAAGAACATCGCTTGATAAATACACGTCTCACCACCGCCCATCCCGGGGTACCGAAAAATCCCACCTAACCTGTGTTGACTTCGGATATTAAATTATTCTCTAACTTGATAAGAATCGTTCGGTACCGGCACAAAACGGAGGAACGGTTTGAATATGTGTGTCTTCCAGCCGATAGGCACCGTTTAGCCGTTATGCCACATTAGCTTCCGGTACGATGAGCCCATCCTCCCCCCCCCCCCCCC
>KI915041.1:2258697-2337949 GCA_000473445.2 Anopheles farauti | reverse complement strand
GCTCTCTAGTGCACACTCCAAACAACTGCCCACAATTCGTCCGCCGTTTTGGTTTTGTTTTGTCGCTCTCTGGGATTAATGTTCGAACAACATGACCATCGGCCGGCCAACAACCGGCCTCAGAGAAGATGCGAAAGCTGAAGGAAATTACACACAGACACCCACACACACACAGACAAAGATACACCGAGGCGATCATTTATCGTGCCCGAATGGTGGGTTCTGTCAGCAGCAGAACGGAGCGAGCACGCTGCTGGCCTTACCGGAACACGGAAAACAGTGGAAAGTCGGTTCGTTGAAAAAGCCCTCGAAGTTTAAGCGTTCCAGAGGCACGTCAAACGGGTCTCGCCGAAGTATTGGTGTGACACACACCGGTACACACTGGTGAACCTGCTACCGACCCCGCTGGAACGGCAGTGACGGAATTTAATACAACCGAAACGGAACCGTCGTCTCCGAATGCGACGGGACCGGAAAATCGATTTTAAAGCCTCGTCCTAACCTCAACATTTTTTACTAGCAGAGAGAGAGAGAGAGAGCGGGGACACGGGAGACAGGGACCCAGAAAACCTCTAAAATATGGCTCAGTTTATCAACCGAAAGCTGTCGAAAAGCCCACTAAACACTCTGCTCTGCCGGGTTACTTCGAAATGCCGCACCGAATTCCTGTGGACGTGTGGACGGACAAAAATTGGCACGCACGCGTGCTCCCCTGGTGAGCGTTGGTTTTGCGTTCAAAAGGTCGTCCAAGGCTTTTCATTTGTAGCTGTAAAATTGAGATCCTTCAACCCTACCTACGCCAAAAAAAAAGGGCATCCCTCCTGAAGTTCTGGATGTTCCGAATGCTTTGGAACTCTGCTCTCCCCCGAAGTCAAGTCAAATTTGGTGGTTTGAACACAGCAAAGCGCTTAGCTTGGAACGGGTGTCTATGTGTGTTTGGGAGCAAAATGGATAAGACCAGCACACACACACACACACACATCCCGCTGTTATCGTGTCCATCACACGACGCTGCCAATATTACCATACGGAAATTCCCAAATTAGTACAAATGATATGGCGGGCTTAAAAAGATGGCGCCCGCGCGGTAAGAACTTATCTCCACGAGTGTAAGACTACTACAAGTGTCTACTTAGCCGCGCGGTTAACCGGGCACGCTCGGTTGGAAATGATAAATTAAGCCCGCGTTGCGTTCGGGGTTCGCTTCCAGCGCGGTGAGAGAGGCGTTTGTAAAAGCTGCCAGTTGTCTATGTAAGTTTTGCTACTATGTTCACCACTTTTAGCACCACAAGTTGGCCCAGGTGAAGGGTTTTTGGAAACCGCCGCCGATGCCGCTCGTAACGAAGGGAACCGCGGCAGGCCAGCGCGGGGATTTCGGGACATTGACCATGCACACACAAACAACTTACCCGTCCGCGACGACTCTCGGCACCAGTTGCTCCATGCTGTCAGTTAGCGAGAGACGATGGCTTCTCGCCACCGTCGTCGTCGATATTCTTATATGGTATCAAATGTCTCTAAATGTCTAAATCACGCACACACACAAATACGGGTACAAACGGCACACATATACACACACACGGGATGTCCACGAACGCGAGGGTGGGTCGTCCGTGGCCTCGAAGAACTTAGAAGCTGACCGCAAAAAGGTACCAAAGGCACAAACCGGGAACGTCTTGCCTGTCCGCGTCCTTTCGCGGGTCCGTGGTCGGACGTCGGAAGGGAAGCGACTGGGTCGTCAACCCACCCCAACCGTCCACCCTTCCCCGCACTGAGGACGCGTGACGCGTGAGAAGTGAGTGAGTGAGTGAGTGAGAGCGAGCGAGAAGGCGTGCTGCTCGGACAACAAAGTACAGGTTGTAAACCGAAGTACTATAACCCAACAGTCGGAAAGTAGGAACTAGCTGCTCGGTGTAGTAACGCGAAAAGGCACGGTTGTGTGTGTGTGTGTTTGTCTCGTTTGCCTGCCTTCTCCACGGCAAGCTTTGCAACACACAATAATAAACAATCGCAGATGGAGGAGGGCTTGGGTACAACAACTTGTGTATAACAATGGGAACGGATTTAGAAGGCACTGCTGCTGCTGCTGCCGCTCGAGTTTCGATGGACGCACTTGCGTTTATAGCAGCGGGTTCGGGGACGCGGCCCGGCGTATCGGAATCGATCGATCCGGCAGGAGTCGATCATTTGTGTGGCTTCCTCTGTGTGTGGCGCGTACAGTGTCGGTCATAGTTATAGGCGCATTGTTTCGCGAGTAGAGGGAGAAAGAGAGGAAAAATGGACGAAATGGAATATAGTGGCTAGCATCGTTATCTTACTTCAATCCCTTCTTTTCGCCACGCGCGCGCGTGTGTGTGTGTGTCGTTGAAGCGTGCAACAGAAACTAGTAGCAACCATAAACCTAACCTTACTTTCTCGATACGCTCTGTACCAAGTTAATGCCTACTGTGACCCGTTTTGCGTTGGAATATTTTTTGCACCGCGGTATATTTTCCTATTTCTTTCTCTTCCTATCTTCTACTCTGACCAAATGCAATGGCGAACCAAGCGGCCTGCTCCAAACCATCCAACATCCATCCAGCAACAAAAAAAAGGCGTGCGAAAGTTTTATTAAATTTCGCAAATTAGTTCACCGCACCGCTGCTGCGTCTGCAAGGCTTTGAGGCTCGTTCGCTCGCACGGGGAAAAACCCCTACCAGGCGGTACCACCTTTTGCTACCAAAAATCCGAACATGCCGAAAAACACATACGCTTTTTTTCTCACCACTCCCGCGTTCTGGTGGAGCGGGGGGAGTTTTTTTTTAATTTGCTCTTCGTTGTGCTTATCCCTCCGTGTTTCACATTCTATGTGAGAGCCCACGGTGCGGCGGTTTGGGCAAGCATTGGAAAAGATATGGAAAACTTCGGAACAATCGAGCACGGTAGCGGAAGGGGTAGGATTGCTTTGGTTTTTTTTTTTGGTGTGTGTATTTCGAAATATTTATAGCGATTTTTTTTTTCTAAAACCCTCACACTTCAGCTGGGCAAAAACCACATTCATTCCCCGACTACTCGCACCATGCTCGGAATTGGAATTTTCCGGTGTAGCATTGAATTTTTAGTGTGGTACCGGGTGAAAACAGACCAGATCATCATGTAAATGAGGATTCCCTTACTGTTCGGAAGGGAAAGAGAGAGAGAGAGAGAGGGAACGTTCTGAAAGTCTATGCTACAAATAATACCCATTTTTATAAAAATGATATAACAAAACCGCACGCAAATCATTTAAACGCACTTCTCGCCCGAAGAAAGCGTTCAGAAAACTTTGCAAAATGTAATTAAAGCCTTGCGATCGCACATCATCGCGCGTTTTTTTGTCCCTTTGACACAAATGACATTCTTCATAATGTCGAGCACCGAAATGACCATCATAAACAGGCGCGGAAAACAGCCTCCTTTTATGTAGTAAAAAGCACACAAGACAAAATTCCATGAAAGAAGCGTCTGACTCGGTAAAAAAGTGACCAAACACCGTCAAACCCACAATCACGAGAACAATCGACTTCCACCCGGTTGAACTTCCCCGGCCGAGTCAAATCCGCGGGCAACAAAACTTTACCACTTACTGACCCCAGCCCAACCCTACCGCATCCTACCCACACGCCTCCCCCCTCTCGAAACCGATCGGGTTACACGATCACTTACGACCAGAAACGACAGCGAGGAAGCGAACGAAAAAAAAGGATCCAGTAGATGAATATGAAAGCGGCCTTCAGCCTTCATCTGGTGGAAAACTTTTATCTCGCACCGTGTTTTGCTTTCGAATCTCCTCTCCTCCCTGGGATAGGACGAAACGCGGGCAGAATTATGCATTATTTGTGGGATAGCCAAAAGAAGAAAGAATGGTACCACTGCCCCCAGCTCGGGTAAGGCACCCGAAAAACCTAACCTAAACGAGTTTCCAACGCTCCTAACCTCAATTTATGAAGCGCGCGTTGATGACTGGCGGCGGCGTGTGAAAAATAAACAAAAAGAAAACGCGAACATGATGCCACGTGACGAGAGACGAAAGTCCTGATTGATGGATGGACAGGAATGTTGTGGAAACAAATGTCCGGTTCGTGTTGCTACTGTTACGTATAATTACTGTGACAATCCGGTGCTCAATTTATTCAGCTTTTCTACAGCCGTAGAACGGCCCGGTTTGTCGGTTAAAAATACTCTACCCTAAAAGCTTCATTGCAAATGTTCCCTTTCAAAACTTTGCTCCTGAATTTTGAAAACAATGGGTACTGCCTGCTGCTGCCACGTGTGCCTCTGCGGCTAAACTTTCACTAATGGAACGATAGCCGCCGCTGCGCAAACACAGAATTTTAAATTAAATAAAACTTCCCTAGTAGTTCGAAACTTCAGCCGAATGAAATTCGATACACCACTGCCCCCCGTTCGGTCCCGCTAACCCTTTCTGGCCGCATCAAATGGATCACTTACGCGCTTGAACACACACACACACATACACACACACACGGCGAGAAAGAAGACTCTTTTATTGTGGAGCTGGTTGGGAAAAGTTTTCCCAAAACCTCGTGCACTCGTGCGGGCAATCGAAGTGGGAAAACTAGTTTCTTCGCTCCAAAAAAAAAATAAAATAAAATAAAATATAAAAACAACCAACACTCACGTTTACGACTGCGGGAGCGGCTGCTTTCCAGCAAAACACACCGAAACTACATCCCGACTGTCCCGGACACACCGGGCAAGGCACCGAGATCGGTGCTGGAGTTTTGGTGCGCAAAGTTCTCGCCAATAAAGAAAGGTAAGACACACATGCATTCCGAGTTCGAAGACGATCGTTCGCTTCGCCGAACTTAAGCGCACTTTAGGGTTTTTTTGAAGGGGAATAAACGGGGCTTAACTAATCCCGACAGCACGCAATTGGTAAACGCGAACGTTCCGCGGAGTATTTAAAACAAAAACTTAACCCCGATCCTCCAGTTTGGATCCGCTCCGAAATCGCTGCAGGTAATATCTCGTCCAAACTTAACGTAACAAAACGCGACTGGGTGCGTAGTGACAGGGTAAAGTTCCACAAGGCACACGGTGTGGTTATGGCCGGGGCCACCCACTGGAGGCACTTTGTGAGCGCGACGACGAGGACGTTTTGCGGCGATGTGCGGCCCCCACCGGATCTTCGAAAGGTCTTGCATTGTTCCCTTGGCCACGGAGAAAACTGCAACACAACCACTTTGTCACTGTCTAGGTACGGGCTCACCAGGCCAGCCCGGCACCATGGGGAGGGTTTTCCCGGATGCGACGACTTGCCCGCGGCACGGCCGGAACACGACTACCAACTGCTGCCAGCGTCCATCGACCGGCTGGTCTCGGGAGACCCGCCTGCTGACGCGCGGCGAACCACGGCGCAAACGTTTGCTGCACCACCAACACGGTTCGTCCGCGTGGACGAAACTTTCGCGGCCCGCCGGTTTCCGTCCGGTCGTGGCAACGGCTAGGCCTAGAATGACGCTAGCCCACCGCCGGACGATGCCGACGTAACGTTCTGCCACGGCCACCGCAGAGCCGATAGGCCGATGGGGGAAGATTCGGTGTTATTTACTCCTTCGAACGGTAGCCCTTTTGCCCGAGATCCCGGTGGCAGTTTGCGCTTTGCTTGCTCGAGAAAAACATCGCATTCGCAGGCGAAAAGAGACAGCGGATCTGTTCCGAGCGGAGAAGACACACACACACACACGCGCGCGCGCGTGCATCCATCGGGAAGTGGTTTTGCCGTCGGTAAAACGCGAAAGAACGCAAGCGCAAACACCACAACCACCACTAACCGCCCCCGGGAACGCGCTTTCCGTGGTGTGTCGTGGTGTTGGAAGACCCACACATATCTACAACGCACACCCTCACACGCACCGTCCTTTTATACACAGGCGCACTCTGGTCAACACATTCACCCCAACAAGGCTCACGCACGCATATATCCTTCCTCTCGGTGCGAACTCGCGGAGGGAGAAAAAGGAAAACCGAAAGCCGACTCTATCGAGGGGAACTCTCGTCCGCGAAAGGTGTGTGTGTGTTGGTGTCCTCGTGCGCTCCGCTGTCACATTGTTTTTTTTTTTCACCGCCACCGCCACACGTGGCTATGTAATACGCTTTTCCATTACATAAGCCCCTTGCCCTGCTTACACCGTGCTCCGTGGTGGAATATCCATTTAATTTTGACTAAATGGAGATACGAAATCGAATGGATAATAAATCGTTACGGAGCGGCTTCTGGAGGTGTTTTTTTTCGCGTGTGTACTTGGAAGTTGCTAAAATATCTCCTAAGAGCTCTATTCTTACAGATAACCCCAGTCTAAGAACATGTACTTGTGAACATGTGCCTAAGAACGTGTGTACTTGGAGGTAGCTAAAATATCTCCAAAGAGCTCTATTCTTACAGATAACCCTATCCTAAGAACATGGAGCTAACTAAACGAAATATATCTCTTACTCCTCCATAGTCCTGATAGAAGACACATTCTTCGCTAGTCCACAAGCAAGCATTTGGAGCGTTTACGAGATGCAACATCAGGCACTTTGACTTCCACATTGATCGTCTCCTGGTGTCACTCAAAATCCTCACACCTACCGACGATCTTCCGACTGCTTCCTGGACAACATCTCCGCACGCACGGAATGCCGCCTTGGCGTGGAGGAGGTACAAGCCATCACAACACACCCACACACGAGGAGGCAGGCTCTCTTCGCCAGCCGCGTCAACAGGACGGAAAACCGGTAGCATCCGGGCAAAAACATCCCACCGCCAGCGTGGGCGGAAAACGGTCGTGAGGCCACGGAATCGCGGACGGTTGCCATCTCGCAATGGCGCGACCGTTTGGCGCCAGATAAATTGTGCCCTGCCCTGCACGGTATCGTGAGCAGCAGCAGCAGCAGCAGCAGCTCGACCTCCTTCCCGCACGAACCAACCCACCGAAAGGTGACGCTTGCCGCACACGGAGCGGAGTTAGGTTAGGCGCTTAGTTAGGCTAAAAGTAGAGGTACTAAACAGCAATTTATTTCATCTCGAAACGTCACACGAAACGTGGTCTTAAGGATATGCTTGCCTTGCTCGATTAGCTCGCACAAAATCACTTACCGTTGTTAGTGAAACCGTAAGAGCCGCTTCCCGTGCGGGCAATCCTGTTCGCATATGTTGATTTATATGATGAGTTGCTGGACGTTGAGGGCAGCGGCGTGATTCGTCTTCGTCGCAAGGCCGGGTGGAGGTTAGTATGATGTGAGATGAGGGGACACTAAAACACTAAAACACACTGAAGACACAAGGCACGGTTCGTTTGTTTTTTTTTTTCGTTTCGATCGTATCGGAATTCCTCCTCCGCTGTAAGGCGCGTTTTGTGGTGAATTTCCGTTTGTTTCGGTGTTATTTCTGCTACTGACTAATTATTGCTTATCGTGCGCTGCTGCTGCTGCTGCTGCTGCTGGTCTTCTGAATCACTCGATTGCTCTTCGATGTTCGATACAGTCCGTTTTTGCTGCTGCTGACCGTTTGATGTTACCTAAAACGAAACGAGAAAAGCGGAAATGGGGTGTTGAATAAAATGAATAAAAAAAATCGTTTCCAACGGCACGAATCAGTTTAACACGTTCCCCTCATCAAAGCAAGTTTTAACGTCATTAAAGTAAGGTGCGTACAATACCCCTCCCACCACCAAGGGGAGCCTCCACCCGCTCGCCAAAGGTGTCACACTCAATCGCATAATGCTAGAGAGAAGAAAAAAAACCTCGGCTCATCAGCTGCGCCTTCGGGCGAGATGAAAGCGAGCGGGCGAGCATCCAAGTGGCAAAACTTTCCGGCCCCAACTTCCCAACCGAACGCTGTTGGGAAAATTGTTTCACCACTGTGTGTGTGTGTGTGTGTGTGTGTAATAGTGGAGGAAAGGAAGAAGTAAAGGAAGCTATAGAGAGAAAACAAAAAAAAAACAACGGCACACAAAGCATTGTGGCATCTCACAAGGACGACTTCAAATGGAACGCTACTAGTCCGTGGGCTTCCCGTTCCCGGGGGTGGTTTTCCACCCGGGGTGGGCGAGAGAAAGCGAGAGAGAGAGGGAGAGAGAGAGAGAGAGAGGGAGAATGTGAGCGAACATAAGAGGCAGTGCACATAATACCCACCAGGCAACCAGGGAGCAAGCATTGTACATACGGCCGTCGGCGGCTCCATAAACCTTCCCCCTCTTCCTCCCACCTCCCCCTCCCCCCGTCGATGTGTGTACTACTACTACCGACATCATCTCGACAAAAATCGTGCTGGCGTCCGACTGGCGGGCGCCACGGATTTTCCTCGACCCCTGCCCAATCGGTAACCCCTTTTCCCCTTTCCCCCCCCCCCCTCCCGCTCGCCCCACGGAGATATCATCTCCACCCATCGTCGGGTTCCTCTTCGAGCCCCATCCCCAACCCGGGACCGGGACGAGATACGAATTATCCACTCGTCTTTGGCGCGACTATCGAGCAGCAGCTTGTTTTCCTCTTGCTACCACCCAAAACCATAAGAATCCGCAGGAAGCGTGAAGGATGTGATATGGTGCACGGTATCTGCAGCCCCACTCCGACCGAAATCCCACCATCGTCAACGTCAACAACTTCCGCTACCTATGCTCAACGGCACCGGGGAAGAAGGCATCGGGCTTCCGTTTTCTTCACTGGAAAATGCTTCCTTCCTACCTTAAGGTGGAGGACGCGGGGTGGGCCGTTGGGGTCCCGATTAAGAGCGACCATTTCTGCGCCGCCCGCCAAAACCTCGGACCTCGACTATCAAAGCGCGCGCTGATTATATTGTGACGTTGGGTGTGTGTGTTGGGTGAGGTTGCGTTACATCTTGATTTTGTTTTTTTTTTTTTATTTTACAGCACACACTCGGGTCGGATTTTTCATTACAGTGAACTCGTGGTGAAAATTCATTACAATAAACATTTTTAGAGGGTGGCGAGAATGTGTGAGAGAGTTCCTGATTCAAATTCCAATTTTATTCCTTTTTACTATAAGGTTCATTCAATTGAAAACATTCAATATAATGCTATTAAGCACTTCCCTAACGATGAGTCAATATTCCTAGAGACATGATGAGCGATTCATTGCCTCAAACGTCTAAAAAGTCGAAAAATTATACTTTACCACACACTCCCAGCATTTCCCATTAGTCAGTCAATTTCACTGCAAAATTAATGCTAATCCCGGGGAAAAATTCATCGGGCACAATAATTTCAATCAAATTGAAATATAAAGAAAAAATGTTAAAAGAACAATTTCCTATCAATGAAAGTATTAAATTCACTTTTTCATGATTTTTTTATGTGCCTGGTGGAAACATCTCCTTTGGACCTTCCGAATTGGTCTAAAAAGAGTCTCACAGTACTATTTTAAATCTAATTTAAAATAAAAAAAAATCCTATAACGTACGGATATGGGTTACCAATCGATTGTAACATCTCGTACACCTACTCTACATGCCTTATTACTCCGTTGCGCAGTGGCAGACTATTTATTGCCTCGTTGCCACCGAACGGATGCTGGCCGGAAGGGTCGTTGCTAAATAAATGCGTCTATCACAACGTGATAAATGAATTATGTCCTCAGCTTCGTTGCGGGACCAACGCGTGTAGTGCATTAAAGAGAAATAATTTATTTTCCTTGCAGCAACCCGTTTCTCTCGCTCTCTCCGGCCAGGTCATCCTCCGCTTTCCCGGGAAGGAAAGCAGAAAGACATCACCTTGGTACAGCTTCACTCAGCAACACCCAATCGAACCACTTTGGCTGCACAACGGCGTTCAATTGTTTTAATTCGCAACCGTTTCTCGATAATGACGCGCCCGAGTGTGTGAATTGTAACACAACGCTCGAAACCCTCAAACTTTTCCACCGGCAAACTTCAAACGCTGCCCTTTTTTTTGCTTAGCTCGGCTGTGTGAGTTTTGCTCCGTGTTGAATGCCACATAGTTCGAGGAAAGATTTATGCGGTTGGGCGGGATGTTTCACCAAGCGTGTAACTTTTTGTCGCTTTTGCTAACAAAGTGTTACAAATATTGTGCGTGATGATATGCCTCGTTTTCAAGGCGTTCTAGATGATCCTCTACAAACGGAGTAGTTGAACGGGATAAAAGATATTAAATTCAAACTGGCAGTGACTCACGTCCTTACTCATAGAAATTTCCTGTTTGTGTTTGTGTATTACAAATCAAATAAACACTATTATTTGCATACAAAACATTCAATATTCGATAGTAAATCCAACAGGAATCGCCGTTGAAATCGCAGCTCGCAAATAGGAATCCTAAAATAACTGAACGATTTCCACCGCAGTCGTTAACTTTAACGTGCCTACAACTTCCGAGTAAGCTGTTTACGAGGAGTCAACATCGATCACACTGGATCCGCAACTGGAAAGCATATTAACCCGAAAAGACACCGCCGCCAAGGCTCGCGCGCACATTGTCGCACATTGTAAGCGAAAAATGGGAAAAACACTGCCACGAGTAATGACGAGACGGAAATCGCAGCGCAGGCAACCAAAATAAACACATGCGGAAATGCAGTTACAGTGGAAAATGGTACGCCCAGCACGGAGTGCCTCCGTTCGCGCCTCGTTTATGCGTTTATTTCTTCGCCGGGCGATCCACAAACTCCAAAGATTGCTTCTCGTTAGAAAGTAAACAAAAAAAAACAAATAAAAATAAAATACCAGAAAAGGGAAAAATTAAACCATCACACGCACACACTAAAACAATGCAGTTTTTTTCGGAGGTTGGAATGAATTTAAAAAAAAAACGATATAAATTGATTTTCTGCTTCCCTCCCTGATGCAGGCGGCCAGGGTTGCAGCTGCGTGCAGCTGGTCGCGAGTGTGAATTGATCGCAAATACCATGGAGACGCCCCGTTTGCATTCCAGGAGTGGCACTGAGGTTTGCATACGGTTGAGTTGTTGGTTTTTATTTTAAATACGCAATGCCTTTGCCGTGCTCAATCGTCGGACTGTTCCTCGGAGCTGGGCGATGTAAAAATTATGATTATCTACAACCAACGAGCGTGACGCGCAAGGGTGTCGAACTTGAAGAACTTTTTTTTAATCATGAAAAGTAATATTAAAATATTTATTTTCGATTTTACGAAATGATATCAAATGATCTCAAATGATAACAAAACGAAAAAAAAATCGGTCAATTTAATTTATAAATAATACATGTCGCTTCTTTAATTTTAGGACACGGTTCTTGGTACATAATTACAAGTACAAGCAAATTTTGTATCAAAAAAGATTATTATAAATCTTCATATTTCCAGAAAAAGGTGGAAGCGAATGTATCGACTTAAAATTATTATTATTTTCATAAAGATTTGAAAAGAAACACATGAAGCACAACATTAGTTTTACCATCATCATCACTATGTTCGACACCTTTGTCGCATGATGCATACTAATGAGCGGTCACTGCAATTTTTGCTCTCGCATCAGCCGATTCAAATACCGATTTTATCATCCCGTTCCCTTTTGCTTGCAAGACAAATTACTTCTTCGAGAGCGCCACCAGCGAATGAATGCGTGCCCATTGAGCGGGAAAAGCAGTGGCTGGCGCTAATAAAAACCATATTAAATATTGTTTTCGGTTACGGTTTGGTGCAACCGGCCTGCTTTATGACAATCGAACATGGACGTTCCATAAGCCGTTTATAGCATTGCAATGCTCACACAACCTCAAGGTACATCAAACATCAATTTACAACAGAAGGTCATTTATAGCGGTACGCTACCAGTGTTTTTTTTATCCAGTGAAAGATCCGGTAAAGTATACAAACAAAAACTTCCTCGCGTAAAAAAGCAAACACTCAAATCAAAGAAAACAAAAGGCTGCACAATAAGCGCATCCGGCAGCAGGCGTCTCGTCTGCTACGTGAGGATATTTCATCGCACTTATCAGACAATGGTGTGATGGTGTGTTTGTGTGCTTGTAAGGGTGGGTTGTTTTACGATGTGGGTCATTAAGTAACAACAAAGCCGCATCAACACACTCGGACATTGGCGCGATCGACTGCAACACGCACGCACAGAGGTCTCACAAGAAGAGGAAGAGGGCAGGGAAAGTCCCACGATAAAGACCCCACACACTAATGATGCTGACTAAGCTCCTCCGTCTGTCTCGGGGTATGCTTTTGGCAGGAGGCACGAGCAGGAATCGGGCGTGCAGGAGGATAATTATAAGCCGCACACGCAACAACAGCTGTCTCACACGGCAAGGATGTGTCATCCACGCGAGCAGAGCACGCTAAGATCATGACGATCGCGAACGAACTCAAAGGTGAACTCGAGACAGAGCTGAGACGAATTTTCTTACTTTTTACGTTGTAGCCAATGAATTCTACGTCAGCACGAGTGTGAGAGAGAGAGAGAGAGAGAGAGAGAGAGATATTTTTCTTGCCGTTTTGTTGGTTGCCCAACAAAAAAAAACCTCACGCGCTACTATACTTTTGGCACGGCTTCCACCATCCGATCGGTTCGACACATAATGTGACACTGCAACGGTGAAAATACAGCCGTCAAGCGACGGAATGGCGCCGGCAAGACGCGCTCGCCCAAAGTGATTCATCTTTCGACTTAACTCACCAGCAAACTAAGTGGAGCACAAGCACACATAAACACACACTTCAAGAGCGCTTCTGTGCTCTTATGTGTCACACCCTTTTACACGATTGCCAAATCGTTGATATTCAGCCGTTGCACCGTTGAAGTGTCTGCTCCCATTAAAGATATACGCACCTCTAGCAAACTTCCCTAGGAGCAGGCGCTGCGCTGTCACGGGAGATGTATACATCCACGTGTGGAGGTGTACGATCGCGATCGTCGCGTGTACCACCCCGCCCCAATCGATCGATATTATAATGCGCATAATTTATGACGTTTTGGAAGTGAGCTCACCGAGGTGCAGCATTCACCGACGTCCCAATCTATCCTCTGGAGCACACATTATATTTCTATCAAATACTCCCATAAGGTTCGAAGCCAGAAAGAAACAAGATCTCTCCAAACCCCAACTCCCTCCACCTCCCGGTTGATTGGTGATGTTTTTTCTTGTTTTGTTTTGTTTTATTTCAGTTTTGGATCGTAAATTATTCGGACTCGCTGGCTCCCTTGGCTGGGGATTTTATCAAGCCGCCATGCACGATCCGATCCGAACGCCCACAAACACTCGAACTCGAACTGCTTTTACTTTCTCGCACCGGGAGAGAAGGCGTCTGTCGCGTGTGCGTGTGTTTTCGATATGCAAACAGGAAAACACCTTCCTGGGGCGATTGATCACGACCGATCGATCGCGGGCGATGTCGATCGCCAACGCACGCGACCGATTGCAGCATCTGCTCAGCACCGGGATCACGGTTGAGTGTCTCCTGTTTCAAGCCAGCTTCATATAGACCAAAAGGAAGCCAACGTCTACGGAGACGGAGACGGTAAAGACATTTCGTCACGAAAACAGTAACATTGCAAAGACGACCGTGTCGCGTTCGTTAGCACCCCGTGGAGGAGGAGTGGGTTGTTGCACGCCTCCCCCCCCTCCTCCCCCTCCCCCTCCCAGTACGTAATGACGACTTTGGTCATAATCTGTTTGCGTACGTTCCCCTCACAGAGCCTCTGACTGAAATCCAATCCCGCTCGGGCCGAAATTTGACATAATCCTTAAAAATTACGATCTGTTTTTTCTTTGCTCCTCTTGAAAGCGAAACAGATTTGCTTCCGAGCGCCCCTTCCAACACGCTGATAGATGGGAATGTGTTTGTTCGCACATATGGTGCTCAGATTAACCGCAATACGCTTGCGCGATGGTTGCTGAGATCATTTCGAGAACTTCAAACCCACAGCAACCAACAAAAGCGCCATATTTTTTTTTGCACTTTCCCAACATCGTCCGCACGACGGCGTCGTAAACGTGTCAAAATAAATTTTAAAAACAAAACGATACGGGCTCCATTAAACGGAAAGCGATCCGTGCTCTATTTAGCTGCCACCCAGGTAGCTGAGCGAATTGGGAGTAGTTTTCACTATAAAAAAACACTACTTTACGTCACATAAACGGTTCATGATTTATGTGCTTCTTTTGCTCCCTTCGGCAGCAATACCTCACTCGGTTCGTAAATGTTCCTTCAATAAATTTTGATAAACCCAACCTCCTCTTCCGTTTCTCTTCGCAAGACGTCCGTAAAGCCCCACGATCTGGAGATCGCTTTGCATCGGTTCGTCTCAACTTCAGCTGTCGATTTTGCACACCAGCCGTGACGGCAAACACGCCAAATCGGGAGAAGAAGAAACAGAAGAACAACGTCCTCCCTCTCCCCTCGGGAAGATGCCAGCACGACGCGAATCGTATGTGCCACCTCCTCTCACGAGGAAGGTGCTTATTTTTAGTATGCACGGTCAGCAGCGGCAAGCTCAGCACAAATATTGCGCCATTCGCGATCGTCGCCCGTTTGGACTGCGCCAGGTACGACGATGGGTGTTGCCCCCTGGCCCACCCTGGCAGGTAAATCGAGCCGTGGATCGAATGCCGACCCTGCGCAAGTTGTGCTCCACGGTCACTTATAGCGTGGATGACAAGATGGATGACGGATGACCCCGTGGCCATCGTTTGAGGGAGCTGCTGCTCATCAGAAAGGTAGCACAAACGGGGAACGCAGTGTCCACTTTTACGTTCACGAAACTCCAAACACGAACGTGTTCGACACGGGCGTCGCGATAAGGCAAAACACACACACACACACACGCCGGCTACGCAACTTAATCGCCGAAGTCTCAAGCGAGCAAGCGAAGTCTCTCGAACACCTCTCCTTTTCTACACCGTTTTTACAGCAACAATCCACGATATTTCTCCTCCCCCGGTAAGGAATGTGTAGATAAAGAACCTCCGAGCCAAACCAAACATACCGCTCCTGCCCAACACACGTAAACCCGCAGGGGCGTTGGGGTAAAGAGTAAGCCAAACCCAAACCCCAAGCAATGAAGCAAACAGACGAATGTATCAACAACAACACCTCTCGCGTCGTTTCCTCGCCGCTCAAACCTCCCTCCGAAACCGACGGTAAGAGTTGATGACGCGCTGAACGATGGGCGGAAAGGCGATGATGATGGCAAACAAAACACGCCACCATCATACTAACAACACAGACACACACACGCACACACAGTCCCCTTGTGTAAACAAAAAAAAAACGGCACAGAAATGCATATCCAAGAGCGTTCTGGCCACACGAGAGTGCAAGAGGGCCTGTGTAGAGTGGAATTTGAGACCCGTGCCGCGTGCTCCGCTGACTCCGCAAAAACCTACGCACAAGCCACAAATCCGCGAGCCTTTTGGCCGCTTTGTTGAGTAGTCGGCTTACATCCGGAGATGGTTTCAAAAAATAGACCCACAGGAAGCAGCTTCCGCACAGCAACGGGCGAGTTGCATTCTTGCGCCATCTCTCCGAAGTCTAGACTTTAAAATTCCACCGCGATTCCCCGGTGGTGGTGTCCCACAACGGCACGAGTGGACGCTCGTAAATTAAGTATTCACGGCGTTACACGCTGGCGAAGATGTGGATACTTCGGCAACAAATCAGTAGCGCATTGGTAGTCACCATTGCACCCGAGCGTCCAATTGAAACGACCCCATTAGATCGAATCCACGCGCTCCGTAAGTGTTTGATAGAAAACCCAACCGATGGGCTGACATGGGCCGCCTTATACAGCCGGCGATCGTTGTGCAATGCACTGGAGTCAGGTGGCTCTTTGCTGCGGCTTTTTGGCGCCGGACCAGTCGTAAAATATTCACTTGACGATATTTTAGCCTTACGCCTTACGGGGGTTAAACTAAATTGCCCAAGGTGAGCGGTGTTGGAACACAAAATACGAGATCTCCGCGCTAGTCTCGTGTGTATAACTCCAATGATCGCCTGGATGACCTAGAGCTGGGTGAGCGTTTTTTTTTTGTTTTGTTTTGGACAACCGAACCGGCCGCCTTCTGCTCATAATTTAATTAACGCACTCCCAGTGTTTATTTCCACCGTCCACCCGTCCATGCGGGATCTTAAATTAAAGTCTCGCCATTTGCGAATGGACGATGGGTCGCACAGAGGGTCGTCGTATGTTTACACCTTCCGAATTCGGTTTTGGAAGCTCTAAAAGATGTGCTCGCCTCAAGTTGGGCTCGGACAATGCCCGGGAGTGGTACGGAGATCGGAGATTCGATGCAAATGATCGGAGCACCATTTGCGCTTGTGGTCCCTTCTTGTGTAAGTATGTCTGCAGCAGCATCGCTCCAAACGTCCCTCTCCTCTTCTGCTTGCGATGTGATGCGAAGCGAGACGGAATTTAGGTTATGTTTATTATTCTAACAGATCTTCCGCTTCGGTCTCCGTTCGCGACCCCGGTAGAGTCTCGCAGTCAGCAAGACAACAGCAGCTCCTTATTCACCTCCAACTCGCATTTGAGTTTTTTGAATTCTTCACACACATCCAACAACGCAAGGCACCAGGGAGCACACGCGCCAAAAGAGACACCATAAATGGCGTCCCCTCCCTCGCTGCGTGCAGGCGAACAAACGATCGAATAACAATAACCGATAGCTTTGGCCTGGCACTGAGTCGTTGCGAGCGGAAGTAGCGACCAAACTCACACCACACAGATGGACCGTTTTTGGAAGACATCGTCGCTTGGATCCAATGGTTGCAGGTTGTAGTACCGGTTCCGCGTGTGTGTTTGAATCGTGCCATTTCCTGTATGGAACACAGCGTCAGCGACAAAAAAAAACAACTAAAACTGCGCGACCAGAACTCGATCCGCGCACAAGGACAACAACGCCGCAACGGCGCTGCGATCGCTGACGGCAAAAGCTGACGTCATGACCGTCTCCCAAAGGGGTGAGAGGGCGGAACGCAAAGTTTTAACCTTACCAATTAGGCCAAAGATGCCTCCACCGGGTGCGAGTGGCCGGTGGAGAAGCCGCAGCATCCGACGGCTGCGATGAGGTAATGGCTAACACGTACCCCTCTCTCCCCGCGTGGGCTGAGTACCTCTCCAATATATCTGTTGTGGTCGTGCCGCCAATTGAGGTCGGATTCTCGCGCCGCACTCGGGTTCTACTATATGGCCGCCGATCAGCGTGCTTCGTCTGACAATGAAAGCTAATTGCCGTACAACTGACGCCATTCGTTTAAGTCAGACGGAGACGTTAGTGATACGGCTCGTTTCCGTATGGGGCGTGGAGAGCGGGAGGAACATATCTCCTCCAACGCGCTATTGATATTTGACGCCATCGCTAAACGCGTACGTATTGGTGATATCTCGTACGTTACTGGGCGGGTTTTGCGGGCGTAGTGGTTCCATCGTCTAGCAGCGGGCGGCACACGCGATAAGAACAGGTGAGTCCAACCTGCTTATGCTGATAAACCGGGCACCTAGCGCACACCCGATAGCCGTTGAGATAAACAAACCATCTTTTCCGAGCTCTCGTTCCTGAGACGCACACCGGAGAGCTAAAGAAGTTCTTGGAAGATTCCACCATGTTGAGATACCCACGGACAAACACGATATTAAACGCGTCGTTGTCGTCATCGTCGTCACCACATAAATTCTTCCGAAAAGTGCACTTCAGCAATAATGCACCGCACGGTGGAATCACCGGTGAAGGAACGGCTGCCCGCCTAATGCCTGCTGATGTACCAGCTTTCTAAATATAAATCGTTGCGCAGCGCATGGTTTCGGTGGACGAGGTGGATGGGGCTATTACCCCGAAAAAGTCACACAAGACTCTTCGGGAAAATGGGCATGACAAGAGATCCTCCTCCTACCTTCTCTCTCTCTCTCTCTCTCTGTGTACCACACTACGTCCGCGACATTGGGACATGAAGATCCGGATGAATGACGCGATGTGAGTGACAGATGGCATCATTATTAACGTCTGCATGGGAAGCGTGTAGTTCGACCATGATCATACGGAGGAAGTGTTCGTACTAAAATGCAAGTTATTGGATGTCCTGAACTTCAGATATATGTACGATGACTAACAGAGTTGTCGTACGTTGGAATACAGCCCGATTCCCTATGGGTTGAAGCGAAACTTGCCAGATCTGTCCAACCAGATGTTACCACCATCAGTTGCGATCATCGGACAAACCACGACGAAATTCTAAATGACCACACCGCGCGCGGCTGGTGGTTGGGTTCGAACACGATCGAAAACTATTTATAACTTCGCCGATTCGTGCGGAACGCTCGTGTCCGGTGGTGCGGCGTGTGTTTGTGCGCGGATGAAAAATTATCCAGCCCAAACCCATATTTCGATGATTTCGTCCACCAAAATCGACGCCCCAAGAACCACACGAAAGCCGTGTAATGTGGAAAGCATCCGGAGTTGTTGCATAAAACGAACCTCTCGGACGGTTGCCTCACACGGGGAGAATTACTTTCCCTGGGAGTTGCATTCGTGGTTGTGTTGGTGTTCAGATTGCGTTGCCAAAAAACGTAAATAAAAAAAACGAATTATTAAAGAGAGTTGACAGCTGTAGGTCCGGGCATGGTAAGGGGGGCCTTTGCGAATCCCCCGAAAAGAAGGGTTGGAAGCCGTCGCGATCACAAAATCACTCGTACGATCGCAACGAAACCGCAGTGACGATCATAAAAAGTGAGAAAACGGACAGAGAAAAACAGAGGGAGCGAGAGAGAGAGCGATAAAGATCTCCCCCTGTTCCCCTTTCCCTGCCGTAATGCAACAAAGCGCGAAGGACGAAACGGGTTCCGCTTTATGCTGCTGACCCGGAGCCCGTTCGACACCCTCCTCCCACCGAGCCCACGCCGTGGAGTGAAAAGACACCACCAGCACACACCTGTGTGTGGTTGCGATCGCGAAATCACCACCACCAGCACAGCAAAAAAAAAAACGGCGGAGGACGTGTGGCAGCATGGTGGACGCAAAACAGAACAGGTTAGCCGGATGTGGCGATCGTGGCAAAACATCGGTGAGCGAGGTGACGTGGCACCGCAATTGCACCCGCGTCTCTCCTCACCCTGCCGAGTGGTGCTTCTTCGTGCCGTGATTCACCCGATTTCTGGCGAAAGCAATTGCGTTTTCCTCGCGCAACCCTTCCAATCGTGGATGGTCGTTTTGACGTCACGAGAAAAATCAAACACGGTTGGCGAAACCGATCGAATTCGTCATCTCTGGAAGGCTGGACGATCGGACATTAGCACAATTCGCGCGAGAAATCACTCTCCTCACGATCATCTCATCGGAAATTGCGACCCCAAATTGGTTCGGCGAGATCTTCACACTCGTGAGAGTCTCCTCTAGGCTAATATCGTGCCTTAGCCATCGTGTCCCCTCTGATGGCAGGTAAACGAAGTCGCCTATTGGGGCAGTTGCAGCAGCAGTCTTGTGAGATCTCGCACGCTCTCGGATTGTAACCTTCACGGCACAGCGTAACGCCTCCTCCGCATTATCCAATCAACCGCTTCACGCCTTTGCCATGGCCCTTAATCGCATCGCGAATCGACCACTGTTGTGGTCTCATACGAAGATTGCGGGGGTGTTCCGCCTCTTGAACTGATGTGCTTGCTCCCGTAGCACTACTACTTTCAGCAGTTTTAGTAGTAGTAGTAGTAGTAGTAGTAGTAGAAGTAGTCGTAATAGCAGCCGAAGAGGTCACAAAAGTAACGCACGCTACTTCACAAGGATGCTGTGCTCGACGTGGGACGAATCGTTTGCTTCACTAGCTCACTCACTTTACTACATAGACACAGCATAAAAAAAAAAAACAACACACCCACCCGGGCACCCGGATTAATAAGCGTGGCGCGTTGTGGGCGCGAAATTATGTTTCAAAGACGTCCGCCGCCGCTGCTCGAGCTCCGTACGGCTCTCGGACGATGTGGGAACGATTTTGTGATGTTATAAATACACGATTTCCGAATGTTGCGACACACAACACAAACACACACACACACACACTTGCCGCCCAGCGGGGTGTGCGGGTGTGTTTACCAATATATGCTTGCAAACAGCGATCTCTAGCAGAAGAACTACAGGACCCACAAAAAAAAACTAAAATAAAATAAAACCTCCTTCGGGTGCTATTCGTTCTGGTTAGTTTTTTTTGTGCTTAATTTCGTCAAACACTCACACACACACACATATACACTCCACGTCCCGGATGTATTCAATCTTCCAGGAGTGCTTCACGCATCACACAACTCCTCGAACACTGCTGGTAATCAACTACCAACACACACAGACACACTCATTAGCTGCCAAACTTGCTCGATTGAATTAAAGCCTATCATGCACTCCATTTAATTTCGGAACAACTGCTGCTGGTGATCGCCGTTTTTGGAGAAGATTTCCGAAAACTACAGCAAACCCGGTTCGTTCTTCACCGTCCTTCCTGAAGACGGCATGGGTGGAAGTCGTCGGAAAGGATGGGAATTACTCAAAATATCCACCACCTGTACTGAAACTTTCCCGTACAAAATTCGAAATATCACTACACACATTAACACACACTCAAAGCTGCACGGGAAACGTTTACCCTCTGCACTTCACTTATGCACCAGCTTTTCAAGGATGCCACGTTTGGTGAGTAATTTTGCCAACATTTAGCAATCCCAGCGAAACACTCTCCCCCAAAATGGCCAAAACCATCCGTTTTGTGTGCACAATTGGCACTTACGCTTAGCGAGCCTTGAATCTTACCCTCCAACAAGATATATAACCTCCACCTGGTGGCTGTGGGTTCTCACCAGCGAACGCGCAACGCGAATAAAAATCAAACACACACACACACACGCACTCGCACCGGAGCGTGTTGTTCCGGCCAACGTGATCGGACGCAGATTGAAGCCGACGACGCGAGCGCACGAACGCCGAACCGAGGCGAGCGCAATAAACGGCCCGACGGTGGAGCCGAACCGACCGCGAGATGATCGCACACCCGATCGTGCTGCCATCGTGCGGTGGTGCTCGTGCGGCATCGGATCCGGTGGACAAATAATGGGTGTTTTTTTTTTTTTATTTATTTTGCACGCGGCTTTTGCTCGCGGCCGCTGGATGTGAGCGTGCTTTTCGCATCGGTGTGCCGTGCCGTTGACAGAGAGACAAACAAATTAGCATATCAAGAACTAGCACGATAAGAGACGATCGCCCTGTGGAATGGTGCAGAGGGAAAGCCACCGAGGTCCCGCGAGCCAACTCGAACCACTCAAGGGGCCCATCGATCGACGCCGATCGCTTTGCGACACTTTCCGGCTCCCGTCTTACCGTTACCGTTTGCCAAAAATGGGGATGCCAACCCTTTCCGAAGAAGCCCTGCCACTTGTGGGGCTGTGTGTGGCCGGTTTTCTTCCGCTTTCTCTCCCCGGCCCGGGTGGCGAAACGCATTCCACTGTGGCTCAATTTTCTCTCCCTTCGACGACGAGCCCGTCCCGGCTTTCGGAAAAGAATGTCACCACCAGCGGCTCGAGCGGCTTCGTACGGCTTCTCGTTCCCTCACTGCAGCTGTGATCGATACAGCTCAAACCGTGTTCCAAACGGCGATCTTTGCATCTCGGGTGTAACCTGCAACTCATTTCAATGTCCCGCGCGCAGGTTTCATTCATAAAAAAAAAATAGTAACACCATCGCCGCGGAATAACTGGATCCCGCGTAAAGCACTCAAACGCCGTCAAACGCCGCAACCGCGAGACGCGACGGCATTCGCTCAGTCAGCCGGCCGATTAACCCCGCAGCAATGGCCGTAGTGCGCGGCGAAGCGTAGGATTCGCTTCCTTTACCCTTTACCTGCAAAGCGCCAATATCCAATCCAATCGCCCCCGGACCATCTGGGGTGAAGTCACGCCACGGTGCGAAGGCGTCGGTATAAAGCAAGCTGATACGATGCGAACCGAACCGAACCGGAGGAGGCAAATTTTCAAACGTATCGAGCACACACCAAAACACCATTGGGAAAGGGCGAGCGAGTGGCAGAGCGAAACACAACGCTGGGGGAAATAGCTCAGCAATGATATCACACAGCGGCATTCGATTGGGTGGGGGATGGGGAGGAAAGGTGTGCCTTGCAAGTGGGTGTTCTCTCGGGGCCATTCCGCACGCCTCGCCAATCGAAATCGCGCTCCACATTAAACGAGACGGCAAGTGCAAGTGCAATTGCACGGTGGTTTCTTTGTCTTTCTCGCGTCCTCCTCCTCCCAGCCCCGACCCGGCTCATCATACTCTTCATCAAGGGCGAATCATCGGGAACATGCCACAAAACAGACCATTCATAACCGACGGTGCGCGCGTGTGTGTGTGTATGGATCAGCATCCCTCCGATCGGATCCGAATGTCCGAATGTAGTCCACACGGTGGTCAATCTCGCCGGACGCCTCAAGGCGAACCGGGTATATCGCACGGTAGGCATCGAGTTCCACCAGTTAAAGTGCATAAACAAAGCGTGGAACCCAACAGAAGCCAGGAGCAGTGTTGATTGCTGATAACTGGTAATCAAGCAAAACGCTGATGCACCGACACCCATCAGTCCATGCGGGAACACGGTTCATGGAACGGTTGGATATTTGAATCTCACGCGCGTGGAGATTTCAATCGAGCACGGTGGTCTCGCTCGCCCTTCTACCCTTCACACCGTACGCCCGGCATCCATCCAAACAACCTTTTAGCACGTTGTACCGTGCAGGGCGTGGAGCATCCATCCATCACCTGCGGTTGGTGCGCTGGTCAATTAAGTAATGGCGAGGGTGATGCGCGACGAACGTAATCTTCAACATCAGTAAAGCTATTAGCGATGCGTCGGGGATGCCTTTCTTCAATTGATTATGCCACGATTGACCCGTTGAAGTCGATACAAACAATCAAAGCACACTGAAACGATAAGTTAGAGGGAGTGTTGGTTGGTGCACGATGGCGTTGGATTGAAAGATCTGCTCGTTTTAATCCTCCACCAGTGGTGGAACTAGCTTAGAGAGCCAGTAAGTACCTAATGGAACCATTAAAATTGGTTGTATTTGTGCAGGTCAGTGCATTCCACTCCGGTCGTTGCATACAGTTTTTGGTAAAAATTCCCGTATTGACCTCGATTCCAGCGTTGCTTCAAAGATCAGTATTGAGTCATCCTTTAATCGTCCAAATTACTCCACTCCTCCCGAGACGGTTTCACAGGTCCTGCGGGTCGTGAAGTCAGCCAAGTATCTAGCCAATATTAGGGGACCCCTTTCCGTAACTAGAAATCCCAGCGTTCGTTGGAGTCGCTGATTGACAGCATTCCCTAGCATTCTTCCGGACAAGCAAAGGCGCTCCACGGCTCTCCCTCTCTAGACACGATCAAGTTCCCGTGAGAAATATTGGTCGGTAATGGAAACACAAAACGCTCCAAATGCACGGGTGTTTGCGTTCGGTCCGGTTCTTCTTGAACCCACTTCACCCTTTCGACCCGTTTGTCCATCGGGCCAGACGGGAGCTTCTGGTTTTTGGTGCGCGAGCGGGTACGGGATGGAAACTCCCGGCATCCGAGAGCGGGTCCGTCCATTCGGGTGGTAGTTGGTAGTTTACCGAAGAACCAAAAATAACGCATGATGATTTCATATGCGGCTAATTTTAGAACACGAAAAATAAACCCGTGCGGGGCACACGCTCATTGAACGACACACACACACGCTGGGCGTCCTATACACACACACACACACACGTACATATACAAGAATTACCTTCGACCGTACCGAGAAATTACATCGTCCGATTACTACTCCCGCGAGATTTTGGTGGTGATTGAGGAAAAAAAGGGGTTCCACTGCTGCTTCCTGTGTTGCTTCTACGGCTGGACCAGGAAATCCGCTACGACCGATGGTGTTTCAAGGCGTTTCTGGATGCATTCAGTTTGCTGTTATCAGTATCTCATGCCTACTACTGTTGTGGAGACCTTCGCTTCACGTTCGAGTGTCTGGTTGGCTATCGTTGAGCAATGAGATGTTGTGCATGTGAGCGTGAGCTTTCCCGGAATCCCCATCGGGTTCGACTTCATGAATCACATCGGATACATCCGCTTTTTCGTCTCCGATAACGACTGGCGACCAAAGGTTTCTGGGTAGAAACTTGCACACTTTTTTACAGGCTCCCAAAGAAAACCACTCCGCATTCCGCTCGATAAAACACGCTTGGTAGAAAAACGATTTTCCCTACCTGGAACAACAACGAGTGAATGGGGGTGAGCGGGGAGGTGCCGTCAGGCTAGAGGAAGGAAAAAATGGCGACCCGCCGCGCGCGCTCGAATGGTAATGCACGGTTGGCGATAATCAGCGTAGGCTTTTCTTTGCCTCCTCAGCAATCTCCGTGTAAGCGATACTGCAGCGTCGTTCTTATCGTTTGTACGCTTCTTTCAGCTTAAGTTTCGTGCTGTATGGCCATATGGCTACACCGTTTGACCTGGGTGTCGCATAATTTGTGCAACGTTTTGCTTCTTCTTCGCCCGTTCCGTACTGCACACCCTCCACCACGGTGAAGAAGGGGGTGGGCCGTTGTTCTACACCCATTGAAAACACGGCCGCGGCGCCGCGTCGTTCCGCGCACCCCAGCCAGATGCAAACGAAAGACTCGATTTTTCGCATTAAAAGACGCTAAAACCGCCGGATAACGACACCCACGCACACTGGCGACATTTAATGATACGCACGTACCTGTTTCAGGATGTTGCGAAAGATTTTCACCACGGGAAAACACGGAAAACGCACGGGACGGCACCCGCGTAAAGGCACACAGCGCACAACACACGCACACAGGGGAGAACCAGCGATGATGGGTGGATCGATTGGATCCGACCTGAGCAAAGTCTCGGTTACCCCAGGGGGAAAGGTATTGCAAGGAGTGTTTTATCACTTTACACTAATTTTTAACACATTTTGACGAATAGTTTGTTTCAAAAGTACGGCAGCAGCGCAGGCATTCTTGTTTTTCTATAATTTTGTTTTGAAAAAGAAAAAGAAACAGAAATAAACTCAAACGTCAAAGCCCTTGAAGCACCAGTTCCCTGTGGACGGTTTAGTTGTTCGAAAGCACAGCGTCATTAAGTGCTGATTAAGTCAACTTTAATAAGCTTATTCAGCAAGCTGTCATAATGGTTACCGTTCGTCTAGCCGCCACAGTTTACAATGCCGGATGCTGTCGGTTGTACTATTTGGTTCACCTTCCACGTTGAGAAATTTATATTACATTTCAAATAAGCATTTTTAAGACAATAAAAGAAACCGAAATTATTCAAAGTGTTTCAACAACAACTCTATATAAAGTGTACTTTGTATTCTCTTTGGATTGAATATAATTTACAAACAGAAAGGTATGCAATTGGCGCTACAAAAGATGCATTTCCATAGTTTCGATGTTTATACTATTTTTCTAATACATTTAGCTACTCCAGAAATTGTATACTCTAGGCCTTTTATAGCAAGGACATTGCCTTATTTTTTACAAAAGTTGATTTAATGAACATTCCCCAGAAGGGAGAATAAAACTCGTTGGTTTTACATTTAGAATGTATTAATCAACTTAATCACATGTATCATTCGACTAAATTTTAAAGGTTTTAGTTATGAATAATGATTTTTCTGCATTCTCTGCATACAGTTTTTCATCTATTCGTTAAAAGTACACAATGTTATTTAAGATTGCACAACTAATTCTTTTACTAATAAATTTTCAATAGTTGTATAACTGTATGAAACTAAAGGATACAAATCAGTTCGCCGCCATTGTAACACCGAAATAAAACAATCTTCATGCTCACCCTCCCATCAGCCTCAGAGACCATTGGCCCATGAAAGAAACATCGCGCAGAAGATGCCGTAATAGGAACTAATGCGCAGTTTTTTTTTTTTATCCTATTCAGTCGGATCCACCCACCTATAGCATTTCGTGGAATAAGCGGGGGGAGTTGGTTGTTGAAAAAACCGTTGATGGTTTCCTTCCAGAATCTGTTTCGCTACTGGTTGTTTGATGCTTTCCCTTGCCATAAACTCGCCCTTCTGCCCCCCTTGGCGCTCGTTGTAACTGTAGCGTCTCGGGCGCGCATGTCCTTCCAGTAGCAAAAGTCCCCCCAAACGATTCGACAACAAATGCGCACACGGTGGTCGTAGGAGAACGGTGGTGGAATGAGTTTCGGGCCTTTGTGCTTATGTGCTTTTGTGTTATCTGATGGGAAGGATCAGGTGCACAAACATTGTACATAGCCAGGAAAATACGTTATAACAAAATGGCGGTGTAAGGAGGATAAGAATCCTTACGCGGCTTCCATCATAATAAACGAGTTTTTAAGACGGCACTTTATCACGTTTCTTGTGCTCTCTGCTATCTACCTATCTACATCCTCTGAAAGCATACATTTTTGTTTTATACGAATACTAGAATACAAATCAATCCTGTTTCCACAGCATAATGGTCGTGCGCATTGTGGCGCTATTGAAGCGACTATGTACATAGAACTTTCCTCTTTTTGCTGCTTCTTTCCGCACCGCATAGCAACGATCTGCCAACGAATGTGGATAAGGAAAAAAAATTCCACCAAACTACCGTATCTTATTTTCCAGCCTTGCTGGCGCCATTTTATGTCATTGTCCCCCGGACCGGGAAACCCGGACCCGTGCCCTTCATTCTTTCATCGCTAACATTCCTAAGCCTGGTTGTTTCTTTTTTTCGGCGGCAACAGCGCCCATGCGTTCTCATAACGATCCGAGAATCGTACCAAATCTGGCTGTATCGCTCACTGGGGCCATCAAGTCTCTCTTTGCGCAATCCGCCATTTTATTCTCCATGCCGCTCCAGTAGTACATACTACTGCGGGCATTGGAGTCGTTGTGTTTGTGACATTTCCCGGGCGGCTCCCCTGGTCGTTACCGATCGACGATTGACGCAGTGTAAATAGGAAAAAATCGAGGAAAAAAAGGACACACGTTACCAAGTACCGACCCGGGCAACTGGCGCCAACGTGGCGGATCATTTTCCCCAACGCGCCTGCTGACGTCGTTGACCGATAACAAAAAAAAGAAACAGAACCGTTAGTGAGAAGAAAAATGCAAACTGAAACTCGTGCCCAAAACGATGTTCCGAAGCCTGGGTGAGAACGGAAGCAACCTGTCATTCCTATTCACCATTCACTACGGCTCCAAGCCGTTTTCTTCTTTGGGGACGTGAATAGTCTGTGAGTGGCGAAATCTCCATGGGCTCCTGGGATGTGTTGTTGGGGTGCGCCATTTTTGTAAGCAGTATCATTGAGCACTATTACCAGCGCCATCTTCGTTCCGTCCATGTGCTTTTGTTAGCGAAACGGAAATCTCCGCAGTAATAAGATTGTCAGCAGTTTTGGGCTATCATTCTGCGACGCCAACAGCTTTTGCTGATTATGCAAGTAAGACGGCATGGGTAAGGTTTTTTTTCTCGTGCGAACATTGAACTCAGGGAGAAATACCTTTCTCGTGAGCTCTTTGTGGCTCTGACATTAGACAATAAGTAAATTGATATTTGTCGATATGTCGACAAACAACCGTAGCAATTTTTATTATCAGCAAACTCCATTCCTAATGAGATGAAGCTACCAAAAATGCACCTTTCAAATCGAACGCATTAATTACAATTTATTACACCACCGTTTCCTTCGCTGTAATTACTGCATAACGAAATTGCGATCGATAATTCCTTCGGATTATTTAACCTAGACTGACCATCGGACTTGCATCCGGTTGACGCCCCGAATGTACCAACGCCGGGGTTCAAGTGAAAGGGAGCCCAAATCTGCCGTAACCGTGATGTACTTGAGGCACACTTTTATTTTATAAATCCACTGGCGTCCCTTGCAAGGGCGTATAGAAAGTGAGCGCAATCGCGAGCAACAAAGCAAATTGGGCCATAAATTTTCATTACCATCACTGATTAATTGAATTAAGGTCCTGCCGAACGCCGTGTCGACGGCGAGCTGTCTTCAGGTTCAACAATCCCGCGCTCACTTAACGCTTGAAATCGAGCCGAGATTTATCGACAATCGCAGTCTGCCTTTCAGCAGCAGCAGCAGCAGCAATGCGAAACACCCTTTTTTGTCGCAAAAACCCAACCCCAATCCCCGACCCCGAGGATGGTACAAAAATTGCACACATTTTGTGCCGAATTGCCCGTTTGTCATTCGGGCATGATTATGCTCGTTTGGCCGGGCACCACACCCCGAACGGTGAAAAAGGACGGACGGTCGGAGCGATTATGACAGCTGTCCCGGGATGGTAAGCTCCGGGTCGGGTTTTGCGTGCATGCAATGGTAATGTTTTCAATTAATTTGATTAAATTCTGGCCGATTTTTAAGCTCCCTGACGCTACTCACGCGTTCCGCTTTCCCCCGCCGCCGGTGTTTTGCGCACTTCCTAATGCTTGCCACCCGCTTGGGATTTTATTGCACTTTCGTTGATTCGCATAAATAAGTCGTAAACGTCGTCGGCTCGGGTAGGAAAGGATCTAAAGAAATTTGTTCGGAGAGTTTCTGGCCGGCCAGAAGAAGGCAGAACTTTCGAATGGCCTGTTGTGTTCCCTCTTGCCATCGCGAGATACTCAAGTTATTGCTTATAATCGTGCGTCGTGTAAACTTTTCTAAGGGTCTTTTATGCGTCCATTTACCCTGTAGTGCAATTACGGCGGCGGAATGAAGTTCCGGACAAGTGATAAACATGGTTGTGAAGGAATAAAACGACATTTAACTATTTTTAATAATTTCAACAGAAAAGATTTGAATATCTTTGAAATATAATAATCTATCCAGCGATTACGCCAAAATTTATGCAATTTGCTGTTCTACCTTCAACAAAACCCTTGGTATTATGTGGTTCTGACAATTTTTGTCGATTATTCTGCACTGCTACAACAAACCTGATCCATTACAAGGAATTATTTCCCATCCTCGTCCACGCTCCTCCAACACCAATGATTAATTAGCTTCACTTTGAGAGCCTGTTAACAGTACGATGAATATTTTATATCACAAAACACGGTCCTCCCCGTAGCGCATTTGACGACCCGCACCGAACACCAAATAAACGGTCACGTGCAGGTGATTTGCCACTCGATGACTTTGGGCAGAGATTTCGGCTCCTAAGACCCACACCGTCTAATGCCACTCGGCGGGAAAAGAGGGCTCGATCGGTGTTCGGAAAATGTAGCATTTGTCATAGCATTTCATGCAGCCGCGAGAAGGGTGTGCCGCTGAGTGCTTCATCTCGTTCCCCTTCCCATTGCCAGCTTGCAGCAAGTAGGAAGATAAATAAATATCACTTTCCACGCCATGCAAACATAGGACACATCGGGGATATGCAATGCATTACTGTAATAACATTATTCTTTTGCGAGAAGCTCTTTTGTGCGAATGAGGAGAGCGGAAGGAGGTGAAGCAAACCCGGACCAAAAAAAAACGTCAGACGAAGCGCCATTCTTAAAGCATGACTGCATGACAGCGTTGGCAATATTCCAACGAAGGCCCGAAAACGCTTGAACGGTTTCTGCCGGGTTTTGGAAAACCGGATGCAGGAACATCTTCCTAAAATCGGTTTGCAGTAACGTTCGCATTATGAACGACTTCCGGTCCGATGAAGGGCACGCAAAAAGGCATTTCTACCACGCCGATGGCTAGGCATCGTTGATTTATTATGGCCTTGGTTCGGTGAACGTGCTCCACCAGACGGTTTAGGACTTCATTTTATTTTTTTGAACATTTGCATGGCCGCTAAACACAGTGTCTCGAACGAACATCTCAAGATTTAGTGGTTTAAAGTTTTTGCGATCGAGTTTTTTTATTCCTTTTCTAAAAGTAAGTAAGTAAGTAGTTCCTTTTGGTAAAGTAATTTCCAAAATTGAACCCCAATGTCAATCAAAAGGTAATGTTTTCAAGAAGAAGATATTTCATATGATATCTCGCCATTTTTTTATTCATTTTATAGTTTTCTATTCTAGTAGTTTTTCCTTATGTATTTTAGGACATTACAACGTTTTTTTCACACGAAGTACTGGAAAAAACACATAAACTCATAACTAACAAATAATGAAAATTGCCTGAATTTTGGCGAATTATTTAAATCGCTGGAAGACGAAATATGAATGGAAAATTATAAATGTAGTTTAATAGTTCTTCCACATCAACCCGTAGTTTGAGAAACATCTTCTCAAACGGAACATGTTTCAATTTGGAACTGTTCGATTGAGCATTTGAGACACTGTAGAAAGCAAAATTGCAAAAGAAAAAGATCACTCTTTCCGCAATTTTGCCGCCATTACCGGAAACATTCTTCGTGAGCGCATCATCAAACCGACGCCTGCTGAGACTGTGCCATTCGATGGATTGTTTTGTTTGTGTAGCTGTCACCATTGTGTTTTTTACTATTATTGTTTACTTGACACTTTTTAATTGCGCTATCTCTCCATCGAGAGTTGTTTATTTTGAATCCCTTCTTTTGCCCCCTAAACTGATCCCCGGAACTGGCGGAACACTTCACAACCGAAGTTCAGCAACGTTTGTAGCGCGCTATAAACACTTGATTAGATCTGTTTCGAATCCGAGCAGCCCAGCAAGTCGCCTGGGAGACGGAACGGCTGGCGATTTTCTTGCAATGGGAATGGGTTTATCTTTTTATTTATAGCGACTGTACGTTTCTGTCCTCATCATCCCCTTCCACGGCCGTCCATAGGGCGCATCCTTCCGGGCGTCAGGATTCGAATACGCCCGCAATGGTCCACTAACGCGAGGTTCCGGAGATGAGTGATTTGGTGGTGACAATTAATTTTTCCCCTTTTAAGCATGCCAGCGAACCGACCAGAGCAGTGTCCTTGCGGTGGATCTTCACTTCCCGCAGGGGTTACAGCATCCCTTCGCCCCGGGGGCGAAACAATCGTTAAATTATCCGACGCGGAATGGAAATCATAAAAAATCATTAAATTACGAGTTAATGACGCCTAGAAAATCGGCTTGCTTTTAATCCGGAAGCGCAGCGTTCGCGGAACGCCGAGGAGGGTGTGGAAATACAAACGTCCGTGGTTCCGGGGAATTGGTCGTTAATATGAAAATCGTCAGAAAAGAAGTGAAAAGAAACTATGCCCGTGAGTCACTCCGAGCGCATCGGCAAGGAAGTTTTGTGACCGCGCGATTTTGCGCTGGAGATTGATCATTCGATGCCGAGTCATCAACGAATCCGTCGGATGAGCCGGAATAAAAAGTTGGCGTGAAATGTAACCATTTGTCATCGACATCATCGATGAAGTGATGAGCTACGGCGGACGGAACAAAAGGGCATAAATATGCATGAATGCCAACGGACTGCGTTTACGATGGTGTAGCTCTTGGAACTAATACATGAACGCTAACACAACCCCATCGCTAGAACTTGACGTGCAATCAGGACCAATTTTACAGAACGCTTCTGAGCATCAGCAACTTCCAGCGATATAAAAGACGTCCTTCTTTCGATTACTTCGCATCATAAATCCATCCCGCGTGACGCGCGATCTTCATGCGCATCTTCAGCATCGGAAAACTCTCCAGCACCGAGGCCGATAATAAATCTCCATTTGCGCGATGACTCACACGGCGTTCAGTCCCGGTTTTTATGTTCCGTTACGCATCAACTGCACCGTCGGAGTACTTTTTCCTTCCACGTCACCGGGTTTTATTGGACGCGAAGTGTTCGGGGGAAGGGAAAAACTATTGCCAACCCCTTTTGACGGTGGCGGGAAAATCTCACTGTCACCGGCTTGTGATGTGAGTTTGTCCGTCCAGCCGGTGGAAGATCGAAACCAGACAAGTGCAAGGGCTTCCTTTTTTTTTGAATCGGGTAAATTAAGAAGTCATCCGTTGTGAACTATTAGTCACATAAAGTATCAGTTTGCTGATTTGTATAGAGACCGGGAACGCAGCATCATTTTGGTGCTGTCATCTGTCAAATGACGTTTTAATGGTTTTGTGTTTGTTTTTGTATAGTCAAAGCCTACTACAGTGAGATATCTCTGTCATCTAACGTTTTAGTTGATTTGTGTTTATTATTGTATTGTCAAAGCCTACTATAGTGAAACATATTTGTAAGTAATCGCACTAATTCATAAATTCTCAAATTTACTCTCGAATCCTCTACGCCATATGTCGAAAACTTGCGCGTCTATATATCCCTTCAAGAAATTGCTCCGTCCAACAATACCAACCGCGCACATCTTGCAGTGATAATCTTAATGGCATTTCCGGATACCATCGGCAGCGTCCTTTACGGTTCACATTTGTATAAATTATGTTGTCACCCATGTTGCGCATCGCTTGAACCGGCCGGGAACCCCTCTCCGGCCGGGAATAAACTTGATTTTGCGAAACGAAAACTATTTGCTAACATAATATTGAGCATCTCTCGCATCTCCTCCAACGCCCACCCTCAGCCAGGGAACCGTACGAACCAAATCGAACCACGGTATTGACGGTTCAGTTAAGCCGTGTGTGGTTATGGTGGCAATCGCGGGAAGGACGTGCGCCACCGGCAACCGAACGATACAATTGATTTGTTTTTATTTATGGCATTATTTTGATTCGTTTCGCCTACACACTTCCGGCTGTTCTACCCCTCCACCCCACGGGCTCCAAGTAACAAACGGACCACAGTTGTACCGGGTAGGGAGACTTGGACTTTGGAATGGACTTTGACTTGACTTCGGAAGAACAACAAAAAACTGCTCTTTCGATGGCAAAACTTTATCCTACCGGGCCGGAAGTGACGAAAATCTGTCGATGCGGAGACCTCGATTGCCTTCGGATGGAGATAAATCGGGTGCGTCACGGTGTCTCACCGCGCGTGTTTTGTTGGAAGTTACGGTAATAAAAATTGATGGGTGACGTTGCCCGGATCGGCAGGGCGAATCGGTTCCGGTTGCCGGTTGCCGAACGGTCGCACTTTCTTCCGGTGTGTGACGAATGGATGGCGTGGGTTGGAATTGTCCCCCATCGGCCATCGGACCACCGCGTGGAAAATGATCCTCTGGCTATCCGTTTTGCTATCGATGATAGTTGAATAGAACCGGGAGAAGGATATTGGAGAACATTTTTTTTTTTTTTGTGGGAGAAGAAATCCATCCCGGGAGAGGTTAAACGTTTGTACATATTTATATCTATTGTTGCGAAAAGAGCGACCAACGCACGCTTACAGGCGATGGCCAATCCAGTGCGCCATTTGTCACGCTTTGGCTAATAGCTAGAAACAATCTTTAAGTCGACGGTTGTCCGTAGCAAATTTATCAATAGTTTGCCTAATTGAATGCACCCGGAGCAATAGCGTGCATGGTAACGAGCGCCTAGAATACGAGAGAGAAAACATATATTTTGCCATTAAGGCTGTAGTCATGGTTGCTTCGATCGATCAGCGTTAGCATCTTATTTTCCTCGGAATAAATTTTCAAACAATCGCCAATAAAATCGCCCCCATTTGCCAGCGTCTAGAGCCGCGTTCGTGCAAAACTACGGTGCCATAAATCACCGAACCTGGAGGTTCGTATCGGAGCCCCGGAACCTGCCATTGGTAGCGCCATTATGACTTACTTTATGCATTCTTTAGTCATGCATGAGCAACCTACGATCAAAAGTTATCATCACCCATAAATGGTACACCATTTGAGTTGCTTGCTGCCATTCGGTTCGTTACAGTGTAAAAGTTTTCAGGGACACTGTGGTCGTGGCGAAATACCAGAGACCTCTATCCCTTACGCCTCCACGCATCCAAGAACAATCAAATCGAAGGATCTACACAATCCCATCTCCAACCAAAGCCAACTTTGCCGCTAGAAGCTCAGTCACTAGCGTGGACATAAAAGTGCCGGGAGGGGTAAAAAAAACGCTACAGAACGGTTCCACTATGTACACTATTCCCCGCAGGAATCTTCATCTCTCCAGCTCGATTCTCCCGCCAAGAAGCCATATTTTCAAAGCCATGGCTATCCCGCCAAGGCGCAAGGAAACACGAAACACGGGGCAAGTTACTAAGAATAAAACCGGCGGTACATAACGCTGGCGCCAAGATGGCGGGAAAGTTTGCTCGCAATGGGACGGTTGCTCGGTGCCCGCTGGAGTCTTGCTCCCGAAATCTTCGTTGTTTCTTCTTCGTAGATGTAGAAAAGCCAAAAAAAACACCCAAGTGCACCATCCAGTATATTAGTAACGTCCATCAGCGACTGGGATTCTTGTACGGGGGGGACTGAGGTTCAACGAACGCCTTCGCCTTGCAGATCCACCGTGAATGAAAATGCTGAATAGCGTCGAAGTTTTTCTGATTCTTCTCACAAACACAAACAGCACAATCAAGTTGGGGATAGAGTTTGTTCTGTACTCTGTAAGATACTGTAAACTATCGGCAAGCTTCTCACTCCCAGGCTTCCACAAAATGGACGCCGAAAATCCGACCACTGCATTGTGGCAAACGTACACACAAACACACACGCGGTTTGACAGTTTTTTATCTGTCTTTTGTTTTGAAGACGATGGAGACCTCTTCTCTTCTAGCTGGCTAGTGTCAAAAGTTAATCGGACTCGGTTGCCTCGGTTCCCACAGCACAGCAAATTGGATGGATTTCATCTGATAAATGCGCCACGCTAGTTGGTGTGTCAACGTCATGGTGAATACCTCGTTCTTTTCTCATTTGTTCTTCTTCGTTCTCCGACTGCAAATCCCGGTCGTGAACCCGACAAATGTTTGCCACCATTATGTAATGAGCACTGCTGCAGCCCTGCTGCCTAATCACTGTGCCGGTAATGTTCTCTCGTACACAGATGGTAATTTTGATTGCTGTGCGTACGAAAGTACTTCGGGAGCATAATATGAACGTAGTTTCGCATACAAATGGCCACAAATGTAGCATGCCATGCAGTATCCTCATAGCATGCTGAGACGATAGTTTAGTTGAATTTGAACATTAAAACATTTCGGTGGAAAATTAACTAACTATTCTGGATTTTTAATTCCCTTATTATAGAACACTTCGGCTTTTTGGAATTTAGTTTTCCATAATAAAAAAAGGGACCAATTTTCGTAATTCCACCATGCATTCCCTGAACTTTTTTGAAAAATAAATGTTTTGCACAATGTTCACACAATTTTTATTCAAAATTCTCTGCAGGTAGCAAAATATGTTTATTGAGATTTGATTTTCGCATAGATTTGTAAAACCAACCAGCTAAAAAGGTGCTTATAGAAAAAATGGACTTCAATTGCAAAGATTTCATGTTGGCAACGTTCTTTTAGTTTTGAAAGCGTTAGTTTTCGATCGGGTAATAAATAAAATATTAAAAAAGTGCAAAGACTATTTTAATATCTTTTTTTTTTAATATCTAGACCTTTTTTTTAAATTTACTTATAAACTTTAATCTTTTATTAAGATTTTTTTACGTATTTACATATCTTTTGAAGCAATGTAATATGAACATATTCCATATTACATATTATTTTACTAATGTTTCTATGATGTAAAATTGTTGAATAAAAAATTAATATTTACTAGGAATGACTTTCAAGCGCCAAAAACACTTCTGAATGTCAGAAAACACACACGAAAAAACAAGACATCACTTCCATGTAAATCACCTCCACCATCCATCGAACACTCCTCACAGCACCGTTGATCATTAATCTTTCGAAACTCGAGACGCTCTTGGCGGTGGACTTCTCGTAGCCGACCATAAGAAGCCTTGGCCGAACGGGGCCGGGCAAACAAACCTGCAAACTGCCTTCAAGACGGGCCCGAAATCAATCGACCAAAACCCGGGACCCCGGGCCCCGGGTTCGAATTTCCGCCCAAAATCAATTCAAGCTCACCACGGGGAGGGAATCAAACGCTGCGCCACGTGGGCACAATCCATATTCCCGCCCCCGCGAACCTCGCAAGGATGTCAACGACGAGCGGTAAACAGAACAATCGCATAAACACACTTCATGCCCACCGCTCGCTCGTGCCTGCGAAAAACTTGCCGGAATATTTCGTTTTTTTTTTTTTGGTTGTCGGTTTTCGGCCGGTCGCTCCCTATATCCTTCCCATTCCCGGCGGGAAGCTGTGTACCTTTTCTTCTCAAATGTTGCTAAAATGTTTACTCATCGGTTTCACTTACCCCCGGGAATGGCGGCGACGCGGGGCAGGGACGCACGTTTGTTTCCCAGATTTGTTTTTCTTCCTGTGGCCGTTTATCATCCCGAAGTGGGGTCCCGTCTGGCGAAGGGACGCCGGGAGGGAAGGTTTCGTTGTTGTCGTTTTTTTTTTGTGTTTTTCATATTTATACCACACACTTTTTCCCTACAAAACACCAAACGCCGGGAACATCGGAGGCATCGATGGTTATCTGGCGTAAATGTATTTAGTTGTATTCGGCCTTTACGTTCCGGCTGGCGTTCCCCTTTTCCCGCTGGAAAATTGTTGTTTCACTCTCTAGTTTGCTGTTTTGTGCGACGTTATCACCTTGAGATCATGCGGAAACTATTGCAATCGCCGGTTGTAATGTTGTAAAATACAAAAAACACCCTAAAAAATGCCTAGGGCCAGATGTAAATGGGCTTTGGTTCATTTTTTTGCGCCCAAAGTTGTGGACGCATAGATAGAGCTGTTAAAATTATCATAAAACGTGTCCGTCGAGTGTTGTTTGATGCGGGGATATCGTTTTGAAGGACATATTTTAATCGCGTTGTCATAAAACCCATTTACGGAATTTTTAACCGATGGTGGAGGGAGAAATGGATGGATGAAAAATTTGTTTAAAAAAAAAGGAACATTCTTATGATTCGACTTTTTTTGTTCTAGGTCTTTTTGGTAAAACTTTACCGCATTTCAAAACACATTATTATTTCTCGAAGGAAATGTGCATGGTAAATAAAGCATAAAGAGCGAATAATATGTTCAAGAAGCGTTTTCCAAGCATAAATTGGGGTTAAATTAAAAAAATTATGCCACAAACTCGCATTAATTTTCATGCAACTCGCTTTTTCATTGTGCATCATGCAACTCGCTTTGCATCAACGCTTTTTCATTGTATTTCTATAAGTACTTTCTGCATTATTTTAATTAATACTATTGAAAGGTAAAGTTGAAAAGGTAAAACGTTAAAATAGTGCAGATTGCAAACTTCTTTGCTCCAATCAAATTATTCAGCCTGGAAGTATGCAGTATATACTAAAATATTTTGTAAATAAGTCAAATACTATCAAACAAACACGCTTTTACTGTAGTTTTTGTGATACAGATTGTTCATTTTTAGCTTTGGGAAGCGAAATGCTACCTAAGAACACTTTTTCGAGAAAAAAAGACAAAACCTAATTAGTAGGTGAAAGCTTCGACTTAAGTCCGATTAAATCGAACGAGTAAAGTATTTCTGGAAAGTATAACTACAATATTTAAGATCATATCTATCTACTCAGATATGTAGTGCGCCATCACTGGAAAAAGAAATCGTCAAAAAACTTTTCTCCAATCAGCTAATGCAATCTTCAATCAAAACTAAACTTAAACGACACCCGTTTACTGGGCGCAATAAAATGGTGGACGAAAAAAAAACTTTTCCTATTAAACAACTTTCCTCATCTCCAAGATCTCCTAGCAGGAATATAATAAATCTTTCATCTGATACTTTCATGATACCATAAAGCACTCGTTTAACTGGGACCCGGGGTGGATCCGCAAATTGGTCCAAAAGTAACCGAAGATCACTACTAAACCACCGACGGTTCACCTCGGTATTATTGCCTCTTGATTTTTCTCACCACCCATCACCGTCCGTTGCCCTCTCCGGTGGCAAGGGAAGTCCCGGCGGACCAATCGACGGCCACAACCAGGCGGTGGTGGTCTGGCAAACCTTTCAACTCGCGCACCGCACCGTATCTCCTCGATTAACAATTAATTTGGTGCGACTTAAAACCAAATTACACTGGCGCAAATCGCTGTTCACTTCATTCATTCTCTCTCTCTCTCTCTCGGTGGTTGGTTTCGGTTGTGGAACGCCCGTGGCGGACGTTGCGAGGGGAGGGAAGCGAATAAAAACACCACCTAGGGAGCGATTGCCGTGGGTCGAAATAATTACACACTTCTCGAGCAGGTCCTGCCTGGGGGAGGGGTTGACGATGCGCCTATCCTATAATAGACTAAATAAATTGACTTTATTGCCCGGCCAGGGACCGTGCGGCGGAAGATGTCTGTGATGTTCTCGGACGTCCAATGTGAGATGACGAGCTCGGGATTAAATTGTTTGTTGGTAAGGATGCGCTTATCATTCCCACTCGATCTCGACAACGCGACAACCCCTCGCGCTGCAGCTCTAATGAACTCGAATTGTGTTGCCGCGAAGGGTGTCCTGCGGCCGTCTTCCAACCGATCCCGACCGAAAGATTACGCGAACGAGAGCAATAAAGCAATTGCGCCCTGGCATGTGCGCCGGTTTTGGATCCCACAATCGGTGCGATCGAAGATTCTCGGTTCTGATTTGCTGCTACCCCCCGCAGGCGGTCGGACTGTTTTGCAAAGATGAATGAGCTTTCGTAGGAAAAATGACTGTTTGGCCTTTTTGAGATGCGGATGAAGCAGTACCCTTCTGTGTGCGAGCATTTTTCTCGCACAGTAGCGGAAAGTGTAGCGTTTGCATACACCCCGATACACCCCAATACACCCCGGTTCGCGAGTGATAAAACATTATCCGACGTCGGAAATCACGCTGTCCGCAACGGTTCGCTGCCATCGCACAACATCAACACTGATTGAGCGGCACGAGGCCGTATGTGGCTCTAATACTTGGGACATTATTGTAGATTTTTTTTAACCTGACTCATGCCTGAGTAATGCATAAATGAAATATCGAAAAACACATCGTTTGATTTGAAATTAGTTTATACATATGACAAACATGTTCTTGTTTTCTTACATGTTGAAAAAAAAATATTTCAGCTTGACCTTCAATTATCCCTTAACAATAGTTGCAGGCTACAACTATAACTAACTATATTTAAACAATCAGTGCATTTAATACTAAATCAGCCAAAATCAGCTAACCGCTCAGCGACCGCTATGCGTAGGTCATAGAGAGTTCCCCAGCAGTAATTGTGCGACGCGTTACGTGAAACTGATACGTGTTACAAGTGAAACAATTCCGTAACGCATGTCGAAATATTTCCATAACGGTTCTGAAATCATTCCGAATTCTTTCATATACAAACGAAATGATCAAATGCTGTTAAAATTCGTTAAATATTTTCGTTGAGTTTTATTATTCGTTCAAATTCAGTGGATGAAAGAAAGCAAATCTTAACGAATTTGCTTACTCTTTCTTTCATACGGGTTAAACAGAAGGTAATAGCGTTGGCGCGTGCAGAGTTCCACAGAAGTGGAATATATAATATATAATAGTCCACAAAAGTTTTCATGGTTTCTGTTGTTGCCCCGACTTTTGATAAGTTTTCCCTGGAGTTACATAGCAAAGCCAAAAACCGGTCATTACACTGCGACCACCTCCATACAAAAAAATATATTGGAACTCCACTATAACCTAAGATTGCAGTATGGCTGATTGGGTAGTCTATAGTTGTTTAAATAAACCTACTAAGCGATGTTTCGACATGCTTTTAAACTAGTGTTCATGAATGAGAAGCAGTTTTGCAAATAAAGCGGTTATTTAACTCGTCTTAACAATCCACTAGCAGATGCAAAAATCGGCCTCCCTGTAAAACACTTTATTATCCTACAAGCTACACGTTTTCAATTTTCAGCGAGTACACAGTATAATAGCTTTGCATATTGCATACCACGATTTGCGCCCCAACGTATGCAATCCGCGTTCCTTATATTCAGCAAATGACAGCTGAACAGCTACTTGGGCGAACTGTCAAGTTTGCTGACCAGCAAGAAACACGCCGTGAACTTTATTTACAAACAAACAGATACCGAAACACTGTTTGCGTATTTTTCGGTAATGGGATTCAGTTTTTTTTCTTAAAATTAGTTTAAAAGTTTCTTACTAAAACTTAATAAATAGTAAATATTTGTTAGACGTATTCCAATCTCTCTGCACATAAATGTTTCGGGCAATCTTTAGCGAGTATTTGACTGTGTAATTAAATAAGTGAACTAAACTAGAACCATTTTGTTAGAACTGATATTTGCACAAACATTATATTGAATATTATAAAAAGTTTTTGCTAGTCTTCTAACATCAACGGTGATATCTCCACTGACAGTACTATCCTTATCGATTCGCGACTGCTTTTTCACTTGCATCACGTCTTATCACCACCGTAAACCACAGGTTCAAAGTTCACCAACACCAAGTGGCCAATTTGGAGAAAATGCTACGCACGATTACTGGCAGTGCTGCACTCACACACACCATCCGAATGACGATGGATCGCCAACTATGCACCCAAATTGCCGCCAAGCGACTGACTGGAAAGGTTGCCATCGTAACCGCTTCAACGGAAGGGTAACTATGTCGCCCAAATCACATTGTTAGCTACCGGCTAAACTAGTTTTGCTCTTGATTTCCCGTTACAGAATCGGTTTCGCCATTGCCGAGCGTCTCGGGCAGGAAGGTGCAAAGGTGGTCGTTAGCAGTCGCAAGCAGCAAAATGTTGACCGTGCCGTGAGCGATCTGCGCAACGCTGGTGTCGAAGTGTCCGGCATCAAGTGTCACGTAGCGAACAGCGCCGACCGGAAGGCATTATTCGAACATGCGGCGCAGAAATTCGGTGACATCGACATCCTCGTCTCGAATGCGGCCGTCAATCCGGAAGTGGGCGGTGTGCTTGAATGCAGCGAATCGGCCTGGGACAAGATATTCGAGGTGAATCTGAAGTGTTCGTATCTGCTGGCCAAGGAATCGCTCCCGTTCTTGCGGCAGCGCAAGGGAGGCAGCATCGTGTTCATTTCGTCCATCGCCGGCTTTCAACCGTTCAACCTGCTCGGTGCTTATTCCGTGAGCAAGACGGCACTTTTCGGATTGACGAAAGCGGCCAGCCAGGATCTGGCAGCGGAAAACATTCGCGTGAACTGTATTGCACCCGGCGTGGTGCAGACGAAGTTTGCGGGAGCGGTAAGCCTTTTGGTAGAGTTGCGTTTTATGAACAAATTTTAATTGAATATCTTTTTTTCTAGCTACAAGAATCAGATGCCGCCAAAGAGGAAACACTCTCACGCATTCCGATGGGTCGTATTGCACAGCCAAAGGAAATTTCCGGCGTTTGCGCATTCCTCGTATCAGATGATGCGAGCTACATTACTGGTGAAACGATTGTAGCATCCGGAGGCATGGCTTCTCGGCTGTAAAAAATCACAAAAAATCGACGAAATTTGTTGTCTTCCAAGCGCGCTTTTTTATATTGGGTCTTTAAGGTCTAGCTGTTTACATGGCACTTAGGTGGTAGGAAGTTCTACTTCATTCGTTAAAACGTTCGCTTTATTTGTTACAAAAAATCCAATAAAAATGCCTCAAACGGAACGATACACATTGTTTTCTATCCCACCATCGTGCGCTTGCGACCGCGGGCACGTACCTCTTCAAACTTAGCGATGGTTTCTTCGCAACGGTTGGTGTTGTGCACACGATACGTCTCCAGTATCATCCCGAACAGTTCCGGCAGCTGACTATGGGCGCTCAGTATCGCCCGCTCGAGCACGTACAAATCGACACCCTTGTTCTCCACATTGTCACTGAAATGTGACAATCCGAAATCGATCGTTACCAACCGGTACGGCCATTCGGTGCCATTCGCCTCAGCTGCACTTTTCTCGACGGGATCCAATAGCACATTCGATGTGGTCAGGTCACCGTGTACGAGGTTGTTCCGATGCAGCACACCGACCATACGACCAATCTCTTCCGCAAGCTTCTTTAGCAGGGGCGATTCCGATGCGCGGCATCCGGCAACCGTTTGCTCGTCGATAAATTCTTTCGCCGTTTTACTCTGCTGAAGGTATTCCATGAAAATTTTACGACCCTCTAGATCCACACCGTACAATTCCGGTGTGGACAGACCGGCCGCCGCACATCGTTGGAAGGCTTTCTGTTCCGCCTTAATGCGCTGTCTGGTCAGCTGGCGATCAAGTGCCGGATGGCGATATTTCTTCTCGAAACGTTCCTTCACTAAACACCGTTTGCCCTTGTAGGTACCGATATACAGTTTTCCCTCCGCGCCTTGTTTTAGAAGCTCCATTTAGTATTTTTCCAATTTTCTGCTTCAATTTTTCGCACTTGATTACGAATAATGTTTTGACAGTTCAATGCGTCCAAGTCGATCCTTGAACTTTCAAACATAAACTCACAAACTTATTGCCTCGAAATGTTTATTTTATGTGTCGCTATTTAAGTTTGAATATTAAATATTTCTAGGAATGCTCATAAGAAGCTTCACACATGCGAGCTAGTAAGCCGGACATCTGCAGTAGTGAGTTAAGTCCATCGACAATCTTCATATGCGTTTCACCAATCTCTCGGATGAAGTACAGCTTCAACTTTTCGTTCATGTCCATACGCCGGCAGACGCGGAATATGTTCCCTATGATGTCCTCCGCCGCATACCCAAGTCCCCACAGTTTGCTCATGATCTTGTACGCCTTGTGGATGTCGCCTTTGACGCAGTGCTGCAGCATGTCCTGTACAAGCAGCGGATGCGGTTCGTCGCACACCTTGAACACGTTCGCACCGCTAATGTGACCAAATCCGTTCGCCGTTGATTGTAGATTGTTCAGTGCCTGCCGCATGTCGCCCTGCGCTGTAAATACGATCGCTTCGAGTCCATCCTCGTCGTAGCTGAGGATCTCGCGCTGACAGACTTCCACCACCTTCGCCAGCACTTGTGCGTCAGAAAGCTTCGAGAAACGTAACATCGCACATCGCGACTGTATTGGCTCGATGATCTTTTCGCTAGTGTTGCATGCCAACGCAAAGCGGGTTGTGTTGCTGTAGATTTCCATGGTCCGGCGTAGCGCCTGCTGAGCACCTTCCGTCATGCTGTCCGCCTCATCAAGAATCACGATCTTGTGACGCCCGCGTGGCAGCGTTACCTTTTGCTGGGCAAACATCTTGATCTTACTACGTACCACATCGATACCACGCTCGTTTGAGGCATTCAGCTCAAGCACGGCCTCTCGGAAATTCGGACCAAGCAGGATGCGGGCCAGACAAAGGATAGTCGTAGTTTTACCCACTCCCGGTGGACCCTGCAGATGGAAAATTTGAGTTCAGAACGTTTCCTGGCATGGGGGACAGTCGGTCGAACAAACCGCAATGATAATGTTGGGGGCATTTCCTTGCGAGGCAAATATTCCCAATCGTGCCACCGTCTCCTCATTGCCGACAATTTCTTCAAAGCGCTGTGGGCGATATTTTTCTATCCTGCAGAATAGAAAGTTTCACATGAGTCCCGCATTTTTTGGGATCGTTTGATCCATGTTCCGGCTACGTACCAAGGAAGATTTTTCTTTTTGCCCTCTGCTTCCTTCGATGCCACGGGTGTCGCCGAGGTAGATGCTACTTCTTCCGGCATGGTTTATTATATTTAGGAATAAATATGCGTGATTATTAGTAAAATCCGTTCAACAATATGTATCGAAACAAATCCAGACCGCTCGGTGTTTTGGCGCGCACTTGCTGTTTTGACATTCGTGTCACTGTGGTTGCTGAGAGGACAACTCTGTTTGAAACAAATTCGTGTTTATTTGTATAAAATAATGTCAAAATGTATTTGTTTTTATCGCAATATGGACAGTATTTACCATGGAATAATTTAAAGTGGTTCATATGAATTACAGCTGCTTTTAAGAATTGCAAAGATTAAAAAACTGTTTCAAATTCAATGTTTATTTGTCAGCCGCCCGCTGTCCGTGTCAAAACGCGAAGTTTACCGAGCACTGACAGCTGTACCGAAGATTGACATCCAAGAGAAAAAAGATCGAGAAGCAGAAGAAGACCAGCATGAAAACGGCAAATGTTTAGATAATTTTTCACTCGCTTTTTTTCCTCCGGAAAATCCACCTCAAAGCAAATATCGTTTTCCTTACTGTTTGCCGACGATTCTGAACAAACCGTCGGGGCCTCCAGTCGACGGGAAGTGGCAAATGTAAAGTGGTTTTCAAGCATCTAGCAAGTGTGTTGTTTGTGTGCTACGCCGAAGACGGCGTGCTGCGCGTGAAAGAAAAATCAGTGCCCCGTTTGGAAGAAAAATGAGCATTGTGGATGCTGCGTGAATAAGTTGAATGAAAATTGTGCTAAAAGTGCGTGGAAGGAATGTCGCGCGGCGGAAAAGTGGTGTGAAAATTGTGATAAGTATTAGCGAAATGTGTTGAGGAAATTGTCTGTGTCAATACCGTAATTGTACATAGCGCGACAGAAAAGAAAGCAGCTGCAGCAGCATCCTTCCACCTCATCAGCGTCAACCGTGGCAGGACATACGTTCCTCGAGGCGCACCGATATAAATCTGGAGTTTACTGCGCGCCGAAAAGGTAAAAGGGCACTTTTGAAGGATTGCTAGAGAAGCGTCACGTGCATCACGAGCCACGGGCATTTTTCTTCGCACGAAAAATCTGGCACGTTCCATATTGCGACTCGGATCCGGCTGAGGAAGGGTTTTTTTACCGTTACGCCAAAGAAAATTGTGGATTTACACCAAACTCTCGTAAAAAAACCCCGAGAAGGTCATCCTGCGATGGCATGGTAAAAGGGGAAACGAAACTATCGCGGGCTTGTTGCTGGCTGTGTCTAGGGAAGGGTGCGACAGATGTGTAACACACACGCACGCATGCACGCCGAAGGAGCTGGCGTATCGATCGTTATTTCATTCATGCTCCGAAAGGACCCGAGTCTTTTTTTTTCTCGCCGCTCCGTTCCTTCTCCTTGAGCGGAACCGAAGCAGTGGCAGCTTGTTGCATGTCCTTTCTTGCGCGGCGCAAGCTTCGCAAGGTCGAAAGTGCACGCAGTAGTCGCTGCGAACAGCTGATCCGTTTGCTGCTTGGAAAGCGACCATTGTTTCAAGCATCGCAGCAGGCAGTTCGCATATGCTGGCTGTTGTGTGCTGCGATGCTGATTATTTTTTAACTTAAATAACGTAATAACGTTTCATCTTATTTTTGTTTGTCCATTTTCAGAAGCGTCCCAACGAATTCTACTCATACCGTGACCGTGGTGCTCGAATCAACGTGACTTATCGCCGTGCATCACGTGTGGCAGTAGCAGTTGACTTACTCAAGCGTACAGTGCCCCGAAAAGCAGGTTATCCGTCGTAGAGCGGAAAACAGACACACACACACACACATTCATCATGCACGGACACATGCAACCACAGCAGCATCCGGGGATGCATCCTGCCCATCAGCCGCCGCCGCATCTAACGCATCTAACCAGCCTGCAGCCCCACAACATGCAGCGTGACCATCCGGCCAATAGGTGAGCCATCGGCGTTTGAAATTCGCCTCAAATTCGTGGTGCAAAAAGAAATCGAATCTTAATTAATATATACAGACCGCTGATATTTGCTGCTTCGCAATACCGAAGCGGTTGGGTTCATTATAAGCAATAACAGGAGAGGATATTAGAATGAAATCTTTAAAAATGAAAGTTTCTACCCGTACAATGTATAGGACGCTTATAATAAAATGCCATTTTCTCGCGCATTCTCATAACCGACGCATTTGTAATGATGCTGCGCGGTATACAAACGGTTCTAACCGGGCATTTACCGTTTATGTGACTCCAGAGCGGTGCCGGTTTTCTCTTTTTGCTCCATGTCCATCTGGTGACAGACAGCTTTTCCGAGAGTTGAAAATAAAAACACACACACAAAAACTCAGGAATGCGTGCAGACAGTGCAATCCCCATTGTATTGTATTACATTTGCTCTCCGCTCCTCATCCCACTCTCTCTCTCTCTCTCTCTCTCTCTCTCTCTCTCTCTCTCTCTCTTTCACACTTTCGCGCGACAATTTGATGCTAGCAGCTTGCGATTTTAATGTTTCAATTCCCTGGGCTTTTGTCTTTCATATTGTCTGCCGTTTTTATTTTTTTTTTTCGCGACCATCACCGGTGTCCGCCGTTGTGACGTGCACAGGAGGTCAAAGTTGGCAGTGCGTTTCCCCCAACACAAAATAGCTCGATTTTTGCAAAAGCAAACGAAACGCACACACAAACAACGCAGATGCAACAATTTCGCTGCGCGGTTAAGCAAATTCCGGACGGCGGGCGGTAAATCGAATGGTGTAAAATCGATAATTTGTTCGTTTGCGGAATGCTTCATCCACACTGACTAGGTGCGTGGGTGTACTTTGTGTGCATGTGTTTGTATTTAATAGTTTCAAACGCATTTTCCCATCTGTCTCCTGTAGCGGAACTTTTGTCGATATGATAATTTAATTTGTCCTCTGCCATGCTTGCTTTCAATGCTGGTCAACAAGCTATTGCTGCCTGGAATTTTAATATTAAATTAATTTATAATCACTTGTTTAAAAAATGTGAACGATATTTTCGAAAAAGGTTTCCATTGTTGTATTAAAAGACATTTGGCACCAATCGAAGTAGTCCTAGGAAAAAAGTTTAGTGACAGATTGGACGAGCTGGCATGCTTTGTCGGGTTGCTCGACTTCTTTGGAAAATTTCGAGCTAATTTTATTTTATTTTTAATTTTATTAATTTTCATAGCGTATTATTCGTAAACAATTTTGCCTTTTTTATTTATACTTTTTTTTGCAAAAATCTGTATCTAAATAAATAATTCAACTTGCTTACGTGTGTCACATCTTTGATACGGCGCCATGTCTCACCGTGTACACCTTCCTACGTGAGCCAAATTCCTGAGATAACTGATTTCACGTTATTCTTCTTATGATTGCACTGCTCGCCAGCACCAGCTGGTACGGGTTGTGTGGCGTCCGAAGGAATGCCATACACTTCACCACGAGCTGAGCAATTTATGCTAGCGCGCTTCTTGACTATCGCGTTGCGTGCAGGCAAATGCAACCGTTCTGATAGTTCCCTGGCCTTCCTTCCCTAGTGCGAGCTACTGTTCGGTTCCAATTTTTGTGTCACTTCATTCATAAACATGAGGCAGTTAAGTAAAAGCAGAAAAGGGGGTTTCAAAGGAAGTGCTTTAAAAAAAATATATATACATAAAAACTCAAAAAGAAACATTGAAAGCCAGGAGACAAACGATAACGATGCGCGTGAGAGGCGCGGAAGGGAGAGGCAGCTACCCATATTTCGGTAGCTCCGCGATATGATAGGATGTTGATGTACGAATAAAATAAATTACACACACTAGAAGCGCACTAGAATGTTGCAGCAAATGCACACGGGAAGCCAGCAGGAAACCATCAAATGCAGGCGCACCCCTCCGGCTGGATGACTGGACGCCAATAAAAACTGCAATGAAATGCATATTTTGTAGCACAAATGCAAAAAAATAAAAGGAAAGCAGATGCAAGGGCCACAACAGAGCGCGAACGAGAGGCAAAGAAAGGGAGAAGGGCAAAAAGATCAATCACACGTCTCGCCTGCCGCGTGCATGCAATCGGAGGGGAGGGGAAAAATTCGCAAAGAGTGCAAAATAATATGCGGCTTAATGCTGAGTTGCGCCACGTACACATGTATCCTTCCCGGTGGCAGACGCAAAAATATCGTCCAGGTAATAATGTGGTGATGGGCGGAGGTTGTTCCCATTTTTTTTGTCGGTCCATTTTCGCCGCCATCTCAGCGCGCTACAGTGACAGGCGCGTTTGTAGCAAGCCATGGGATTTTTTTTTCTCGCTGGATAAAATGTAAAATCTTCATTGGTTGATTGATTAAGGCATTGATAAATTTTCTTTATTTTTACAGGAAAGTAGAAGAGATGAAGAGATATACAGTTTTGAAAATTAACTTACTGCGATTCAATTCCTTGCCAGTTAATTTCGGACTCGATCTCAAACTTCGTACCACTCCGATTCGAACTCGGATTGGATTGAAATTATTATCGAAAATTGGGCAGCGGGACTGTTTGTGAGCTGAAATGTGTATTTTTACTTGAATAAAAAAAAATGTTTTTTAATATTTTTAGGCAAATGGCTTGAAGCACATTGTGTCACATGTACAGAAGCGAGGATAATAGTGCGCACTACGATTCCCGACCGGTGACCACGGCAACCCGGACGACGATGGCCGCATGAAATGGCCACCAGAACCAGGTGGCACTGGAAGGGGTGCCTCGCGTTTCTTCCCCCTACTCGCTGCACGCTTTGCCGAGGCGGTGCATGTGCACCGATAGATGCAATTATTTGCATAAACAAGGGAAAAGTTAAGAGAGGATTAAATTGCGCTCGGCCGCGACCGTGGACTTTGTTTGCCCCGGTGTACCGAAAGTGCCGTCGGACGAGAAGCGCATTGTTGCAGCGATCGTAATAATGGCTCCCGGGTGGAAAAAAGGAAATCCTTTTCGGGTGCCTATTATGCTGCCCGTACTCGTACCTTCGTTTATAATTGGAGACGTGGTGAAGCCGACGTTGGTGAGCATCGGTGTGTGCAGATAATGGCAATTAAACCTGACCGGACATTGGTACGGAGAGGGGGGGGATCCCTTTTTGGCAGAAGCTGGCGCAAATTACATGGCGTATCATCCGCGTGTGCGGTGCGTGATCTTCCGGGCAGCAATTGTTGCGCCGCTGACAGGACGAGATCAATTTGTTATCCTTTTTTCAACAAATAGACACACACACTCAGTGTTTCTCAATTGATGAAGAAAGGTATTTTGCTATCTTTTCTCCCTTGGACGTATCCTATACAATTTATTTTGCGGATGTTGAGGATGATTTTCGTCATAAAACGGTGCTGCGGTGCTTTGCATGCGTAATTACATTGTCTTTCTAAGCAATTCTAAGCAATCTAAGCATGTAATCTAATCAATTTAAATTACACAGTGAAGAGTAACACATCAAAATATTTCTTTTGGCGCTTATGAAAAATGAAACTTTTTGCAGTACATTTATTAAAAGCCTCTTTTCCAGTCGCTTGTAATAAAGTAAAGAAGAAGAACTTTACTTTTGGCAATATTCTCATTTCCAACCCCTTTTATTGCTCGATCCCTTCTGCGTGTGTGCCCAACGCGCAAATGGACAAAACAATGGGGCAAAACACTTAAAAGTGCGCGGCACTTACCTCATAAGACGATGAAAATATTATTGCCCGGTCGAGAGGCGAGCAGGAAGAAGTGGAGCGCAAAAAAAAACAGACACGAAAACATACGCACACACACACACACACACACCGACAGCGAAATGCTAATGCGTCGAGTTTCCCGACGACGCGAGGATCTTTAAATATGGCCGCGACCAAACCGGTTTCCCGGTGCCCGGTTCGCCTTTTTTGTTTTAGTATATGGTGTGAATAATTAAAGTTGTACAGTTTTCTTCGATAGTTTTCGCTGAGAAAAAAAAGCGGAAACTCCGTCCACCGGAAACGGTGCTGCCTTCGGACGTCTCAGCGGGCATCAGCGCGGAAGAAACTCGCAGCAAATTCCCAAATCTCGCGCTGCCGGTGTGTCAGATTTCGGTAGCCCAGCGGGATCTCGACCGAACTGTCCCATTATTTATTTGTTTTATTCAGTAAATGGTCGTAAATCCTTTTCTCACCTCACCAGCCTGACGACACAATACTGGTCCGTCCAGTTATTCGGTTTTTTTTATTCTGTTTGTTGGTTCCTTTTTCTTCGTCTCGTCTCATCTCTGCTAACCAGGATCGCTCGCCAAGGCGTCCTTATAACCCTTCAGTTTATTTCACTCTCTCTCTCACACACACACACACGCACACGCGCACACTCGCAAATACACACATCTACACACCCAGACAGGATCGGAAAGGAAGTCGTCAGGTTTTCAAGAACGCGACGCATCCGAATGAATTATATTTCATTTCGGGCGCTTCCAAAGGGTGCTAGATCTCGCAAGGGCTCCCGGCAAAAAAGGGGTGCTTGGGCACCCGAAGGAGTAAGATATCGTTGTGCGCCGTGGCGAAAAGAGATACGCGAACGACGTACGCGACGGGAGACCGAAACGGAGGCAGTTGACAGTACGGTTCATATTAATAATATATGACACAGTGTGTAAATAGGGTAAATCAGATTGCGGTTACTAGATCGGTTGTGTCACCGCGACGAAGCGACGGCAGCAATGTGCTGGAAACGAGTGCTCACGTGTGTGTTTGTGTGAGGTGAGGAGACTGTTGACGGACGAAGTAGCATTAGCGTGGATTGTGGAACCACCGCACACGTCGCTCGCGCAGAACGGACATTTCTGTTCCCTTCGTCGGTGGCGCACAACACGTGGCGCCAGTTCGCTGTCGAAGACGATCGCGGAAAGGACCGAAACGTGTCACGATGCTGCCGGATGGCAGACACTATCGGAAATCGGTGGCCAGCGCAGCGATCGTGCCGTACCAGCGCTACCATCCACACCATCGCCTACCCTTGGACTCGATCCGTTCGCTCCAGCGGCTCATCCACCACTACCGGCGCTTTTCCCGGGGCACCGCCACGAAGGAGCTGGTACTGCCGGCCGCATTTTTCACCACCACTAACGCCCACTTTTCCCACTGCTTCTATCCGTTTCCTTACAGACTGAACCAGGCACCGCGCCATCATCATCCACGTGGCGGCGGCGGCGTCGGCGGTGGCGGCGTGGTGGACCATTCGCAGCCGGCGCCGCACCTTTCGATGCAGGTACCACCGCCACCACCACCGACACACCAGGCGCAGAATGCGCGCAAGGGCTACTACGGTCTGCCGCATCCCGGTGCCGGTATGCCCAAGGCGCTACCGATGACCTCGCCACACTTACACCCACCGCCACCACCGCACCAACAGCAGCAGCAGCAGCAGCAGCAGCAGCCGCCACCACCGCAGCAGCAGCAGCAGCAACAGCAGCCCCACCTGAATCCGATGTCGGTCGTCGGCGGGAAGTGTCCGCCACCGCTGCCTTACGGTGCGGCTAACGGTGGGCCACCCGGTATGGGACAGCATCATCAGCCGGCGCCCGTCACAGGCACACACCACCCGGTGACGATGCAGGCACCGCCACCGATACCGGTCGTATCGGCGGCGACACCGGCCGGCACGAAAACACGCCACATCCCATCGAACACGGACCGTACGTATCTGAGGCAGAGAGGGAGTGTTTATTCAGCGCGGTGCAGTGTGTGGTGATCGTGAAATAGAATAATATGTGATAAAAAAGTAAGCCTTGGAGCAGAAAAAAGCAAAGTTAAATGAATCGAAATTAACAGGAGTATCAAACCACATCACATCACAAGTTCAATCGAGTAGGCCCGAAATAAGGCCAACTTACAGGGAGGAAATTCCTTGAGATAAAAAATGTCAGTCAGTGCAAATAGGCACTGATAATACGGCTACAGGTAGCCGTAGATACAGTTTGATTTAAAAAAAAATGAATCGAAATCATTTAAAGTGCAAAGTTTAATTATACTACCTACATCGATCTAGTATTTTTTAAATTAATTTTTGAAGCTTTGTTGCCACTCCTTAATCTGTGCTTCTGCTTGCCTAAACGATAGACCCTTTGCTAATGTCTTACCCAATCGAAGAATATGTCATGAAAAACCTCATAAAGCAAGCCTTGGAGCAGAAAACAGAAAAGTTAAATGAATCGGAATCATTTCATGTGAAAAGTTTAATTATGCTTCATCGATTCAGTATTTTTTAAATTAATTGTTGAAGCTTTATTGTCACTCGCTTATCTGTGCTTCTGCTTGCCTAAACGATAGACCCTCTGCTAATGTCTTACCCAATCGAATAATGTGTCATGAAAAAGCTCACAAAGTAAGCCTTGGAGCAGAAAAAAGCAAAGTTAAATGAATCGGAAACCTTTCATGTACAAAGTTTATTTGTGCTACATCGATTCAGTATTTTTTTTAAATTAATTGTTGAAGCTTTATTGCCACTCCCTAATCTGTGCTTCTGCTTGCCTAAACGATAGACCCTCTGCTAATGTCTTACCCATCCGTTATGTTCCAGATAAAATCCACCATCACGGCCATAGTGTGCTGCAGACGAATGGAACCGGTGGTCCCGGTCCGAAGGGGATAGTAAACCATCACCAGACGAATCATGCCGTGCTGGGGATGGACAAGACGAAAGTGTCGGGCGGCAATGGTCCCAGTGTTGGCAATCGGCATCACCACAATCACCACCACATTCAGCATCAGCAGCATCAGCAGCAGCATATCGTTCCGAAGCCAAACGATGCACCACTGCCGAAGGAATCGCCTGCCGTGATACCGGTGACGGTGGTGAGTACGGCACCGTCCGTCGCACCGACGTTACCGAGCCATCAACAGCAGCACGAGCTACCACCGGCACCCAGCACTGGTACCATTACTACCGCCGCGAACGGTGGAGCATCCTCTGCGGCGTCCACGTCCGAAACCGTGCGGGACGCAGCGGCACCGGCAGCGGCAGCATCGAGCGGCGACGAAGCGCTAGAAGCCTTGGCAAACATTAAGGAGAAAACGACGATGTGTTTAGTTAACGAGCTCGCGCGGTACAACAAGATCCAGCATCAGTACCGCCTGACGGGGGAGGCCGGTCCGGCGCACAAGAAACACTTCACCGTGACGCTCAAGCTCGGCGACGAGGAGTACACGGCGGAGGGGGCGAGCATCAAGAAGGCGCAGCACAAGGCGGCGGGCGATGCGATCGCGGCGACGAAGTACAAGCACCCGCCGGCCCGCACGAACCGGCGCACCAAAACCGGCACCAAGGGCAACGTGAGCAGCTTCACGCCGACGGTCGAGCTGAACGCGCTCGCGATGAAGCGCGGCGAGCCGACGTTTTACCAGGTGAAGGCGGTCCCGGTGCCGGTGTCGAAGTATGGCGGTGGCGGTGGTGGTGGTGGGGGTGTGGCATCCGCACCGCCCGGTGGACGACGTTCGGTGGAAGATAAGTCCGGTGTACCACCACCGGGCGTTGGCCACCATCCGCAACAGCAGCCACCACCGCCCGGCTACTGGTGCCGTGCGAATGGTCCGCATGGCGGGGGGATTGCGGCTGGTGTTGGCGGACGTGGAGGCATGGGTGGATTTCATCCGGGACACCAGCAGCAGCAGCATCAGCAGCAGCATCATCATCACGGTCACCATGTGCGCGATGAACACGCGAATCGGCACCATGGCGCGCAGCACAACTATCACCATCACGATGGGGGTGGTAGAGGTGGTGGCGCCGGTGGCGGCTACCATCACGGTGACCCCGCACTGCAGCCGCTGGTGGCTGTGCACGAGTTCTACAAGGCGGTGCTGCGCGTCGGCGAACGTACGTTCCTCGGCGAGGGACACACGCCGCAAGCGGCCCGTCACGATGCGGCCGCCCGCGCCCTGGAGGTGCTGAAACCGCTCACGGCCGACGCGGCCGACGGTGGCAAGGCGAAACACGGCGACGGTCTCGCCAACGGGGACGCGTCGTCCACCGGGGACGGTAGCGCCCCGTCGGACGATCCGAACGCCGAGCTCAAGTCGCCGATCTCGCTCGTCCACGAGATCGCCGTCCAGCGCAGTCTCTCCGTCGTGTTCGAGGTGATCAGCGAGAAGGGCCCACCGCACATGACGGTGTTCGTGACGCAGTGCAAGGTCGGCACGATCGTGACCGAGGGCGAGGGTACGGGCAAAAAGCTGTCGAAAAAGCGTGCCGCCGAGCGGATGCTCGAGGAGCTGCGCAAGCTGCAGAAAGCCGAACAGGCGGCATACGCAGCGAGCAACGGCGGATCGTCTCCATCCGCCTCGGTCTCCTCCTCCGCCTGGCCGGACGGTGGTACCCCGTCCGCCACCCCGTCGGCCGCCGAAAAGCGCAAATCCAACCCGAAGACGGCGTCGCCGGGTGCGGTAGGGGTGGACGGGGTGGCCACCGCGAAGAAGAAGGCACGCAATCTCATCAAGGAACGGTCGGCGGCCGACGTGCCGGAGAAGGAAAATCCCATCTCCCGGCTGATGCAGATCCAGCAGGCGCGCAAGGAGAAGCAACCGGTGTACACGCTGGTGGAGAACGATCGACCGAGCGTGGGCCGGCGCCGACAGTTCACGATGGAGGTGGCTGCCAGCGGCTGTCAGGCGACCGGCGTCGGCATGACGAAGAAGGCCGCCAAATGGAATGCGGCCGAAGCGCTGCTGATCGAGCTGGGTTACGCAACGCCCGAACCGAAAGGCTCCCCGGCGGCGGCGGCGGCGGCGGCGGCGGCGACGACTGAAAACAAGGAAAACCAGTCCGGTGCCGCAAACGATTCGTCCCCGTCGGGTGGGAAGCGACCGCGGAAGGTGCGCTTCCAGGGTGAATCAGCGCAAGCGGCCGCTCCGAACGCGCTGACGAACGGTGTGAATCAAGGTGAGAGTTGTTGGGGGAGGGTTTTTATATCCTTCTTTTATTTTTGCGATGAAGTCAAAATTAAACTGAGATACGAAATTTGTTTCCAGGCAAGGGTGAGACTTCGAACGATTCGATGAACGACAGCATTGGCTCGAATGATAGTGCGGGCACGAACAGTTCCGGTGTGTCGAGTGCGTCGTCCGCCGCACCGAAGGCCGATATTGGTGCGAAAAAGGAGCAACTGATGTATCTAGCGCAGTTGTTGAAGTTCGAGGTAAGCGACGGCTCCTAACTTCAATCCTGATCCTGACAATCAATCAACACAACGTTCAATTTTCCAACCCACTTTTTCCAGGTACAATTCTCCGACTTCCCGAAGGGTAACCACGGCGAATATCTGACCCTGGTGATCCTCTCGACCGAACCACCGCAGCTGTGCCACGGTAACGGTGCAAGCCTGCAGGAATCGCACGACGAGGCGGCCCGCGGTGCCCTCGAGATGCTGTCCAAGATCGGGCTGGACAACGTGAAACCGAAGGCTGCGGCGAGCAGCACCAACAACGCCGCCCCACCGGACGATGCCATCCAAAGTCCTGCGCCGGCGGTTTCAGTAACCAATGCCGTGGCACCGAACGGCAAGTAAGAAACTGTGCGAAGTTCGCGTGAGTACTTCCACCACCAGCAAGGCAGAAGGGGGGCGGGAGAGAGAGAGAGAGAGAGAGAGAGAGAGAGAGAGAGCGAGAAAGAGGAATGGTTGAGTGAGTGTCTCTAGGTGTGTCGGTGTCAGTTGTCTAGCAGTGTAATCGTTATCCTTGTTAACTGAACGGAGCCAAGAACGAGATAGAGAGAGAGAGAGAGAGAGAGAGAGAGCGTGGCGTGGTGGGAGAAAGAAGAGCAAGCACAAGAAGCGGACTTAACAGCAAGCAAAAACGAGGCAGGGATGTACGGTGGATGCGGGAGGAGGGAAGGCCCGATTTCCCGATCGATCCACCCATTCAAAACCTCCCACCTTCTTCTTCTTCGTTGCGTTTTGTTTATTTGTTACGTTTTACGTTTGATTTTTTGTCAAAACATTTGCTATTTTTCTATGCCCCAATATTGTGTGCCTCCTCCTCCCGGTGTTCGCTTTACCGGCACGGTGGAGCAGGAGGGTGGAGGAGGGCGAAAACGATCGCACAGAATGCTGCCAGCTTTTTTTGCATTTGCTACCCTACAGCTGTCCTGTTGGACAGCACAGCATAGGCAGCATAATTTAACAAAGCTACAGCGCTGTGTGCGAAGACGTGCGTCGAGGAGAACGCGTGTTGGCGCGTACGGTGGCTTCTAAACACACACACACACATACGAACAAAAAAAAAGAAAAAAAGGAAGCAACGTGCGATCCACCGTAGAATTGATTACCATTTACCTAAGTGAAGAGTTTGGGAACGTCTACTACTACCACCAGCTTTCCGAATGGGTGTGCTAAACTCGGAAGTGAGACGAACTGAACGAATAAGGCAAAAACAAAACAACAACAGCAACAACTGCAGCGAATCGAGTGAAAAGTTAAGATGTGCATGAAGGTTCTTGAATAAGCAGCGTAATTGTGTAGGCCGATAGTGTTTTCATTGATAATTTAGAAACAGGCGACCAGGGAAGCTGAATTGGAGTTGATTCTTGATCGCTGACTAGCGCTGACCAAACCGGTCGGTAATGTTTCCACTACCGGCCCGAGCGGCTGCAAACCCTAGTCAGCGGATCAATGATTATTTGCTTGCGATACATATATAATACTCTGCGCCACGCCCGTGCGTGTGACTCTTAATGTGGCGTAGCGGTAGTAGGTAGTATTCGTAGTTTGTGTATTCCGTTTTGATAACCTTCATCATACTGCTTTTCATCAAGCGTGCAGCGACGTAGAGGAATGCAGTAAAATCCCGAACATCAATATTCGAAAGCGAGGAAGGCAGGCGCTCCTGGTGGAGATCGAGATTTTACTAGATTCTGACGCGTTGTGCGCGCATCGCGGTGGTGCCGCCCCCCTAACTAACCCCGTGCGGAGGTGGACCCGGGGCGAGCGCTTGGACGGCGGCTCCTTCCCGGGGGAGAAGAAAGTGCGTGTTAGAAGTGCGGCAGCAAACGCTTCGCCCCTCCCCGGTCGAAGGTGGTGTCGGTCGAACTCGTCGGTTTACTCGCCGGGAATGGGTCGGTACGCGGTACCACATAAACTTAAGTGTGTTTCTGCTAGTGTTCGTAACGGCAAACTGTATCTGTAATCTGTGTAAGAAATGTATTTTCTTTTTTCACTACTCACCCGAACCGGTCCTGTGTCCTGTGCGCGCGGCCAGGACACGATACCAACTACACATTTCCATTACTACCATATCTAAGCAATAGTGTTGTCTCAATCTCAATCTTATCAAACCGAGCAAAATACGTGCATGACATGACAGGATAGAAAGGGAACATTTTGGTTTACTTTCGGTAAACACATTTGAAAAGCAGAACCAAACCAACCACATACAATACCGATGCCTCCTAATCGGCCAAACGATTTTCTTCAATTGGTAAACGGCACCTCGAGGAAAAAAAAGAAGAGAAAATTACATCCTCTACCCGTTTGCGAAACACACCACACATTTTCTTTAAGATCGAACGTTTACAATACATCACAATTTAGGAAAACTCCCATTATTAGGCATATGGTAATTGATGTGTGCATGAATGAGGAAGGACGACAATGATTTAGGGATTCAGAGCGGCGGAAAATGCGGGAAGTTTATTGATCGTTCTTGTGCGGAAACCAAGAAGGAAGCCTGTTCCAGCAAAGCCATCGTCGCATCAAACTCCTGTGTATATACGAATTGCAGCAACGGTCACGGCGAACCGTTGCGATCAGCTCATCTACTTTAGTCTTATTTATTGCATCCGTTTTGCATTACTTTAGCCACCTGCTGAACCCAGCGGTAGGAAACCGAATGAAAATGGAGGTACATGTATCGTTTTGCATTTTTTTTTTGTATAATTTATGTGTGTCCTTTTATTTGTTTGGAAGCCCCAGTTGCGCGTTCCTTCCAGTGTAACCAAGAACGATCGATAAACGAGCCGATACGAGAAATCTCCACATCTCCGAACTTTCGGCTGAACCAATTAACCAAACTTTCCTCCCTCATTTCGATGGAGGGCAATCCGACAACCAGCCGGATTTACGATGTTTACTGTCAAAGCGATGCCGATCCTGGTTTATCCTATACTGTTTGGTGCAACATCAGTTAGAAAGGAAAACAAATGCCCAACGCAAACACTACGTGACTAAAACAAGGCAACGGAAAACAAAACCAGCAGCCAGAAAACAGAAAGGAAAAAGTGACGTAAACATTGATGGTGTTAACTTTTGAAACATAGCGAAACAAAAATGCGTTTGCACCTGTTTATTAACTTATTACTCGGTACTTCGAAAGGAGTAACAACACTTACAAAAAAAAACAAAAAAAAACAAAAACAAACCAAAACTTCAAAGGCAGCCTATATTTTAAGAATATCGTCAGAAGGAAGATCGTTGAACAGTTTTTGAAAATTTTAATAGATCAAAATGGATTCACAAAATCATATGGAGAAGTTTAAAGACAAGAAACGAAAGAGAGAGAGAAAGAGAAATTTAAGATACAAACCTATCTAAAGCAAACCAACAAAAAAAAACGCTATTTAAAACTATCGATGGTATCTCGAATGTTTGCATAACTTTCCCAAGTACATGCAGAATAACAAAAATGGTAACAAACAAATTAAATCCACCCTCAAACTGAAGTTTTCTTATGTTTCCAAAACGGAAGCAAATCCTTTTTCTCACAAAAAAGAAGTAGCGAAACAATACTGATTTTGATTTAAAATTTGTACTACACCAAAATACACACACCCGCTGCCGAGGAGGGCATTTTTATGATTAGCATTCGCGAGAAGAGAGAAACCGAAAATAATGTGTATGTGCAGCCGGTGGAGGTGTTCGCGATGGAAAGTGTGTGTAATCGTAGCGACACCGAGGGGCTATGAGAAAACCCTACCAACCCGTCATCATACGTGTACGAAACAGCGCAAGAGAGAGAGAGATAGATAGAGAAAGGAAGAAAGAGAGAGAGAGCGAGAGGAACAAGAAATCTATGGAATGAATAAAGAAACTACTCATCAAAGTAGCTCGCGGTCGGGTGCAACAAACAAAAAGGGTTCGATAGTATCACAAAGCGGAAACGATTTTATTTTACACCCTCGGTCGCTACTGGAAGAACTCCCCGAGCTGCTGGAGAACCTTCTCAAGCACGCCCAGCTTGTTGAACGTGAAAAAGTGCACCAACCGCACCGGCGGCTCGTTCAAACCGGCGGCGTCGTTCGGTTCGAGCAGCTCGCGCACCACCCCAACAAAGTACTCGATCGCAAACGCTTCGAACTGCTCCGGTGCGTCGTTGGCGTGCGCCTCGAACGCATCCCGCACGGTCGGAGGCAGCTGAATGCGCGTTAGGGCCAGCATCGCCTGCAAATGGCGATAGGAGTGCGGCACGTAAATCCCCGGCACGATCGGTACGCTAATCCCAGCCCGCCGGCAACGGTCCCGGTAGCGAAAGTACGACCCGGCGTCGTACAGTGTTTGCGTGAGCAAATAGTCGACCCCGCGGTCAATCTTGGCGCGCAGATAGCGCAACTCATCCGCCACCGACGGGGACTGATGGTGACCGTACGGGTAGCCACCGACACCGAGCGTGAGCCGGTGCGGATGTTCCCGCTTCCGTAGATACTCCACCAGATCGGCCGAGTTTTGGAACCGCTGCGCCGGGTTCACCGTATCGCCCCGGATGACGAACGCGTTCCGGATGTCGGTGGAGTCGAACAGTCGGTCAACCTGCTGTTCGGTGATGTTGTAGCAGGAAACGTGGGTGACGACGGTGTACTGGGCCTCCCGCAACCGGCCCGCCAGCTGCAGCGTCGGTGAACGGGGAAAGTCGTCGGCGTAGCGCAGATTGTCGTCCGAGATCCAGGGCAGTGAGCAGAAGATGGGCTGGGGTGTTAGGTTTTGCAGGCGTGCGATGTCGAAATCATCTTTGGCCGCTATTTCGATCGAGTAGGACACGGTAGGCTTGGCGGACGTGTCAGCGGAAGGGCGAGTGTCGAAGATGCGGTCCAGCTTCGTCCGAAGAACGTCATCGTCGTCCACGGCAGCCATTGTTAAACTGATAACACAGCGCCACAGCGAACGCACTCGTGGGTGTGTGAGAACGCGAGCAATCCTCGGTTTAATTATTTGCGGTTGCGAGATAGGTCCGATAAGATAAGCGCTTGTCTATTGGAGAGAACGATCTATAAGAAACCAAATAAAAACAATTACATATAAAGTTATTAGGGAAAGATTTCACGCATGCATAATGTATCGCCATCGCCGTGATGATGTTGACCTTCGAGGTCGGAGAAGCACAATCTCGTCCAATTTAGAAATATATTCCCAAAATGTACGTCCAGTGACACCCACCTAGACACTGCAAGTGCTTTGAATTGGAAAACGTTCAACTCTTCGTGCCGTTCGTGCGGCCTTCCAGCCGGTGCCGCTCGTTGTCGTGTGGCGCCTACTTTACATAATGAGATAATGCACGAATGCAGCAGTCATTCTAAGCTATTACCCGGGCGGGAGAACGTGCGCATGCGTGTTTAATTTGCGTTCTCCCCTAGAACCGTTCGCCATCAGACCAGTAGGCTGTGCAGGCAAACGATTCGCGATCGTAAGTGACAGTTGAAGGAAGAAGCGTAATGTCAACTGAAGGAAGAAGGGTGCATTGTAGAGGGGTGTAGAATTTAGGGGAAGAAAGAACAACACAACACCCGAGCGCACACAACCGGGTGCTACGATAACGGCGCCCGCCGACGTTCTTCAACATAATCAATTTCGTCCAATTGATATCAACTGGTGGAGAGGAGCAGACAAGCGCGTATATTCGCAGCGCTGGAACACCGAATTTAGTCAGTCGACTGTCGGGTGCGCTCCCGACCGAGTGTGTGTGCTATCTTCCCGCGTTTCGTCGTATCATCGTCGCGATGTTCGGTCTGCTGGTCGCGCTTACCGTGCTGGCCGTGTGCCTTTACTTCAAATGGAGCTGTAGCTACTGGACGCGCGTGGGCAACGTGGCCGGCCCGAAACCGTTGCCGATCTTCGGGAACCTGCTGGAGCAGCTTACCGGGCAGAAGCACTTTGGCGAGATCTTCGAGGAGATGTACCGGTCGTTTCCGCAGGCGAGCTGGGTCGGGTACTACAAGTTCTCGAACCAGCCGGGCGTGGTCGTGCGGGACCTGGAGCTGGTGCGGGAGGTGCTGACGAGTAGCTTTTCCTCGTTCAACCAGAACGACTTCCAGATCGACGAAACGATCGATCCGCTGCTCGCGTGCAATCCGTTCGTCCAGACCGGCGATCGGTGGAAGGAGCGGCGCAACCAAATGACGTCCGTGTTCACGATGAACCGCATACGGGCCACGTTCCCGCTGGTGCAGCAGGTGGCCGACGATTTTGTGCAGTTCATCCAGCGCACCCGCAGGGTGGACGCGCATTTCGAGGGCAAGGATGTAAGTAAGCGGGTCCGTTTCTACCGGTCCGGTCTTTGAATGATACAAGCTCTTTACCCGTGCCCGTTTTCAGATTTGTGCGAAGTACACGGTGAACGTGGTGGCCAGCATCGCTTTCGGCATCGATGCGGAATCGTTCACGAACCCGGACGCCGAGTTTGTGCGCATGGGAAATGCACTGTTCGCTCCGACCTGGCTGACGGCGATCCGATCGCAGCTGGCACTGTTTGCGCCGGGCGTAGCGAAGCTGCTGCGCGTACCGTAAGTGTGGCGAGTGGAACGAAACTGCTGGTTGGGTTTTGGCTCTAATCCATCACTCACTTGAACGTTCCAGCTTCGTACCGGGCTACGTGGATCGATGGTTCAGAAGCATGGTGAATGAAACTATTCGGCAGCGGAAGACCACCAAGCGGCAGGATATGTTCCAAGCCATGTACGACAACCTGTCCGAGAACGGTAAGGTCGAAGTGGACATAAACGAGCTCACGGGCCATTCGGTTACGTTTCTTTCGGAGGGTTTCGAGACCTCCAGCACGATGATGAGCTACTTGCTGTTCGAGGTTGGTGTTACGGAATTTTGTAGGTTTAATTATTGCGCTATACTCACGCCGAAAAATTGCCTCTCGCTTTTTAGCTGGCTGCGAATCCCACGATTCAGGAACGGGTCGCACAGGAAGTACGAGAAGTTTTGAAAGAATCCGAAGGACAGCTAACGGAACCCGGTCTGCATAAGCTGGTCTACTTGGAGGCGGCAATGATGGAAACGCTCCGCATGCATACGCCAGTGTTTACGCTGCCCCGCATTTGCACGAAAGATTTCGAGCTGCCGCCCCAGTTTCCGAACGATACGAAGCGAGTGACGCTGCGCAAGGGTACGTCCGTCATTATTCCCGTGTACGCGATCCACAACGATCCCGAAATCTATCCCAAACCGTACGTTTTCGATCCGGAGCGATTTTCAGAGGAGAATCGTAAGTCCCGTCCGCGACATGCATTCCTTGGCTTCGGCGAAGGACCTCGGTTGTGTTTGGGTAAGTACAGGGTAGGGTTTTGGGCAGTGAAAGGAATCAATCTAACGTGTTGTTTTTGTTCTTCTATATACACAATTTAGGCATGAAATTTGCGCTACATCAAAGCAAAATCGGAATTGCTGCGATACTGAACAAGTATCGCGTGAAGTTGTCCCCGAAGCAGGAGCTTCCGTTGGAGTTCGCCAGAACTAGCTTCCTTTTGAATCCGAAAACGGGTATTTGGTTGAACTTTGAGGATAGAGAATAGCAAGCGGCGATTAGCAAGGGGCGATTAGCAAACTAGTAAGAAAACGTTAATATATCGTACATATACACAAAAACTTAAGGACTTTTTTACCGTCTTGGAATGTGAACGAAATGATCATAACATTATTAATAAAACCGTACCGTCAAATAAACTTTTCTATCAACAATGTTCGTAGAACTCAACTTTACAGTGTACCGGTTGCCGGGCAGCAGGCGATGAAAGTTCGTTTGTTATCAAACGCTACTATTTGTTTACACGTCAAACGCCACAACACAAACACAAGAAAAAAGCGTCGTTTCGCGCGCACGACTTTAGTTTACGCGTGTTATTTACTAATTAAACGTAAAATCCTTTACCATACAGCCATGGATGGCGATCGGTTAACGCAGTTGCCAATGGCCAGAATTCGGACCGTGATGAAAACATCACCCGACATGGGAAACATCAATGCAGAGGCACTGTTTTTAATGTGCCGGGCAGCTGTACGTAGGATATCGTAGAGCGATACAGGGCGCACCAGTGTGGCGATATTCTATAATCCTTTTCATCGCCCTTTCAATTGTAGGAAATGTTTATCGAACATATGGCGAAGGGAGCGTACCAGAAGGGTAGTAAAACACTGGAGTACAAAGATCTGGCACGGTTCGTGGAGAGCGAAGATAATCTGGAATTTCTGCAGCAGATCCTGCCAAACAAGATCACGGTCAAGGAGTACAAAGCGATGATGGAGAAGAAGCCGGACACGGACGACGATACCGAAACCGAGGATGAAGACGAATCGGACGCTGAGCAGGAGGAAGACGATGACGACGTTGAGATAGTGGATGTCACCGCAAAAGAAAAGGCAGCCCCGGCGGCGGACAGCGAGGATTCGGCATCGGACAGTGGCGAAAGCAACAGTGTGATATCGATCGATTCCAGCTCGGATGAGAAGGAAAACTCCAAAAACGTTAGCAACAAAAAGTCGCCCGTGAAGCACAAAGCGGGAGAAAATTAGCAACGGGGTTAAAACATCGGGAGAGTCCATTTTATACCCATCGATAAACGTGCAGTTAATGCTATTCGTTTTAGTGACGAGAAACGTACTCAAGCTTTTACAAGTGCGCGATTTTTACCGGGACGGGGACGAGACAGGAAACTTACCCAGTACCTTTTACTGTAGGAGACACGTTCGGCAGCCGGTGAAAGATAGTTCGGGTATGAAGAATAGACCATTTTAGATTACGATATATTAAAACAATAGTTTAGTAAGTCTTGTTCGTTCGCGTAAAGAGCGATGTCCGTTCCAATTCATACTCCAAAGTATAATTCAACCCACTTTCATGCATTTACTTGTAAAATACTAAACACAAAATAAAATATGACTGCAAAAACTGGATAAATGATCGTGGTACGAAAAATGAATATAATATTTAGCATGTTGTAGCATTTTTCAGTTGTATGAAGGGTGCGGAAAGAATGAATGTTTTTCAAGGGTTAACTTATATTTTCAAAGCCAACCCTGCATCTCGGTCTAGGAACTGTCAAAATCAGATGTCAACAAATTATTTGGTGATGTGTTTCAACGTTCATATTTGTTGTTGTAAATATTAGCTGTAAGCTGTCGTTAAATATTCCATAAACGTGTTTAGAACACGAATAAATCGTGATGTCTGAAAGCAGAAGCACTGTCGATGAACGGCTCATCGCCCGGTTCAATCAGGAGCTCGGAGCCGATCTTAAAAACATACACAAATGTGCCGATTTGGCTAAGTATTATCGCTCCGAGTTGGAAGATTTACGGGATAAGGTGCGTTGGAAGTAATGGGGAAGAGGAAATGTCCCACTCACCCGCTATTATTTACCACCCAGATCACAGTGACCGATGCCGGATGTATTCCAAGCGTGAAAAGCATGATCGAAACGAGCACAGCCAGGCTGGAAGAGCTCGACAAGAAGGCGGCCAGTTTGGATGATTTTGAGGATAAAATAAACGACCGGCTCGAGCAGTATCATCAGCTGATGAAGGAGATTGGCGATAAGATGAAGCAAATCCGCGAACTACAAACCGTGCGCGACTATTTGGCACTGGTGAAGGATATCGAAAACATCAGCCAGGAACTGGAAGCGTCCATCGGTGGAAAGGACGACAGTAAACCGATCGCTCTGTACGTGGCACTAACCGGCCCGAACAGCATACTCGACCGGATCGACGGTATCGAAGCGCCGCATCTGAAGATGTACGCCCGCAAAACCGCATTCCACTGGCACGATGTGCTGACGGCAAAATATTCCGCCGAGTTCGAGGCACTGCTGAAGACGATCAAGTGGCCGAACCTGAACCAATCGCTCGAACAGTTTAACCCCTCGAAGGACCACATCAACAAGCTGGTGCTGTTGGCGGAGTATCTGTTTTTGGTGCGACTGCCGGGCGACCAGGAGCTGCTGAACGTGAAGTTGACACCGTGCATTATCTGTCCGCACTACGCGACACCGGTCGAGTTGTTCGTGCGCCCGTTTCGGTTACGGTTTCAGTTTCACTTCACGGGCAACAAGCAAACGAATCGGATCGACCGCCCCGAGTGGTACCTGACGCAGGTGTTGACATGGGCGAAAGAGAACCACATTTTTGTGGGCCAGCATTTTCAGTCACCGGCGCTGCGAGCTGGCATAGCGAACAGTAGCGTGCGGGTAGGATGCACAGTGCTTTCATGTTGCGAACCGTTCAGTTTATAATGTGTTTTTTTATGTGCAATTTCTAGCTTGAGTTTGTTCGTGGCTTGGTGCAGCTCGCAATAGAGAAGCTAGTCGTGGACATTGAACAGATCGTACTGGACGAGGCGCTGTTTGCGCATCTTATCGACGAGGTGCTACCGTTCGAGCAGGATCTTAAAACGACGCTCGGCTATCCGAATAGCTACCCGAGCGTAGTGTCTGTGTTAGTGCAGCCCGTCTATTTCCTTAAGTGGATGGCAATCGAGAAGAAATGTAAATATGTTGAACTACTTTACCTGTTATTCACCTCATTTGAATTTTTCAAGTATATTAAAAGAAAATATATGGAAAAACAACTCTTCTCGTCTTCATTGCAGTCACGACGGACAAAATGGATGCGATGCTCAACACAGAAGACCCCTTCGAGTTGCTTGATCCGGCCAACTTGGATGAGCTGAAAATTCCCAAATGTGCCGACCAGTTCATACGCCTGCTAGATGCGATCAAGGAGCGGTACTGCTGCCTACCGCAGCCCAGCCAACAGCTGCAGTTTCTCGAACTACAGCTCGAACTGATCGACAATTTCCGGTGCCGGCTGCTGCAGCTGTACAACGACGGCGTCAACCCATCCAAAATCCTGAACGCGCTCAACTATCTCACCTCGGTGTTGCGCGAGTGGGGCGAAAACGTGCACTACCTGCATCTGCACGCGGCCCTGTACGGGCCCGATGCGGACGAGATCAGTTCCGTGTTTGACCAGAAGATCGAGGAGCTGCACTACTGCCACCAGAAGCTGGTGGAGGAGCTGGTGACGTGGATTGTGCATGAAATTACGGCCCGCTCGCGCCCGTACCGGTACGATCAGTGGCCGTCGCTGAATTTGCACGACGCCAAGGAAACGCTGATGGTGTCCGCCACGGCAAGCGAGATGTTTCAGACGACGGTCAACCTCGTGCACGACATGGAGCAGGAACTGTCGACGAACGTGTTCATGGTGGTGGTGCACATGGTCGGAACCGAGCTGGACCAGTGGATGCTGTCGAGCATGGTGATGAACACGAAGTTTTCGCCCGGCGGTGCGCAACAGTTCCACTACGATATGACGCGCAATCTGTTCGGCTTGTTCAGCCAGTACACGAAGAAGACACAATTGTTGTTTAAACGGTAAGTAGAGTAAAGGCGAAAAATTGAAAGTGTAATGTGACACATATTTCTGTTCCACCAGAATCAATGATGCGTGCATACTGCTTACTTTGCCGCTCGGGTCGGCCATACTGCTGAGGGAAACGCTGATGGCGGAGGCGGATGGTGCGGGTTTGGCTCGCGCCCTCGAGGAGGTAGGTCTAACAATATTCGATAAAAACACTGCCTTGGATGTGCTCGACCGTCGAAACGATATGCCGAGGATTGGTTAAAGCGCGGGGCGATTGGGTAAAAGAATAAAGCAAAACCAAAATGGTACTCCCTCTGGTTAAGGGGTTCGAACAAAAAACGACCTTATTGAGCTTATTTTATAATCACACCGTTTATTATATACATAAAATCATAGCTAAGCTACATACGACCTATTCCTAAGCGGACTGCTGCAGGTTCGCTTTCGCACTCGACCGGGAGCAGCACTTGAGACTTCGGCTGGTTGATGTATGCATTTCGACCAGAATCTGATCGAGCGGTTTGCCCTTCGTCTCCGGGACGAGCGCAAACACGAACACCACGAAAGCGGTCGAACAGGCGGCAAAGATCCAGAACGACAGGTACGTGCCCGCTTCGTCCGAGATGAGCTGGTACAGCTTGGACACCCCGAACCCAACCGATCCGGCAAACATCGTGTAGATGGCGGCCGCCACGGCCTTCACGTTGGCGGGAAAGATTTCACCGAGCACGGCGAACGGAACCGTCGCCAGGCCGACGGTGTAGAACACGATGTAGACCATGATCACGGCCAGCGGGATCCAACCGATCCCGTCCACATCCACCTCCTGCTGCAGCAGGAAGAAGTACAGCCCGACGATGAACGTGCCGACCGCACAACCGACGGTGGAGATGAGCAGCAACGGGCGCCGTCCAACGCGGTCGACGATCGAGGAGGAAAGTGCCGCCGTCACCAGCTGTATGACGGCCATTATGATGGACGATTCGTGCGCCTTCAGTCCCGTGTCGACCTGGTCGAATATCTGCTGCGAGTAAGCGATCACCGCCTGGCTGCCGCACAGCTGCTGCAGAGCGCCGAGCCCGAGGATGATGGTCAAACTACGCCGGTTGCCGCGGTTAAGCAGATCGCGGAAGGTGCCCCGGTTTTGCTGCGCTCGTTCCACCGCCGCCTGCATCATTTTAAGCTCCTCCTGCACGTCGCTCGTCCGCCGCAGCCAGCGTAGATTCTTCTCCGCCTGCTCGGATCGCTGCTTCGCCAGCAGATAGTACGGGGACTCCGGGAGCCACAGAAACAGCACGAAGAAGGTCGATGGAAACGCGATCGAGATCCAGGCGAGCGTCCGGTAGCCGACGTACGGACCGATGGCGTACTCGAGCAGGATACCGGTTTTGGCCATCACCGTGAGCAGCGTACCGATCGAGCCCCGTATCCGGTCGGAAGCGATCTCGCCGAGGTACAGTGGCATCGACGAGTAGGCCATGCCGTACGAGATGCCGCTGAGGGCGCGGGAAATGAAAACCACCGTCACCGAGTCGCCGACGCCGATCAGTATCCAACCGGCGATGCTGGGAATGACGGCGATCAGGAGCGCTATCTTGCGCCCGAACCCATCGATCAGCCAGGCGGACGCCACTGGACCGGCGATCGACGTAAGCACCAGTATCGACACGATCCACGAACTCTCGTCCGCCGTGATGGGGAGCGGTGAGTTATCGCCGAGCAGCTTCGGTAGCGTGGGTGAAGTCCATCCGTACGATGCAGCCACCGAGAGCATCAGCAGTGTGCCTGTTTGTTTGCGAGGGAAGGAAAGAAGCAGACAATGCAATTTTCCAATGCGATACTATACGCCCCTATCCTTCCCTAGTCCCCGGTCCGGCTATGGTATGTCGACGGTCAGGCCCACTATCGGCGGTATTGATAACCACCCGCCATTTAATACACAATAAGGTAATAAGGCTCGGTTCGATAAGATAGCGAAATTCCGCTGGTGGGCGCATCATTATGCAAGGAATTTTCGGCCGAACGCCCAGGACCAGCGAGGATGTAGTTCGAGCGAGGACTCGATGCTATATCTTACCCGTAAAAGCAGCCAGGTACTGGTTGGAATACTTCCGAAAGTCTTTCACACTATCCCAAACGCCCATGGCGGTGATTATCACACTTTTGGTGCCGAGATTATCACTGTACGAACCAACGCGAAGGACAGCAGCAGTTGGCTCTGGTCCCGTCCGGCATCAATTGCCGATGGCTGCAAACTGACCATCCGCGGAGGTTCATTGCCAGGTGGATTGGCCCACCAGACAGTCGAACCAATAACTGGCGATTGATTTCCCGTCCGATTAGGCTACAGTATAGTGATCGATTACTACCCCTCGCCTGAAGGGAAGGGGTGCGATATGGCCACTCCCAACCGGCTCCTTCGACGAGCTCATATCATTCGTATAAGAGGTACTTCGAGACATCGGCATCAACAATCCGATAAGCCGCGGGTGCGATTCGGGCTGTTTTTAGGCGACACACGCCTCCCGGACGACATTATCATCATGACGTCGAAGATATTAAACGCCGGACATTATCGATCGCAGAAGGACGCCACATGTCCACCGCAAGTTTGTTGATGTTGGTGTACTGAGCGTGCTTTTGGAAGGGGAATCCGCTTCGGTCCGATATCACATAGTCTTGCAGGTATCGCTTGGCGAGTACGTCGATAAGTCATCGTTCGTAGAAATCATCGATGACGGTCTGATTGTTCGAATCGAAAACGAAAGCCCTATCAGGCGGGCAATTAATATTGGGAAAGGTCAACACATCCAAGGATGCCTCGATTGGGGTCATTGGGGTGCTATAGGAATATGATGAGATTTATCTCCGATCTTCCAATCTCTGACGATGTGATTAAGGTCTGTGATTTGGGTGATTGACGTTCAGATGTTTTTTTTTGTGGTTTCTTGAAGTAACCCAAGTTACATTACCTACGCCAACGACGAATGGCGTTGACTAGTCTTTGCAGAGCCAACGTCCAGAATCACTTCAGCGTCAGCCATCTTGTTTCGCGTCGGTGCAATCGCTATTAACTGTTATTGCAGGCAATTAGTACCATACAAAGCGCAACGAAGATACTGTGCGTGATATAAAATGTGCTATCGTATGTCTTGGATAGACTTTTACCGTGCGCTCCGGGATGAAAGAGATAAGCGAAAGGTTAGGATCCCCCGCCCGGCGTGCTAGGGAGCTGGTTTGCGAAGTAAAATGACAACAAACGTTAGTTGCCACTGCTACAATAAAGCGAAGACATGCTCCTTTTTTGTTCGTCAATCCACTCTGACAGAGTTTAGTTAATGTCATTGACACATGTAGGCATAGCACACTGCGATGGAATGAACAAGAAAATGGGAACGATAGAAAGTACTAACAAGAAACAAACATTAAAGGTTTAAACCCGCGCTGGAATTCCGTAAGACTCTTTTCCATGTTACCACCGTCCTTATCCAAGCGGCATGTGTAGCCCGCTATGATAATCTGACCAGAGCACAAGGTTTGGGTATTCCTGTTCAACACACGCTGAAAATCGTACTTTTATGATGGATCACATAAACGCCGCATTCATACCGACCAATAACCCTCGCGCAACACCTGGTCGAGTGCATCATAAACGGCCCCGTTTGTTCGGTAATGACCCTCTGATTATGCCGCCCGTCGATGTGGACCTGTGGCTTGCTGGGGTATGTCCGCTGGAACTCCGAAACTCATTCCCTGCTCGACCGCGACCGGTTAGGAACACGTTTGTGTAGACAGCGAGGAAGAGGAAAATGTCGGTACCGGTGGTGAAGACTCGTGGACGTGGGCAGTATCGGAATGAGTACATCGCCGCATTAGCTGGTAGGTTGTACGGGAGATTAGAAGTGGTTAGGTAGGTTTCTTTACGTTTGGATGATACTTATCCACGGTTATCCTATTACGCGCACAGCCACATCATCACTCGTAGCGTCGGTCGCCTGTGCTGGCTGGTCTTCACCGGCACTACCTACCCTTCGAGGACCCGATTCACCGATTCCCATCACGCCAGATGAAGGCTCCTGGATAGTGTCGCTCCTTTCGATCGGGTCGCTCTTCGGACCGATCATTTGTGGGCTGTTTGTCGATCGTTACGGCAGACGGCCGGTGTTACTGCTCAGTGCGATTCCTCTCATGGCCGGCTGGTTGTGTATCGCTTTCGCGGAGTCCGTCGGCGTGCTGTACACCGCTCGCTTACTGCACGGAATCGGATACGGGCTGGCTTACTCGGTGACTCCGATCTATCTGGGTGAAATATCCTCCGATGCTGTGCGCGGATCCACGGGGGTGCTAGTGACCGTGATGGCCAAATTGGCATTCCTATTCGAGTACTCCGTTGGACCGTACGTAGGGTTTCGGGCTCTCGCGTGGATTTCACTCGCGCTTCCGGTGTGCTTTGTGGTGCTGTTCTTCTGGATGCCTGAGACACCTTACTCGTTGCTAGCACGAGGAAATAAGCAGGCGGCGGCTGCCAGCCTCCGGTGGTTGCGTCGTAGCAACGCAATCGATGAGGAGCTGATACGGATGGAGAAGCTGGTGCTCGCTAGTAAACAGAAAGGCAATCCACTAACGCAACTGCTACTGACAAGCACCAATAAGAAGAGTCTCGTGATCATCCTACTGCTCTCGCTCGGCATGCAGTTGACCGGAATCAACGCCATTCTTGGCTACTCACAGACAATCTTCTCACGACTGGCGCTGCCGCTAACGGCAGCGGAACTATCGATCGTACTCGCGCTGGTCCAGCTCGGATCCGTCATGCTGCCTACCTTCCTCGTCGATCGTGCTGGACGCCGGCCTCTTCTACTCGCCTCTACCGCCGGTTCCCTGCTTGGACTGGCCACCTGTGCCGTGTACTTTACGCTCGACGAAACGACCGATGACATTCTGTCACCCGAGCCGGGAGCAGCGCATGGGTGGATTCCGTTCGTGGGCGTACTGTTCTTCATCATCTCGTTCGCCATCGGACTGGCCACCGTACCGTTCGCCATTCTGGGCGAGGTGTTCCCGAAACACATAAAGGCAGCCGCGAATACCGTGTTCGCGGTTATTTCGTCTGCGGTCGTGTTCTCCGTGGTTAAACTGTTCCAAGTGATCTCGGACGGTGCGGGTACGTACGTTTCGTTCTGGATCTTTACCGGCTGCACGACCGTGACGGGAGTGTTGATTTATTTCATCATTCCGGAAACAAAGGGCAAATCGTTCGAACGCATACAGGAGATGATGACGCACCGTGGATTGAGCAATGAGTCGGAGCGGGATGCGAATGATGGAGTAAAGGCGAGACCATTGCTATGTTGAGCATTTAAGAAAATGTGTTTTTTATGTAAGATGTATTAGTTTATAAGAATAACGTTAATGTTAATCATTGATACGCCTATTGAAATTGTCATCCATGCGATGGTTAGGAATGTACATTAAATTCAAATTTGACACAACTGGAACAACAACAACAACAGCATCAGCTTACCAAACGTCAAACCATTGCAATGTAAACAATAACAAAAGGGTTACAAATTCAGCTGATTTAGTTTCCAGTGGTTTTGCTCCACGTTTTCCGACCGCCAAAAAAGTTTAACAAAGGAAACAACTCAACGTAAGACACGCAGTGCACGCCAAGTTCCCAACACAATGCCAAATTTAGTCCGAAAACCGCATCTTGCCGCTCCAACGATAGCCGTGCTAATGCTGGTGCTGTTGATACCGACCTCCTCGGAGGTGGAAATCGATTGTAACAGTTTGCGAATGGGCCAGTACATATGTCCCGATCCATCACTCCGGCAAATAGATCCCAAAACGCAGCAACTGAGGGGATGCACGCCGGAAAACAAAGCACGCGTTTGGTGCGTCGCCGTAGACGGCATCGTGTGCAGTGAGACAAAAAACACCAGCTTCACCCGGGAGATGCCATGCAAGTGGACGTGAGTAGCGACTGACGTCGGTTTTAGCTGTAACTGTTTGTACATATTATGGTCTGCTTTCGTTTCAGTAACGGCTACCACTTCGATACCGCTCTCCTACTCTCCGTCTTTCTCGGCATGTTCGGTGCGGATCGGTTCTATCTGGGCTATCCGGCGCTAGGGTTGTTGAAGTTTTGCACACTCGGGTTCATGTTCCTCGGGCAGCTGGTGGATGTGATACTGATCGCAACGCAGGTCGTCGGACCGGCCGATGGTTCCGCGTACATCATTCCCTACTACGGGCCGGTTATTACGGTCGTGCGGAGCGACAACTGGACGTACCGATTGCCGCAGGACAATTGGTGATTGCTGGCCAACATCTTCCGGCTACCCCACTGGCCCCGCACGGGGCACTAAGCGTGCGAATGACGCCTTTGCCTTTATCGAGGTGCGGGATATAGCAACGCTAAAACGCGTGGCCATTCAAGACCAATCCGGTAAGCTCTCCTTCACCGAGACGTCCATCCCGTCTTCGTCCCGGAAAGAAAGTGCGCAAAATGTGATATGATAGCGGTAGTGAAAGTAGAAAGTCGTTGTTTTTTTAACTACGAAACAGAGATACGAAATAAAGATTAGTTGAAATTGGAAGTATAGTATTTGCAGAGAATATTTGATCTGAACGTTCCCGGAACAGCGATTCTAAGCTAACTTTCGGTAGTTGCTTATTCTTAACTGTAAGTCCATGGTTTGGATGTCTAGCGAGCCTGAATGACCTAGTTTCTTAGCGTGCAAAGCAATTGCAGCAGTTCGTACCGACTTCCAAGCGATTTTTACTGCCACCAATCGTCTGGAAGATTCGCCTCAGACTAAATACACAAACCAATAGCAATAAAACGATCGCTGCCGGTCATCCTTGAGCTTCAAATCTCAACAGATAAACCACCGGCAAAACGACAGTAGAATCATTTGATCGATACGGCCGAGAGGAGAGGGACTGTGTGCATCGAATTCAGCTTTCCATGCGGGCTTCCTCGCTCTCTGTCCAGAAAGGTGGAAACCGGAGGGTGATGGCGGTTTTTACGATGTTCGTGTGCACAATGTTGAGCGTCGACGGAACCGAAAACTCACGGTTCAATATGTGGTTTTCTTTTACGTCCTCCATGGGCCATTTTTTCCATTTGGAAAAATTGACGACTGCGTGTATCGATGCCGTTGCGCGGTTTGGAATTCGCGCGTTTGGCGAACTGAATTTATGGACGCTGTTCACTCGCTACCTCAACCGGCGGGGGCCTCCTACCTTACCAGATTTACGATGTATGCCAGGGAGTTTTCCAGTTTCAGGGAGTTTTCCGTTTGATCCATACCGGCGGCGTGTTGTTTGTACTCGGGCTGGATCATCCTTCAACCCGCACAGTTGGCTCCTGATGTGTCTGTTTTCCACGAACTGACTGTTTTTGATGGATAAATGATGTGCCAAATCGCTTTCACTACTTGCTGCTCGGATGTTCTTTGCAACTCGCCGCGAACCGAGCTAGATACGGCCGTAAGAAAACACACAATGTAAAACCATTCAATCAGGACATGTAAAAAGGTTCGACAATGAAGCAAGCAATGCTTCCTCTGCCCTTTACGACCAAACACGATCAAGGCCGCACGTGATCGTGACGAACCTGCTGGTCGAAAAGGTAATCCATTTTATGGGGAATACATTTTAATCAGCTACAGAGTGACGTTTGTGGATTGCTCTTTGTAGCGAAATGTGGCATGTACATGATGAACTTGGCATTATTTGTCCGTTCTATTGTTGCTTTTTGTGAAAATTGAGTTTATATGATCGAAACCCGATAAATTGTGGACCGATGAATAGTACATTGATTTGTCACAGAGAAAATTGAATGCGACCGATACAAAAACATGATTTATCTTTTAACACTTAGACGATCCATACTTAGGCTGTTTACGGGCGAATACGTTTTGGGCGTAAAATGGCGGAACTGATCCATCTATGAGATAGTGAGGTTCGATACCGCATGGAATTTTTGTCTCCAAATTTAAGGGTTTCAAGTTCAGCGCCAACGTTGGCCAAAGGGTGGCGAATGAGGAATGAGTTGATAACTTCCCACCGGTGATAAACCAATTTCGTTCAGGTTCACCCACTACCCTTCAAACACTAACCTCCATCACAACGGTCCCAGTAGGCCTAGGCGCATCGAAATCCTGTGCGATATAAAGTCAATGTTGTGAAATTCCAATATTCCAATCCGGACCTTTTCCCCCTTACGCCCGGCACTTTAACCAACCCGTCAAAAGAACAAAGCGGCCCGTCTCGCACCGCACCCCAGCCCTACCATGCCAAGCAATTTATGTATGTCAAGAACTCGCAAACTTCGTTCGGGAAATAGTGCTGTGTTTTTGGTTTGTTTAGTTTTTTTCCTCTTTCGAAAAGCAACTTTTGCTGCTCGTGGTTACCTGCGACGGCGGAGGTTTCGATCACTCCATGGCCATTAGCATACCCGAAATTATGTATCTATGCTGTGTCGCTATGTTCCTTTTGCAAGGCAGAAAAGGCGGGAGGCGCGGTTTTGGCGAATCACAAACTGTTTCACTTTTCGCGTGTCATTTTGCCAAGCTTCCCTGCCCTGCTTTTCTCACCCCCAACAGTGCTTCCTTCGTGGTGGAAAAGTTCGATAAGTTTTCTATGCTGATGTCGGCATGCGAAGACACGAAGGGATTGTTCAACTCGCACAATTAAAAACGGTGCTGATCACCTGACCGACATTGAAATCATTTAAGGCTGATTTGAAACTGCTTTCCACGCCTACTGAAATGCGAGCTTTGCTGCAAGTCGCCTGCAAGTATGCTTTCCCATGCACTACGCTGCTGGGAATCAATAAGTGTCAAAATGTTGTAAATTAGACGTAAACAAAGACGTCGCGTGTGAGAGTGAGTGTGTTAGTGGCAAGCTTACCCGGAAAAATTACACACGCCGTGGGAAAACCCCGTGCGAAACGTGCGTAGACACGGTCCATTTCTCATCTTCATCAAACGTATCCGTAGTAGTTGTAGTAGTGCACAAGCTAGCGTGCCTAACCGACCATTTTCGCCGCATCGAGTAACTCGTCCTTCTTCTTCCATTCGTTCTCCGCCAGCTTTCTTCAGCACAGCGTCGGCTCGAACTTCCCAGAGCCTGTTCGTGCTGCCGGGATCCGTGAATGAAATTTCCCGATGGGTACCCCACGGCGTTGTTGCCTTTGCGGTGGTTAAGGCGACGAAGCAAGCGCGGGCTGTCAGAACGAGAGAGCGAGAGCGAGCGAGCGAACGATAGCGCGCGCCCTAGCTGGCATCGCGGAACGAGGGCATTGGCATTGGCGGGGGCCTGGGGCGCAGGTTCGGTTGGGCGCACCGAGGTTCGGGCCAGGATACGTGCGGACCACAGACCCGCCAGCCAGTAAGTCAGTGCGGGACCCTCGCCGGGACCGGAAGCCCGGGCACGTCCACCATTTGTGCCAGTCAGTGTGTGCCAGTGTTTCGTGATGCGTGGAACGGCTCCTCCTCCGTCCGTCCTCGCTCGCTTTCGTGTCAATCCGTTTTCAATAATATAAGCGCGGGTCGTAAAACCGCACAACTTAACGACACATGGTGCTGAACCAGCTCGGGCTTTCTCTTCGCTAACGCCGGGCATGACAGAAGGTGGTGATCCGTGCCCATCACTCTGCCCCTGGCCCTCCTGCTCCCGGACACACAGTGCTCGTTCCGATTGTGTCGTGGTTTTTTTTTTCTCCATCCCTTACTTTCGCTTATTGCGGGTACCGTCGTGGTACTCCGTGGTGGTTGTTCGTGTTCGATTCCATTCGCGTTTGGCAACGGTGGTGCACGGTGCGGCGTGCCACCGGGAAGGACATCACGGGCAAGAGAAAAAGGGTCAAAAGCCGTCAAAGCCGTTGAGGTTCGGGCGATAGTCGATGATCCCATCGGTGCTTTCCAATCGGTTTTAGGACGTCCCGGGTTTCTTTGCTTTTTTTCCCCCAGTCGTTCTCTCTCCCTTCGTGCCGTTGTTTGGCTATTTGGCGTTCTTTCACTTGCTTTTTTGGGTGCGCCCCGGTGGTGTATTTTGTATTTGTGCGAACATTGCAACCAACCCCGCCCCGAGGGGAGGTGACTGAGGAGGGCTTTCGTGATTTACATACCCAACCTAACCGAGGACGACGCGTTCGGGATTGCGGTTTTTCGCTTAAAACAAGATCATGTCGAGCGCTCGCTGCTTAAACTGGTCCCGACCGCCGCCGGGAAGGCATCCAGCCGTGCTCCGGAAGCAGCTGTCCTGCGGTGAGCCGTCGCCCGCCCCACACCACCTGCCCGGCGGTGGACGCTCGCAATCGGTAACTAGTACCACCGCCTCCGGAGATACTGCCGACTTCTGCCACTTTCTTGTCACCGGTGCGATCATTCACGCGAACCGTTTGCAAACCTATCACACCTACAATCAGGCGCATCGTGGTGCCAGCGCTTCCCTGCTGCGATCGCGTCCCTCGCTCGACCTCGAGGACGGTGGTCAGCAGCAGCAGCAACAACGTCGTCGTCCTGCCAGTGCCAGTGGTCTCTCGACAGTGGACGATCGTCCCACGATCCGGACCGGTCGGAGGGCGATCTTGTGCAAGCAGCTATCACTGGATAGGAGCATCCTGGTCGCGTCCACGATCGCTTCCGGCATGGCGACGGTTGCATCCGGCGGGCCGCTGCCCCTGACGGTCGGGAGCGACCGGGACGAACTGGGTGAGGGGTGGGCGTTCAACCGGAAACAGCAACAGCAGCAACGCACCGGACCGGGAGGAACCAGAAATGAGTGCGTAGTTCTAGTGCTTTTACTTTTATCGTATACTTTCTTTGCCTTTCTACTGTGAGCAGTTCGATGGAACGCATTCCGAGACATGTGAAGATGTGTTTGATTGCTGGCCGCAATGGCCTAGGTGGCCTACTTTGCACTAGCGTGGAGTGAATCTGAGTGAATTTAAAAGTTTCTCAACTATAGTATGAAATGCATGCCCGTAGTGGTGCTTTCGGTAGAATTTCAAGAAATCAGTGATGATTAAAATTTAGTCTTATGTGGATGGCATGTACATGATTACCAGAAATAGGTGGCCTAATATGTAGCAGTGCAATCGGAATGTACTACTGGAAGTGCTACTAAACCTATGTTGATTGAAGGTTGAAACGAATTTCAATCATCGACACAGATTTTACAGTACAATAAGTACAAATTTGAGAAAGACAAAATTTCAAGCAAATGTACATCTTGATCTTGTTTGGACGTCCTTATGTTTTGATCATAAATCTGACGAAGTTTACGTACTAATTGTTGTTCATCCTGTTTTGAACATATAAATGCAAGCTTATATTTAAATTAATGCATTTGAACTATTAAGCAGTACTTTGTAGTATAATTATTGCACTTAGTAGAATAATTAGTACATCTATTCAAGGCACTCGTAGGACGTATTTGGATAAAACTGGTGTTTAGTTTTTTATTAATAATTGTGTGCAAATTGATATGCAGCCTTAGTTAGTAAATGTGAAGTTGCGTTTTGTACACAAAAGTTTCTATTAGTGTAGATCGCATCACGATGCGAATTTCCTCGCTTGTAAATCACCAAATAATCGGTTTTTCCATTACCGCAGCCCGGAGGCAGCCACCAAAAAGGGGCTTAAATCGGCCAAGGACTCGCGCATCAACATCAAAATCTTTCTCGGGCAAACCGTGCAGCAGGATTCGTCCGATACCGGCATCAGTGACACGGAGGGTACGGCCCCAACACCGGCGGCGACGGCACCACCACACCAAACCAGCCGGCCAACCGAGCCATCCGTCACGAACATGGTAAGAGTGGTTTGTTCCCACGCCTCCACGCTCAAGGGTTAGTGAACCGGTGGGTAAGGCCTGTGTGTTTGTGTGGCTGTTTAAGGAGAGGGTCCGTGCACACCCAACCAAACGGGTGCCGAAACTGGAACAAACTTCCTTTCTTTTCGCGCCTGTAGACGAATAAGGTCGTCGGCACCGAAGACCGGAAAGTAGGCCACCGGGGAAGGGCGTCGCTCCTCTCAGCGCCGAACTTGATAATGATGTCTCCCCCACAAAAAGACGACGTTCGCGACGATCCCGTCAGCAGGCGGTTGTTTGAAAAAGTGCGAAATACGTCGAAGGCCAATCAGGCGTTTTTTCCGGCTGGAGATTCGGGTATTACGAAGCAAAACTTCACATGACTTACCGAACGTGCGTTGGAGGAATCGACCCCGTGTGCGACAAAATATTACTAAATCCCCGACCTAACACACACTGGGGCTTCTCTTTCGACGGTAAAACGCTTTTCCGTGTGTTTTAAGCTATTAAATATGCCTTCAGTGCCTACTACGATCATCGCGTCAGTGAGGAGTAGTGCATTTCGAGCGTGTTATCTGCTTCGCTACGTCGCTGCTCACTCCGAAAGCTGTCAACTTCTGCTGACTGACTCGACCGACGACAGCTTGTTTGAAACAACAACCACCCGCGGCTACGGCAAACAACTAGGTCAGCCAGGTTCGATTAAAACTGCAGCTCCTCTTGGGCTCCCCGTGTCGTGACTGCTTCCGATTTGTTTCCGAAAAGGATAAGCACCGGCTGGCGCCCGTTGTGATATCGAACAGCGCTGAGTGGAATTCAATCGTGGTTTTTTTTCTTTCTGTTTTTGCTGTTGTTTTGCTGTTGCCGTGGCAAAAAAGTGCAGCCATTATTGCACCCCGGCAGGGGGGGTATGGTATTGTTTTACCATTCGTTGCTGGAACGATTGTGTAAGGCACACCCGGGTTTGCTTTCCTTCCCGGGGCTGGGCAGCCGTTTTCAGCCGTCTGTCAGTTGCTGCCGAACGTTGCGGCAAGGCACAGGGCACTGGTAAGAACCCGAACTGAGTCGATTTCGCTTATCAGTGTGCGCGAGTGTGAAAATGTGCAAAGGTGCTGTTTAAACTATGCCAAACATTGTAGAATAAGTGTGTACTTTCGGACAAGGTCCAGACAAAAAAAACGCTCTCGGTGTTAAAATACTTCAATCGCGTTTACGCAACAGTGTTGAAGGATTGTTCGCCCAAACCATTCGCTAGAGCACTCCAAACAAAACGAATGTGATTCCCACCTCCCCC
>KI915041.1:2232705-2258597 GCA_000473445.2 Anopheles farauti | reverse complement strand
GATGTGCCATATCGTCCACAAATACTCCCAACGGTTTATAGTGTAATAGGTTCGTGTGCATAATGCAGTAGGCCTTACACTTGGCGCGAAGTGCACACATAATAAAGTAATTAAATAGCGATTCTGTTCTTGGTGCTCCACTCGACGTCCTGCATTCGTGGAAGCAGGCGTGCATCGCATGCACCTGCAGAAGCATTCCCATTAGCAAAGGCTACACGTGCGTGAGACATTGCCACTACTGGTTGGAGGGTAAGCTTTCGGTGATTTCGGTGCCGCAGCGTGCACACGGCTTGCTTTAATTAATGATCCTTTATTAAACGAAACAAACCGAGTGCTTGTGATGCACGTAATAAGCTCGTGTAGCGGCTTGGACTGGGAAACAAACTTCGAAGAGGAAAGAATTTCAAATCACGATAGGATACTGTTTTGTTTGTTTTGGAAATAACTCAGATGTCCTTAGGACTCTTATCGAAATGGCGAATCTTAATCGCTTGCCAGACCCGTCCTGGGAATTGGGACGTAACATCACCCATCAAACCATCGTCGAGATTCTTCCCGTAACATAGCAACGCAAGGTTTTTTTTTATCATCTCACCGCCATATGACCGCGTGTGCACGCTACTCCCATGCGAGTTGGGAGGTTCCTTTTATTGATTAAAAACTGATAGTCTGATAATGTGTGTCTTGCCTAAAATCTAACGCCCGGCGTCTGGCTCGGAAGACCTTCACGGTCGTGTCGCGCTCGTGACATCGCGCGAATGATTGATGAGGGAGGATTTTGTGCGGGAGTTTTTTAGGCACCCGTCTAGTAGTTACACAGCGACCCGGTGCAGAACTCGCAGTAGTAGTAACCCTGGAAGCCGGTCACACTGTTGCAGGTCTGTTCGTAGGTCGCCAGCTGCAGCGCACAACCCCGATCGATCGCGTAACGATCTAACGATGGAACTGAAAACAGGAACACCCCGATTAGAACGTAGCTTTGAAGATGGAAATGGTTGGATGGGCCTTTTTTCCTGTGCGTACCATAACGCTGCACACGGTAGCACAAGTAATCGTTGACACGAGGCCACGGACGGACGGTGGACGTCAGCGGTGGATACCATGTCACCTGCCACGATGGCGTCGTTTGCGTTGGGAACGTCGGCTGCGGGGTGGTGGGCAATGTTGGTCCTACCCCGCCGCCACCATCCGTGGAGTAACCGCAAATGACGACCCCGGATATGCTGGTGCCACAATCCGTACAGGAGTAGCACACTTGCTGCGAGTGGGCTGCAAAAGATCATCCCGGAAGTCTAGGCTTCAGTCAAGGCCGGCAAGGACCACTCGCTTCCCATTCGCTGGAACTCACCCCGAGCAAGCAGGAGACAGAACACGGCCAGAAACGGTAGACGACCCATGGCCGCTGACATAGAGCACTCGCGCACACCTGAATCGAAGCAACCCGCGGGCAAGCTCCACTAAAACTGTTTCCACCAAACACGAATGACTCTCCATCCAAGCAGCCCATGATGCGATTGCTTCTCCCGCGAGCGATAAAACGGTGGGCAGATAAACGATAGGGCGGCGCTCTGGGCAATCTTCCTGAACTGTGCGAGTCACCCAAAACCCATCTGCATATGTAAATGTTATCACACAAACACACACACACTATCGGTGAGGAGCCAATAGACCAGAATGTGCAAAAAAAAAGAGTACCCAAAGTAAAGTGATGGATGAGCTGGGCTGCGTGGCTTCTCCGCTGGTGACGCTGCGACGTTAGGCAATCGGTTGCAATGTTTTGCATTTTCTGTACACCATTTAGATCACCTGCCAGGTCCAGGTAGCAGTATCCGGCGTCATCGGATAGGAATGTAATCAGAAATGTGCCAATAGATGTGAGTGACACGTAAATCGAGAACTACCGACGACCGCCGATCGATTAAAGCGCGCGATCAATCATCACCTGCCGAAAACTGTGCGTTTTGCAATTGCTGCAGCAACGCTAAAATATTTCCAAACTCCCGAAACGCTTCGTAATGAGAATTTCGTCGATCCGCGTGTAGTATAAAAAAAAACAGTTCAGTGATTGGCATTAGTAGCAGGATGGAACTTTCTAAACATCACTCCTAAGTATCCTGTGCGCTTGTAGTGCATACTTTCCCCGGCCCAAAACAACACCTGAAGTGTTAAATTACATGTCAATTACCCTGTGACAGCGACGCCATTGCCCGCTCCAGGACGGGGGCCATTTTCTCGCTCCCGACACGCGCCGGAATTGCGTCACCGCTGTTACTGCTTAACGTGAGCTTTCGTTCCGCCAGAAACTTTGGCCCGTGCTCGGTTTTTCTGCAGCAAAACGAACAACAAAAAAAAAACGGGGTGAAAAATAAAACACAAACTAACAATGGCGGAGAAGTTTTGATGTGTGATTTCTCCATTGCTCGACACGCCATCGAATGCGCTCGGAGGCTCGAGCCAAATTCTGCTTTCTTTGTGACGTGTTTCGTTCGTTTTCTTTTGCATACAGGCCACCGAATCGGGTTGCGCTGGTGGCGGGAAAGGTAAAGCTATCAACGGATCCGTCGGGAACGGTTCGTCGAACGTCAACCAAAGTGGAGGCGGAGGTACCACCAGTACGTCAGCGGGCATCGGTAGCAACGGAGCGGCGGGTGGACGCACCTCGTCCCTAGCGCAACGTCGGACCCAGTTTCAAGCAAACCGACAGAACTCGGAAGCGCACGATCGGCGCCATCCGCCGCTGGTGCGTGCACTGTCCGCCCCGATCCGTCCGGCCGATACCGAACCGTCGAAGTTCCTGCAAGGCAAGAAGAAACCACGCCGTAGGAAAGTTTTGCGGTAGGGTGATGATGATGGTTGATGTTCCCGTCGGGGCAGGTTTCACTAAATTTTCCTTTCCCCTTTCCCAGCGAGAAGGACGAACACAACATCTGCGAGGAGGATGAGTACAGTGACGATGGCGGTAGCAAGATGGCCGCACCCTTGGGGGCACCCGGATCGCAAACGATGGGACCGGCCGGTCGGCCGATGCCAGCCGCGTGCATCCTGCCGATGCGCTCCCGTTCCGTGCTAGGCGGCCCTTGCGACATCGAGACGCTCGTTTCGCTCCTCAGCTCCGGTGGGAGCGACTCGGAGAAGGAGCAAGACTCCACGCAAGCCCCGCCCGGCCAGCAGTCACCGACGGGCAACGGTGTCACGTCGTCGTCGTCGGTGGCCGCCTTTAGGGCACAGTTTTCCTCCGCCCATCTCGCCAAGGGACGCGCTCCGATGCTCAAGAAGACCGGCAAATCGGTGTCGTTTCAGGAGAGCGACCTCAAGCCGGCCACGGCCACGGCCGGGCTCAATCGGGACTACCGGAAGCCGACGTTTCAGCCGACGGTGGCGAGCAGGATTCGTCGTACGCAGCAGCTCGTCAGCACGCTCAACGCGTTCCAGCTCAAGGATCGAGATCGAAGGTAGCGTTGCGTTTTTTCGTTGCCAGCCGCGTTGTTTCTCACACTGCTCTCGCACACAATTTCAGAGAAGACAAGGAAAGGAACGACTCGGAAGATGGTGGCGACAGTGACCATCACAACGAGGACAGCTCTTCACCAGCCTACACTCCAACCATTCCATCCACCAGCGGCGGAAGCAGTAAAGCGGACAGCAAGACTGGGCCGGCGGCGGCGGCTGTAACCGCTTCCGCCACCGGTGACCTGCAAACACCGAAGGAACAGGAATGCTACCGACTCTTCCTCAAAATGTCCAAAAAGGGTCTCGCCGTCTCGTACGATACGATCCTGCGCGGGATGCTCACACCGACTGAGCTGCGCGTGCTGCAGAAGAAGAAAAGCCGCCAGCGAAACGAACACGACACCGAGATGGGAACCGGCACGGATGGGAACGCCAGTACCGATAGCTCACCCGAGAACGGAGGAGTCAGCTTCGCGGAGGAGCTTCAGCTGCAGCACGGCGGCGGAAATGTGCATCTCACCATACCGGAGGAACCTCTTGCAGTGGTCGACGAAAACGGCCACGACGGTGCGGTGGAGGAGGAGACGAAGCGTGGTGAAACAAACGCCTACTAAGGTGAAACACCAATTTCTACTCTGTTGTGTTGCTAGCGTACGCAATGGGTTTATGTTTAGCTACCCGTGCCTTTTCCGTTCTAGTTATGACGTTTTTCGAGAAGGTACTGTGATAGGAAGTGATGTTGTGTCAAGAGCTAATTGTTGACACTGTTGCGTGTGTTGATGTGATGTGATTTGTAACCTACGTCTTCTTCGTTATAACTCCGTTTCCGTTTGCTGTTAACACTGGCCCAGAGTTTAATGTTGATGTTTTTAGCAGCTTTTCGGGTAGTTGCCACACAGGCGAATGTTAGCAATGCTTGTCGATTTGTGTCTGAACCAGTTTGGATCAACGTGTACGCGCGAACTAGAAACAAAAACGCACCAATAAATGAAGCACCGACGAAGTAGAACACTTGCTAGAAGTTGACCATGGTTTGGATTTGTGTCCGAGAAAGCACTACAAGAGCAGGTAAGAACATCGCGTAGTAATTCTTTCACCTAGCAACGAATGAAAAGTACACCGATTTGTTCATGCTCCTAAAATTAGCTTAAACTTAAGCTAATCTGCGAAAGCTGTACTTATTATTTGCAATATAAAAAAACAATCTCCTTATACTATCGCATACAACGTACACCGTACGATTGCTTTATCGTACACGCTTGGCTAATCTACTGGCTAACCTCTCAAAGGGAAGATCTGTTCAAATGCTAGTACTGGTTTGTGATATGGTAGGAGAACTTGAATCTATCCGATAAATAGTCCGAAGGCGGACAGAAAGAGCGAACCGACCGGCCACGGGTTTGGATCCAAGACGATTCAAGTGTGAAAGGAAACGATTCGTCTGCTGCTTATCCTAAGCTAGTGGTGCCTTATCCTAAGTGAAATTTCCGTTCACCAGAACCACCAGCACATCAGAGGTGTACTGAAGGGTTCCCATTTCCTTCGCGTGAGGCAAACCACAACGTATGCCGCCCGTGCCCGCGTACGCTCACCGTTTCGTTTGTTAGCTTTGTTACTGTTACTTAAATATAAACACATTAGAAATGAATAACATATATCACACGCACTTTTAGCAAATTTCGTTTAGGCACAAAAAGCCGCGATACACGGGGATCGATGGGAACAGAAGTAGACCGTTCGGTCGGCTCGTGCAGTTCCACCACCTCCACCTGCTTTCGACACCATCGATTACTAATACTGATCTTCACCGAAATCGCGAAACGCACTCACTCCCCCACCTCGCACTCAGCTCCACCAAGAGACTGGCTACTAAAACAAATCCCCTTCGTTCCGTTTACATCGGTACGGTTCGGAGTAGCACGAGAGTTTAACGCTGCTTCTGGTATCACTGGTATTTGGCGGATTCGTTCAAAAAAAAAAAAAACTCGGATTCGGAAGCGCCCTACGCTGCCAATACTGTGGGTGGAGTGGTTCTCCGCCAGCGGGAAGATAACGGCTTCCTAACGTTTTGCGTTTCTTGCATTCAGCGATCAGGTGTTTGTGGTTGGATTTAAGTCTCGCTCTTCTGGATGCCACGCTGCACCGCAACGCCCACGGCCAGTTTAGTCACTCTTCAGCACAAACTCTAGCGGATTTCGTCCCTTGAACTTCGAGCTGGTCGCGGAACCGGTGCCGCTGCCACCGCTACTGCTGCCGGCGATGGTACCGGAACCGCTGCTGCTGACCGCTTTCGACTCAGCCTGCACCAACGGTGCGCTCATGGCCGCCACGTCCACGGAGCTATTGCGCTTGCCGTCCAGGCAGCTCATCCACTCGGAGAGCGTAATCTTTCGGTCGCTGTTCACGTCACAGTAGCGTGGCATTTTCTTGCCGCATTTGCGAAGTTGTCTGGTGAGGGAGTAGCGGAAGGTGTTAGCATAAACCGTACCAGCAATGCGATGTTCGACAGGGCTTACCTTGTAGCGGTGACTAGCTCCCGGAAGGCTTTCCATTCCTTGCGCTCCAACTGCTTGTTTTGGTTCTTGTCCAGCAACACGAAGCTCAGTATGGCGATCTTTTCTTCCTCCGTGTTCCACACGGGTATGATTTTGCTAAAATATACACCAGCACCGAACGATTACACCATCGCGTTATGGCGGGCGCGGTAGACAGTGCGGTTGCACCGGACACTTACCCGGCGAAAGACGTCGACACCTGTTTGCTGAGGAACGCCTTCAGATCCTTCAAGAATTCCACCTTCTTCTCCTCCGGGCAGCCTTTCATCGGTCGCGTAGACGATGCGTACTGATCGCAGACCGGCTTCTCGTTCTTCGTGGACGTGCCGGGAATGTTCTTGCCCGTGTCCTCGTTGACGCACCAACAGTAGCCCGTGGAGCGGTAGCACTGCACGCGCTGATACCGACCGTCCGCCGTACACTCGGGCACGTACAGTGCGTTCGTTCCGTACTGGATGAAACAGATCAAGCAGAGGCCATGAAAACCAACTGACGCCTTTCCACCCTCATCTAGTGCCTTACCTTCTGCTCATCCAGCGCGTACTTGCGATCACTCAGGCAGTCCGAATCGGCCTCACTATCCTTGAAGATGGTGTCATCTTCCCCTTTCGGGTCGACCATCGTCTTGCCCTGCAGCACTGGTTAGAAAACGACACATGTTACTTTCGGTGTTGGCTCTCCCCTGGCGCAACGGTCTCATCAAGGAAGGAAGTTGTTGTACAAGGATCATGGGTAGTTATTTGGAGCTTCAATTTTGTACGCCACCAGAAGCGCTTGTTTAGCCGAAACATTAGTGATGAATTTTGTTGGTATGTTTTTCTTTGCCAAATAAAAAAAGAATTACAATCTCCAAGCTCCAGTTCCCGGCAAGAGGAGAAGTTTGAGGCACCCGTTCATCCGACCGGCAACTGGAGCTTGCACTAAATGAAATGTTGGTTATTCCTGTAGCCAAAACCATAGTGTGTGGATAGGGAAAACTTTAGAATACTTCGTCTACACGATCGGAGATTCTAACTGAGTGCTGTGCAGTTGATACCAGTGTGATTTGTTCGATTGTTTACTGTGCGTTTAGTTGCGTTTGCTTGTACTGTACTGTGCATTGTAAGCACTACGTGTAACAAATCGGATTGGGGTGAATAGTTTATCGATTCAAAGACACCGTACGTGAGCTACGGTTGGCAGCAATCTGGAGAACCTAGAGAGCAGGAGAGGATCAACGGTATGGTACCAGCTTCCGGCAGCAGCTTCAGCCATTCTCTACCACGTGTTGTACACTCTGGCGACCATGTTGCTGTTCATTTGGGACGCAACAAAACAAAACCAAATGCCTAAACGAGGGAAGTAACGGGGGGGGGGGGGGGGAGGAGGAAAAAGGGAACCAGGGTTGGACAGAGGAGATCGACAGGAGGTAGTGGCAGTAGTAGAAAGGTAAGTAGATACATACACAGATATGGCTGCAATCCGTTAACGGGCAACTGCAATCCGTTCAGTAGTGCATTATCACTGTCGGGCAGTTCGTCCGAATCGTACTCATTCTCTGAATGATCGTCATCGTCATCGTCAGTGAAATCGTTCGAGATATTCTGCGAGTCGTCGTCGTCGGCACGCAGAAAGTGACCGTCGCCACCGCTGGTGCCGCCGCCGACACCGATCGACCCACCACCACCCACCATACCACCATTACCGCGCGCCAGCCCACCGAGAGTGCTAGGATGATGGTGATGATGATGATGATGTTGTTGTTGCTGATGGGGGACAGTGTAGTGTCCAGAACCACCGGAGGAGGAACTAGATATTGAAGATGACGACGGGTTGTGGTGTGCTAGAGATTTAGACGATGTGGATGTGCGTGAAACGGATTACGGGAGAAACAGGAAACGGATCCAGCCGGTAAAAGGAGGGGGAAGGGGCAAAGTAAAACATGTGTGCGTGAGATACGTGGTGTTTGCGTGAAATTAGTGATGGGTGAGGTTAGGGACGAAAAACGAATAAGAAAAATAGAACCGTATTAATTACAGCGCACGATTAATAACCTTCTGATTGATGGTAAATGTCCTTTTGGAAGCGTTGGAATGACATTTAACACTACGCTGTATGACCCACGATCAAAGTGTGCATCGGAGGTAAACAAAAATATAAACAAACGCGTTTGACGTTTGTGACGTTAGTTGGCTGTGTTGCTACTAAAAAAAAAAATGGTTACGCGAGGGCAAATGAGGGCAAATTTTAGCAAATGTTTTACATTAATTTCATTCTAATTCATTACGGTGCGATAAAAGATAGAGCCCCTGCGATTCCCGTCCTACAGGTGGAGGTGAAGCGGTCGCAAAGAAACTACTCACGTGTGACGTCGTCTTTTGCCAAACAGTTGTACCATTCGTTACGCGATAGTCGTTCGTCCTGGTCCGCGTCACAGTTTTTACCGAACGATCTGCCACAACGCTTCGGCTTCACGACCTACCGAATACAGCAACGAATCAGCAAGGGATGAACTTCACGCTCTTGGTAAGACCCCGTACTCACGTACCTTCTTGATCAGCCGCTTCATCGTGCGATACTCCGTCTTGTCCAGCAGGTTGTTCCCGTTCAGGTCCATCACAGCAAACTTCCAGTCCAGTACCGCCTTTTCCGTGATCGGCCCGGTGAGGTTGTGCTGGTGCACGCGGACATGCTCGTTTTGGAACAGTTTCAGCAGGTTCGTGTTGAAAACGGCCCGGTCAAGCCCACTGCAACCTGCAACGGGAGGGTTTGCCAAACACAAAACGAGGTGGAAGTCAGCGGCTATTTTTAGGCGGTTGGTGAAAGGTACCGAAATTTGCATAATCCACCCGCTTCAGCCCCATCGGTAACCATTTTTCACCGAAAGGACGGTGCCTTCACGAAACACTTTCACTCCACGCTACTTACTGCGCTTGTTTCGAATCGGATTGCGGGGAGATGACCGGCGCTGGTTCGATTTGCCCTTCTTCACGCAGATCGGCTTGCCGTGCTGTACCATGGTGTTGGGCAGCTGTTTGCCCTGCCCGTTCACGCACCAGCAGCCACCACCGTCGATACACTGGACCGGTGCGTATGTTCCGTCCTCCCGGCACCTAGGCACGTACTTGACCGTGTACGGCGAAGTAGCTCGCTGTTGGAGTGCGTAGGTGCGTGACGCGATGCATACGTCTGCCGAAGAAAGGATCGAGAAAAGGGTGTTCTAGTGTTCCAGTACGGATCGGTACGGTGTGCCCGAAATCACTCCAACCTACCTTTGCACGATCCGCGGTGTTTGAAGGCGACCTGATGTCCACTGCATTGCGCCCGGATGAGATGACACCGGGTGGGATAGGTCTTATTGTCGCTACCGCACACCGGTCGGCCCTTGGTTTCGTCACATTCGCCTCCTTTAGCGGCACATTCCGATATCTGGAAGAACGATAATAACGTTTCACGATAATAACGATCTGGCAGGTACAAGGTCTTAACAACTATCATAACTGGCAGTCGTAACACTCTAAGTCGATCGTTCATTAACCTAGCCCGGCAGTTTGCTGCAGTGCAGTTACGGAACAGGAAAGCGTAGAATGCGTTCCAGAACCGACGGTTAAGCGTCCGGCCCAGTTCACATTACATTTCCCAGACACCTGGATCGTCAGGAGGTGGTACTGGAAACTGCTAACGGTAATAGCCAACGTGTTCCGTGCGTGTTGATGTTTTGCATCGCTCCAGCAAACCGCCGGCCAAACAAATCCGCCCCAATCCAGCCGTACGAGTGCGCGACGGCGTACGCAAAGCGCCGAAGGGGCGCCAACGTTATCGTTTCGTCGTCGGTTCAAGAGGGCGCACGGCCGAAGGGGCGCCGGGAATCTCGCAAAATAAAAATAATACACCCGACCCGGGACCCGCCATCATCGTAGCATCCTTCCCAAAGGCGGCGTTCGCTCTTGTTAGTGATTATTAATATTTGTCATTTTTTTTACTTCTCCTTAACGCTGGTCTTTATTTGCTCTTTTTCACAGCTCAATAATCTCCGCCGGCCACCGGTCGCACCCTATCAGTGGGGACCCTACGCTCGTACAGCTCTCGATGATCGGCGCGAGTGATCGACCGCAGGCGGGCAATGAGGCAACACAAAAAAAAACCTCAATCGCAACAACCCCTTTTTCTCTAATGGCTCTCGTAATAACCGATTACACTGCCCCCCTCGTTTTGCCACCCTGGGAGGCTGTTTTGTGTTTGTTTTGCTTGCATTACACGCACCGTGCTGGTGCGTGATGCTCTCTCTCTCTCTCTCGGCCCGTTCGGACGTTTGACGCCCGTTCGCCGAGCCGAGTTCCTCGTTTGCCGTAAAGTGCCCGCAAATGGTTTTACGATCTTGTCCTATTAATTGAGCCCGCCGCCTATTGATATCCGCACGGCTTGGAAGCGCAGGAAGCAACCGGCCAACCGGCAGTCAATTTGAATAAGATAAAAGTGATTTCTGACGGGTAACATTGTTGCTCGTTAGCTCCCGCTAAATAAGGCACAACTTACGCGGCCGCGTTCGCGCAGATTGAGTTGCCATTAAGGCAACGCTCGTGGCACGCTCAGCACAGGCAGCTATCATCGTAGACGCGAGGCGGAGATAGTAAGCTTGCAGTTCTTTATTGCTCTTAATGTTAAACACAAACAAAACACTCTCTAGGCGAAGCTGAGCGGTCGCACCGACTTCAGCAGCTGGGTTACGTTCTCCCGCAGTATGGGACTCATTTTCTCCTGCTTGATCCTCGACGACGGTTGCGACTGATCGCGCCCGAGATGATACAGATCGGCGTAGTGCTAAAAAAGGGAAATATATAGGGACGGTGAATAAAGCGAGCAAGTGAATCCACACACACACACGCTACATTTACATTCATTCCCTCGACCGGATTCGGATTGAAAACCGGCGATACTTCCACCGTATCGATCACGGACGCCTTCAGCGGTGTGACCAGCAGCGTCGAGTGGTTCGGAAGTCTCCGGTGTTCGACGATTTCGCGCATCAGCAGCACACACATCCGGCACCCGGATAGCAGGTTCCACCGCGACCAGGAGAAGTTGTGGGTCAGCGCTAGCAAACCGATGCAATCGTACAGGTGCGACTCCATGATCGGGTTCTTCTCGCACGTACCCTCGGTGTAGTTGAAGGCGTCATCCTCCGGGAACAGGTCCACCGCAGCCAGGCGGAGCGTTTTGATGAGCTTCCGAAGCGACATGGTAACGCCGAGGATCTCCTGCAGCGCCTGCGTTGGGCCACCCTGTAGCGAGTTGACCCGAAACCCGGCTTCGGTGATGGTCATTTCCGTGCTGACGACCGATGCGGTCAGCGAGAAGGTAACCGTACCGGGGCTAGAATTGAAGTACACGACTCAATTGTTTCACTCTCTTCGGACAGGTTCCAATCAAACGAACGAAAGAACGCAACCTAAGCGGGTCAAGAACGTCTACGCAAACGAAAGTGGCACTCCTACTGCTACAACTACTAAGCGCACGCATTTTGGACTGCGTACTTCTTTATGTCCGGCTTCAGCTCCCAGGACTGGTAAGGCACGTTGCTGTACCGATTGGCGGCAAAGGCAAACGAACCGAGCCGTCCGATGCGAAACTGGATCGTCAGCTTGTCCTCGTTGAACTTCACGTCGTGCACGTCCCGCGTCGACCACTTGCCGATGTAGCGCTTGCTGTTCTCCACCATGCTGTAGTTGCCGACCTCGAGGACGTTCCCGTAGTCCACCTCCTCGTCGTCGGAATCGAATTTGCTTTTCGCCGGCTTTTTGCCCTTCTCGCCCTTGTCGCCCCGCACCGGGCGGGGATCTTCGGAGCGTGACACCTGCAGCGACTGCTTGCCCGGTCCTCCCCCGCCCGCCGGCCCACTCCCCGCTCCCAGCTCCTGCTCCAGCTTCGCCTGCAGCTTCGGCGATTTCGACTCCAGCAGCTCGTCCAGGTCTTTCATGAAGCTGGAGAACAGGTACACCTTGCGCTTGGGGTTGCGGTTCTGCGCGACATCATTGTCCGACTCGTCGTAGTCGTCGAGATCGTCACTGTCGGAGGTGGCCGTGTACGGATAGCACTGCCTGTTCCGGCGGTCCAACACCTTCAGGATGCGCAGCGGCATGCGCGTGGCGAACAGAAAGTCCGGTATCTTCGTCTCGTACACGATACTGGCGAGCGACACGCTCGACGGCATCTTGTGCAGGCGCCGCTTCTGCTTGGACGAACGTTTCCCGGTCGCCGACGGTGTCGCGCGGCGTTTGTCTTCCGCGACCGATACCTTGATGCTGCAGCTGTCCGGTAGCTTCGGTATGACGAAATCCGTCACGATCGCACGCAGCGGAATGTGGTGCGGTACGTCCAGGATGTTGAAGTCCTCGACGTACTTCGTGCGGCGATCGAGGCTCGACCGGGCGCTGCGCTCGCGGGCCGCTTGCTGCGCTTTCTGCAGCCGATCGAGATACTTGGCGAAGCTAGGCTCGGATTCGAGCGTTTCCTCCTTCAGCTCCCAGCGACAGACGATCGGTGGCTCGAACCAGAACACGTTCTCCGGCAGCTGAACCGAAACCAGCGCCAGCTTGTCCAGATTCTCCTCCATCTGCTTGATTTCCGCCTCGATCTCCTCCGGCAGGCGGCGTACGCCCGGTTGCGGTGTCGGCGGTGGCCGGTACGGTTGGTAGAACTTCTTGCGCTTCAGCTTACCAGGCTGCGGCACTGCAGGGTTGCGTTGAAAGCACACAATGAAAACATCAGCACAATCAACACGAGCGTCTAAACGACAAACAACACTGCAAGCCTAACCTGTGCGCAGCAGCGTTTTCTTCGCGATCTTCACATCCTGCATCGGTTGCTCGAGGTAGTCGATGGCGTACACGCCGGCCACGATCCGGTGACTCCGCATGTTCACATCGTACTCGCCCAAGTTGAGCGTCTTGGCGCCCTTCTTCGAGCGCTCCTTCTTCATCAGCTCGTCCGCGTGCTCCGTGTAGATCTTGTCCACGTCAATGTCCTGCGGCGTCTGGTCGTCTTCGTCCGAGTCTGTTTTCTTCTCCTTCGGCTCCTCGTACACGGCTTTCAGGATCTCCTTTCGCTTCTTCCACTCGATGCGACTAATAATGCGTAAATCTGTGGCAAAGGATTTCCAATCGTTACAAACAAGTGCTTACGATGGTCCAAAAAACGTTACCCGCTAGGTGCTCCTGCCGGTACGGCATATCATAGCTCGGGCAGTAGTCACTGCAGTGATCGTAGCTTATCCAAAGGCCACGGATCGCCGCTTTGTGACACTTCACCGCAGCCGGCAGCGTCAGATGGAAGCCGAGGCTAGGGAAGTCAATGCTCGTGTGCTTGCTATCCTCCTTCGCTCGCTCCTTCGGATTGCTGGAGGAGGCATGGTAACGAAACGAGAACTTAGCAGAACCACTCCAAAGAGCAACGCCTCACAATGCGATAGTTACAGCTGCGGTGTTGGCATATCGCGCAACCCGAACAGGTGCGCCTTGAACACGTCCGACTCGAACTTGTGCGACACCTCCAGCAGTCCGTGCAGCTCCATGTCCCGGTTGATGTTGCTCAGTATCTTGTACGCAAACTCGTCGATGTAGTCCGCCAGCACGTTGCGGAACTCCACCTTCAGCTGAAACCGAAACAGGGAAACCCGTGCATAAAGGATGGTTCCTCCCGGCTAGGATGGTTTCAACCCCGCCAACCTCATTGAGATCTTCCACCATCGCCGGCCGGACATCGGCGTCATGCAGTGCCTCGTCGATCTCCTCCAGTATGCCCAACACCTCGACCGCTTTGGCCGCGTAAGTGTTGCCGATCTGCGGCTGCTGCTGCTTCAGACTTTCCTCCGACAGGTTCTCCACGTTGACGTTCTGCGTCAGGATGCTCTGCTCGTTCGTCTGCAGCAACCAGTTGCGTTCGGCTTCGTTCGCCCCGCGGATGCCCTCGCACCAGATGTGCAGGTACTTCCGCAGATCGGACGGATCGAACGCGTTCGGTAGGCCATTGCAGCGCATGTACTGTTCCCACTGCAAGACTCGGGCGGCTCGGTTAAGGGGGTTTGCACATCGCACACCAAAGCACCTAATAAGCGCTCGCTCTCACCTCACGCTCCTTTTTCGCCTCCGCCACCACCTTCCGCACGTCGTCGCGGATGCTCGCGAAGTAGGCGTAGCTTTCCTCCAGCTGCACCTTGCGCAGCTTGTTGGCCACTATCTCCTGCACCTGCTTCCGCTCGGCCTCCTCCTTCTCACGCACCTTACGCATCTTCTCCTCCTCCACCTTGCGCTGGCGCTCCTTTTCCAGCTCCATCCGGTGATGTTCGGCCTGCTCCGCCTCCAGCCGGGCGCGTTCTTTCTTCGACATTTTCTTCTTGGGACTCTGGTTGTGGGCCGGGAAAAGAAATGCAACGCGCCGAACGAACGAAGCCGAAACGTTTCAAGGATGTTAGAAAACGAGGCTGAACCGAGCGGCCGAATTCGCCCAAGGCTATGGCACGGTTTAAGAACAAAAAAAGGCACTACGCGACAACTGTCAGTCAGTTGTCAGTGTCTTGCAGCGTGTCGTAACAGACCGTACAAGAGCGGGCTAATACTGTACTACTAAAAGGAGACACAAAAAAAAGGAGGGCTTTCTATGCTACCATCTCTGTGATGTGCTTGTAGCGAACTAAATCGCGTTTGCATGTGATCAGGTCCTAGCCAGGTCCGGACGTAGATTCCGTGTCCGGACGTTCCGGAAAGAGGTAGAGAGATGCAGGTAATGCCGCTCCACTCCCGGTCTTGCTCGAACCGTTCCGTTCCTCTCGTTCCTAGAGGTGATGCCCTGCGAAGCTAGGATCGAGGTTTACATATCAATATCAGGCAGACAGACAGCAAAAGGAAGGAAGGTGGTTGGGGAAAAAAAAACCTCAATACCTACATAATGAAAATTATCCCTTTCGTTATATACTGCACTGCTTTCACTCGGTTCCGCTTGACAAAACCACCCCAGCCGCGGCGGGTGGAGACAACGGTGGCACGCTAATCATGCATGCTCACTGACACTGACACTCACGGGAACCCTTCCCTTTACCCCCGGGATTAATGAGGACTCGTCGGTTTTGATGCGGACTGGAAAATTGAAAACCCGCAACAAACACACCGCCGAAGAATAAACAAACCGAAAAACCGCACCTTTCCGTTGTCCTTGGTGCGCGTTACCCTTGGTAACGGTGGCGAAGTGCAGGTCGTTTATTAATCGAAGACAGCGCACTATCGGACGGCAGACGGCGCATATCTGTCGTCCGTGGTAACGTCAGTAAATAGTGTGCGGTGCGGTTTGGACGCGTACGGTGTAATTTATTTTTTGCTTCTCACTGGATCGCTAATCAGAAAAGCCATTCGGGGGCACCGATTGGTTTCGAACAACTTCGCCGGAAAGTCAATAACCCCGGGGAACCCCATCGCGAACGGTCACACGTTGGAAAGGGAAGAGAACCCGAAGTATATAGTTGTTTGTGAAACGTTCTCCACAACTGGAAGAGAGCATCGTAAAACAAAATCGGCCCCCTCCGGGAAGGGGCAAAACATGATGAGACATAAAAAGAAACAAATCGAATTATGATCTAAGTATCCTGGTGGCGGGGTTTTGCGGAATGGTCGGGGTACTGTACGACCGGCACATAATGTACAATGTTACAACTTTACGACGGTGTATAAGTAAATGTTTAATAACTCACCACTCCCCCTCCCCCCAGCGAGTAGCTCCACAACTCACTGCGAGCTTTGGACAGTCTTCTGCCAGGGGTTGGACCGAAAGGACCAAGAATCCCCGGAGCGCTAGGAAGTTTGTGCAATCTTTTCTCACTGCCTGACAGGTGGTGTGAAGAAGTACGTTTTGATAGCTTTAGATAACTTTGTAATTTTCTGATTTATAGTGTTAAGGCTTTAGTGTTTAGTGTCTACCATTCGAGATACTAGATCACAAATACCTGCAGCCTAAGGTAGGGAAGAAGTGCAGATGATAGTATCATTCAAGTGGTCCAAAACTTCATCTATGTTGGGTCAAAAAGTAGGCCTCAGGAAGGCGGATCATGTCAGTAAAATGAATCCTAACGACCCTAACTTCTTCATCCAGACAGAAAAGGTCTTGTCAAGATGTCGGAGATTTGGAAGCAAATATAGCAAAGGAGCAAAGCAATAGATCTCGTCCACATCCATTTGGTCCCTTGAGCCGGATCGGTTCGCTCTGACGTCTGCCGCCCCTGCGCCTTTGTGTTTGCACTTAATTAATTCTACAAATTTGTATTTAAATGCGCATGAATATGTTAATTAATTATCACTTACATTAGTTTCAAGCGTATAGGAGTGTGTGTGCGTGTGTGTCTATGTGCGTTCCTTCCTGCGGCTGGCGCCAATAACGAGAACAAAGAACGCCTTCGTTCACGCCCTTTTACTGCGTAGGACCCTTACCTCCCCTCGCAGTGAGTCGTACGAAGTTAGATGAAAAGAAACTAACTGCGCCCGCGTTAAGTACGTCGACACGGTGCACACAAAAAAAAACGAACAGAAACCTTTCACTGGCCGTTTAAGCGCGCCTTAAGCCCACTCGACATCCGACTCGCGAAACTCGCACGGCACAAGACATTACGCAGGATTAGCCAGCGTCCCGTGCGGGGCCACAGTTCGCGCGATTGTTTGTTTTACAAGCTGCGGATAATGTTTTTAATTGCCCGGGCGGGTGAGTAATGACAAGAATCAATTCGCCTGTCGTGCGAGTGCATGCGCGTTTCGGGGGGGAAAGTAGGGTACGGGCGGTATGGTAACCGCCGCCATGTCAAACTGTCATCGGGCACTGCACCGCTCTAGAGACGGCTCTCTCGCCATGGCTAACCACACTTTTTGCACCACCAGCACCACCACCACAGAACGCCACCGCTCGATCCATCCTGTCTCCGCTGGCATCGTTGGCGTTTGCGGAAATCCCGGAACATTTCACACACGACACGCACCGACCGTGACGAGATGTGGGATTATTTATTTATGTTTTTCTGGTGCTTTTTTTTTTGCTTCACATTTTCGCGAAACTTGCACAAACAGACGGTTGCGATTGTTTACGTTCACGGTCCAATTTCTCCACTTTGCCACTTCGGGGTGGCAGGTTGCATGGTTTCTCTCCAAGCCGTTCTGTTATTTTTTTTTTTTTCGCAAAACCATACCGGGAGGCGCCAGCTCTCGACCTCGGGCAATCGGTCCGATCAGCGTGGATCCCGGACATTCCGATGTGGTGTCTTGCGGCACCGCCACACACCATCCTGCCACCGTCATCATCGGAGCCCCATTAGTGGATGCGAAGATTTAAAAAACCAAAAAAATCGAATCCTAATGGAGCCGTTGTCCAAACATGCAGTTAATTCCCACCTGATCCGGCTGATTCGACATCCGTTGCCATAACCTCAACTCGCTTTTTATTTTCGTATTTTTTGTGTTGTTGTTGCTGTTGTTGCTGCTGCTTTGTTGCTTCACACCAAGCTGCTGCTTGATTTACGAGCAAATTTGCATATGTTCCACTGGCGCTTGCTGAACGCCGGTAATGTTCCACCTCTCTCTCTCACTCTTTCGCTCCGCTTGCTGACCTTTCCCCTTACCACCTGACACACACGCACACATGGTGTGGTGATATGGTCTCAGGGAAGGTCCGGGGTTAAAAGTATTTTTTGTTTAACATCCTCAGTTCTCAGCTCTGGAGAATTTGGTTAGAGTATGTCGCTTGGATGACATCTTATTCTGGCTATATTTGTTGGAATGTTAACAGTCGCTATAAATAGTGCTAGGAAAGGAGATGGTAGATAGGATAAGTGCGCCAATTATGGCATTTTGACATGTTTATCAATGTGTTTTACAACACAGATAAAAAGCCACGGTCTTGAGAAAATGTGATAAAATTTATGTTGATGTCTTTGACTATCTCTTTTATTTACTTTTTTGAGATCTCAACCATAAACTTAATTTCTTAATTTCCAATAATCCCGACGGTGCCACAATATGGGTGCATTTACCATAGTGCAACCATGGTAACGAATCGAATTAAATTTGACAGTTTATAGGACTCTTTGATCTTTCACTTTTTGAAGCCGGTTTGGGTTGCACTAAACCCTGATCGTTATGTCAAATCCAATTTAACCCGAAACTGTCATCCAGCCAAAAGGGATAAGCCACGAACCGGCTGCGACCGGATCGAAAAACGACATCCGCTCGCTTATCACCCCGTTTATGGATCTTCTTCTCTCGTTTTTGTACGAGAAACCGAATAGAGGCGCATATAATTTTTTTTTGTCCACCACGAGCACAAAAATTGCCCGTCCGCTCCATTAGTGCTAGGCATTGGATTCGATTTCGAGTTTACCTCAACAAACTATTTTCCACCTCACTACACCCGTACGTCCCCGTACGTCCCCGTACGGTCTCAATGCGTCTTCGCGTCCAAAATGTTCAGGATGGAATGGAATTTTCCACCAAACCGGCTGAAACCGTGCGCTAATACCGGTTTTTGGGCTCATCTCCGGGACGGGGGTGACGGGAGAGATTTATAGGCGCCGTTAAAAAATTGCCAACCGAAGAACCTACCTTGATCCGGTTTGTAGTTTGGGGCGACCCCGTGTGGGCCGTGTAATGGAGACGCCACCGGCCTGAGACGCTACCGTTTGACGCCACCATTGTCAAGCGCAAGATGGATGGCAATATGTTACGAAAGGGGGGGTGGGGTGGGAGGATTCGCGTTGGAACAGGTTGAACCGGACGATCGTTGGAAACGAGATATCTCCTCTTCCTCCACCCTGCCCCCCCCCCCCCCTTCCCACTCCCAGTAAGCTCACCCGGGAGATATGTAAATTTCATTTTTGGCACGATCGCACAAAACGAGGAGTGGAGTGTTGACATGTGGATTAGGCGCTCGGTGGAATTTCATTAGCCAAAATGGGTTTTGTTGTTTTTTGACAGCTCGATATTTGTTGTCTCGTTGCGCGTATCAATATTGAATGCGGCCGACCGCCGGACGTAAGGGTTCGATGTAGAACAAATTTGTCCACACGTATCGTTCACGGCCAATTGGTTTCCGTTTGCGTTAGCGTCTGTTTCGCGTTTCGGACAACAAACGGTGGGCAGCGTGATCTCATCGCAGACTCTTTCTTCCACAATTTGCGCACGACAAACATTCAGAGGAAACATTCTCAACCCCAAACAGCAATCTGAAGCGATCTTGTTTTACGGCTCAATCCCGAGGGTGGCACCTAGCCAACATATCCGGGATCGTTTCCACGCGAAATGGATCGAAAACTGTCAGCAGGCGATCAGCGTCCCACGATGATCGATCGCACACCCATCAACGGGGGTTGATGCGGGACGATAAATCAATTATTTTAATTGATAGCGATCGAACGATCGATTTGGCTTTGCTCCGTTTGATTTAGCGAACGTTTGCGTCCAAGCGCACCGATCGCGTTTAATTTGCCTTCGAATAAATATATGCCGATATTGCCGGTGGACTCGCGCTGGTCGTGCTCACCCCGATCGGCCATAACTCTTGAACCAATTAGCGGATTCCAGCGAACGCGGAATCTCCGCTTCACTGCACCACCGGCACCACACACCGGGAATGCTAGGGGGAACGTTTGCACCGAGGCGAAGTTTTCCGCGTGCCTGCGCTCATTGAGCCGCGGACAGGGTCGATGATAAATAGATCTCCCGGCGCGCCACGTGCTTGGTCGCCGGTCCGGCCATGCTCCGGGACACTTAAGTGACAAACTGCCAACAAGTGATTAGCCGACAATCCCGCTGATTACTCCCGCCGAGATCACCCGGGATGATTTAAGCCCGGCTGCGGCTAGGCTTATTATGATTTATGGGACTGATTTACTCCACGGGGAAGCAATCGCTCGAGAGACCGAACGGAGCGGAGGGTGCTTTGGATTGTGGGTGCAGAATTTTGGCCCATAAACTTCAAACGTTACAGCTCCATCTTGTTCGGCAAGACATTAAACACAACCCCCGTACACGACACCGACGAGTAAGGAAAAGCCAGAACCGATGTGGAATCAAACCCACCGGCGTCAGAGACTCGAGGTCAGGCATTAGGTGCTTATCAAAATCCAAAAGCAACATAAACATACGGTGCGGAGGCAGAAACAAGCAGCCAACAAAATCATCACGATTGCCAAGAAGAAAAAAAACATACACACACAATTTCCAAACCAAATTGATCGTTAAGAGCGATCGTCGAATGGCGCGCAGATTACGGTTTTCACACTCCATCGTCCAGCGTCATGGCGATGTTTCCACCTCATTTTTTCACCCCCCCCCCCCCCTCTGGTAAAGGTTTTTGGAAGGAAGGCTATCGTTGGGTTTGATCTTTATGATTCATTTGCAAGCCATTTTGATGGTTTCTAATGCGATTCAAATTTATGCAGCGCCAAAAACAAAAACGGGCCCCGGTTAGCTGCGACCGATGAATTCCGGCGCATTCCGAAAGCAAGATTTGCTCGCCCGAAACCTTCGACAAACTGGGAAAACACAATGGAAGCCGGCATTGTTTGGGCTTAGCCGTATCTGCCGGTTATGTGTATGAAATGGTTGCGGTAGAATTTCGCGTTTGAAGGTTATTGTAACACTTACGCTACTTTTCCGATCGTGACGTTTGGTGTATTCCGGCTTTATACAAGATGACTTACCTGAAAAATTGAAAAGATAAAAAAAAAACAATTAAAATCAAATTAGGTTTTTCAAGTTTTCGCACTATTAAATGTGATAAAGATGTGTTTATTGAGATCACCAATCGATTCGTCAGACGTCAGACGTAGCAACGTCAGATGTTACCGATTGTTTATTAGATCTTTGAAAATATGGCAACACTGTCATTTTGAAGTGTTTGGCACTATTTGGCGTTCATTTTTACTATCTGTCGTTTTTATCAAATATTAAATAAAAAAAATACAAATTATGAAAATAGCGTGAGGATCTAACATTAACAGTCTAACATTATTATTTTTATAGAATTTATAGCATTTTCTTAGTTTCCTACAAGTTTTTGATGCTCATTAAAAAAATTATCATTATTTTTAGTTGTTTCGTCAATATTCAATATTTCTTTACCGTTTTGGTTAAAAATACCGCATTGGATTAATTCTTTTATGAAAATAAAAATAAAAAATGCTAAATAGTTAAAAAATAATTCTTACCGAAACCCTCACGACAAAAGTTGTGCTAGTTTTCAGTTGAAAACTAGCACAACAATTGTTAGAAAAGAAAACTGAAAAGTTGCATAAAGCTATCAACTCATACTGTTGGATGCACTTGAATAGTTTTAGTAAACAATTGATAAAATCAAATTATCTTTGCAAGATTAATATGTTCGTTCATGTTTCAGACAAAAATAACCTAATTATTAACAGTGATTCTAAAATTTTCCACTTTGATAGTTTACTAATATTGAGAGCCATATCAGTAAACATATTTTTTTAACCCACTGCACAAAAAAAATGTCATTTGGCAAGAATTTTGGGGCTCCAGAAATAGATTTTAATTGTTTTTAAAATATTTTTGAAAATCAAGTTAATTCAAGTGTAGAGTAAACTTATACCGACTGCACAAACCAATATTTTGGAACAAATAACCAATTGTTCACAATAGTTGTGAAATGTAGATAAAATCTAAATCTTTATTTCTATTTCTATTTCCTATCTAACATCTACCATATCCTCGCAATAAAAAAATGAACATAAGAAAATGAATTACCCACAAACGCTACCGCAATTAGGCTAAACACAAAAACCGTCCGTGACTTTTATGGGGCCCCAAAACTAGATGCCCCGAGCCCGAAGCACATTGCAAGTAAGACCCGCCATAACTATTACGCTGTAACAAGCTTTTACGACATTCCGTAAAACGAAAGAAGAATCATCCGGTCTAGATTAATAGAGAGCTAGCTGATCCTCGCTCCTCAGGCGGCCGGGACTGGTTGAGTCACACTGTATCTACGTCAGAAGCGATGAGCCTTCTAACCCTAACGTATCTTTTCGCTAGGTGTTTTCGCTAATCCAATTTCGCTCGGCACGCTCGGGTCTTATACAAGACGCAGACTCTGCCGGAGATGGGGGGGAGAGAGGATCTGGCTATAATCTTCCAAATAGCGCCTCAACCATCGTAAACCTCAATTCGCTTCAATCAAATTCAATTTCGCAGGGAAGAGACGTCAGTACGCGTGTTCCGGTGCGTTCGTGTCGCGCTGATCGCACGACCCATCGGACCATAAGGACCAGAACGATCGTCCCAAGCGGTTTTCGGACATGCTGCGCAATAATTGTAACGCGTGTTTGCCGTACCATGCTCGTCCTCTGATGCTTCTGGTGCCTTTGGGGAAGGGGGGGGTTCACACCGAACAGAGGTGAACGTACGACGAGGCGCGACTCACGAGGGAGATAATCTTTCCCGCCCAAAAAAAATAATAATCTGTATCCAGACATGATGACCCAAAAATGCGACAACGATGACGACGAATGTTGGGCTCTTCATTACCACGCGGCGAACCGCTTATTGCGCTTTATTAATATTTTACGACAAAAGGAAATGTTTCGTTTAGTAACGTTTAATCTTCGCTCGCACGCCCGGACGTCCCGACGATCCGCCGCTGGATGTGGTAGCCAGGCGAAGATCTGACGTTCTGAACTTCGCTAAGTCCGACGTTCTGGACACCGAACTCCGACGTTCTCGTCGTACGGAAAGCGAATCGGTGATGATCGGTGATATAAGTGCGTGCGTGCGTGATCGCTTTCGTAACTTTCATCGCACACTTCCAGCTCCCAACATCAGCGCAACCGTATATAAACAGTGGGAAATCTCCCGATGCCTCAGTTCCCAGTTGGATAAACGCATTCCTGCCAAGTAACACATCTGTGTACCTGCAGCAACGGTGGGGTTTCCTTCGAAGGAACTGTAAACAAACACAAACATGCCAGGTGATGGCCGTGCCCAGACTTGACGTCGCTCGTCGTACGTCCAGGCACCTGGTGTACCCGGCTCCTGGTATTGCTCCGTCGCAGGCACTTGTCAAGCCGTAAATTATCCATCCTCCTGGACATCTTGGATCTGGTTTGGATCGTACAGACACTCGATCGAGTCGGTTTTGCTTGCTGCTATGACTCGTATGACCTTCGAGCCTCACAGCCGGGTGCTACCACCGGGGTTTACCAATGATCGGTTACTGCTGCCGTTCCCGATTTGGGGTTGTGAGGAAGCCATTAAACAAGCAGTTCTTCGCCCGATGCGTTTGGTGCCATACCGTCTGCGGCGGTGAGCTCGCTCGCGTCCCCGACTTCACGCGACACACCTCTGACATACATATCTAGGCGTATAGTTAAGGCCCCCGTTTTCCCAAACCCCTCCCCTTCACCTACCCACCCACCGGGCTACCACATTTGTTTGCCAGTTCGGGTTCGGGTTCGTTTTGTTTGTTTATGTAGCTGGTAGCTGCAGTACAAATGTTTTGTAAACATAACCAACAAGCAAGGGCTCGTTCGGAGCGGGCTGGAACAGGCCCGATGACCTCCCCGTCGTGATCAACACACTCTCCCTTTTCCCCCTATCCCCCACCCAACCCAATGTCTCGAGCGTTTCCAACGATGTCTGATCAAACGCTTCAACAAGCGCTAGTAGTGCTCCACAAACACCATCACCAACACGGTGGAGCAATTATTTCCATCCCATTCGCCGGCCGAAGCGGTTGGGTCACCGATTGGTCCCCTTCTCTTCCCCCCCCCCTCCCCTCTCCCTTCTCTTCCCCAATAGCAAACAAGCCCCCGGGGTGGGGGACGTCCCCGATGCCGGCTCGAATCGAACAAATTATTGTCCAAATAAATCAAACCCATCCCCGAAAGGCTGCCTTCGTTTGGGCGCGTCGGAAAGATCTCCCTCTCCCTCTCTCTCTCTCTCTCTCCCTCGGTTCTCCTTCCTTGGGTTCCTTTTACCACGCGCGGCCAACACACCGATCCGATCGGCGGGTTCGAAGAAAGAGTGAAAGAGAGCCAAGAGGTTGAGGTGGCAGGCAACAGAACCAAAGTCAGAAGAAAAGGCGACCAACCGTTTTTGTTTTTTTTTTGTAAAAGTTTCACGATCAAATTCCAAACACCTCGGCTTTTCCCTTCGACCTCAATCTGTGCATATAGCGAGCCTGCCTCTGCCTGCCCGAGTGGAGGCAGCAGGGAAGCAAAATTGGTGTTAAACTATTCATCTTCGCTCCTTTAGCTCCTTTAGCACCCTTCGTGGCATGGAGGCGAACGCGAGGGAAGGAGGGAAAGAGAGAGAGAGAGAGAGAGAGAGAAAAAAGCACAACAAACGCAACGGGCCGCAAACTTCAAAGCTTCCAAATCGCATCACCTCTCCCGTCCCACAACTACCTTTCCCCCCCCCCCTCCCCCGCCACCCCATTTGGTTTACAAAACGGAAAGGACGAACGCTTCCCCGAGCGTCTTCGCCTCCCTTCGCTTCGCTAAAGTGGTGGCGAAGCGATCGAAACCGATCGAGAAGGTTTTTCCCTCGGCCCACGGGCCCTTGTTATGGTTCTCTTTTCATTCCTTCGTTCCTTCGAGTCGTTTTTTCTTTTCTTCCTTTCCTCCCACCCACCTTGCCCTCCGTTTCCGATGTACAATGTACAGCAGCAGCATCAGGCATCAGGCATCAGGCACTAGGCATCACGCGGGGTCTCCGATCTCCCGACCGACACCGACAAAACCGTGCCAGACAAACCGTCGCCACTCCCTGCTGGGATTGGGCCCGTGTGTTTGGCACCGCGGGCACTTCACCCTGCCTACGCACTTCACCCTGCAGGCTTTCCCGCTGGCAGGCAAAACAACCGTCTCGGGTTTTTACACCTTCCACCGTACACGATCGAGCGTGGCCGGCGCACGAAAGGGAGAACCCGAGAACCTAAACCACCGGCAAACCAGGCAGCGAGAAGCAAGCCAAAAGGGAAACATCTTCAGGTTTGAAAACAGAAACCTGAAGTGGATCTCCTCTCATTCTCATTCTACTTCTTCTTCTTCTTCTTCTTCGCCGGTTTTTTGTTAACAGTTGCGCCGTGCGGGCTGCAGATAGCGTAATCTACGCCGGGCACAAAACACGGACGCTCCGAAAAGCAGCGCTGCTGGGTTGGGTTTGGGCAATTGTTGGAATGAAATAGTGAAATCTTTGCCACCGCCACTACACCTGTAGTTGAAGCGTGTGCAGAGTTTGACGCGTCCAATTCTTATGCCCGTTTGAGGTTAGGTTACCATTTGCTGGCACACAAAATAGCTTATTTTTTTGCTTATTTAATGTGGCTCGTTAGCGCAGCTTACATTTCTTGAGGAGTTATTTTAGGTCCGTTGCCCATTTGGCTTATGTGATGGAAATGGTTATCAACTTTTACAGAATTTTTGTTCCATTTTTACCCGTTGCCAACGTAGTCTATATTTACTGCGTGTAAATGCAAACAAATGCGTTGCGATTTCATTCAAACGATCCTAGGGTTATTGTTGGAGTCGACTCGCTTAAATATTATAGAAAATATTCAAAAGCAATTCACACTAATAGTTAAGTAATCAACGAATTTTATATAGTTCTTGGAATGCCATAATTGTTCATTGGGTCAAAACTTCGAATAGCAATGAATTATGGATTGACAGAAATACATGAATAACCTCAGGTATTAACGAAGAAGTTATAGCAAATTGGACAAATACAGTGCGTAACACAACTATACGACCACCTGTTTTATGCGAATAAAACGAAAAGTTGAAGAGATAGCTAAAAACAATGTTCAACAAAGATGAAGCTTGTAATAAAATACATATTCTCATATTTTTTGTAAATTTTTAAAACT
>KI915041.1:1904852-2223750 GCA_000473445.2 Anopheles farauti | reverse complement strand
GCCGGAGCCCAGTTTGACAGAAAATATCCAAAATCATCTGACAGTATTTTCCCTCGTCTAATAACCGCATAAGCAGTTGTTATCAATATCATAATTTAATGCTACTTCACAATCAGTGAATTTTATACACTATTTTTTTAAAGCTATATTGGAGGAGTAACTCAAAGTCTCTCGCTATATCTCCTTTTAATACAAGAAAAATTTCTCTCTCTCAGGTCCGAATGGGATCATTGTACCAGTCCTGTCGTGTGAAAGACCGGCGCCACTACCACTACACCACCGGGCCTGTTTTCCAGACGAAAGGTAAGAGAACTGAATGTACCATCATCCAAGGGACGTTTTTAACAGCAAGTACAATTTGTATCACTTCATTACCATTCTCTTCCACAGTGTGCCAGGTGTCCTAGGCTGCTGGTGTTACAAACTTCCAAGAGACTCATGGTGTTCCTACGACCCGAACCTACTCAAGTCGCGCTAAATAGTGCAAAAATCGTGCTCAACTACTATCGTTCCTTTCCACGATCCCCGGCAAAGGTCATCGTGGATGATAAATGACACGAGTGTTCCGATATCCTGGCGAAAATCAGCTGAAAGCGACAAACGGCCGGGGCAGACAGGCAGGCACCGTACAACACACTCTTCCTCGTCAGGATGCCCGGGGTGTCCAATGGCGATCCCGAACATCGATAGGTCCGGTTCGCACCGATTCCCACGTGAATCATTTACCGAAGCCACCGCCGTTTATACCCGGAGACCTGACCGTGAACGACGGTAACTCGGCGAATGGATCAGGAAAAAAAGCCGGCCATGGATAGGGAATGGCAAAATCTACACACATGTATGAAGAAGATACAACAACAAAAAAAACAACCTCGAAACAATTGACTCTGAGCCGTAGGAGTGCGCTCGGACATTCGGAGTACGGAGATGGACGGCAGAAGAAGGAGCATGGCTTGGGTTGCCCGCATCGATGATGATGATGATGATGGTGCTTGAATAATGTATTCGAGTGCCTCCTGAAGTTATCCTACCGCCACCGAAGTTCCCACAAGAAAAAGGCCCGCTGGAACGAGGACACTCCAAAAACTTCTCTTCTGGAGCACCGCAACACCCTTCATCTCCGGAGGGGATCTTCTTCCCGTGCGGCTATTATTAACTTGCGGTGTTGTGTGTGTGTTACCACAGATCTCCACAGACAGACTGACGCGTCCGATCGCAAGTCGAAGGCAAATAAAAAAAACAAAAACCGCCGGGTACGCCGAAAGGAAGCATTCACCGCCCCGCACCCTTTTGGCACGGGAAGGAGTCACAAGCAGGACCGTACAAATTACAACACGGAGCGGAACGGCGAACGAAACTCATCTCGCCCCGAGCGGCACCGAAATGGAAGGTGATTTTCCTTCTCCCAAAACCGGAGTGCCCGGTTTAAAGACACATCGCCGTTTATTCAGCGTATTTCTCCTGCTTTCAATCCGCGGCCCCTTAGCTCGGTTCGGGTTTTTGTTTTGCTTCTTTCGCTTTTTTTTCTGTTGCTGTTGCTTTGTCTTTTGTTTCGTTGCGTTCGCGTCGATGGTAAAACCGATCGAAACAATCGATCGATCAAACGAGATTTATCGTTTCATTTTCGGAGGTACCCATTAGTGGGACGATCCCGTGGACCTTTCGGGTGAGCTGAGGCGAAGATCCGAGGAGAAGATGCAATCGTGAACCATCTCCTGGGGGAAACGATGCCAACTTTCGGCACGGCTAATGGGCGCAAATGACTTCATTTAGGTGTGCCTTCCCTTGCGCAGGAGGTGTAATGATCGGTTGGTCCTGGCACAAAGTTACAGTGCGCCAAATTCAAATCCGGACACTTTGAAATTGAGCAGTCGGCTAGATTTGCAGTCGATTTTAGCGTACTCGGAAAACATATCTATATTTTTTTCATCACATCTTCTTTGTACACCTTCGTACAAAGCAAATGCAAAAAACGGTGAAAAAATGTGTATCCAAGCGATGCAATTGAAGAATAGATTGACAAAGGCCAGAATTCGAATCCGATTAAAGTATTTGGAAACCTAGTTTTTGAGACTTGGTACAGTACAATTAGTGTTTTGGCCGATTCTTGGCTACCATTCAGAAGCATTCGGACATTTACATTTTACAAATTTCTCACATATAGTTGCTCACATACAACCATGCTAGATTTTGACTAATATAAGCAGATTAACCATTCAAGGTGTAGTTACAAAGTATAAAACTACCAAACGTGTCGAGAGAACGGTAAAGGATTGCTTGTTCCGCTAAGCTAGACGACTGCTCATGTTTCAAAATGTCCGGATTTCAATTTGGCGCACTGTATGTACTCCCGGAGATGCTTTGAGAGGACTTTTTTTAGGCCTAATCACTCGCCCCCATGCTCCAAAGGCTCGATGGGAAAATGTTCCTGGCTGGAAGGCAACATTTCTCGCTGCGATACGATCGTTGCTCCTAGTTTAATCCCCAGAATTCACTTACCGTAGGTTCCGATTTCGGTGGAATGGCCGCGACCGTCTGGAGACACCCGACCAGCAGCAGGCCGACCGTCAAGCAACACACCGGTGCCAACCACATCGTCCCGGTGCCGTTCAATGTCTCGTCGTTCGCCGAAATAAGGGCCCGCACGTAACGATCGCCGGCAATCGCGCTTTTACCCTTCACACCCTCCCCGTCGCGGACCGTGCGCTTCTACGAAGTCTGCCGCAGACTTTTTTTTTACTCTACAGGCGCATTTCACCGCACTGGCGCCAACGCGAGGAACCGAGAAGCAGGGCTGAGGAACAGGGCCGAGGAGTAAATTACAACATTCAACACGGGGCGAACGCGTGCGCAAAAAAAAACACACACACACACACACCCAGAAGGGGGAGGTCGAATTTCAGTCGGTTGGCGTCTGGATTTGCGTTTACAAGCGCCGGGTTGCGATTTCACAGGATTCACGCGAAGCAAGTTGTGTGTTTGCGGTTTGTTCTTTGGCGCCGAAGGGACCGAAGGGATGGGGGGAAGAAAGTTGTCGTCAAGAGCTTCCGAGAGCTGTTGCATACACCACCACCACGCGGTTACACGGTATCACAGTAGGCAGTGTATGTGAAGAACGCAGCACTTCTAAACTCAGCAAGCCAACGAACAAAACGACTTCTCAGCGGGTACTTCGATTTCGCTTTCACCTTACACGGACGGACATTACCGGCTCAAACGGAGCCGAACTATCAGGACCTTTGCGAGAAGGGTCTCGCCGAGACGAGCGAGCGAAGTTATTGCTTTCTGATACAAATTTGACCTGATTTGATAATGGCACTGGGTCGCGTGATCGCACTGTTCTCCTCTCCACTGTTGTGAACGAAACGTTGAACCGTCGTCGATGCTCGGGCTTTCTGCTGCTCTGGTAGCTGAAACGAGGAAGCACGGTTTGGAAGTATTAGCATTGAGTGTTGAACATGGCGATATAGTGATTGCTTATGATATCTTGATCTTGAATGGGCAGCAGCTCTATCCAACGACAGATGACAGATCTGAAACCCGCGATTGACCCGCTGATGTAATCCTCCAACCATCGTCGAATGCTGCTTCCTCACTGTGGATGTCAAATCAAACGGTACGCCATTCCATTTTGCGACTTGCGTCGCGTGCCTGGAGGTGCATCGAAATCGGCAAGATGTCCGTCGTCCGGTGAAGATTCCGTTCCATTCCATCCCAGTGGGAGATGAACCAAGCTGCCGATCGAGAACAACCATCTCAATTGCTTCAATTATCGCCATCGTTGCACACACACACACACTCGCCCCCTGGGCCATGAGGGAGTTGAAAGTGTCATAAATTCCGCTGCAACTGCGGAGTAGGACCAGGAGAAGCGGGGGGGGGTACGTTCACGCTTCGAAATGTTCGAGTGGTCGAAAACAAAAAAAAAACATCGCCCAAAAATAACCAACGCACCACCAACGTAAACCGATTAGGTGCAACAAGTTATCCAAACCAAGCTGCGTGTCTCCTGCATCGGAACGATGATGTCAGACGCGTCGGGACGCACCGAGACGTCCGATCGGTCATTCGGTTTGACCTCCCGATCGGCACTGGAACGCAACTGAACGTTGATGACCGATCGCTCTGGTCGCTTAGAATATGCAACACGCGCACTATTAAGCTGTTTTGCTTAATAGTTGTTGCTTTTTTGTAAGGTTTACATCGGACAACAACTGCTACATTTCAAGCACACGTCATCCTCAGCACTGCCGAGTGTCAAACCGATCGGCCGGCTGAATTATGAAAAAACAAAAACGAAGGCAAAAACAAAACCCGCACACGCATCACGCAGCAGCCCTTACTTGAACCAGTTTCGGTGGAGTCCGCACACACGGGGGGAATGGAGGAGGGGTGAGAGACGCTAAAGTTCACGCGGACCTGATGGCACCTTTCACCTTCAGTCACACCAGCAAAGTCCGTCAGATCCTGGTTCAGAGCGGTGGATGACTTGACAGCTCTCGGTTTCGTGTGAATACCGAGGCTACTTGGATGGATGGTGTTACACATCTAGTGATTGCATTGCACATATTGCACAGCTAGACGTACCTTGAGCAGTTGTTTCTGTGTATGTGTGTGTGTGTTCTTTTTTTTTGTTCCCAAACTCTCAAGAGTACCCCCGTTTCATTACACTCCAGCATTCGTCCACTTAAGCTCGAGATCGCGTTGCAAGAAGCAGCGACGTTTTTATAAGGAAGCAACGAATTAAGACACTTACTTCGCACTCCACGCCGTGCGTTCTGGCCGGTATGTGAGTCACGCATCTACACGCCCGAAGAGCAGCGCATCTGGTCGCTAATATGTCACGACCGGATATAAGCTAGATTCCACCACCGGCAGGAAGGAGTCTGCGCACTGGAGTTCTAGTCGTTTTGAATATTTATATGATCGCGCTGATCTAACTTCTTGCGACGTGGACGTGGGTGTTTTCGCATGCTAGAGATGGGAATGGTTCGATGAAGAGTGCAGGCAAGCACTGTCTGAGAAGAATGCTCCAGCGCGAGACCCGTCAGAACGTGGAGAACTATAGACGACTTCCAGGAGAAGAAGCTGCGGCTCGAACATGGAGCTGCTTGCTCAGTCCCGGGGAGACTCGCAAATTCTACAAGATGTTGAATACGGCACGAGGTAGTTTTTCTCCCAGAACCACTATGTCCCGAGACCGGAAGGATACGATGGCTGGGACATGTCATGAGGATGCCGGAGGATAGATCAAGTGGAGTTAGACCTGAGGGAGATTGGGAGCTACCGTGGATGGAGGAACGCAGCCATGGATCTAGCGACCTGGAGGACAATTGGTGACCAGGCCATGTCTGCACGACGTGCGCAATCATGAGCAGACCAGAAAGAGATAGAGAAACTCCGGCAGGACGTTTCATTATCGTAAGCAGGCGGTGGTGTCTTAAAAACAACCCAAAGCCCTGCTCGACGTCCAACACCTGGGGATGCAAATCGCGCCAGCAAACGTGGCATAACGTTGCAAAGTTTATTGTTTAGGCCTCAATCATTCGCCTGGCCGTGCGAATGATGATCGACAAAACGAGAAGAAGAAAAAAAAACAAGACAGTGCGAGACAATCCACAGCGATAATGGGTTCTAATTTATGATGACTTAATTTTCAGCTTGTTAACGGCCAATTAGTGCGGCGAAATGTGCTTCCCTGCTCGGGCGATCGCGCGGAATGAGACCGGCCCGACCATATTCCGTCTAATTTACGGCTTTATGGTTGGGCTTTCTGACCATCAGGTGGTGATCGGGTAGCGCAGGTCTTTATAAATTAAATTAAAGAAATATTATCCTTGCCGCGATTCCGTCTCCGGTCCGAAAACACGGCCATTAGCTCCACCTCGGTCTGGTTCTATGGCACATACCGATGTGCCAAATCTTTCTGCCGGCGTGAAATTCGACCCGTGAAAAAAAACGGTGAGGTGCAAACCGAGATAACAAACCGCGGGCGAGGTTTAGGGCTGCACCGAAGAAATCCAACAAACGAAAAAAAAAACCCGGGCTGCGACACTCCGAGGTAGGGATGCTGCATTCGGTGGATAAGACAGCTAACAAAAACAAAAAATAATACACACACTGCTAACGCAAACTGGGAATGAAAAGCCATTGAAGAGAGAGAGGGAGAGAGAAAAAATAACAGTGACTTCCTGCGGCTTGTACTCCCTTCCCATTCGGCTTCGGCGTGAAGGAAGCTGGGGAGAATCAGCGGAGAGGAACAAAAGCCCACCAAAAAAAGGTTTTTAATTTTTGCAAGCCGCCTGCAGGCTGGTGGAAGGGCGAGCGGGCGGGACCGCGGTGGACATTCCGAAATCTTGTTCTCCCGGCAAACTTTTCCTCGCCTTCGCCTCGCATGCTTGACGCGCTTGACGGTGATAAATAATCCGTAGAGCGTGAGCGAAAGAGTGAGAGAGAGAGAGAGAGAGAGTGAGAGAGAGAGAGAAAGAGAAAGAGAACGAGTGAGGGTGTGGAGCTGAAAGCCCAAGCGAAGCAGCATCACGAATGAAGAAGTAGCCACCTCGAAAGACCGCAACACACGCAAAAAAGTGGCAAAAATGTTAATGCCCGCACACGTTCCAATCCTTACGCCGCGGCCTCTTGCGCCCTAGCCCTACCCTACAACCGACCACAGGTTTTCGAAACCACACGAGAACCAGATGATAACGGATAATAGTGTCCTTGCAGATCATAAGTTTTAAATTCCACAGCCCCCTAAGGGGGTGAATATATAATCCAATTTAACAGGCGCTCCTAGGGCTGCAACTTGTCGGACCACGAAAGAAGGTTCCACGCTTAGGTTGCTCTTCCAAAAACGGGCGGAATTGATTGATCGATCGATCAATTATGGACACTGGGAGTGATGGTAGTGATTGGCGTTTAATTTCCCTTCCTCAGTGTTTTAGCAAGGTTTTATAGTCTTACTCTTCACTTCGCTCACCGGACCGGTGCATCTATCTAGACACTTTTCCGATTACGCACGGCTTTAATTGATACCTTTGTGAATGCTGAATCACTTACCAAGCGGTTAACCGTTTAATGAAGTGCCCGATTAAGGTCCTTTTCGTAATTTCGAAATCATGAAACGAGAACGAAATCAACTGCCCGCGAACTATCGAACACTACGGCACCGACGGTGTCCACTGTGAAAAACTTCTACGCACAAGAAGAACTGTTTGCAGTGCCTGCTGCAATCGGAATACACGTTTTGCCCGGGATGAACTTTTTTTCGTTATGCAACGTGCACGGCGGTGGCAGTGCAGTGTCTTAATTGCAGTGCGCTGGAACGCCAAATGTACGGCTCAACTGAATTCATTCAAACTGGCACTGACGACGGTTTTCCTATAAGGGCGCACCGAAGATCACGCGTACGCACACTCCCGCGAGATCAGACCGACGACCGAGCAATACGACCGGCAGAGGCTGCGATTGCGATTGGGCTCGTTTGCCGTGCGCTTATGCTTCAATCTTAATAATAATCTCCTCCGTTCTTAATAGTAATCATCTTGCTGGGAAGAAATCGGCCTCGACGAACACAACCGTCCCGGCAGGCAGTTTTCAAAATCGAAAATCCAGCAGATTCGAACAAGCTATCCAGCTTCCACTGTTGAGTTTTGACTACCCGGCAAACATTTCCCTCCCGTCAAGATTTTGACAGCGTTTTAAAAATCGAACTTTCTTCAAGTCATTTTAAACCATTATTACACACATGCACCTATCGATTCGAGCATGTGTGTGCGTGATGTATTATGCCACATGTTTCTTTTATTTTCTTTTGTTTAAAATGGAGGCTTGTGTTGCAAAGCAGTTTATTTTTATTGTTCCCAATTCGAATGCCACTTTCATTTTAGCTTTTTTGGTGAGATTTTGCGGTAGTTAAAAAGGGAACGTGGATAGTTGAAGTAAAAAAGAAGTACATTTCATATGAACCAAACATAGAAACACGAACACCAACTCAAGATTCTACCAGGGACTCAAACACATTCTTACTTTCTCACGTACACGTATGTCGATAAAATAAAAAAGTTGACTACATTAAGCCAACATTTCATACTTTGGCATTTCTTTTGGCATGCATATGGATACATTTTCAAAGATGTGGGACATGAATGTCTACATAAAGTCTCCACATCGCTGTTACCGGTCATATTGAACGTTACAGAGCTAACCTGTCCATACCTTGGTTTATACGGGTTGCAAAATCTCAGCTGTCGCTGACGTTTGCCGTTTGTTTACCTTTCGTCTCTTTCTTCAAAGCGTTGCCGTCTCGTACCAACCAACGCGCAGGTTCCTATCGTTTGTTATCATTTTTGGTCTACGTTGGCTATTTTTTCTGTCTCATCGTGACCTCTCGTTTTCTCTACTTCGTCGCCGAACGAGAACTAAGTATTTTCCGTCGTTCCAATGGACCACGCATCGTCATTCGCTTGCTAGGTTCATGGTTAACCAGCCCCGAGCTGGACTGGCCCGATCATAGTTACCGTAGTGCATTCGGAAGTGACACGGTGTGGTCTTACGGCATACCATCCGCGTGTAATGGTGATGCGAATACCTTCCACCTCCGGTTCCGCCCCATCGTCCACTGCCTGCTGGTTGCTGGTGCTGCTGGTGGTGGCCACCGTCGACCTCGGTACCGGCCCCTGGCTGGGCCGGGTGGACGGCGGCGCGGTGGGCCTGCGGGAGCAGCTGAGCGTGTACGAGCAGCGACTCTACAAGCGGCAGATCGAGGAAAGTGAAAACAGCGGCCTGTACGATGCGAACGATTCCGTCATCTCGCTGACGGCGGCCAACCTGAAGCAGCGGGTGTTCAACCAACCGTACGCATCGCTGGTCGAGTTTTACAACTCCTACTGCGGGTTCTGCCGCCGGTTCGCACCGATCTGGAAGAAGCTGGCCGCGGACATACTCGGCTGGCAGAAGCTGGTCCACGTTACTGCGCTCGACTGCTCGCGGGACGAAAACAATGCCATCTGCCGGGAGTTCGAAGTGATGGCATATCCGACGATCCGGTTCTTTGCACCGTACTACGAGGAGGGCGAACAGAAGATAGGTAAGCTCCTAGGACGCGCCTCATAACGGCCCTATCGGCGGTGTATGTTGCGCCGGCGACCCTTCGCATCAGATTGTTCGTTCTTGTTCGTTGCGAAACGGTAACAAAAAACATCTATCTCAGCGTAAATAGTGATTTGATTTTGGGTCTTTTTTTTGTCTCACATACCCCCCCCCCCCCCCCCCCCCGTATACTTGTTGAGCAACAGTGGGTCTCTTTGTATTGCCCATTTCGAATCGACGACGCGATGTTGTTGATTCAGCTGGAAAAGTGTACACATCAACAGGTTTTTCGCTATCGTTGTGCTGTTTGTGGTTTGTGGTTTTTTATTCGGCATGCCATAACCATATGGTCTATTTCTGAATGCTCTCTAGAACATCAGCTTTGACTAAGTTTTATATTGTTCAACAAGCGCCGGGAATGGGGCATCAACTCTCAAGTGCAACGCGAACCATCTAGCGACCAGTATTAATTGTTAGATTAATAGATTAGAGGACCTCACAGGATCTGGATTAGCGCTTCCCGATCTTGATCTGACCGGAAGTTGATCAAATACTGTCGATGGTTATAATCTACAAATCTACACATCATCACGTAACTTGTGATAAAAATATTTATTAAATCTTCACACAAAACATATATGATTTATAGACAATTGGAAGATTCTTTAACACAGCAAACATTTGACTTTCAATAAGTTTAGATTACTTCGATGGATCTGAACCAACATTGCCTTCGTTGCCACGGGCAATAGGCTCGGATATTCGTAGCGTTTCTTATGGTGTGTGACGATGGAAACACAAATCACCACGTCCATAATTTCTTGCGTACTTAGAATTCGACACACGAAACACACTACATCCATCAGCTAATTGAAGCCATTACGAATCGAAAACAAGTTGCCAAGAACCACCTTATCAGGTACGGATTCGCTCCCGTCACTTTCTCTCTGCCTCTCTCCCTCTCTCTCTCTCTCTCTCGGTGTTGTAATGCAACCGCAAGTAATGCGTTGTTGGCTGGTGGTGACCTACCGGGCTGGAAAGAACACCTCCACCGACGTCGTTATCAAAAACCATTACCCTCCTTTTCTTCCTCTTTCGATTTGGCTAGCAAAAACAAACGTGCCATCGGTGGCGTGGGCCTGGGTGCATCTTTTCGCGTTTTCGTTCCGTTTCGTGACCCACGACCACCCGTGCGACCGCGGGTGATGTTTTGCTTTTCCTGCATCGTTTGTGCGCGAGCAGCCATTGCTGCAACAAACTGCAATTCTTCCGTTGCCCGTTGCATAGCTATTGTCCACGGGCACTAGAGACACACCGGCAACCGTTGTTGGCTACCAGATTAAATGTTGTGTGTGTTATAGGGGATTGAATTACGGTTGCAACGGTGACTAGATTGTTCCTACACAGCAGGAACGAAATGTTTTATGCATTTCGCCTGTGTTGTTAGCGTAGACTTGATTTGAACTGGTTACTGCGCAGGCGATATTACGTACTACAGATATTAAAGAATTATATCCTCAATTGTTAGCGTCTGAGAATTCGTTATCCATCGTCACATGATGTACGATGTTAGAATTGGGCATTCTTATAAACCTGCCTCGTTTAGTCTCCTGGGCAAAGGGTATTCATTCCATTCCCGCTCGTTCCACCTATTCAATAAAACGTAATGGGCTATTTTGGTAGATTGGTAGATTGGAAGCAACGAGCGACAGCAGCGCTAACGTGTTATTTGTCCTATTGCCACAGGAGAACCAGTGAAAGAGCACGATGGACAGCGCATCACCGACCGGTTGGTCGAGTACATGCTGCACGTCGAGAACAAACCGACCAACTGGCCTAACTTAACCACCATCAATCGCACTGACGACAAGGCGTCCCTCTTCGAAGTGACAAACCCCGGCACCAGCAGACCAAAGTACGTGTATCTCATCAATGAGAAGGACGCCAACGCAACCGTCGGTATGCAGGTGATCCTTGACTTCCACGACACACCGAATGTGGCCGTGTACCACGTGCACGATCCCTCCCTTACCGCGAACGGGCTCTCGGTCGTGGACGGTACCTCGCTGAGCGTGATCAACCTGCCAATCGACGATTTTACGCGCGAGAAAGTGCGCGAAGCGATACGTGGCCACCTGCGCCAGCATCATATCGTCGTGACGGATGTGTCCACCAAGCCGACGAAGAAGGTGGACGGCGGGGCCGCCGGAGCCGCTACGACCGAGCAGAACATCTCCGCACTGATGGAGCAGAAGCAGGAGGCAGCGATACGTGCGAAGGTCCGGGAGCTCGGTGCGGGCGTCGTGTATCAGGCCGATCTGGAGGAAGCGATACGGTTCGCACTGTTCCACGAGATCGCCCGGTTCAAGACGATCGAGGGTGAGCGGTTGATGGCACTGCGCAATTTCCTCAACGTGCTCGTGCGCTACTTTCCGTTCAATCACAATGGCCGACGCTTCCTGACCGAGCTGCGCCAGTACGTGCTGAACGCCGGCGAGGAACGGCTCGATGGGGAAGCGTTCGTAGCACGCGCCAAGGTGCTCGAAACCGAGCGAAAGCCGGTGTTTGCGTCCAACCACTGGATTGGGTGCTCCGGGTCGAAGGAGGGCTTGCGGCGGTACCCGTGCGGGCTGTGGACGCTCTTCCACTATCTGACGGTGCAGGCAGCCGAGAGCGATGTGTCGAACAGTCCGCTCGAGGTGCTGGAAGCGATGCACGGCTACATCAAGCACTATTTCGGATGCTCCGAGTGTTCGCAGCACTTTCAGCAGATGGCGGAACGGAACAAAATCTGGCAGGTGGCGACGAAGGACGATGCGGTGCTGTGGCTGTGGTCGAGCCACAACGAAGTGAACAAACGGCTCGCCGGTGATGCGACGGAAGATCCGGAACATCCAAAGACGCAGTTCCCGACCGTGACCGACTGTGCCCAGTGTCGGCGGAAGATACTCACTAACCACCACAACCACCAGCAGTACACGATGGAGGACGGTAACGAATGGAATCTGTTGGAAGTGCTGCGCTACCTGAAGCACATGTACGCGTACGACCGGCGCCACCTGTTCGGGTTACACGATAGCAGCCTTGCGCCGCAGGGAACCGATGATGGACGGGCGGAATGGGGTGGCGTGGCGGCTTCCGGTGCCCAAACGAGCTACCACTCGTACGGCAACGTGCTCAGTGACATCGACATCCGGTTCAGTGCGCTCCTGTACGTGACCTGCATCGTGATGATCGTGATCGCGATCAAGATGGTCGTGAAGCGGGGCTACCGGAAGAAAATGTACCCCCACGACATACTGGGCAAGGTTTAGGGTGAGAGGTGCGGGCGCAATAAACCGTGAAAGGGACACTCCGTAAATGCCACAAAAAGACACGCGAACATTCCGGGCAATGCTCAGAACGAAACAGGATACAGTGTAACGAGCTCCGAAGCCCTGCTCGGGTTCTTGACGGAGTACGATACGGTGGGGGCTAGTACTGACGGTTTTACGATTTCAATTTTATCCTTGACTTGACTGCTTTTACCGATGCGAGCAGTTTGGCAGTCTATCCTGCCTGCTCCCATAAATGCTCCTGTATGTTTCCGAAAAGTGATAATGTTATTCAGCTAAATAAATCCTATTAAATCACCAACCGGTGCGGTTTGACGGTATCTTTCTCCTTTCGGATGTGCGGCACAAATCCCGGCGCAGCGGTACGGCTTCACTTTCACTTAACAATAATGGGACATATTTATTCATTAAATTCCTTGGTTCCTACTCTTTCGATGCCATCATCTGTATTAAATTGCCAGAGAACTTTTCGATTCGCCGCAGCTCGGACAGGACTTCTGTTTTATACTGGACGCACTTGCTGTTATCGGTCAGCTTCAGCTCAACCGCACCACGCTGGTGCGTGTACTTCATCGTAAACCGACACTGGCACGGGTTCGCCATGTACATGTTTTCGGCCGCAATTTCGAAATCTTCCCACGACTTCACGAACACCATCTTCCGTGCTGGATGTGAGGATAGGTTTTGGTTTTATCTCACACCAAGAGCACACGCGAGATGTCCTTTGGGTGGACGAAAACGGCGGTTTTCGGAAGGATGTTTCACGATCTTTTACGGATGGAAATTGTGTGTGTTCAATGTGCAACTTTTGTATTTTGACAACACAACAAGTCGTGGCTTGCAGTTGATATGTATTCAGCGCAACTGTCAAGCGCACGCAATTGTGCTGAATATCTATACAGCTTGAGATTGTTTGAAACATTTATATTCGTTTTTACCATTTCCTAGGTAATGTACTGACAATTTATGTGATTTAGAAATTGTAAAGAAAAATAATTTATAATTTATGGATCATACAATTTATGATTGACCAATATTTTGGTCAGATTCATCTGCACTAGTCTGCACTAGTGACCTTGGGCCATGTTCCAACGTAAACAAACAATCAGGCAAAGGCAAAAAATACGGACAGGAGAAGAAAAGGTGTTAACTATTCATGTGGCGTGTCCTACTTCCGCAAGACGATCGTGCCGACCCACAATAGCCGTGATGGCATCTCGGTAGTACGTAATTTGTTTCAAGGAGTGCCTCAAAAGTTACTCGCGCTAGTTCATCCCATCATGTTCGCGTGGTTCGATCTTCGGTCGATCAATTTGATCAACTTTCTGTTCGTCAACCTGATCGTGACCGTTGTTGTGCTGGGTGGCCTATTGGCCACCATCGAGAAGCACCTCCCAGTCGCGATACGGCAGACGTTCCGCTACGGTAAGCACGCCCTGAAGGGTACGCCGGATCGTCTCGTCTCGCTGCTGGAGGTTCCGAAGGCATGGTTCAAGCATTTCTACGTGTTTGCCGCCGTCTGGGCCGTGGCTGGTTTTACCGTGATGATGCAAACGTACGTGACGGGACAACCAGCGCCAGACTACGTCATTGCGTTCCTCGACACGATGGCCACCAACAGGCGCACGGTTCGTACGACCCCAACCGAAACGATGATCGCCATGACGCTGATCACGCTGCAGTGTCTGCGCCGATTCTACGAAACCTGGTTCGTACAGGTGTTCTCTGCCCGGCTGAAGATAAACCTGTCGGCGTATCTTGTCGGGTACGTGCACTACTTCGGTACGATCGTCGCGATCCTGTCGCAGGCGGAAGGTTTCACACGCACCGGTCCGGTGGCACTACCGACGAATGGATATCGATTCGAGATGAACATGCAGCTAGCGATGGCCATTGCCGTGTTCTACTACGCCTGGTTCCATCAGTTCCGCTCGAATGTGATCCTCGCGAACCTGCGCAAAGATCGGACGGGTCGGGTTGTAAGCGAAAAGCATGCCCTACCGACTGGCGACTACTTCGAAGTGGTCTCCTCACCGCACATGTTCTTCGAGATCGTAATGTACGTCGTGCTGTTCGCGGTACTCCATCGGAACAGCTCGATGGTGTACGTGCTGCTGTGGGTGCTGTCCAATCAGCTGATGAACTCGTGGCTGACGCACCAGTGGTACGTGGAGAATTTCCCGAACTATCCGAAGCAAAGGAAAGCGCTCGTACCGTATGTGTTGTGAGGAGTAGCGATTGTTTCCAACGCTTCCAACGGTGCTGGTGTTAAAATAATTCAGGACAAACGGGTAGGCGAAACGCTCGACACTCAAAATTCCAATGGTGCTACCTTTACTTAATCTTTATTTATTGCTACTGTTTTTCTAAGGGAAAATAAAATGTGCTGGTTTTCTATGAAAATAAACAATTTGTCTCATCTAACTTACGTTGTGGGCTATAATAATTTAACGAACCCCTTGGATTTATTTAAAATAAAAAAAATATATAATTGAAATCTTACTGTTTCATAAATTGCGCGCTGCACTGTTTGGTCCAGGAGCGTAATGCCAAGGTCTATGTACAATTAGTCTATCCACCTTGAGCACATTGCTGTTCGGAGTGTACTTGGTGCAAATCTCACCGGCAGCGCTACTGTATTAGATTTTTTATTGATTCCCTGTGTGTGTTGTTTTTAACGCGTTCGCAGAAAGCGGTCCAAATTAAAAGCTGTTTGCAAAGGAATTTTGCAAAAACATCTCTTTACGACAGGCAATTGAATCCTCAACGAGAAACTGTGCGTACGTCGTGCCGTGTGTTGTGATTAAAACAAACTCGTAGCTGTTGCAGGACATCCCCTATCGTGATAAGAACCCGTGAAAACAGCAGCACGAGCGATGGTTTGGGGGTTTGTTACTTGCGGCCCGAACGAGGCCCTGGTGGTATCAGGTATGGAAGACGACGAGGCGTCTCCCCCCCCCCCCCTCTCCCTCTTTTTTCTTCCGTATCCCTTATCGTCCGGAGATTTTTCTAATGCGTCTCAAATTGTGGCGTCAGAAAGACGGACAACCCCATCCCCCCGTGCGTCAAGTGCGGGAAGCTTGAGATGGAAGATATGTTGGTGCATGCGTGTGGTAGCATAAGGGTGTACGCGACGAGTGACATCATTCTCGTACCAAACCGGTGCTTATTCCAGCGGGGTGGTGAATCCCCCACACCCTCACTGGAACGCGGATTCCCCTCTCAGTTTTAATTACGAACCAGTTCTAATGTTCGCGTTTGCTTCAAGTTTAGCCAAATGTCTTGGACAGAAAACACTTTTCAACGGATTTTTTTATTTTTAATCATATTCGAATTCATAGCGGGTGGAAAATGAAAACAACGATGGGAAAGCATTTGTACGGGCTCTTAGCGGCACTGAATATCAGTGCCAGTGAATGAAACCGCTGCTATTTCGGTTTATCGGCCCATAGGCGACTTAAAAACAGAAGATGAAAAATGAAACTAGCGTGTAGCAGTAGTAAAACCCGACTAAAAAAAAGAGAGCAGGAAAACAGAGTAGGCCTGCGTTTCAGTTTTTCATTAGCGCACCCAGTTAAAATATACAACAAACATAGCGAAACGCACACGAACACGTAGATGAAACACATAAAAATACATTTCACCCGCCGTCATATCTCGCGGCCACACACAACAGCACGCTGCCTTTGCAGTAAAAAAGGATTGGCGCGCGCGCGCCCCCTTTCCGAGGAGGGTGCTGGAAAGGTTGGAAAACATGCTAACGTGTGTTTGTGTGTGCGTGTTGTCTATTATCTATGAGTGTCCTAAAAATGTCACGACGATGTATCGATTTTCATCCTTGTCCTTCCATGTCCCCCCCCCCCCCCCACCCCTCTAGTGTTTGTATCAGCGGTTTCCCACATTCAGCCGGTCCGGGACTCCGGCATTTCGTTCGAGGAAGAGCACATAAAATGGCGCGCAATGTGCGATCAGATAAATACGTCCGCGGTTGCAGCCTAGGACAACAGTTTTTTTTTATTCGCTAATGGCATGTTTACGGACGGTTAAGGAAAGAAATTTTAAACTAACCAACCGAAAAACAATCCCAACAAAAGATCGATTTGGCGCAGTAATTAGCGTGCTAGGCTGACTTCGATCAAAATTTGTATGATAGAAATGTGTTATAAAAAGCGATATGCCTGTTAGTTGGTGTAGGAAATACAATGTTCGGTTTTTATGTTGCACACAGTCGGTTTATTTTTAGAACTATCGGCGCTCTCTGGTCATGAAAACGCGTCATACAGAGAAAAAGCTACCGCTTTATGTACGCGATCCGAGCACAAACACACACATGCACACACTTCCAAACAAGCTGCACTGCCATACAGTCCATGTTCCGCCACCCGGTGCAAAGTTATTACGTTAATTGATATGTACATCGTTTTTTTTTTTCTTATGGCTTTCCTTCTCAACCCACAGGATGCTGCTACATGAAGCCACTGCTGGTGCCCGGTGGACGAGCGTTCGTTTGGCCATCGATTCAACAAGTGCAGAGGTAAATTGGAATAAGTACCCCTTACCCATGCCCTGCTCCTCCATTTCAATTAGTTACGCCGGAACGCTCGATAGCGCTTATCTGTTGCGATTGGTTCCCTAACAATTGGTTTCTCTTAATTTGCTGCGTTTTAGAATCTCGCTCAACACCATGACGCTGCAGGTGGAAAGCCCTACCGTGTACACCAGCCAAGGTGTACCGATCTCCGTGACCGGGATCGCGCAGGTGAAGATCCAGGGCCAGAACGAGGATATGCTGCTGACGGCGTGCGAACAGTTCCTCGGCAAGCCGGAAGCCGAAATCCAGCACATCGCGCTGGTCACGCTCGAGGGCCACCAGCGAGCCATCATGGGCTCGATGACGGTCGAGGAGATTTACAAGGACCGCAAGAAGTTCTCCAAGCAGGTGTTCGAGGTCGCGTCGTCCGATCTCGTCAACATGGGCATCACCGTCGTGTCCTACACGCTGAAGGATATCCGCGACGAGGAGGTAAGCTAATGGCCCTCCAGTGTCGTTGTTTTCTTGAGATCCACCCAACCCCCACCCCGTGTTGCCACCGAACCGGAGAAGCATAAGAGCGTTGCCTCAAGTTTGATCGTTTCAATCAGGCCATCGGGATCGAAACGTTGCCCGCAATCTCTTTCTCGTCCTCTTTATCTCTCTTTCGCTCTCTTTATTACGAACACGACACTACCAAACAGCACACAAATCCATTCCATTCCACCCTGCGAAAGCCATTCGTTAACTCTCCGCTATCTCACCTTCTCTACTCACGTTCGAATACTTTCCACTTATCTCTTCTGCACCTTTTGTTTTTAACTACTCTGCTACCACGTTAAAATGCGTACTGTAATTTAACGTTTTTAATCATCACTCTCTCGGTAGTTTGTAGGAGCGTTCCAAATTCGATTCGGCTACGTTTTAGTTATTTATTTATTTTTTCTTCTGTGAGAAACACTCTTCCACACGATGCGCAAAAGGCTCTCTGACTAGGTTTGATCGTACGACAGGGTGAATATCAGTCTCGCCGCCGGCTCTTCTGCCCCTGTTTTTTTGTCTCGAGAGAGGCGGAAGCGTTACAAAACGATAATGTGTTTCTTTCTCATCTTCTTTCTCGTTTTAAGTACAACGGGGTCAATGGGGTAAGATTTTTATGTTGTTCCAAATCATACTATATAAAACATTATTGCCTGACAGCCATTTCTTAACCATACCAGTTTGATAGGGCGAGAATTTGTGACATGATATGGTGGATACGTTTAGCTAGAGCGGAACACTTAACAAATTTGCTGCTTCCGATATCCGATAACGTTGGCGCACTAATCCTGATTCATATCTGATAAGAAACTAACATTATAGTTCGTCTATTTGGCATACACTGATTGGCTAATAATTTGGGTAATGAGATTTATTCAGCTTTCAAAATTTATCACCAAAAAAACGTATAACTTAGAGGGATACGCTTAAATGGATACTTCTAGGCAGGATGAAAGATATTTTAAATAGGGAATTCATAAAATGTAGTTGCTGAGATGAAGAGGAATTCTAGTGTTGTGCGAGGCTGACTTATTCCAAGTGAATCTGAGTCTGACTCACCAACCGTCTCAACGGCAACGGTTCCAATTCGGTGCACTCGAAAGGTGTCTTTACTTTACATCCTAAACCAGAGTTTCATATCTGCGCATCGTGTGGATAAAACAGTGATGAACCATAGTTACCTCAGCTCTTCCGCGCAGGTTGAGCTTACCTATTTTTTTTCGCCTCTTTCGTTTACGTTCAAAATCAAACTAGATTTGCGAACCATTTCGGATGAAAGCTACAAAAATTGGCACACTTCTTGCTTTACCGCTTACCGTTTTCCCCCCTTCCGGTTCAGTTGTATTAAATTATTGTCAAACATTGTATCGTACACTAACTATCTCATAAAAGAAAAACCATCATGGCTCACTTTGTTTGAAAATCATCAACCTCAGGTCGATCCCACTTAACGGGAGGGAAGGAAATAGGACCAGCAGAACCTAGCTCTAGGGTGTGGGTAGGGGCTCCTTAATAGTACATGCTGTAGTAGGCCGTCGGTGCCAAGTACTTCCGTTGCCGTGCTACTCTTGTGGTCCGTCATTTCCTCCGTTTTTCATTGGTTCTCTCTATTTCTTTTCTTCTTTTGTCTTTTTTCGTGTACCTCTTTTTCCCGCTAACGATAAAAATAACAATGTGTTTTGATAATGTAAGGGTGCTAAGGTATGTTAACTTAACTCTCTTTCTCTCACACACACACATACATACATACACACACTCTCTCTCTCTCGCTCTCTGTCTGTCTGTCTCTCTCTCCCTCTATCTCTCTCTCTGTCTCTCTCTCGATCTCCACCGATTATTATTTGGTTGTGCCAAGGGCAATTTTCTTTCCACCAGTAATGACTTTTCAAACCAACATTCAGACCACCACCCCACCCACGTTTTGTCGCCCAACTTAATGGTTCATACTCATGTGATCACCTATGATACATGTTTTTTCTTTGTCACCACATACCACATATAGCCTATAGGTGTAAGATCAAACAAACACCAGTCCACGTGCGGATGTTTGGAAAGCTGCACACACACACACACTAGTTTGATAAACACAGCTTTATTAAGTTTGGTTTTAGCTGTTTTAGTCTCATATTACCCAGCCCAACGCCCTGGCATTCTTTTGTACACCAATTGTTGCGAACGCAAATCGGACAATAATTACTTCATCAACGTTCGGATGCGAACTACTACCTCCTTGCCATTTGTCAGTAGAATCTCATAAAACTTTCTCTCTCGCTCTCGCTCACACTATTTCGCTGTGCTGTTAAGTAGAGTTAACATTGTTGAGCTCTTCTGTTGTTGGCTCCCGTCCATAAGCAGCGCTCGTGTTTTTTTGTTTTGTACATATTATTTCAAGTCAAAATAAATTGGAAAATATTATTTTAAATAAAAGTTTAAATAAAAGTTGCTGCGCCCTTGCAGGTTCGCTAAACCCTGCCCGTCTTGCACTGTAATGAATCTCATGTTACGAACTAAACATTCTAAGCGCGAAAACGTAGCTTTAAAACTAACCCGTCTAACCCTAACAAGCACGTTACGCGACCCGGTGCCGGATACGAGTAGAAATGCCCTTTTGCTAACGCTTCGATACATGCCAGAATGCTTCCTTTTACGTGTTGGCTTGCGTTTAGTTAAAATTTTACAAAATGGCGCCCCAAATTTAGTAACCTTTTAGCAAGCTTTACGCGCGCCCGCGCGTTCCTTCTACGCCTGTTGTGCCTGACCTCAAACGGAAGGGACTGTCCCGGTCGTTCCCCTGCCCCTGCCAAACGCATGCCACGGTTTCATATTCGGTAATCCTTCGCGTTCGAGGAGCTTTAACAGCTTTACACATATTTGTCGTTTTGGATTTTGGAGGATGTCGTTCGGAATGGCCGTACTACGTATTTTCTGCGTTTTAATGTTTATGTTTACTCTTCCGTTATCACCATTTCTCACGCGCCCTTGGTAAATAGTGTGATTACATGTATGTGTGTTGCGTGTGCGTGTGCGTGTGTATGTTTGTGTTAAGTTTACTTTGAATCACTGTTTTTAGTTTTAAGTCTTTAGTTTAGAATGAATATACAATAGAGCGCAAACTGTTACTTTTAGCCGTATTTTTCCTCACACTCGTCATGCGGTCGAAAGGCTCGGCAGTGATGGTGAAACCTTCGACGACTAATTCTCTTTCCGGTGTGCTCTTCTTTCCCCCCGCCCCTCCCGCCCCCCTCCACCAATTCCTCACTTCCTTCACTACCGGGACCGGCTTGATTGGTGCACAGGGCTACCTGAAAAGTCTCGGTATGGCCCGCACGGCGGAGGTGAAGCGTGATGCGCGCATCGGCGAGGCGGAGGCACGGTGCGACGCGACGATCAAGGAAGCGATCGCGGAGGAGCAGCGGATGGCCGCCCGCTTCCTGAACGACACCGAGATCGCGAAGGCGCAGCGCGACTTCGAGCTGAAGAAGGCCGTGTACGACGTGGAGGTGCAGACGAAGAAGGCCGAGGCGGAGATGGCGTACGAGCTGCAGGCGGCAAAGACGAAGCAGCGCATCAAGGAGGAGCAGATGCAGATCAAGGTGGTCGAGCGCACGCAGGAGATCGCGGTGCAGGAGCAGGAAATGCAGCGCCGGGAACGCGAACTCGAGGCGACCATTCGCCGGCCGGCGGAGGCGGAGAAGTACAAGCTGGAGAAGCTGGCCGAGGCGAACAAGCAGCGTGTGATCCTCGAGGCGGAGGCGGAAGCCGAAGCGGTGAGTTCGGGTAGATCGGGATTATAGGAAGGAAAGAACATTTTCACAATGAGCCAAATTTTAAGACCAAACAATAAGATCGTTAAAGAAGTGTTTTGTTGTTACTTCGAACGCAACCGTGTGCTTAGATATGTTTTCGTTGCAATATTTGCTTTTTACCCCTCAAAGTATGCAATTTTTTGATTGGATCATGAATAATTGAAAATTTTACACTCTCTCTCCAACCGATTTGCTTCCCGCAGATAAAGGTACGCGGTGAGGCCGAAGCGTTTGCCATCGCGGCGAAATCGAAGGCCGAAGCGGAACAGATGGCGAAGAAGGCGGAAGCCTGGCGAGAGTATCGTGAGGCAGCGATGGTCGACATGCTGCTCGATACGCTGCCGAAGGTAGGCCCATCGAGTGCTTCCGGTGATTCTGAAGCAACTAAAAGTTGTACTTTTTTCTCTCTGTCTCTCTCTCTCTCGTTACAGGTTGCGGCCGAGGTGGCTGCACCGCTTTCGCAGGCGAAGAAGATTACGATGGTGTCGAGCGGTAACGGTGAGGTCGGTGCAGTGAAGCTAACCGGCGAGGTGCTGCAGATCGTGAATAAGATACCGGATCTGGTCAAATCGATCACCGGCGTTGATATTTCGCGGGTAAATCAAAACCATAAGTACATCTAAACACCAGCCGGGCACATACGCGCACCTTTACGAACCAATCTTCTAACACTCACTCGCATAAACACATACATTATACATCGCAAAACACATACACACAAACACACCAGAAGATCACAGACAACGCAACAACACCACATCCATCCTTCATCTAATCGCCAACGTAATCCGCACCGTGTCTTGGGAGAAAACTTGTCCAACCCTCATAAACTAAGTGTAGAAAAGTGAAAACATTCGTATCATATATTTCCCAGTAGATAGTTTTGTAGACACCCAACGAGCAGACCAACGCGTTGTGAGTCAACGAACCAAAGAAAAAGGAAAGGAATATTGTGTAGATGTCTTTAGTGCTAAGATAGTGCACAGTTTTGTGATTATCTTGTTTTTAACTAGACAAAACCCCCAAGAACTAGATGTAACATAAGAGATCATAGCTTAGCGGACCATTAGTATGGGTACTATAGTTTTGCTGATTTTAGATTCCATTCGACCATCCCGCTCCCGTGTTTCCTCTGTTCTTATTTATCATTTCTGTTGTTTGCAGGCCGTGTTTGATCTACCGTCGACCGATGTGGTGATGGAATTACATCCAGAAGTGATAGTTTAACTCTTCTGTTGGCTTGTGCTAGGTTAGTTTAAGTATTTTTGTTGTTTATCCACTGAATTGGTTTCAATTGGAGTTGATTTGTTGGATTCGTTTCCCATCGCTTTTGTTGTAAATATGTCGTCTAGTGTAAAAGTATCAAACAAACAAGGTTTGATCATAACAAAACCATTCCACCAGTAACACAGTCTTTCCAAGCACAACACAACTATTAGACACATGCAGACAAGATTATCGTACCACACACACAAGAGAGCAGAACAGAAACAGCAACGAACACAAATAGTAAATGCGTGCAGTTGGCTCGAGAATCGAATCGAATGGAAGCAAATGTTAAGCGTGTGAGTTTTTATTCTGTAGCAATTGCATTCTATAGCACTTGCTCGTTGTGCAATACCTTAGAATGGATTAGCTTAGTTGAGCTTTTAGTTTATGGCTTTTAATTATAGCTCACATTCATGGCTTAGTTTAGCTCTTTCTCTCACACTCACATACATACACAAAGCTAGCTGATTATAGTGCAGGGAGACGGTCTTTCCTGCGAATCGTGTTCGCTGTTTTCCTACCACACCATTATTTCAACCATCACACATCATCTTACACTAACATCGTAGCGTGCATTTTGTACCTTTCTGTTGTACTATTTAAATCAGCTTTCAAAAAAAAACAGCCGCTGTATTTGATTGGCTGGCGCTGGTGCCCAATCTATGAAACAAACGTCTCAATCAGTTCCAGATTCTTAATCTAAACCCATCCTTTTTCTAGTCCGTACACGCCGGTTAAGGCGAGATCCGGTGAACGCGAGCGATGAACAAAACGGACTCCCCAGCCCCAGTGGAACGTGTGGTGATGGTGTCGGTCTATGTTTTGCCTTATTCATTGTTTTCGATATTCCTCCTCCGGCTCATCGTATGCACTACCGGGACCCACAGCTGTGGTTTGGTGTGGTGTATTTCAAACTAGTTCAGATTTCACACAGCGCCCACAAATAGCATAGTAACCTATGGAAACGAAAAACGAACACGAAATTTGCAATGACGTAAGTGCCAGAAAATTATTTTTACTAATCATCCACACCACAAACGTTGCTGCCATTAGACATCCACAAACTACTGATTTGATCCACTTGTCCGAAGTCTCGCTCTTTGGTTAGTACGAAACGCGGGTTTATGCTTGTAATTGTGTATTATGTTTATGTATTGCTTTATATTGTTTTATTTACTATTGTTTACCACTCGGTACAGGGTACGTCCGTAAGCATTGATATTCTACAAAAACTCGACGTGTTTCTCGAAGCGATTGCAAGTATTTCCTTTAAAGGTTATACACAAAATCCTCCATCAAATGCCAACACTCGGAGTGTAGATTTGTCCTGTTCACACCGCTAAAATGCCCACGATAGAGCGAGGGTCAGCGTTTTTTTTTCTTCACCAAAACTCATCTAAACTTCACGTTTCTAGTCACTGCCACGGACCACTTTGCACAAAAAAACCACTACATTTCACAAATCCAAAGCGATCCGGAACGCAACGCGCGTTCATCAAAGTAATGAACATAATTCACCTCTAACATCATTTGATGCGTGCTTTTACGTGCAAAACAATATGCCCTGTTCTGTAGTAGATTATGTTCGCACACCAACAGACATCACTTACGGGCGGCTTGTTGTTGGGCGACCGTATGCAAATAAGAATTTGAAAATTCTAATTCTAACTCTTCCTCTTTTCCCGAACCGAACACTTGACGCTATTTTGCAGCAAGAGTATAGAACCTTTAAATGAAAAACTAAAGAAACACTAAAACCTTTGTCCATCCATTGACTTGGCCTAGATGTGAGAGAGAACAAAAACAAAAACATAGGAAAAAAACCTTAAAAGGTATATATGTAGCTAAATCTGAAGTTAGGGCTTAAAATGCGATAACGTGAGCTATGTATGGTGTCAAATGTGTAAAGCCCATTTTTTCTATACCGTTATCTATTCAGTATGTGCAGCCCTTTGTTCTCCAAAGGGCCAAATGTACCTTTTCAAGCTATACGCGATCCGCTATTCCAACATGTTCGTTCATCTTGAATTATAAACTAGCCATAATAACTTTCGCGTGTGTGGTTTGCTCCTGCACTAGTCGGTAGAAGATGGTGGATACTGTAAAGGCAGCGGTAGTTATAGCCAAACCAGGAGCTCCGGCGGAACAGAAACAGAATCATTTTGAAGCTGTGTGCGGAACATGGTATATATTTTGTAACGTAATTTGCTGTTTGTTTCTGTATAAGGTGTTCTCACGTGCGATCGTTTCGCACGTGTCGGTGTACGAAAAAACGAACAAGCAGTAGCGTACTACTGATGAGAAAATATAAAATGCGAAACGAAACATATAAACCATTTAATTGAATCGAAGCCATCACGAAGAAAACATGACCGTTGCGTGACGATACGAACACGTGTGCTACAATTTCTGTGTGGTGTCTTTGTACTGTTTTTGGCGTTTGAAAGAATTGTTTTTTAATCGGGTAAGTGTTTTAGGCGGCTAAACGACATCCCGCCGCGCAAAAGTGGACATAATTTTGTACCAATTGTTGGAGGGAAAACGCGCATTTTCTTTTGCATTCTCTTTTTAAGAGTGAAGGCTAGACAGTTGATTTTTTTGTTATCATTCATCCTGTTTATTCGAACCAACCGTTGAAGACATAAACAAAACATTTCTGAGTGATCACAGTTACACAGTTTTTGGATGTGGCGAATGTATTTTGGTGTCGGATTGCCGTCGATTTTATTTTAGTAAAAACAACAAAACAAGTGGTAAATCAAAATGTAACAGTGCATGAGTGTTACATTAAAAACATAACAAAATCTCACAAAACATCCAATGTTTTTACACATTTGCACGACAGCATTTCACGCTGTAAATATCAGTTCGATTATGGCATTTGAGGCAACAGCGCGCAATAGTTAGAAAAGGAACGTTAATAGATGAAGCGAAAAGAGAAATCCGTGAATCTTACTTAAAATACGAAAGACTTACCAGGAACACAAACCGATTCTAATTTTCTGCGGTGCATCTCTCGCATGTGTTGTGTTTTTCACCTCGTTTCCCCTATGGCGTCTTACCCCTCGCCTACGAACTAGCTGTCAATTGTCTGAAGGGTAGGGATGTTTTGATTCTCTCCTGTAAAGTAATTTTTCTTGCACGTTTGACGTACGAACATATTTATGTTTGCCGCTGTTTATGTTTGTTATTTATGTTTGCCGCCAAGCAAGCTGTTTATAACTACCGGCATTTTGTGTTGCATTCGTTTCAGGATATGTTCGAATGCTTTGTGAGTTTGAATTAACTTTACAGGAAAATGAAAACCAAAAGGTACGCATATCACGGCACTAGTCACTATACAAAAACACTATCGATTTATTTTCATTTGTTACTTTATCCCAACAAAAGCAATAGAATCGTTCAACATACGATAGAATTCGATTCCGCGCTTGTCACGTTGTTAGTGAAGAACGAGACCAATCTAGAAAATAACGATGAACAGCTTTGGAGGAGGATTGCGAGTGGAATTTGCGTAAGTAGTAATGCAGTATATTTTTAGTGTCATGAAATGCAGACACCCCACTGCTACTCTGCTCACAGGAAGTGTCTGGTAAATCGATCGGATGGAAGGAGCTCAGACAGTACTACAAGTTTTATGTCGTTACCAAGCTGAAAAAAATAATCAATGACCAGCAACTGATCGACAAATTGCAGTATGCGTGGCTCGAAAGAGTTTACAAAGTACGTGTGCTCTACAATTGCGTCGGCTCAACACAATCGGATCCATTGGTTGTGGCCCGAAACAAATTGCTTATAAAGTATGCCATCGACAATCGGTACGATGGGAAAATCGTAAGCACGTTCAAGCGACTGCACAATCCACAGCTACTGAACAAAATAAGCATCAACGTAGAAAACCCTGCCTACGAGTTGACAAAAGATTTGCAATTATTTTTGCTAAAGCCGACTAAACTGAGGAACCTAGAGCGCCTTGGAAAGCGCTTTAGCTCAAAGTTAGCTAAGCTCCCGTGGTACCATCAGCCGGCGGTAACAGGGCAGCAAAGAAACCACCAACATTCCGTTGCCGTGTCCGGATCGCCCATTTTGCTGGATAATGCTTCTGTGTGCATCGAGGTATGTTTCGGTTGTGGCGCTAGATGTCGATTTCGTTGTGTTACCTTTTTCTTTTTCTGGTAATCTTCCTCCCTTCAGGACGCTTCACTGCCGAACACCTGCAACAGCGACGAGTTTTCGCCGCGTGATTTGTTAGAAAAGGAATCGTTGAACATTAAGACACAAGAGTTTTTGAATATGCAGCAGCTCGGTGAGGTTGAGGTTGCCGAACATGACGGTACCCGAGTACACGTAAGCTTACCGTTGCTGTTTCAGTTGCTTGCTTTTTTGCTTGTCGGCTTTGTTAGCCTTGCTAATGTTGTTACAAATGTATTTATTTCTCAGGAAAATAGGATAAATAACAGGATCACCTCAGAGACCATATGCTACGTTGATTTATCACCTTCAAATGAAGCAGAAAAGGTAAAGTTGTGGAAGATTGAAACGAATGAACATTGACAAATAATGCAGAACGCTTTTGCGATGTTACAGAACCCGTACTGGCAACCAGAAGAGTACGCAAATCTCGTGCCGGATATTCATGTAAGTAAAAATAATGTACCAATTTCTTCAAGATGTTAACCATATAGTTTCCCACAGACCATTTTCAGTGACGAGGACGAAGAAGATGAAGAGGAAGAAGAGGAAGCTGGACAACGAAACGAGAAAAACGCATCTGACACGTCCGCTGAAAAAGAGGTAGGAAATTGTCATGAGCAATATTTAAACAGATGTATTGAAACGAATGAACATTGGCAAATGATGCCAAAATGTTTTGTGATGTTACAGAACCTGTACAGGCAACCAGAAGAGTACGCAAATCTCGTGCCGGATATTCATGTAAGTAAAAATAATGTACCAATTTCTTCAAGATACTAACCGTACAGGTTCCCGCAGGCCATTTTCAGTGATGAGGACGAAGAAGAAGAAGAGGAGGAAGAGGAAGCAGGTGAAGGAAACGAGAAAAACGCATCAACCTCTGCTGAAAAAGGGACAGAAAATGATCATGAACAACCAACAGCAGCTTCAGATTATAATGGTCCTAGCACGGTAAGTACACTTAACGATATATAAACTTTTTCAATATCTACTTGCTTGTTGGCTTGTACTGTTGGAAACATTTAAACGTTTATCCTGATTAAAGTAGACCCAAAAATCACAAAGCGGTTTAGCATTAAAATACCCATTTTTTCCTTCCTTCACAGGGTAGTACCCAATCGGAAGAGAACTGTCCCAACATTATTTCTTCTTCCAGCGCACCAGAAAAGGATACGTATTGCGAAATCGAAACGAATGAACATTCGACGTTGCAGATCGAAAATCGGCAGACGGAACAGTTTTCACTTCTTTTGTCAGCAGTAAGTGAACAATATTGTACACTAATTTCATGAAGATGCTAACCACACGGTTTCCCGCAGAGTATATTTTGTGACGAGGAGGACGAAGATGAAGTGGGAGAGGACGAAGTTGGAAGAAACGAGATGTCTGATAACTCCGGTGAAATACTGGCAGAAAATGTGCATGAGCAACCAACAGCAGCTTCAGATTGTATTGAACTCGACGTGGTGAGTACGATGAACGTTTTTATAACTTTTACGATACATGTTTATTTGACCGGATGGTAAAGTTGCTGTCGTTTACATCTTAATGGTGAATAAAGTAAATACAAAAATCACAAACGATGATTTTAGTACAAAAGTATCCCAATTTTTAACCTTCCGTCACAGGATAGCACCGCATCGGAAGAATTGCAGAGAACCGCTGAAAATACGAATGATAATGATGTTACGGCTCACGACCAAGTGGAGCAGGTTTTTGTAAATGAAAGTCATGAAGTTACCACAGCACAACAAACGCAAACAACCGATGCCGCTCACTGCAATCATTCTATCGCTGAAGTAAGTGCTGCGGGAACTTTTCCCCAACTTGGGCAATATTGTACTTATTTCTTCGTATTTGCAGATAACTCAGTCACTGACGACTGATGGAGTGTTCATATCAGTATACAATGAACTCGTTTCTGTTAGTATAATTTTTGCGAAAGTTGTTATCAGGCGGGATAGTAATGATTATGTTTACTTTTTACATACATTTTACAGCTAACAGGGGAACACTATGAGCAACCCGACCAGACTGTAAAGTTATCCACTTCAAGCCAGGTAAGGTATCGAATCATTGAAGTAATTGCGCAGCCCAACCAACTTAAAATACTTGTCTTTATAGTCACTCCATATTTTTAATTTTTTAATTTAAATTTTTTGCAGTTTGTTACGGAATTAGGGGTTGAAACCGATCCATTGAGCGACAGTGCAGCACCGATTAGTAAATCTGTGGAGGAAAGCGTCAGTTGTGGCCAGGTATTACTAGCGAATGTGTATGGAATTAGGAACATTTTGTGAACGCTTATTGCTCTATTTTCGCAGCGTACAGTAAGCCTATCATCGAACAGTGAATCGTCCAGCAGCAATTCAATGAATACCATAATATTCCGTGCGAGTTCACGTTGCTCCACTTCGCCGGAACAGGTTTACACCGCTGGGAGAAAACAAAAGCCGGTACTAAACGCAACCTTCCCACAGTGTTTGGCGAAGCGACGAAAACGCGCTTCCTCCTCGTTCAATACAATGGATGTTGAGGACCAGGATCGGGTTCGGGATGCGAATCGAAACGTACATTCCGAAACTGGACGGAGTGCCGATTTGGAAGCGATCGAACTTTCGGCGAATAATCACAACGAAGCCGCAACGATTGATGAGGTTATTCCATGCCTACTATTATTCCACTTTCGGTTCTTATGGTTTTGGCTATGAGTGTTTCCTTCGAAGCTTCGTTTGTACAGCGCAAACACTAACGCATGCTTTTACTGTCAACAAAGGCGTATGTTAATTAGGTTTTTGTTCTTAATATACATCTTACAGCACTCATCCGCCGCTAACGAGAATCCCGCCCAAGATCCGGCAGTATTAGTGCCTTATGATGCAATAGTTCTCGTGGAAACAGCTGATAGTGTACCGCCAGTTTCGATAAGTCCAATAGCTGCCGACCGATTAGCTCAAGTTAGCTCAAAATTAGATGCGGTGTTGACGCAGAAACTTGCACTTGTGCAGACGTTACGCGTGATGGAACCGGCGCTCTTCTTTCGACCCGCTTCGACCGTGCAGCGGCAGCTGAAGATTTCACACCAGCTGATCGTACTGCAGCTGCTCGTCAGTGCCATGCGGCTGCACAACGGAACGCTGACTCACCTGCTACCAATTCTCAATCGCATTGCGTACGGCGATTTCGCGCACCCAACCCGATGAGAACTCGAGGTGTTTGCGTTGCGTTTGATGTTGGTTTTTTTCTGTGATTGTTTTTGTTTTTGCTCGCGTGACCTTTCGACGGTCAATTTAAAGGAGTTTTTTTTGGTGGGTAGAGAACGAAAATGCTTTATTATGAGGCCTAACTAGGGTGTCACATTATCCAGGATCGTTATGAGACCGCACGCGATGCGCGCCCCAACCGTATCCTCCTCGCCCTGGAACGAGATCGGATTGTTGATCGACAGGTCCGGAAACCGGTAGACCTCGGATGGTTTTTCGTGTATCACGATCGAGCGTCCGACGATGCCGGCGAACCCGAACAGATTGATGTACGGACTGGGAAAGTCGATCATCGCGTTGCCATCCTCCTTCACCTCGATGTTACCAATCTGTATGCATGCGTGTGTGTGTGTTAATGTGGCACAAAAAAAAAATAATTAAACCATGCGCCACAAAGGCCAACCGGACACGGAGTACTTACGATGCTGCTGCGAAAATGTGGCCCGGTCGATTTGCAACCCTCGCGCATATCGCCGAATGCGTGGACGTGCACCGCGTGCTTCCCCACCGGCAGCCCGGTAACGTTGATGGCCGTCTCGACGTGGCCCGGTGGCCACTGGCGGAAGGAGATCGTACCCGTGATCTGCTGCTCCGGATTGTCCGCCACGAGGGTAGCGCCTGCCTTCCACGATGGTTCCGGCTGCCGACCGTGACCGTGGCCAGTCAGGGAAAACCGGAGGGAGAAAAGGGCAAACACAATGGAAACGATGAGAAGTTGGAATTTGCATTCGCGCCGAAGGGCGGCGGCTAAACCCGCGCACGTGTGCTGCCATGGGAAAGTAAACGAAAACTCACGCACGCGCTCTCGTCACTGATTTGCACACGATGATACGCTACCGCTCTAGGACTGTTGGGGCAACTCCGCCAACTGGGCGTGATAATTACTTGCTACGGACGCCACACGGTCCTCGGCACGACGAGGTTGCCGATTTTTGCAATTAATGCGCGGTGCGCGATTCGAAACAAAATGCCTTTGAAAACAAGATGTTTTTTATGTTGATAACCTCAATCCACAAGACGAAGGTGGGACCTACAAGCTAGAGGCTCGATCACGTCGTACGAATAACGCTGATTGATCTAAAACCTTCCCAATTCTTGATGCCGAGTGGGTTGTGGTAACTTTCCAGTTCAACAAAAAACTAAACCAAGAGATAAAGGACTCTAACGCAAACAAAAATTAACTGCCATGAATTGCCAAAAAGATTTTTAATTCAAAATTGTCAAATAGCTTAGTTTTATAGAAAAACGGATTATTTTACGTATGTGGTTTCATACGCGGGGAGGTAACAAAACAGTAGAGTCCGCTTCAACGGCCTCAAAAAATCCAATACACAACATTTGTAATAGTTTTCTTTGATCGTTACTAAATTCGTATCTCGTTTGTAAACAATAAAATGTTGCAATTTTTTTTTTTAATAAGTTATAGATCCCGATGATGAGAGAGAATATTGAGGAGTTTTACTACCAAGCAGTTGTTATTGGTTGTTTTAATTTTCATGACATTTCACGACCCCTGGAGTCTACTTTGAATCTGTTTCAATATTTTATTTTTAATATGTTGTCTTTTAACTGTCTTCACCATACGAAAGAAATGACATGCTGAGATATGGACGCTATCAACATTCGATAAAGCACTTTCAAACCACGGTAGAACTGCAGCTCTCCGAGAGACGACTGACGACACCTCCGAAACATCGAAGGGTCGACTTTAGACATTGAAACCTTAGCAACCATCGAAGCAAGTGAGTATCGACCTGTTTCACTCCAACGCCTGCTGGATCACTATTGCACCTCGTATCCGGGTTATACTTACTCGAGGTAATATTTCAAATCCACGGAATCCCCGCGGTCCAAGTGGTCCGATGCCGGTGGAGGTGCCACCCGGTCCTAATCCCACCGTTGGATCGATAAACTCCACGTCGTCCGTAAGACGGCCGACGATCGTAGCCTGGCCCGCCGCAATACCGACCAATCCGCAGCAGAACGTCACCCAACCCGGCACAGACAATCGCAACATGGTGAACTACCGCACGGAAGGGATGTCCGATGCACGCGCATTCGCAACTTGCCCACAACTAACCGCTCCCGGGCCGCTGGAGGTAAGATTTATTGTGATGGAATCGCTCTCCGCACATTGCGCGTTTCAACGAAAGGTTGTTACGCGCTGTAATTAGGCTGAGAAGGCGGTCGTCACCGGTGGAAGGTGGAGATGGTTGAGCTGGAGAACAATCGAGCATGCATCATGCGTAGGTGCCGATCGACGAGAGGTGGCGGCAAGCGTTGTTGCGAAAGAGTCCAATTAAATCAGGTGCGTAGTTTTTATTCTTTCTTGGAACGATCTCCGATGCGTCCGATACGAACCAACGAAAAAGAAAGTTCTTCTTCTGACAAGATGCAGAAGAAGGGATAAATTCTCAATTTCTAAATCGTAAACATGGGTTAACATGGGTATGGTATAATGCTGGCAACGCACGACAACGTATGATTAGTACACGAAACCGCCGCCCTCCGCCAACCGCATAATTGCATGTTTGCGCAATGAGCCAAGTCCGTCATGAGGGGAGGAAAAAACCTCCGAACGAAGGTTTCCCGCGAAGCAACCGATATATCGTTCTTCCGCTGTCTCTTTAGGTCATCGGTTACGGGTGATGAATGATGCCGGCAACGCACACTGTACCACTGTTACACGCAACCATACGCCAGAACACCGGATTTGGGCTCGTAATCCAAGAGCAGAACAAAACCGGCGCGAGTTACGAAGCCTAACTAATGGATGAGAGGTCGTTTATGCGCGCTTCAAAAGAACCTACCAATCAAAATCAGCTCAAAAGTGACTGTTCGGGTAAACAACGCCCTCAGCTGCTGGATTTCTCACACCAAATTGCGGGGACATCTCCCCCAATGTTTGTAATCCCCAAGCGGGTAACTATAATCATTAGAACCAAGCTCCAAATGTTTGGAGACGTTCAACGTCGGATGTCGATGCGCTTAAAAACCACGCACTGGGACGAGCGCGTGCTCCAGTGCGAAAGGAACTCCCTGGGGTTGGACTAAACAGTGCACCATTTCCCGTGGCATCATGGTTAGTGTCCGTTTCGTTTCGCTCTGCCTCATCTGCACGATCGTGGTAGGAGCTGAGAAGGAAACGTTTCCAATCGACCAACGCGTGGCGGCTGTACGAGATCTGATTGTGAAGCTGGATCGTGTAGGGCAGCTGCTGGTGCTAACCTGCTGGCCAGCACCAGTACGCTACGCCCTATGGCAAACGATCGGATCGACAATCTCGATCCGATTCGCCTCCGTTGACGAGCGCCATCTACCGTGCCACGAACAAAACCATCATCAGACGTTGGTCGTAGTGGATCTAGCGTGCCCTGGAACCGGCCTACTGCTGCAAAGTGCAAACCAACTACTCTACTATCGCGTCCGCTGGATCGTGCTGAAGAGTAAGCTGGAGGAGCAAGAAAACACACAAGGATGGTCGAATTGTTCCGACTACGCACTGCTCGAACGGCTGCCGCTGCTAGTCAGCAACGAGTTGTTCTACTTCTGCACGGAAGAGCCGACGGGACGCCATTTTGTGCGTCAACAGTACCGACTGTCGCAAGCCGTTTCGTCTGTGTTGGAGCCGTTCGGCAGCTGGGAGCCTGAGGTTGGTGTGCATGTGGAACCGCCCAGTGTGAGAGCTTCGGTGACATCGACTAGAAGACAAAACTTCCGTCAGTTTCAACTCCGAGCCTCCTTGGTCATCCTGCACAACGAAACGCTCAACCATCTGGATGATCTGCAGTAAGTGTAAAAGCGATAAAAAGACCGAGTGTGTTTTTATTTATTAACATACTCTATTTCTTTCCTCTCCGGTTCCCCCGTTCCCGGTGAACATTTGTAGCGAAAAGCAGTACGATACGATTTCGCGCGTGAACTATCTGCTCACCAAGTCCGTCGCGTACGCACTGAATGCGACGGTACGGTTCAGCTTCGTCGGTACGTGGGGCTACCGGGACCCGCAAACCGGACGCCACACCGGCATGATCGGGGAGCTGCAGAGCGATCTGGCCGATCTGGGCGGCACGTCCATGTTCTTCACGCAGGACCGCATCGCGCTCGTCGATTTCCTCGCGATGACCGTCTCGTCGAGGGCTAGCTTTGTGTTCCGGGCACCGAAGCTTTCGTTCACGGACAACGTGTTCGTGCTGCCGTTCGATCAGTACGTTTGGTACTGCACGGTAAGCTTCATCCTGCTGTCCGGCGTGCTGCTACTGGTTGTGCTACGTGCGGAACAAGGCACCGCCGAACCAACGGATAGCACGGCCTCCCGCGTGACGACGGGTCTGTCCGATACGCTCCTGAACGTGTTCGGCACCACCTGCCAGCAGGGCTCATTTATCGAACCGAAAACGGCACCCGCACGGTGCCTTATTCTGCTTTGTCTCGTGGTGCTGATGTTCCTGTACGCCGCCTACTCCGCCAACATCGTCGCACTGATCCAATCGCCGTCGACGAAGATACAAACGCTGGAAGATCTGCTCGCATCACGGCTTAAAACTGGCGCCGAAGATACGGTCTACAACCAGTACTACTTTCGGGTAAGCAGGCGGATGGAACATTCTTTTCAGCCTTTTTATCTTCCTTGATGCAACGGAGCGGTTCAGATAGTTTCATTCTTAACTCTATAATTCCTTCACTGCTAAGAATAATAATCCCTCGCAACTAATCCAAGATACCTTAATCTTAATCAAAGTATCAAATGAAAAAATTCTCAACGAATCCTTGAGGATATGAAATTTCAGTGCGTGATTTATGTCTCAATTCCTTAAGGAAATGGATTCTCCTGGATATATTCCAACGGTAGAGACAGATTTGTTTAGAAAAGATCTGTAGGATACACTGCTTAGCTCCTTTTTGATACCATCCGTAACTGGATCGATTGAAAGATTCTTCTGGATTTAAAGAATTCATGATTTTTTTCAATAGAAATTCTTGAAGAATCATAAGCTATTTAAATAGTTTTCAAAATTCATGTACAATTTTTTACATTCAACATTCTTAAAGGATCCATGCGTGTAATGACTGTAATATCTCCTTCTCTCTCTCTCTCTCTTTCTCTATCTCTTTTTCTCTCTTACTCTCACGCCGCGAACAAGCACGCAACGGAGCCCACACGGAAAGCCCTGTACGAGCGCAAGATGCGCAACAAGGACGGGACGGAGAACTTTCTGCCGCTCGCAAAAGGCGTCGAACTACTCCGGGAGGGTCACTATGCGTTCCACGTGGAGGAGGGTGTCTGCTACAAGCTGATCAGCGAAACGTTCCAGGAGGAGGAAAAGTGTGGCCTGCAGGAGCTGGAGTACCTGAAGGTGATCGAGCCGTACTACGCGGTGCGGAAGAACAGCTCGTTCGGCGAGCACGTGCGCATCAATCTGTTTAAGCTGCGCGAGTTTGGCATACAGGGCCGGGAGCACACGCTGCTGTACACGAAAAAGCCACGGTGCCTCGGGGGCAGCAGCTTCATCCCGGTGTCGATCGTGGACGTTTGGCCGGCGCTCGTAACGCTCGGTTGGGGCTACCTGCTGACGCTGGCGGTGTTGATCGGCGAGCAGCTGTGGGTGCGCTTTCGTCGCCGCCTCCTGCCGGCCGATGGGTACTTTCAACCGTAACGAACGGGTGGCACGAAAGCTGGATTGGTATGTTTTCGTTCGGCACATGTTGCCAGGTAAATTCGAATTTTTATTCCATGTAAATGAGAGGATAAATAATAGTGAGCGAAACAAACTTATACGATAAAAAGCGGATGAACTACTGCCACACTCTCCTCAGCCAGTGTGCGCGCAGTTCTCATCCATTTCGAAGGCCCTTCTTATCAACATTGGTGTTCAACTTCTAAAACCAAAAGTAACTAATCTATGCGCACATCTCACATCGCTTATGCTGCTCTAATCTATACCCCACGGGCACTTAATGAATTAAAAAATATCACCTTCACGCTTCTCTTACCCCCCCTCCCCCCCCTTCTTCAATCACACACACCGTGTGACCGGGGACGAGAAAGACAGAGAATGCCGTTTAGTGGTGTTTGAGAAAATCTTTCCGTGTTATGATACCCCGCACCCGGTTCTCCGCCGAAACGACGACAAGATGGCGCAGCCCGAGCGCACGGAAGAGCTGGAACAGGCGCGGCACGGAGGTGCCCTCCTCCACGCTGTACGGCGAAGGGTTCATGAACATGCGCATGTTGACGGAGAACGCACCGCTGCTCTTGTAGTCGTTCACGTGCAGATCCTGTGCGAGAATGAGAGGGAGGGGGAAGAGGGGAGTAGGGGTTAGAAATCAAACACCGTGCCGTGTATTTGCATTCACGAAAGCCGGTTGCTACGGTTACCTCCACCGCCGGATAGCGCGGGTACTCGTCCCGGAACGCTTCGATGCTGACGGTCGACTCCCAGAAGCGGCTCGATTCCTGGTAGAAGCTACGCTTCAAAATCACCACCAACTGGGAGCGCAGGATCAATCCAATCACCCGCCCGTTTACGCGCGATCCCTGCCACGAACAGCAAACAAACAAAAAAATGAAAACGAAAACGACTCAATTGAGGTTAGGATAGGGAGCTTGCCATTACTTACATTGTCACCATCCTCCACGACGGGGAAACCATTGTGGGAGGTGTTTTTCAGTATGTCGAGCAGATACTGCACCTTCTCCTCCAGCCGCACGCACACGACCGGTCGGGCCATAATGTGGCGGGCGGAGAGATTCTGGTACTCGGGTTCGACGTGCCACGGCAGCATTGGTACGCGGGACGTGCGGATCTGCGTGTCGTAGATGCCCTCGTTGAAGTAATCGCCGCTCCATTTCGCCGTCATCAGCGTCAGGATGATCGGCAGTATGAAGCCAATGTTGCCGGTCGTTTCCAGCAGGATGACGCTCAGGCTCAGCGTCATCCGGACGACGCCACCGAGCTGTGCCGCGGCACCGATCAGTGCGTACTTGCCGGGTGAAACAAACGCCTGGGGGGATACGAGTTTTTTTAATGCCGATTTTTTTTTTTTTGGCAAAGCAACAGTCAATCGGGTACGGCAACACTTACGACCGAGGCAGGAAAGGCGAGCACGGTGAAGGAAGCGATCAGACGACCCCAGGCCGCTCCGATCAGCAGCGTCGGTATGAAAATGCCAAGCGAAACGCTCAGACCGTACGTAATGCAGGACAGTGGATAGTAAATCAGCACGAACGTGGCCAGCGTAAGTATCTTGTGGGAACCGGGTGGATCGTGGAAGAGCGCCTTCACCGTGGCCTCGGGCGTCTGGAACCACAGTGCGGCCGCCGCGTTGTACTCGTTGTCCTGGCAGAACAGCTGCACCGGATGCTCGGTCGGATCGTTGCCCAGCGGCCGGCAGTCGTTGATCGTGTACGCCATCAAACACGCGAACGTTGCCCCGAGCACGGCAACGAAGGCCGCCTCCAGCACCTTGGCCCAGCGCTGGTACACGGCATGCGCCCGGAACATGTTCAGCCGGCTGTTCAGTGCGTTCCAGAGTGCCCCCATGCAGCCGCCCACCGCACCCATGAGCATGAAGATCGGCAGCTCGAAGTACTCGAACGGGAGCGGCGCAAACTCGCCCAAATTGAACAACCCCCGATAGCGGAAGCTGCTCAGCCCGTGGTACGCCGACAGGATGATGTTGAGCGTGAACGAGCTGATGATGGAGGCGAAAAACGTGCGCCAGATGAGACTCTGGTTCCAGAAGCTGGCCGCCTCCTCGAGCGAGAAGAGGATGCCCCCGATCGGGGCACCGAACGCGGCCGCAACGCCGGCCGCCGCACCGCCCACAACGAAGTCGCGCTTCTCGTGATCGTCCCGGAAGTGTTGCAGAATTTTCAGATCCCGCCGGAAGGTGGTGCTTTTGCCCTGGGAGATGCCGGCCGCGATCACCGCGCCGCTGTGTATCATCGGCCCTTCCTTACCACCGGCCAGCCCACCGATGACGGACGTCGCCACACCGACCGCCTTCACCGCGAGCGTTTTGATGCGCACGATCCGGGGCACCTTCACACCGTTCAGGTAACACTTCACCTGCGGTATGCCGCTGCCCGCCGCGACCGGTTCGACGTACGCGACGAGCGTCGCACCGATCACGACCGGGATGAGGTTCAGCGCGGACCAGTACAGGTACGGGATGCTGAGATCGCCCCGCAGCACGTTCTCGTCGACCTGCTGCTTCAGGAAGGCGTACTTGTACCGTGACACCTCCTCGATCACGATGTTGATGCAGCATGCCACGAGCGCCGTGCAGACGCCGATCTGCAGCGAGATGACCCATCGCAGGAAATCCTTCCGGACGGTGAACTTTGGCTTGATCTGCGTTTGCTCCCGACGCCACAGCTCATTCTCGCACACATCGTAATCCAAGCTCTGCAACAACAACAAAAAACGGGGGTTTTTTTTAAACAAATCCTTTTTTTCGAGACCAACTTCAAGTTGCCACCTCCGTCAGTGACTGCTTCATTGTGCGCTTAGGCGTAATACATCCGATCTAATGCAGGACTACAACAACCAAAAACGCATTCGAGCGCTACATAGAACCACGGAGCAGGCCGTGAATCTGTGCCTCGTTATCGCTCGCTTCTGTGTCACGTTCAACGTCAATCGGTATGACGCGGCGTGCGCACACAAGCAAGGGAAAGTTTATCACCATAGTTTCCCAATAAAAACCTACTCACCGTCTTGGGTTTGCTACTTAATTCTTACTAAAATTGATAAGCTTGCACAACTGCAGATAAAACTTATGCACTCAAGGGTACAGGCGTACCATCTTACCTCGTACTGGGACGCTTCCTTCGTACGCCGATTGTGGTTAAACGCTGGATCAACTTCCTCGGTGTTTGTGGTAGGGATGTTGTAGTCCGTCGATTCCTAGAAAACCGAGCGTTTGTTTTGTGAAATTTGCTGCTTTCGCTAAGGATGGTTAGTTTTTCTTACATTTCGATTCGCATCCGACGGGGCACGGTTTTGTGAGCTGCGACGGGTGCGATGCGTTTCTACCACGATGCTATTGTCATCATCACTATCGCCGTCGATCAATCGCCTACCGAGCGACATTTCGAGCGTTATTGTTATCGGCAAGAAACTACCCAAGCTATTCGAGATTGCCACCCAAACGGAGTTCCCAAGTGATGACTAATCTGCACACATTATCAAGAGAGCAACAGAGACACACAACAAAGAAATACGATCAGATCCGATCAATTGCAATCGGTTCTGCTTGTCTTGGATAAGGCTTTGGCGTTCGATTTGTTTAACCAATGCACTAATTATGTTGCTTTAGCTAAAAATCTGCAGACAATGTACTTCACATGCACGGTAATACAACTTTGGGGCACAAATGATAACCTGCCCGCCCTAGCAGCGCACTTCGTTCCACCAACAAGTGTGTTTGTTTACATTTGAAGCGATAATTAGACGGTTCCAGCGAATAGCATTAACGAGTGGTTACACTATGACCTTGTCAATACACCAGATAAAATGGTTAAAATTGAATTTAAAATTGAAATCATAGAAAATGGAGAAATCTCAAATCATGAGACAAAATATACTTTAACATGGTGATACAAAGAAAAATAAAAAGGAGGTTATAATAGTTGGAGCTTAACTATTTGCTAACGATAATTGTTCGTACTTGAAGTTGCATCAGCTGCTTACGTTCCTGGTTGATGCACCGTCGACTGTGTTTTTACATTGTACAAAATTATATAAAAGCCATCATGTTTTGTTTACGAAAAAGAAATCCTGAAGTCTTACCGCCAATTTACTTGTAGCATTTTTCTCACACTAGCTAATTGAACAACCCAATCGGATCGGTTTTCCCCTTTGTCTACATGTTTTTCAAACACCTCTACGTTTATCATAAGAGATTGAATACTTCCATCGGCAGAATTGATGGAATGTAAATAAAGCAAATTTACGGGGTAGAGAAATATTAACCAGCTCATCATTATGCGCGTCATTTGTTATTGAAAGGGAAAATTGCCGGTATTTCTAAGTTATTTAACACTTGATTCATGCAATCTTATGATTAATTATGTGTGACATTAATTAAGTATTTCATTTAAACAAAAAATCGATCGCAGTTAGTCGTGCTTTGCCGGGCCTGAAGTAGCTGAAACCCGTACAAGAAAAGGTAATTGAAAACCGACGGCAGCTTGATAATTCTGATCATTTGTGCTGATCTCATTGATAATCCCACGCCTAGCAGTAAATGGAGGGTTTCCGCCAGGACACTTACAAACCGGCAAAGCGATCAACACACAAGCGCCCATCAACTTCAGTATCGCCAACATCCAGACATGCGCGACAGCAGAAACACAAGATCTCGAAAGTGGAAAAGGAGCCGGTTTCGCCGGTTCGCAAACAGTTACACAAACATTTCTCGACCGTAACCGTCTGCTTCGTCAAAAACCCTCGGGAGTTTTACGTGCAGGATGCGTTCGGCACCGATCGACTGGTCGCCCGCATGGGCAAACTGTGCGACGGTGACGCAGCGGAGGCCGATGCGGTGCTGGCAGCCGGTGGCACCCTGCCCCCAGTGACAGCTGGTACGATGTGTCTGGTGCGGCCGGATGATACCGACCACTGGCAGCGAGCGTTGGTACAGCACCGATTGCCAACATCGCCAAAGAACGAGGCATGGGTCGTGCGCTTGGTAGATCACGGCCGGGAGCTAACGATCGAGACCACTCACATGCGCCCCATCTCACCCGAACTGGCTGGCCTGATGGCAACGGCACGGCGTTGCGAGCTTTACAACGTAGCCGCCCCGAAAGCACACCTTACCGATCCTGCCCGTGAATTTATGCTGTGGACGGAAGAGTGCGTAGAGCTGATGGGTGCGTTCATTGCCGGACGGTCGATGTTAATGTGCGTGGTCGATGAAACCGACACCGCGCTGCGAGTGGACCTGTTCCAGCCGCCAGTGTGGAAAGGCGCTTCTACCGAGTCGACGGCGCTGGAAACGCATCTCAACGCTTACGGCACCTACCCACCGATGTCACTGCGCAGTACGCTGCTTTTCCACCGTCACTGCGAGGAATCGAAGGTTTCCATCCAGCACGACGCTCTTGGCGAGCTACGGAATTGGATGCAGCGGGCTACGAAACACGCTCTCGCCAAACATAATCTCCCACCGCAGCAACCAGTGACGGATCGGGATTGGGCGAGCGTGCATCTGACGCACGTTGTCTCCCCAAGTCAGCTGTACCTGATGCCGGACGGATGGAAGGCGGGCTCGTTCGAACCGCTCTGCAAGCTGCTGCACTCCACCAGCTGGTCGTTGACATCCCGCGCCTTCCAGCCCCACATTGGCCTGATCTGTGCTTTTAGCTTCCCAAGCGAGGACGGCAGGCGGGGTTGGGCCCGAGCCACAATCCAGAAGGTGAGCCGTGGCAGGTGCGATGTGTACGCGCATGATACGGGCGAGGTGTGCTCGGTACCGGCGGTGAACCTGCGGCTGTTGCCTCCGGACAGCAAAGCGCTTCTTGTCCCACCGCTCGCCCTACCCTGCCGGCTAGCGAACGTGTTGCCCGCTCGGGTTCTGCGTCCGAATGGAACGTGGACGAAGGCGGCAAACGAGGTAGTGTGGAAGGCGGTGAACGATGCAGCACGCATTACGGCAATACCAACCGATGGCAGCTGTCCGTTTGGGGTAATTCTATACGCCGACCGGACGTGTGTGAACCGAGCGTTAGTAGATGCCAACCACGCTCAGCTGGTCGGTGGGAAGGAGAACGAGATGCTGCATAAGGTGGACCTGGCGGGAGGCGGCGATAGTAAAGGGCAGCTGGTGGTACACTGTCCGGTGACCCGGCTGCACGTCGTGTCGTCACAGGAGATATACGTGCGGTTGGTTGATCGCGAGCACGATCGGCTCGAGTGGCACGAGCGACTGCAGGACGCCACAATCAACGGACCGCTCAGTGCACAGGACGAGCGGGTGGCTGCGGGCTGCTGGAACATCGGGGAACTATGCGTTTGCTACAACGGTTTCGGCGAGGGTTGGCTCCGGGCACGGGTTGTCTCCGTGATCGAGCCGAACCGCTACTACCGCGCGTTCCTAATCGATACGGGCGAGACGAAGAAGTTTCACTACCGCGACATGTCGACGATACCGCCGGACTTTGTTGCCACCGAGCCGTTCGCGATTCGGTGCCGAATGGGACGACTGGGTGCGCCGAAAAATGCGATCAATCTCACGCTGGAAACGTACCCGCTGCATGCCATCACGCTCGGTGAGGACGGTGGTGGAGCGTTGGGTACGTCACCGCCCACCCTTTGCGTGGTGTTTTGGGGCCGGTACGATTCGCAATCCCATTGGGTGGACCTAAACGCCCAGCTAGCCCGCCAGTACTGCTCGCGGAAGGCATCGGTGGGTTCGGCGGAGGGTGGCGTTTCGCTCACTCTCGAACAGGCGATCGAAGCGTGGGTCCAGCTGGAGCTCCAGGCGGACGGTGGTGATGCCATCGGCGATCCGATGGATCCACGGGAAGCGGTTACGGTGGTTGAGGTGATGGAGCTTTTGGACGACAGCGGGAACGAACTCGGTCAGCTGGACCGGGCCCAATCGATCGAGCTGAACGATACGAGCAACGATGCGGTGTCGATAAGCTCCAGCGAGTTCGACGAGAATGATTTCCCCGAGCAGGAATGCTCGACACCGGTTCACGATCGGTCAAGCGACGATTGGGCGTGCCAGCACTATCCCGCATCCATCGAACGTTGGTTCCCGGTGGGGCCAATCATCGTCAGCCAAGGGTTTCTCGCGAGCTACAGCAACTACGGCGACGGTGGGTCGTTCTATCTGCACCCGCAGCTTACGGATCACCTGCAGCGGACCGACGAGTTGCCGCGATTAATCGGGCTTGCCATCGACGATCAGCCCCCGCTGTACCTGTGGCAGGCGGCCATGCTGGAAGTAGGCAGTCCGTGTCTCGCACCGTACGACCAGGACGGCCACTACTATCGGGCCATCGTCACGCAAACGGACGCACACGACGAGCACTGCATCGTGCGCATCGAGGAGCGGCAGGCGCGCGTTCTGTTCGTCGATTATCTAAATACCGCCATCGTGCGCTGCGGTGATCTGCGCAAATGCCCGGCAATGGTGCGGAAGGTGCCGCTCCGCAACATCGCGGTGCGGTTGGTTGGTGTGCGTGCGAATCCGCGCCTCGTCGAGCAAGACGTCATGGAGCGGGTGGTGTACCGTATGTGCCAGGCGGAACACTTCTACGCCCAAATCGTCCGTATCGTTGAGCCGGGCCGGAAGCTCGAGGTGAGGCTGTATGTGAACCAGTGCATGGATGAACTGCTGTACCAGGAACTCATCGACCAGGGCTATCTGGTTGAGGAGTAGATGCAGCTCGCAATGAAACATCCGGCTTCATTCGTTTCCAGTTTCACATTTTTACCATTTTCAACGAAAGGAGCGTGGTGTTGTTTTCCAACGGACCTTCAAGTGGTGGGCGAACCGTCGAGCTGTGTTATTAGCATTTACCTAACTGACGCAAGTGTGCCGTAAAGAGGAACATGATGTGATAGTGCATGATGCGTATGCTTATAGAAGCTAATTATTACCAAGAATAGCGTATGATAGTACGAGTTTAAAATTCAATTTATTTACAAGCTCTATCTCTCTATACTTGACGTAACGATCGAAGTCATATGCCTGCCTTTTTACAGGCTTACTATTCCACCATAGCTAGTTAGTTATTCCTCGCTAAGGGGAAATAATCCCAAATGGTATTGGTCCTGTCGTGTAAAACACCTGTGCCGCTACCACTACACCCCACCGCCAGCATTTAGAAGCTACCCCTGCCAAAAGTGTCTTAAGTGGTTCTGGAGGAAAAGCCAGTAACATTTCCGGTATGATTGGTTATATCGGAGAAATGAATCCTCAAAAGTAAAAGAAACTCTGTTTGAAACTAGTTATTAATTTCAATGTACGTAACAAAATTGTGTCCGCTAGCACAAACTAGACATGTTGTTAATGTGCAGCACGATAACTTAGTCTAGAGAAGCTACGAACGAAAAAAAAGAATACAGATCGCACCATGGGAAAGGAGAGATATCAGATATCAAAGGAGAGAGGCGAAGAGAAACGGACTCGAGGCAATTCAAACGAAATTCAAACGGCTATACTATGCGGCGCCATAAGACTTAAGCTGCGTTTATAGCAGAACTACTTTTAGGGACCTCCTCGCGAAGATCTCCTCGACCAATTGCTAGACGCCCGCAAGCACCATATGTAAAACGCAACATGATGTTAATGCTGCTCAATTATGTTTGGTTCGTCTTTTCAATGATAATGTTTTTATTTTTATGTTTCAATTTCCTTTTTCAAAGATTTATTACTTATATGGCAATATAGAATGTGCTTCCAATGATATAATAAACTTTATACGATAAATGTAGAGGAAAAGCTGTGTTTTTTTATGATACGTTTACAAATAAATCGAACTGAGTCGCTCAATCTACACGTGTGCAAAATGTTCAAAAATGGGAAACTAGTGGTGTACGATTTCAAAAGCGAAAATCCGTTATTTTTGCTTGAAATTAAAGCAGAGCGAAAAGTTTTCTTCAACAGCTTGTCGCTCTCTCGCTCACTCGCTCTGTTGCTTCCGTGCTTTTTTCAAGTGTTCCACGATCACCGTAGCAACCGCACTTGAAAACACAAGCGCGCTTCTTTCTCCTTCGTCCGTCTCGCTCTAGCACATCCAATCCCCTATCTCCGTCGCGGTCTCCCGTTCGAAACTTTCCACATCATCTGTCCTCTTTGCGCAGTGCGCGGTGCGGGCTGGCAGGTATCGTTGCATGCGTTTGTATGCGGGGATTTAAAAAAAAAAAAAGACGAACCTCACCAAGGGCTCTCGGGCCAACGACGGGATGGTTTTTCATTCATCGCGTAAAAGCTACCCCGGACGGTTGTGTACGAGAGCCGCGCGCGCGAGTCACCGTAAGGAACGTTTCACCACCGACCCATAGGGAAGCTTTCGTGTCGCTCGCTGATCGCTCGCGTGTGTGTGTGTGTGTGCTTGGGGGAAAGGAAAAGAGCAAGAAACACGCTCAACGAACGAAAGACCTGCAAGCGCACGACGTGAGAAGCTTCGCTGTTGGCTGCAGCACACACATACCTACCTGTGTTCGTCGTCGTCGTCGTCGTCGCTGGCGTTAACGTTTGCGTCTCGCGTGGTTTTTGGGGTGTGGTGCGTTTGAGTGTTGGAGCTGGGTTTTAGAGCAACGCTGAGGAGGGTTTTTTAACTAAGAGGAAACTTCGAAAGTATTTTATCCACCACCCAGCGGAGTGGTTTTGTGCAGCTAAAGTGTCCGGCAACCAGCTTCCGTGTCGGGTGTGACGTGTTCCAGTGCGTTTGTGCGTTTCTCCCAGTAGTTCGATCCCCGATCGTTCGATCAATCACCCAAACCTGTCCATCTTGCGCCCATTTTGAACGGTGTGGTGAGTCGCGTGTACAGTGTGCTGATCGGGAACGAAGCAAAAGGTGTCCATTAGCTATGAGAATGAAGGCAAGAAATAGCGCGATGCTCGGAGGGATGGGCGTCGTCGTCGTCGCGGTGGTGCTGCTGGTGGTGGCCGTTGGGCCCGCCCGTGCCCAGCGTACGCCGACCATCTCCTACATCACGCAGGAGCAGATCAAGGACATCGGCGGTACGGTCGAGCTGGAGTGTGCCGTCCTGTACGCGAACGAGTACTCCGTGCACTGGGTGAAGACGAGCAACGATCGGTCGGATGTGGTATTCCTCTCCACCGGCAGCTCGCTCGTGCTGAAGGATTCGCGTTTCTCGCTGCGCTACGATCTCTCCTCCACGACCTACACGCTCCAGATCAAGGACATCCAGGAGACGGACGCCGGCATCTACCAGTGTCAGGTGGTGCTGTCCGTCACGAACAAGATCACCGCCGAGGTGCCGCTGAACGTGCGCCGCCCGCCGAGCATCTCCGACAACTCCACCCAATCGCTGGTCGTGTCCGAGGGCCAGCCCGCCCAGATGGAGTGCTACGCGTCCGGGTACCCGGTACCCCAGATTACCTGGCGCCGCGAGAACAACGCCATCCTGCCGACAGGTAAGCCTTTGCAGCTCGACAAAAATACGACGACCATTAGTCACGGACGGGGCATTAGTCACACACAGCATCATCAACGTGATCGTGATCGTGAGGTGTTCACTTACCGCACGCGCGCGCGTTTGTGTGTGTGTGCGTCCGAGCGAGAAGAAGTTCGCGGGAAGCGTTACACACGAACACCAGCGCACCTGTACATCGTTAACGTACGCGCGATGCATCGTTCCGGAACGGTCGTGGCTATGGCCGCAACTGCTCGATCTGCGTTTAAATGCCGTGATTGATGTGTAATCCAAGCAGGCTGTGCCAGATACGGATGCAAGCTGTCAGAATCACGTTTGAGCGTGTGTGCGAGAACGCAGATGTTGATGTTGCGGATGAGTTCTAATTGCTCATTTAATATTCGTTTTTTGCATTCGAACTGAGCGTTAGCGCAATAATAAGCGGAATCTGTTAATGTCCCACTTGAATGCTCGATAAATACCAGTGTGCTTTGTCAGCAAGTCGACCCTTTCGCGCCGTGCTCTACATTGGATCGATATAGTGGTGGAAGAAAAAAAAATTTCCGAGCAGATGGTGATTCATACCCGTCCCCTAGAGCCGTGATAATTAGCAAAATGGACAAATAGACGGTCCGCAAAAACATTCTCACGAACGCCCGTAGTTCGTCTGAGCAGGTAGAGTAGGCGGTGAAGTTGGGAACGCACGATAGCAACCAGTTAAGCAATGGCGTCAAGTTTTCTTCCTAAATAAAGATGTGATTTTTTTTGTTCGTAATTTGCACAATGAGGTGATTGTTATGTTCTGCCGGGCGTTTTAGTGCCGTAAACTATTTTTCGAAATATTCCTGTTTAATTTCATACTATTGTTGCTATATTGTAGGCAATTTTCCTAAGGGTTAACTTCTCTAATAGAGCAGAACGACCCAGAACTAGAAGACGAACCCAAAAGGCTCCCATTCGGGTTCTTTCATCTGGTCCTGGTTTTTTACGGACGAAAAAAAATCCCACATACACACAAACAGTACCACATCGTCACCGCGTTGGTCTGAAGTACTCTCCCATGACCGGCGCTGTCGAGACGACCTTCTTTGTTCCTGAAAGCGAAGGTGACCCACTGCAGCGGACGGACGGTACGATTTACACCCAAATGTCCAGTGTGTCCAGTGTGCTCTTGCCTTATCTTGCTGCATTTCAAGATCCTCAAAAATGCTGCAGGTGGTTTTCGTTGAGCAACCATCAAACGGGGAGATCGATTCTCACCGAAACCAGCTCGTGCGTGACGGGACGGCTGCGTTGGTAACATTTTCCATGCAACTACTTCATTCTCGGGTCTCTCCAGCACGTCTTCCAGCATGTCTTCCCCCAACCCCCACCTTTTCTCCCCTCGCCCCACCCAGAAAAGTTCCCGCTTGGTGCGCGTTCCGCCAGCCATTATATACAATTGACGGATTGTTAATCTTTCTCGCTATATATCTTTCTCTCCCCTCCCACATCCCCCTCCCGGTTGCGTTCGTTTGCCTCCCCGCAGCAGCAGAAATCGCACCACAAGCAACAGCAAAGCATACACACATGAGACACGAAGTTTCGCGTGCGTCTTTCTCTGACATCCGCGATAGAAAATTCAAACAAAAAAAAAATTGCCCGAAAAACCGACCACAACGAATGGCGGGACAAGAGAAGCCAGCCAGATAAGTCTGGATCGTATCTAATAGGGTGCTGGAGTCGTGGCAGGCCCAGGGAAACAACGGAAAAAAGAGAAATGATTTAGACCCGCGCAGCCTAACGGTCAATTGGTCGCCAATTTTATGCCTTTCTTTCCGAGACCTTTTAATCTCTATCCAAGCTAGGCCTGAGACTGGAGAGTATGCCGTTTGTAAACCTAACTTAGCGTCGTGGATTTAATCAAGCCACACTCTTGGTTGGTAATCTGTTTTTTTTTTGTTGTTACTGGACATTTCTAAACCCTTCAGACTTGCTGCGAGGAAAACAAAGCAACCCCTGATTGTAACGAAGGCAACACCTGCATTTTCCGCGCCAACCACGTCACACACACCAGAAGGTGCAGCAAGAAAACGAAAGCCCTTACAAAAAAGAACCCTTTTTTTGTGCGGGTGACCGTTAGGTTCCGTTGTCGATGCGAGAGACTTGCCGCCCGTTTGTGGACACCTTTGTTGGGCAATGTTTCGCTGCGATGTGTTTGATGTTTCTGCAACACGGTCGGTTAACAAACAATGTCCACCAAGGCACGTTCTTTCGATGGCAGCAAGCAAAAAAAAAAGAAGGAGTTCTTGAAGTGGTTGGAACATTCTGCAAACGTGCCAAACGCGCGCCCCGGATGTTGAAAAGGTCGCCCTAGAACGGAACGCCATCACTTTCTCTTCATGGTCACTTTTTTTTGTTTGCCCCAAGGAAAGTCCATCCTTCCAGGCGACAGATGCGATCAGAGATCATCATCGCAAATAGGGAATCACGCTGGATTGGTGCTGTTGATGCCGTGCTTCCTCCGTGAAGCCATGACGAATGGCACGCACCAAAGAATTGAGCTACTAGAGAGATATGCTTATTGCGTTCCCGAGCGAATGTTCCATCGTGCGGGCGGTTGAGGCCAGCGTTGAGATATATGGCACGCGAAGATAACGACCCAGACGGCAGGCGAGAAACCATGTCTCCTTGTCTCCAACTCCCACCGGCGGGTAAGAATGCTAATTGAATTCGTTCCCGTTGATGTCATGCATTATTACCCCGCCCGGGTCTCGAGGCCTCTCGGAGGGTAAAGGGTCCTCCGCACCAAAAGTCGGCTGCCACAATAGAGCACACCCTTCCCTCCCCTGAGTCACTTGCGGAAAGCCAACCTAACGAACAGAATCTTTTGTGCGAGTGAAAAGCCGAATTTCTCCACCACCATCATGGAAGCACACCGCGTTTTGTTTGAATAAATTCGTTCCGGGGAGGATCGAACCGTTTCGGTTCGCAATTATGCAAGCCCCTGCCACCCACCCACACCCACACACACACACACACGGAAGGAAAACAGAGGCAACGGAGCACAAAAGGGCGAAAGTAAATATGGCCAACTGCGAGGGATCGGACGAAAGCCGCAAAGCCGTGAAGTCTAGCGAAGGGACTGGTGCGCCAGTTCTCATCAGGTCTCACAGGCACATTGCCTGAAAAAAAGAAAACCCTCTTGGGGTAGATATTTTTGCACTAAATTATGCAAACCCGAGCGGTGGAAGGGAGGAAGTGATGTGCAATTTTATCGCCATTTTTAATAAGTATCGTTGCAGCAAACGTCGGTATCGGAGCGAAGATCTCCTACTACGTACACCCGGAACCCTAGCGGACGCCATGCACATGCGATTGGAACAAAATGGTGCCCACTTCGAGCAGTTTTGGCATTGAAAATAGATTCGAAAAAGATTAAACATTAATGGAATTGGTGTACGAAAATCCTCCTCGCTGCTCGCGTGTGTTATGTCCCCTGGTGGGATCGATATTTATTAGCTCCCTTCCGGTTGGCCTAATCAATTTACATCCCCCTCCCTTCCAAAAGGGTGGTTAGACGAACGCTCGAGCGACTCCCATCAAATCACTGAGTAGAAAAATGGGGCCTTAAGGAGGACACCAATTAGCACCTCCCACCCGTTGAATCGTCTTCGAAATCTCGCTAGACACCCCGCTGACACGTTTTGTATGGAGGAGATATTCGAGGGAGCTATTCTCCAGCCTTCAATCTCCACTCGAAATGATCTAAATCCGACCATAAACGCTACCTCGCATGTTCTCCTATCGCTTTACAACACACGGTTGCGACAAAGCCGCTGGTTGGAATCGCAGGCTGTAATAGTGGAGATATTATTTATTACCCGCGGGGTGGGGGTGGGTGTTATTGAGAATTTGTGCTGGGTGTCAAACCCCGCCCGTCGCGTATGGAAATCGAGACACCGGGAAACAAAACGGGTCGTGTCAGGGCGTAAAGCCTAAAGAACGGTTCGCCTCCCTCGCTCCTTCCTTCTCTCGACTGGAGTCTGTGTCTCGATTGAAACTGTGTTTATAAATATTCTAACTTTCACCTTTTTATTGCGTGCTTTGGGTGGATCGACGGCAGCAAAATAAAAAAAAAGAGAAAAAAAGAGCCGTCGTCCTCGAGCTCTGCCACCTCGCCCGTTTTCCGCGGGGTTCGTAACAAATCAGGTTTTTTCGGTGCACCGGTGCAGGCAGGAGGAGGCTGCCGGCGGCTAGGGGGAGAGGGAGGGGGGGGGGGGGGGGAGTTTATGTGATTTTTCTTCATTTCATTCCCGTTTTCTGACACACACACAAGGCAAACTTCTCGCGAAGGTAAGCAAAAGCCAACCCGGGGCGTTTTCCCTCTCGCCCCGGTTCCATGTATTGGTGTAATGTGGGTACAACCACTCCCCAATCGTGTTGGTGTGTTAGTTTGTTCGGGTTCGCGCGATGTAAGACGTCCGCGCACACTGCAACACCGCTTGCTCTTGACCCAGCGCGGAGTCCAAGAACGATGCTGGCAAGGAGCGAAACCCCACCCCCCCTCCCTCTCCACCCCCGAATGCAACACCAACCGGTTTGGCTTCATTCAGGTTTTAGGAAAAACGGACCGCTTTGGTGGAACAATGGAATGGGAGCCCGAGAGTTCTTCGTCTTCGGCCGGGAAGAAAGTGTGGAGATGCACCAAGATTCGCGCCATTTCGCGCCAACTTCGGTGCGACCATTTACGGAGCAAAACCATTTCCACCCATCGATCGCTTGCTGGGGGAGACGAATTGCGCGCACTCGAGTTGTTATGATCACGCTCGTGCTTCTTTGAGAGCTCCGAAAACGAAACGGCAGGGCAGGCAGGAACGCCTCCCGGACAGGAGAGGACGCACAGGATGTGCGTGGGACGATCGCTTCAATACCTTTTGTCCGCATCCACCCAAACGCTCGCTCTTTCTCTCCTCCTGCCCGTTGATTAATGATCTCATCCGTCTGCATGCAATCCGCGCGGGTGGATTTCGTTTCCCAGCTCTTCTCCCATTGTGCAAAGGGAAACATCGCTCGTCCGGAAGAACATCGAAGCTAAGTGACTCTAAAAAAAAAAAAAAAAAAAAAAAAAATAGACGCCCCACCAGTGGGGCGTTAGATAAATAGACGTTAATTTGAAAGCCCCATTCGCTCGTCTCACCACGACTAGAATCGGAAATTTGTTAGGAACGAAGCAACAGAGCTCCCTTCGCCAACGCTTTCGGCGAGAACGGCGCAGACGGAGACTCATTAGATGATGATTACGAGAGAAAAGAAAAAAAATGGTTGTCGTTTCCCTTTCCCGTTCCGACTAGGTTGTCGCTTCTACTTTCGGCTCGAAAAGGGGGAGGGACGGTGAAAAGGGAAGTACGGTTATCGGGCAGGTTCAATAGTCCTATTAGTGAGGCATAGCCAGCCTACACCTAAACGCACCCACAAAAGCCACCGGGAAGCGCAACAAAGAGCGTCTACCGAGTGTTCTAGCGAGCTTCTCCATCCGCCCAAGACGATCCCCAAACAATCGGCGAGCTCGGGAGCTAACGGTTGGAAAGATGTCTTCCGTTCGCCCGCCATCCACAGCCCATCATCACGGGCGTCGTCGTCGGGCTGCAATTACCCGGCTGCAGGGGGATGCAAATTAGATTCCAAGAAGAAGAAGAAGAAGAAGAAGAAGAAAGGGAATAGCCTCCTTCGCAGTGATAAGTTCGATCACGGAAAGCAGGCCAAGCACTGTGTGGTGGATCGAGAAGTGTGGCTTATAATTCAATCGATTAGCCTCCGGTTTTTTCCTTTGCGGTTAGTTGCCTTCCCCCGAGGGCAAACGGGACCGATGTCGTAGGGCCGTTGCGGTCCATTCCACGCAGATGGTCGGGACGGGGGTGATCGGGATGCAATCAAATCACCGTTGAACGGGGCTTTGCTAGGCGCAGGTTTCGCTAGCTTTACACCACAAAAACGGCCGCGGGTCGATGACTTCTAACCGATGGAGTTCGGTTCGGTTACGACCCAACGGGGGAAAAGCAACGCCAGAACGATCGAGAGGGAGAGAGAGAGAGAGGCGATCACGTATGAAGCCACCAACAGTGGTGCATTGTTTCCATCCTCCAGTACCAATTCTATCCGATGCAATCCGTTGCCCGAAGGCGTTTTTCTTCACCACTGGCAGCCGTACCTGGTGCCAATTATTGCGCCTCGAGACAAGAAGTCGAACGGGTCGTATAAATGCTCGTACATGGTGGTAGTACCCGTTTGCCCCGTCCATCACCTCGAGTGCTCCCAATTTCGGCTCCCGATTAGCTGAGTTAAATTTATGACCACTTCCTTCGGGGCTTCGTTTCCTACAACAGGAAAGGGGAGAGGGAGAAATCTTTTAAATTTAACTTTATTACACCCTGTAATGGGCGCACGGTCCGTGTTACGTCACGCTCGTAAGACAAATGTCACCTAACGAGGCAGAAGTGTCACATTAAAGTGTGTTCGTGCCGTCATATCCAAGTAGCAGTGGAGCGTTATGCCGTTATTACACGATGGAAAATATTGTCAGATAGTTTTGGATATATTTTCTGTCAAATCGCGTTTGACAAAAAGTATCCGGACAACAAATCAGCATTCGACATGTTCAATTGTGATTTCTTCAGACCGGTTATTTGCTGTCAAATATAAGTTTGTTTATATTTTTCGGTTTGTTTTGATTTTTTCTATGATTTTGTATTTACCTTCAAGTTTTACCCGCACATTCTAAAAATATGCTATTTTTTCCTTCTAAAAGCATTATTAACATTACAAAAAATTGTAAGAAATGAATATCGGCCGTGAAGGTCTTACAGGAGTTTTCAGATGATATCGCAAGACGAGCACAAATTATTACAACCGCAGGACATGATATTTGAGCTGCGGCAGTTGAATTTTAAAACGTATCACATTTAATGCAACGTTCGCACTTGATGTCACAAACGCGGCACTCAATATCACAAACCCTGTATGACAACAACGGGAAAGTCTGTAACCAGTGTGTATAAACGTATGCAGAATTTATGACTATTCGTGTTGCGGTTGTAATAATTTGTGCATGTCTTGCGATATCATCTGAAAAACCCTGTATGGCTGCGGCAGTATTGTTCGCGATTGAACCGGAAAAAAAACGAGAAAGAAAAACTCGTACAAAATGGTCCTTTCTATTACCGAACACATGCTACCAAAACCAAAAACATTATAAGCATTCTATTATTAAAAATATCCAAATATCCCAATACCATTTTCTATTGTGTAAACACCGCATTTCTAGCACCTCCCCGAGCCGTGCGGTGGTCTAATGTCGTGATCATCGATCGGCATGATGGCAATCGAACTGTTAGGACCGTGCCCTTTCTCTCTCTCCCCTCGAACGCCCAACTTCGTTCGTCAAGCAAGCGACCAGCAAGTTCTTTGTCGTTCGCCAGAGCCCTGCGAGCGTCTGACTCACGCGATGCGTAACAGATAACCTTTTCCATCATCGAAGCACAAGCGAACGAAGCATCAGCAACATCAGCCACACGAATCTCGCCCCACCCCGTGGAACCGACACCGATCGTGACGAACGCTGGCGAGCATTCTCAGCATAATTGCACCAATTAAGCGTCCATTGCTTGTGTTCTTGCCTCTTTTGTTGCGTTTCTGTGCGTACAATCAACTCAGTTCCATAGGCCGAAGGTACTAGACCTTACGTATCGCGACGACGGCGACGCCGCTCGAATGTTAGGTTAGGTCGATGTTTCGTTGTAAGTAAAAGATGCGCGTTCCCAAGGAGAGCGATGATATCGCAGGGAGACTAAAACGGGTCGTCGGTTGGACGAACCATTATGATCGCAGATGCTGTCGGTTGATGCCCGACGAAACGAGCGAGGCCGGACACACTTCCATCGGGGGCAAGCAGCGTTAATAGATCGAGGAAAAATAAATACGGTGATCATCGTGGTGCTTCTTCCCCACCCCACCCCTGTCCAACCCACCGTAATGACGGCAGATCAACAATCAATTTGAAACGACCCGTCGGGGGGAGGATGGTTGACAAATGTCGTCTGAATTGTGTCACTTTTCGATTCTTCGTGTCCGTTTCAGTGTTCCGGGGAGCGTCCCTCCCCGTGTCTTCCCGGTGCTACGAAACCGAGCCCAAATTCGTACTAAGTAATTAGCTCCGAGCCGCATCCGAACCGGCGGCATTGTTTGCCGTTTGGGGTCAGTTTGCTTGCTCTCAAATTAAATAGGAACACCGAGACCGGGCTCGTAATCCGAACAGATTAGGTAGGTGGCTGTTGGGGCTGCGGAAGCGCGGAGCAGATGCCGTCAGATATGAAGAATAATGCTTAACGGGTAACGGGGAGCGAGAAATTGGGCCGACCGCCGCCGGGGTGTATCACGAGCGAAATGTGTAGCAGTAAGCGTTTTTCATTTCGTTTCGTGTTCGTGTTTTAATGCATTCAACGCCTACTTGGGGATTTGGGTTTTTCGCCGGCGAAAAGAGAAAATCCCCGTTTTTCTACCCCGTCGAAAGAATCACTCCGAGGGATTGGGGCGAGTGAGAAAAACCGAAAAAAATGTACACACCTCGGTGAAGCTTCTGTGCCACTTATGCTAATCGGCTCGGTGGCTCGATTGTGGTTTAAAGTGAGAGCATCATTACCATAGAAAGTGCAACGATATCGCACACAATGCACACGCCCGCCAGTTGGGCCTTGATTTATCCCGTGCTAAACGCTTAAATTCACGTTATTTAGGACGTTAATAAAGATGGCAAGAAACAGAAGAACATCGAACAGATGAAGACATCAGACTTGGGCTGTCAACGCGAGTCGCAGGAGAATGGCAACTCCACCCAACCCTTCCGCGTAACGTCCATTTTAGTTCCCAACGAGCGACCCCTGAAGGATGCACCGGAAATGGCCGAAAATCCGTGCCGCCATTCGTGCAGCCGTCTTCAGCGTCTCACACGCCGCCATTTGCAGCGCGTTTCATATTTGCATTCCGGCTCAGGCAGGACCTCCCGGGGACCTACTCGAATTCTGTGCCCATTCCCTGCCGCTTAGCTCCGTTACGTATGATTGACATTGAATGTGTAGATAATTGCGTCCACCAGGGAACGACCTAGGGTTCGAAAACCTAACCTCAACAACGAGACCGGCAAACGAGGCGGGGTGCGGCGGATGTGCCCGTTAATTCCCAATCCCGAACCCGGTGCCAATTATCGTGTAACTAATATACTCTTCCCATTTGTACTTCCCATTTGCACGTCCCACTTGGTGCCTGGGTGCACGCGGATCTCAAGTACCGGTCCGTGATGCTTTGGATCCTCCCTTTTTTGCGCAGTGCCTGCTCCTGGGCAGGAGCGGAATAAGGTTCCGAACCCTTCGAGCGCGAGCGAGCGAAAAAGGGAAGGCTGAAGTGTGAAACCAGGATCAGATTGTGCTGTGGGAAGTCTTGAACTTGCGGTGCCTCGAACGGCGTGTGGTATTCTTAGAGACGTTTCTTTTTTTTCCTCCCTTTTGCTAACCGGGATACCCTGGCCAGCAGGAAGTGAATTGAAATTGCAGCCAAACCCAACCGAATCGGTCCAAAACCGTATCAGAAGAGGGGTACCATCGGTAGTACCGGTGGTCACAATAAAAGTTTTATTAGGTTATCAAAACAGTTTTACTGCTGCTGCTGCCGCTTCTCCGGGACATTGGCAATAAAAAAAAAGGAAAGGGATCTCACCAAACGGTGGAACTAGGTTTTATAGCCCTTCAGATCAAGCGGTTCCATGCAATAGACGCAGCAGCGGAGAACCGATTGACGACGTACCCTTTGCAAAGCATCATCAGATGTCCAACCTGGGTTGATTGTGCGCAACACGCTCACACCGCATGCCGTGCGCTGTCGTGTCGCATCCAAAAACCCACCTCAGACGACTTCCGGTCTGCGCGGATTGAAATTAGCTATTCATAACAATTAATAACAAGTTAGAGAGTTTGTGTGGCCCGGCGTGCAGTTCGCATCGTAGGACAAAAGAAAAAAAGCGTTGGATTAGGCTGAGAGGAAACGATTTGCTCGACTAGGGGCTTCAGCTAGGGGGTCGCAGAGTAAAACCAAGGGACCTTCCATTGTTGCGTGCGAGCAGTGGCTTTCGATAGCTCGACAATAAAAAGGGGTGCTAATCGCTGATCGCTGATTTAGAGGATGGGTTTCATCTAGTTCTATGCACTCTTCTTTTTTTTGTTGTTGAAGTGTACTGTGCAATAAGTCACCCGATTTCGCCGAAAAGGAAAACCCTATCGCGATATGATAAACCCCTTTCGGCCTGTTCGCAGCACAGTGTGCTGCAATAAATTTTCCAATAATGATGCAAAATATGGCGACATATTATAACCCGTTGCACAACACAAACATGTCGTTAGGGGAAAAAAGTAAGGTTATCCAGATGGAATAGATCGGGTTGGAGGAGAAATTACGCTCACATTTTGATGAACTTTCCCTGGCGACCTTATCGGAAAATCAAAGAAACGTAAAACGGTGCCATTTCAACCGACATTTCTCTCTCTCCCTCAGAATCTCGCACCGACAAAAGGTCGATCTCACTCGTCCTTTTCCTCTACACAAACTGTGCAAATATTGTTTTAGGATCCGATTCCAAAAAGAGGAACCGATTCCGATAACGATCCTCGTCCGTTGATCGATGGTTGTTTCTATTCTTTATCTCTCTCTCTCTCTCTCTCTCTCTCTCTCTCTCTCTCTCTCTCTCTCTCTCTCTCTCTCTCTCTCTCTCTCTCTCTCTCTCTCTCTCTCTCTCTCTCTCTCTCTCGAAAGGTTTCTTTTTCGTTCATCCAAAGCTTCACCGCACGTGAAACGTCTCCTCGCCCTGTACTCCAGGTGAATCCAACCCGCCGGGAGTGTATGTTCCGAGTGGTGTTCCGGTTATTTTTGTTTGTCCCTGGCTGCGTTGTTGTTCCACATGTGTGCGGTGTGGTGTGTAGCCCTTATCTAGTTCGTCCTTCCTTCGCCGTTCTTCCGTGCGGCGGGAACGATTATTATTTTTCCTCTCCCGGTCCCGGATTGCGGAATGTTTATTTTGCCGGATTCGTTTCCATGCTTTTTAAGCGTTTCCGTCGTGGTGGGCCCTAAAAAATACAAAAAAAATAAGTAAAGTTTTTTTTTATTATTTCTGATGTTGCACTGTTGGGTGATCCTGCAGTATCGGAGCGTCATTAGCTGAAATTTTGGGTACTGCAGTTCGGCCTGCCTACCCGGCCCTGTGTGAGTGCAATAAACGCATAGAAACGAGTCGAAAAAATACACACAAAAAATGCCAAAAAGAGACAGCGGTGAAAAGCGAAAAAGGAGGAAGCAGTCTCTCCGATCCAAGGATGCTAGGACGAGACAGGGCGAGACACCATATTCACTAACAACCGTCGCCACGCACAATAGATAGTTAATTGGATGTTGCACTTCGGGCGTGGACCTTTCCTTCCACTCCCGAGCCCACCGCCAGTCGATTACACGGCGGCTAGCGAAGAATAATGACAGCGAGACACAGGGGCCAGGTGAATTAAGCGATGCAAAACCGCATCCGTCGTTCGGATCGGCCTTTCCCGGGCGTCACTGTCAATTGCAGTCGTAAACTGCACGGTATCGCGCCCGCGTGCCCTCGAGGGTTCGGTCCGTTCGATATTATGGGTGCCATATTTCGATCAAAATTCGTTTGTTTTTGTGCCTGTGTACCCGGTGCGGTTTGTAAAACATATCCGGTAAAGGACATTTAGGAGAAGCATTTTTTTGTTGTCCTTCATTCCTGTTCTCCCCGTTTGGGTCTGTCAAAGAAAAATGCGAAACCAATCAAATACAGCCATTTAAATGTGCCTCTCCTGCTTTATGTTGTGTGTAATCGTTTTATGGTCAACCGTGTCCCATCCATCTCGGGGCTGGTAAAAATTCGAGGAAAAACGAAACCCTCGCGCCGAAACAACGGCCGGTGACCGTGACCGTGTGTTTAAGGTTTATGGATTTTTTTCGATTTCGCCACCACCACCGGGCCGGGAATGAGTATATAAATTTCTTTCCCTTCCTTTGGGGGCGCTCGTGTTCTCTCCAACACGTTTATAATCATTTTTTTCGGTGGTTTATTTTATGGCACATCCACGCGGACAGTGACACGGTCCCTGTATTGGACCCGTCTATCGGTCCTGTCAGCGAAACAGTAAACCAAAATTTACATAGTATGTGTGGTAACGTCTCGTCCGAGCGCCGATTTGACGGTTGCAAGGAGTAAGGACAAGAATAAACCAACAGAAACGTCCGATTGAAGGATCTACCTGTCGGAGGGGTAAAGTTTCGCGTGTAATGATGCCAAATTGACGACGGGACGAACGTCCTCAGGAAGACGTCCGACGTCCGTTGTGGGACGGAGAACATGGCGACGTCCGGACTAGACACGCTTCTACGTTTACGATTTACACGCAGCGACTGCGGCGTAACTAAGTGCGGTTTGTTAGTTTCGCTTCGTTTTTTTTTTGTTATCTTTTTTTTTAGGTTAGTTTATGGCACATTGGAGCATATATTGGTGGATAACGTCGGAGGGTCTAGAACCTCGGGAACTGGGCAAACCGATGCCGATGCGTGGAAGGAAACATTTCATGCTCAAGTGAACCCTAGACACGCAACTTAACCCCACTCTGCTGCGCCCACAAGCCTGAATTCCCTAGAAAAAAAATGATAATTTTCATCGACAAATTTGTGACTTTCACGGGAGGGAACTCACTGACTCTGACTCCTTGCGGCTCAAAGTAACCTGTCCGTACGATGTGCCTGTTGTTGTTGTGTCCACACCCTGTGTTTGTCCTTCGTGCCAGCGGGGTTGGTGTCTAAACCCCCATTTCCGGGTGCGCACTGTTACGCAACGAATTTAGATAGTTTCTAATTACCGGTAGTAGGCAAGCGAGCGTGTCAAGTTGTTAAACACAGCCTTTTTACCTCACCGTGGGCCGCCAAAACGTGTCGCTCGGAATTGATAACGAGCAAGGATAACACCCGGGACTGGATGTTCCGGATAATTTGTCCGGCAAACGGAGCGCACTGGCGTGTCCAGATGTCGAGTTTGGAAAGGGGTATGTGCTTTGTTTTTGTCGCCCTCTTTCTCTCTCTCTCTCTCTTTTGGCTTGATTAAATAGAAAAAAAACTTTACTTAATTAGATGCGTTGCGAATGAATAGATAAAAGTACTGCGAAGGGTACCACCACACGCACACGGCAGATGCGTCTACCTTCAAACCACCCCCTAAGGACATCGAGCACGCCGATAAATCAATTATCACAGCCACTGAGACTTTCGGTCGTCGGACTTCAAAAGGTTTGGCGAAGCCCGACGCCACTGCCACGGCAATGTGTAATTGCTCGGTGAACCTTTATGTTACCCCCGGGGGGGAAATGAAGACAATTTCCGCCCCGGCACGGCATCTTTCGATGCAGCCGAGGTTTTGGGGGATTTTTTGAGGGAACGGGAACACGCTTGAGCTGACTAATCGCTCGTTTGCGAACGATAAGTGAATTAGTATGAACACCATCTTTGATTCATTTTGCTAATGCGAATACATCCCTCGAGGGGGAGGTAGCAGGGGGTATTATAATCCATAGAGGGAATTGATATTTATGAAAGCATTCTTTAGGGGCTAATAAAAATATTAGTTCTATTAGTTGCTTTTTAGCTTTTTCATTTTTCTTTGTTTGAAGAAGTCAAAATTAAGAACATATTTGTGGATTTGCCGGCTTTAGAACACAAAACGGTTTGAAGTAAAAAAACTCCCACTAAAATATATTATATATATTATGACCGTTGCGCGATCGATCTATTCCCACTGTGCACTCCGCCGGTTCTAATAACAACAATGCGCCATATTGATCCCATCAAATAAGTGATTTTATCGCTGTGTTAGCAAAACAAACGCCTTTCCAATCCATTTTTGTTAATCTTTTTACGTTATCTAATAAATTATATAAATCGCTTGCGGAACCACCACTTATGCGAACAAAAATCCATTATCGTTTTTTTTTTGCACACCTCCCTCGGTCCCACAACGAACATAAAAAGACAATACTCTACCGTGTCATAAAACCCGGTCGGCGTTCCCGTCCGATCCGATCGATGAAATCTTTCGTTGGAATTATGTCGCAAAACAAAATTATGAACCATCGGCACTAGACTGTGCAAAAAGAAAAGGCAAGAAAGCAAGCATCCCCGTGTCACGTGGCGGCGCCCGCCCAAAATGAGAATGAATAAATCATTGTATAAACGGGGCCACACGCACATAAAAACACACACAGGTGGTTATTACGTTCGGCTCCGAAAAAGCCGGCTGATGAATATTTTATACATCCTTTCGTGTCATGAAAGATTTTTTTGCTAGGCTTCCAGGAATATCGCTTTCATTTGTGCACTATCATTGTAATTAACTTCCTTTTTTTTTTGCTTCCCTAACGTCTGCGTCTCGGTAACTCTCTTTCCTGGGGTGGTGTGACCTAGGGCGGGCATTGGAAAATTATGTCTTCATTTTCCCTCTTTGCCGACGCAAGGTTCAATGTTCGCTTGGTTTTTTTATAATTTTTTTTTTTTGAGCACCAAGAACGCGTCATCATGGCGTCATCGTCGTCGTGTTCACCATCCGATTAACAATACGCCGCCGGGTTCGGTTCGATTCTAAAACAAAAGTGAAGGAAAAATCAATATTTGCCAACTCAATTCATGGTGCGCTCAAAAGGAAATGTGTTTCTCCTCTTACGCATGCAATCGTGCCCTCCCGCCGCTCGATTCTGGACGGGTTTTAGAGCCACGCAAACCGCACATATCTTTCTGCCGCCTTTCTTTAATTGAATGCCGGCCCGTGCATGACAAAGTGCGGAATGCTGCTCCGATCCGTCCTCTCTTCCACACCCACCCCCTCCCATTCGCGCCCGACACGATGGTGTGTCCGAGCATTTGATAATTGTAATTAATTAAATTTTCATTGGTTCGCTTCGCGGCACGGCCGACAGAGGCAGTGGGCGGACAGGCACGGGGGGTCATGGGAGGTTCTGAAAATTGCACTTGCATCGGCCGGCGGACGAGGGCACCCTTTTTCGTTTGGGTTGTGGCCGTACGGAACCGCCAGCATAATCCCCCAAGCGCCAGCTGGTGAACGCAAAGCGTACAATAATCGCGGGCGACCGACCGGCTTTCGGGAACCACCACCCACTGTTTACCGTTTTACTGTTTTCAAAAACCAACCCTACCTGGAAGGGGAACGGAGACGGAACACGAAACATGACAAAACTGCACCTGCTACTTTACTACTGCAAATAAAAGCGATCCTGGCGGAGGTAGCAGGGAGAGTGTATCCTGTCTCTACACCCCCCGACTCGTACCTATTTTTTTGTTGTATATTAAAACGACACAAACAAAAAGTGAGTAACTCACGAAAGTGTGTCCCTTCAGGCACGCCACACCTCGGTGCGGTATCGTATCGGGGATCCTGATTTCATTTCCCGGGGCTCGTTTGGCAACAAAGAAATAACAAAAAAAAAACACGTTGTCAAACGCTGAATGCGGTGAACCGAGAAGCGAACCGTGTGGCTCGTTCGATTATAATTTGCTTTTGCTTTTATGTGACTAGTTGGGGAGTTTTCGGTCTTTCTTTATTGCACACGGTGCGTTTTATCGGTCGCAGTAGGTTGGAAATATATGCTTATATGCTTATATGAATAATTTACCTTGTTTTTGTTGAATTCTTTCGATTCTGCTACAACGCAAGCACGAACTCAATTATTCGAACTCTGGTGCTTCATATGTTTTGGAGGAACTTTTGTAAAATATCATCAAAATCCCGTCTCGTCCTAGGGAGCGTCCTTTATGAGCAGGAGAAAGGCAAGATAACTGAAATGAAAATCAAAAATAGAATAAAATTGTTAATAAATAATCGTAGTCAAATTTACAAATAAAAGTAAAATTGGAAAGAGTAATACTTCCGAAAGACCAGCCGGATTGTTCGTCGTGCTGGTACACAACCGTTGAAATAGAACCAAACGACTCCCGTACGCGTGATGCCGTTTAAACGCCCAATCGAATGGAAATTCGATCTAAAACGCTACTGCTCTGTTTGCTATTGTATCTCCGCTTTTAAAACATCACAAACGCAAACGTAACTCACACACACACGCGCGACAATACGCTCTTCTGCCTATTATTCCATCTGCATTCGATCGCGTTTCTATTTGGATTTTCATCCCAACGGCGCAGAACCAGTAAGTGGCAATGTTGACACTGCGCTTTCCAATTCTTCCTTTTTGTTCATCCCGTCCCGTCCCCCGTCCCGTATCCGGGTTCGGTGTTGTCTTTCATGTTGCACGAGTGCCACGAGAGGCCTAAACCCGGCGGTCTCCCGGCGTGTTTCTGCAACATATGCTGGCGGTTTTGTACGAGGGCGCGAAAAACTCACCCGTGGGTTGTTGGGCTGTTGGTCACCGGGCAATGTCGGTTGACATCGACGGTTTTGTCCCGGTGGCAAAAGGGACCGAAAAAACGGGGGGGGCGCCTGTCAGGGAAGCTAATTTATGAGCGCACACAGCACACCGGCCATGCCCTCGAAAGTTGTAGAAACAAATGCGATTTCAATGACACGAAGCAATTTAGGTGTTTGGGCCTTCCCCCATCGCGCTCGGTTAGGAACGTCGTTAAAATTGTCAAAACTACTGTCGCACGGACGTGAACGAAAGCACTCGTAACAGCGCGCCGTTGTCCTTGCGCCTTTTCCCCGTTCGTATCTTGTCCTCCCGGAGAGGGAGAAGGATTATGTGCGAGGAAAAGCGACATCCGTTCCGTGCACGAGGGTCGTGAGGGTCGTGTGCTGGAGCGGAAGGGGGAAAAAACGGATCGACTCATTCGGCAATCTTGCGGACCATCCCCGCCCTTCCGGCTTGCGACGTTGAGGGTGATCCTTCGGAAGAGAGGGAAAGGGAAGGAACCGTGGCGGGAAGGTGTGGCTTCCGGTCTCCAGCGCGAATGCTGCCATGCCATTAGCTTATCAATCAGGAAAGTGTGAGTTTTTCGTCACAGGGTTTGGCAGATCGAAAGAAAAGGGCGAAGGTGTCCTTTCGCTTCCGGGTGTGTTTTTTTTTTTTTTGATGACATGTCAATGCTAGTACTTGTGAGGGGATCGTGATTTCTACCCAAATAAAAAAGGGATTGCCTTCCGGGCCCGAGAAAACTGAACACCAATCTGTGGAACGTGAAAAGAGTGCGAAACTCTCTCAAAGCGGTATCAAAAGGTCATAAAAATGTGTAGTAATAGATACGCGGCCCTTCCTCTTTCCATTCTTTTCTATGCAAATCCGCACGATGGCGCGTGTTTCGAATCTCGCGTTGCGAAATCTAACCAAGCAAAACCGTTTCCGGCACGGTACGCTATCTAGGTTCCCATTTCCTGACGGTGTTGACCCTCCCGGCACGGTCTCGAAACGCATCCATGCGCATCCGAAGTGCATCCACTTGTGCAGCAGCAGCAGCAGCAGCAGCAGCAGCAATTGCCAGTTGCCAGTTGGTGACAAAATAATCTGAAAATAATTAAGCTGACAGTATTTCCATCGGCCATGCGGCGGGTGTTGTAGGCACGTTAGCTGCACAAATGCTGCTAATGAGCAGAAGAATGCGCTCTCAGGCACATTTGGGATTGAATTGTGTTTGGATACGCACGGTTGATGTTCTTCACTCTTCCATCGCCATGAACCCCGCGTGCGTACAGAGACAATGAAGAGACAAATTGAATTTCACATTCTGTGCGGCAGGTCTAACGAGCGGTGAGGGTTCAATTTGTTTTCGGGAAAGATCCCCTCCTATCACTGTCCTCATGAGGTATCGTTCCAATTAAAAGAGTAGTGTAGATTTGAGTGAAAAAAAAATGCACCAAACAAGCTGATCGTCCCACTTCAACAGAGAGCAAATTACTTCAGCGCCACCTAATAACATAGATCCCAACTAATAATGGCACACGAACAGAATGAAAGTGAAACTAGGAGTGTACAATCCCAGTAGGCGCGTAGTGCCTCGAGCAGCTGCTTTTGCTCCCAATTTCCTAATCGTGTTCGTTAATTCCACTATCGAAACCTATCATTACATCGACTTTGCAGGCCGGGTCTCAGGTTGCTATTAAATCCCTCCCAGAATCGTTACGGGAGGCAACGTAAAACGAAGTTCTAGGTCCCTCCCTCTGCGAGAAAGCGCAAAAAACAGCTGATACATACCATGGCTCGTGCAGGAGTGTGCAATAATTACACGTATTGGGCCTCGGGGCGCACCAAACCTTAAAATCGGCGAGAAAAAGGTGCATTAGAAATCGAGTTCATCCTTTAACATAACAGTTTGGAACAAAAGCACGACAAACTTACCGCTGTGGATGTCCCATCCGTTCGGTTGAATGTTCCGCATCACTAAGTTCGTTGGTTGGTGCGTTATAAGTGGATTAAATCCTAAGCACCATGGCGGAACCTAACCTCACTGCTTGCCGCACAGGATCGTGGCAACCTTTCTACCCAAGAGATACCCTGGCCAACTCATCCCACCGAGAGAAGGAGAGGTTTATCAACGGCGTCACAGAAGAGGACCGGCGTGCAACGTCCCGTAAGCTTGTTTCCGGATGTTGCCAAAACAATAACGCATACGCACGAACGAACCATATTTCCGTACCAGCTGCCACGGGGATAGAAGCTGCTGTAGCAGGATGGCACGATAGCACGCCTTTTTGTCTGGGATCTTCCCTGCCGTCGCCTGTGATCGCGCATTTCACGCATCAATAATGAGCTAGTGGGAAACGAGATATAACCTCACTTTTAGTGATACACACGGTAAACACAATTTGCGCTCCATTTTTTTATGGCTCCATTTTATTGGCTCTCTTTGGATGACGGCACAATCGAGACATCGGTTCTAGCTCCTCGGGAACTTCACTGCTTCATCTGCCGTCTTACGTCGTCTCTACGCGTTAGCGTTGGGCCCTCGGCGTCCTCCCCCGCGTCCGGTTGCCCTTACCGCCATGCCGAAGCGTCGGCGATACTGCGCGCGTCGCTTCGCCCGTCCCGTCTTGGGCTTCTTTTTGTCGCTCCTGTCCACTTTCGGCGTTTGGGCTCGTACTTTGCCGGCGCGAGCCAACGAACCGTGCACCTTGCCACCGGGCACGCACATCGTGACGTCCAGCACCGGCACCGGCAGCTCTCCCACCGTCGAGCAGTCGTGCACCTCCACTCCTTGACACCACAAAATGAACTGCAGCATATCGATGCCCGTTTGCATGTTCAAAATACGCTTTATTTTCCATACCGGTATGTTGGATGGCAAGCAAATGTACCAATTAAATCCGCGTATATACACGTTGACGGACGTGCTCATTTTTTTCTATTTTCGACCGTGAAATTAGTGTGCTTGGAACGGAAAATTATGCAAATCACTCTGCTCAAATACGCTCTAAAAGTGAGGTTATATTGTGTTTGACACTTGTCGTCGGTTTCGCGAATTTTGACAGCTGCCTGATCGTGGCGCAAAATGCGCTGACTTGTGTTGACATTTGTGCTAAATAGTTGTTTTTGTGCAAAAATTAGTGCAGTTTTTCAATAAAGTGTTTGCAAAAGCAAAAGTAGCGCGTGACCACGAGATGAAACGCTCGGATCGTTAGTCCTTGAGATAAGTGGATTATGTCACCCGGTAGGAGACCCCTCTCGCTGCATTCGATTTTCCCAGCAAACGGCACGGTTTCCGGTTGCTGCCAAAAGGACCATAAGCCGGTAGCATCCGGATCATTCGCATTGGCACCCTCGGTCATTGAGGATTATCGTTGAGCGTTTTTCTAGCGTCCGGCACCGTCCTTCGTTCGCTGAAGTGTGATTTTGGATGATGCATCTCGAACACCACTCTCGGCGACAGTAAAACAAAACCGTCGCATTATCGGGGAGATGAAAAGTGTGTGAAGAAGCGATGAACTGTCGTTTGTATGCACCCGGCGCCGCGCGCGGACTGTGATTGGTGATAATACAATTTACCTCTCCCTCTGTTGTAGAAACACAAACCACATGCACGCTCTATGGGTGACAATTTCGGCAGCGAATTGTAGCGACCCGGGACAGAAAAGCACCCAAACGGAAACGAATCGACTCGCGACACTTCAAAACGCACCGAATGAGGATTAATTTCGTTGTGACTACACGCCGCCGAGAACGTGCCTTTCCCGTGTGGGTCCTATTTCTGGTCTAATCCCTTGCACTTTTGCCGCGGAGGCTCTCCGGCCCCCGGGTGCTAAGGCTGTTGTGCAATATAGCGGTCCCGGAGGAGGGCAAACTCATTGAAAATGCAGGCACTGTCACATCTGAAGTGTTCTCGTAGTTTTGCCTCACCCGATCTGCATACTTGATCGGTTGTCTTACAACGAACGGGCGGACAAACAAACGCGGGCGCGTTTGTCAGCTGTTGTTCCAGAGGGCGCACGGAAGATCGTGCAGGCGAATGCCGCTATGTTCGTGTGTTTTATGACACACGTCAATGTTCAATAATCAACCGGAGAGCCAGTTAGGTGACGAGAAATTCTAATTTCTAATTCAAACGTCATTTGGAGAGAAACGACCGTCGCGGAGAGTAAACATTTGCTCAACAATTCAGAAGTCTTCTTCGCACGTTCGGGGAAGACACCGAAATTGGAAGCCTTTTCAATGCTTATCTTCAATATTGGAAGATAACGAAACGAGATGGTGTGTCCCCGACTGTGTCACACATATCTGAACGTTTCAAACAACATCCACTAGAAGTGATTATTACTGTCGGTCCCAAACGTTTCCCCCCTAATTACACCAAATCTGTTTAATCTCCTCGAAGCGATAAAATTCATAACGATGGAGTGAAATATTGCTTTTTTTTTGGTTCCTGTTCGGCCGGCTTTCAAGCGCATCGGTCCACTTGACACTCTTGACACACTGCCTAATTCATTATGGATATGCATATATTCCATGCTCGTGCATCGTGTTTAACTGGTCGGATAACCACGCGAGAAGCGCACCGAGTGACTAATTAAAACTGGCTACCATAGGTTTTATGGTTCTCGTTCTCAAGAGCGACCCCAACATTTGGAAGCGCTGCGGAGAAACCCGTTAATTTGGGCCAAACGAAACTCGAGGGCCGAGATTGTGCGTGCCTGAAAATGGAAATAATTAACGATTTTTTGTTGTACATACAGAAACGAATATCACGTGCAACGTTTAATTTTTCAATAAAAAAAGTCTTTCATTTAGTTTACATAGTTAACTGTTTTCAGGTATATTACACGTAAGTCGTAGGATATGGCGCATAGATCCTAGCAAGCATACGGTTACCATGAATAATGGAGTACTTACCATTTGTTGTTGAATTTTGAAACTTTTGGTCCTTCGAACCGGATCACCAAACATGGAACATACGATAAACGGAACGCACCATGCGCTTAGGGATACGTTCATAGTTGCATTCGTTACGGCCCGTTGAGTCCTGTGACATCTCCACCGGTGCGTGAATACCGAGCAGGAAATGAACTCCCGAAGAGGACATACGGCCCGACGGATAAACCCGATACCTCGAAAGCCGAAGGTGACAGTGACAAATAACGTAAATTTTTCTTGCCTGGCGAAGGTGTGTCAATGCTTCGGTCAGCCGAGACAAAAGAGTAACCCGCAGGATTGTGGCACTTTGAATTATGCGCCTTTCATAGGAGCAGGAGAATTTCACCGTCCGGAATTTATACATACACGTGCTATCGGTGTGTGTGTGTGAGTGTATGGTTCTAAACACGTTGGGGTGGTGCTGCAGTCGCATTTTGATATCATTTCCACCGCACACTAATTTTCTATTCATGATGATGATCGCCCGGAAACATGACGCGGGGTGGAACATGTGAACAGCAACAAATTATCGGAGTGCGTGCGTTGCGCGCGGTGGTGCTCAGTGACTCGCGACAAAATTATAACAAAAACCCTGTGGTGCTTGGTAAAAAAAAACGTATCAAACACACGCATCTTTTCCCCAGCTCTTAAAAGCCGGAAGCCATTTTTCTCGGGCGGGGAAAAAGACGGTAGTAAAATAAAAAGTTTTCACATCGAAGCATGCCGTGTATATATGATGTAAAATTTGAACGTTTAATTTGACTCGCACTTTCGAATTCTAATAGATTTAATTTTCATTTTTTTTATTATCTTCTCCTTTTCGACAGGTGGTGCTACCTACTCCGGTAACGTGCTGAACATTCACTCGGCGCACAAGGAGGACCGCGGCACGTACTACTGCGTGGCGGACAACGGTGTCAGCCGTGGCGATCGCCGTAATGTGAACCTCGAGGTGGAGTTTGCGCCGGTCGTGACCGTGCCGAGACCGCGCGTCGAGCAGGCGCTCCAGTACGACATGGATCTGGAGTGTCACATCGAGGCCTACCCGCCGCCGGCCATCCGCTGGCTGAAGGATAGCGTGCAGCTGTCGAGCAACCAGCACTACCAGCTGTCCCAGTTCTCGACCGCGGACGAGTTCACCGACATAACGCTGCGCGTGATCACGGCCGAGAAGCGCCAGTACGGCGAGTACATCTGCCAGGCGACGAACAAGCTGGGCGAGGCGGAGGGACGCGTCGAGTTTACCGAGTCGGTCATTCCGGTGTGTCCGCCGGCATGCGGGCAGGCACGCTACGGTGGCGGCGCCAGTGCCATCACCGTCTCAAGTGTGCTGCTGGCGGTGGCCACCGTACTCACGATGGTCGCGATCGCACAGCACGTGAAGCGGGCGTAAGGTGGTGGACGCGGACAGGAGCAGGGGAAACGGTATCCGGGAACCAAAACCTCATCATCACAGCAGCAACACATTATCCAGGAATATCAGGTCTTCGACCGCATCGCAGCAATATTTGATGCAGCGCGGCAGTACACGAACGGAAACTTCTCTCAGGATGACGATCCGTGTGGAACCACACCAAATCCAACGATTTAACGTGCGAAACGGTACAATCATAACAGAGACCGGAACAGCCAGCCCATAGATAGGAACGAAGGTGATTTTTAGGACTTTTTTTGATAACGATAAACAGTGCCTAAATTTTCTAACAACCATCATCTTTGGAACACTTCCGTCGGGAAGTAAGACACCCACCACACAAGTGTATGAAAACAGAGGAAAACAGAAAACCATTCACCACACATATCGCTTATGAAAGCGCGCAGCTAAGGCAATCGGCAGAAATCGGTAGGAGTAGAGGATAAGGTTATTTTCCTTTGTGTACTATTTTGAACGCAGCAATCGGGATGAAATTCCGATAATTCTTTTTTTCCCTTTCGATGACACGTACTTGCGGTATGTTGCGCTTTCGAGCGCATCCTTATTCTTAGTGGAAACGTAATCTAAAGAAGATAATACACACACAAACACACACATAATTGATTCCCTCCAAGGTATCTGTGAAAATGATAGCTCTTGTACGTAGGAAAGGGACATTCGGAAAGTATTCGACGCAAGCAGCAAGCGTTTCGCGATCTAGCCGGTAAAAGAATGAATGGTTTGCTTATTCAAAATCAGAACAAGTTCTAAAATCGCTAATTCTATGAGAAAAGTAAGATAAAATGAAAGGAGGGGAGAGGTATGCATGCTAAACGAAAAGCATTCCGATCGATCGACAGCCCGACTAGCGGTAAGAAGAAAAAGGTTTAGTGCTATACACATTTCTAGCGTTTTTTTGTAGTTAAGCAGTACGGTGCGATGTGCGCTTTAAAAAATACAACCCGCTTAGGCAAATGAGTTAAGTTCCGCTTTGCGTGCGTTTCGCCTCAAACATGTGCCGCGGTAATCTAGCGACTTTTTAGTTTGAATTTTTCATTGCGCTCCGTTTTGGTTTGCTCCAAAGCATCTCTCCGAAGAAGGTAGAAAAGCTATGGGAAAGGTAGAACGAGTAAGAGATGGAGCGGATGGAATGAAAAGAAAATGCGGCGTGATTTGTAACTGTGCGAAGGCAGAGGAATTGAACATGAAGAAAATAAAATAAAAGCGTTTTAAGTTAGATTTTAATAAAATCCTGAAGCTGTTTTGTCTTGATGAAGACGTATTGTAGAAAGAAAGCGTGTCAGCATTTCGGATGAAGCGTTTTTAGCGGAGACACGCACGCGCGCCGTGGTGAAATCAACCAATCAAGCGTTTTCGAGCAGTTGGTTTAGTGCTCGAATAAAAACGCCCGAATGTTTAGCTTTGTTCTAAGATTTTTAAATTTCTAGAGCGAAATGGCGAAATTATTAATTAAAAGCTTTTTCCTCCATGCTCATAATTAAGCTAATTTAGATAAATATGCGAAGATCAGAAATTATTCGCATATTTCGATTGTTTTAAAAGGAGTATTTTTAGCGGCAGTCAGATGCATATGCTTAACTGCTTGTTTTCTTTCATTAGGATATTCTTGCCTAGCCTTCGAGCCCGTAGCCTCATCGCTGATGGAGCAAAACCTCGAGCCAAACAGTGCACCTAAAGTAAGCGAAACGACGAATTCGCTTCGTAGTTCAAAAATAAATCTATTCTAGAGATGCCAAGAGCGGAAATCGTCGAAAAGAGCGAACTCGAGAGCGCGCGCTGCTCGTGTTGGGGCGCAAAATACAGCAGCACGCGCGCGGAAAATCGAACGCTCGGCAGACGAAAAGCATCAGCCCGCGTGGCCACATCGCCGAGGCCCCGACAGAGAAAACCGACGACGACGACGACAAGAAAGGCACGATAGCGAGCAGAAAATAGCGCGTGTGTATTTAGTGTAGCTTTGTGTGTGAGTGTGTGTGTGTATGCGCGTGCGTATGATCGGTATAGTGTGTGTACGGAATTTATTGCAGTAAAAGCGAGAATTCCTCTAATTAAAAACCGATCCCAAGTATCGAAAGTATCAACAGGTGCCGGGGATAATCGAAAGCACTTATACGCCGCTTCAAGTAACCGTTTGTACTAACTGTCACTTGGTCGGTTTTTGACAGCTCCAGCTTTGAACGCGCGTGTCCACGGCCTCCGTTGACAGTTGGGTTCGTCCTTACGGTCGAATCCTTTCGCACGCACACTCCACACATACCGCTTCGAACGAACACACATTCGAACGCGTGCGCATCCCGCGGCACCCCAAGCCCCGCCGTTCTCTCCACCTCTCGCCTGCCCACTGTTGGCTTTTTTCCGACAACCCCCGAGGGCATCAACATCGAGCGGCGGTCAGTGAGCCAGCAGTCTGCATCATCATCACCATCATCGGCCATCGTGCTTTCGTCCTCGTCGTCCGGTTATCGATTGGTTGTGGTTGTGTATTTCTCGTTCAGTGAAGCTTCCCCGTAGGAGGAAGTCGTCGAAAAGTGTACCGCCACTTCCTAGTTCACCTGTCAACGGGCGGGCCAGCATCCTTTGCACAAAACAAGCCGAAGCATTTCCGTGACCGTGCGCGCGCGCGTGTGTGTGTGTGTTCGTGTGTACGTTGATGGAAGCATTTCGTTCCCACCCGCCGCAGAAAGCTGAGTTTTGTGTGTAGCATCGCTAAAATCGTGAGAAAATCGTGAAAAGAATCGTACAATCGCGCGATTGAACGAACGAGTGTGCTAAACAGCAGGCCGGCCAGCAGCTTACCGTTTTCCTTCCCTGACCCACGGTACCGTCCCCCAGAAAAGGCTTCAAAATTACGCAGAACACGCAAAAAATGTCCTCGCTGGTGCTGAGGAGCCTCTCGATACTGCTCGGGCTGTTCTTCATATTCATCGGCATCATGAAGATCTCGCCACACCTCAGCAAGGATCTGCATCGAGATTTGGTACGTTTTGTCGTCTGTTTGTATGTCCGTATGTATGCGTGTGGAACTGAGTGGGAAAATACACACAAACACACACACAAACACTAGCACCGTAGTTGCTGTCGGTAATAAATTATGCATTCCCAGAACCTGCACTGGAGTGGAAGATGGAAAACAGATTAGAGAGCTTGTTCTAAAAAGCAGTAGGCCTTGTGAACCTCATCTAATACGATCCAAAACTGCCCGTATATATTTTTTGAATGTTTTTTTTTTCATGTACGTTCTTCGGGCATGTATCAATTTAATTCTTATAGCAATATACATAAACATCTTCTTATGTTTTTTTTTGTATGGAATGTACAAGAAAGTGTTTCAAGATGGGAGAAATTTCTAAAGCATTCTTAGTTCTAGGAATTAATGAAATGACACTATCAAGGCATATTTATGAATATGACATTAATTTAACGTATCATCAATCAATCGTCAGATTTTAGATTCGTTCATATGCAAACATGGTCAGTTGTTATACTTTTTTTCAACCGAACCGCGTCGAGTGCTCCCACCTAGTGCAAGAGTTTTCGTTTTGTGCGAAAGATGTTCGAAATGAGCTCAGGCCGAAGCCAGGGCGTTTGTAAAACCGACCACGAACCGACACGCCACGCAAGTGTATTGTATCCATCTCGAAATTAATGATATGCAGTTTCAGTCCCCAACGTGATCACGCCGCTTGCAGGCGAATTTGCGAATTGCCTTTAAACTCTCGCTGCATACAGTACGCTACACTGAGCGCATGTTGGTGTGCAGTCATTATCGGAAAAATGGTTTTAATATTTTCAAGCGGATAAGGAACATGGTCCTGTCATATGTTGAGCGCACTAACGTGCTACTAAGATCATAGTCACCTGACTATAAGTCAAACTCTGAATCATGCATATTCATTACCGGAGTGACACTTGACTTCTTCAAAGATGGCGATGGCATCGTACACACCACGAAAAATCATCCCAACAAGCCGGTCCACTAGTGTGCGTACACACCTTCTGTCACTCACTGTATGCCACCGTCGCACACTGACGGGTGCGACCACTTATTAAAATAGCAATCGGAGCAGATTTTGCTACATTTTGTTTCTGCTGTGTGATCGCTCCGCACCGCACCGCTCCGCATCTCTTCCTCGCCCGTGCGCGCCCGTCCTTCTGGTTCGAGTTGGTTACGTCCGGATGGGTCAGCGAGGGTTGGTTAAGCCCGTTTGCTAATGAGAGCAACGCCAGCGGACAGGGCGGGAAACAGGGCGCTGGCTATCAAAAGGTAACACGGCCACGGGCGGCAGACCTGTCCACCTTCACTGTCCTCGATGTAGAGTGTCTCTTTTTACTTTCCTCCCATCGGTGGGTAATTGTTGTGTGTTGTGTGTTTTTTTTCTCTTAAATTTTGTTTCGCTGTTTTGTTTGCTTTCCGTCCGCGTTTTTTCGGTTCGATACGGATACGGAGTGCGGCGACCGTGGGCACTAGGTCTAAAACATAAACAACGGCGTGCGGAATTTAGGAACAAAATCGCCAGTCGCAATGAGTTTTTGTGCTTGTTTTTTTGTGTAGTGTTCTACAAAAATTAACGTTTTGCTACACGCCGATGCACATCGATGTGCACACAGCATTTCGTAACCCCGGTCCTCTGTTGGCACCGGTGCACTATGAACCGTCTTTGAGTGAATGAGCCGTACAAAACCGTCCAAACGATTTCTTGCTGCACACACTATATTCTATTTTTTTTTCAATTTTTTCACACATTTGTTCATGGTCTACTCGTCCCTATTCTAGGTGACCCTCAAAACTGTCGCGATGAAGACTACATCTAGTAGCCACTTCTAGAACTTGTACGTCTACTTCATCTCAACATCTGCAAGTTAACTCTTGAAGAACATTTCGACTTGAAGCCATGTGCACAAATGTGCCGATGGGAAGAGTTCAAAAGACGTATTTTTGGAAGCATACCAATAATCACGTCGAGAAAATGAGCTAATGATCTATGGAATATGGAGCTCCAGAACATGAAATAGACAATAAGAACATAATGATTAAAGCTTGCTTGAGCCAGCTTGAGAAGATATGCAAGTTTAGTGCACTTGACCGATAAGTGCGTTAATGACAGTTTAAACGTCAAAAACAACTTCCAGTGAGCTGCATGGCAAAGTATGCTTCGAAACCGGTATTTTACTTTTAACTAGAGCCTTATAGAGCGACCAGATAATTTACCTTTCACGGTACGGTGCAATTAAAACGACATTTTCCGGCCCCCCATATAAATTACCTCCACCCGGCGAATCGATAATCCATTAGATCGGAAGCGCATTAAGCACACGTGCAGGACAGCGACGGTTCTTGCATCATTCGATTATTCACAACAGCCGTTTCAATTATGCAGCAAGCGAGCGCTCAGCTCCTCCCGTCTCACAGGCTCGCTTATTACGCTGCCAAAATCGATCCCATCGAAGCGTCCTTTGTTAAATGTAAAAATATTACCCACCCTTCAGCGCGAGCACACCGTTGCGCGCCCACGTAATCGCGCGGCGAACGGGAAAGCAACGTCAAACCCTTGACCGATCGATCGGTTTCACTAGTTTCGATCCGGGAGTGCGCTCGTTTGCCAAGAAAATCGAGCGGCAGTAAAGCATTGGAGAAATCGATCGCCAATAGATAGCACCGAGCTGCTCCTCGAAATATGATCTTTGGAGCGAAATCAAACCATCGTTCGGCGGTGGAGATGTCACGTTAGCCGGTTTGATTTATTTCAGGAACATTCGGAGACACATAACGCACACACACACACGCTCAAACACACTCACAGACTTAACCTGTACTTAACAACAATAATGGGTGAGAATCGAATGCGTCAACATGGGCAATTTGGGGATGGGTGTTATGCAATGGGACGTACAGCTCGCCATCGCGACACTCACCCACACTCCGTCTCCTGATCTCCCGATCGATATGTCAGTGCGAACGGAACCGAGACCGAGCGCGATCGACCAGAGCCAGATTGGAAATAGAACGGATAGCGATAGTCGATTGATCTGCCTCAGCAGTGGACCTATATTTATAAACAACGATTTCCGGCGAAGCCTTCGGCGCTAAGGAGGTGAAAGTACACAAGCTTAAGCCCGATAAACAATCGGCGATATCGGGCGGGATACCCCGATCGGGCGATCAATCAAAGCACGTAAACGTCAGTGGCGGTTAGGTTGTTAGGTTAGGAGGAGCGAACGATCGTTTCGGTCGGAGCGAAGAATCTGACAGCTCAAAAACCGACGACCGATGGCGACGGCGACGACGACGACGACGACGACGACGCACGGCAACCATTGCCAAAGCCGGCCTCTACACGCCCCAAAAACACCCGCCCCGTGTGGCCATGGGGCGAGAGTGAATCGCTTGAACTTGAGGAACCATCATTTCGGGTCGAATCCTGCTGGGTCGACGGTATAAATAGGTACGAGAGACAGCGTGCGCTGTTTGTGCGTTGTGCGGTTGTGTGCGCCGCGGTTGAGTTTGTTTTGAAGATCTCCGCTCTCCGCTTCCTTCGGGTGAGGTCTTTGGTCGGCAGCGAGGGGTGCGGAAAGGGAAGGGGAGAGGGAGGGAAAGGAGAAAGCATCACTCGATCCGTTTATTGATAGCAGCATCCGAAGTTTTGCGCGTAAAAATCGGTAAACCGCAACCGAACGGTATGTACTAAAGATCCTGCTGCTTGTACTAATACCAGCGTGATTCAGTGTCGGAAGCATCGTAACCGCTGACCCTGACCGTAATGCATTCCTGAGGAGGAGATGCTGCAATTCTCGAGCTCGTTTTGTGAGGAAGAGCGAATTAAAACACACACACACGCGCGCGCGTTAGTGTAATCGATCAACATCCCTTGTATCATTTACTATGGTTTCGCGCCTACTTCTGCCGGCTCTCGGTAGACAAACCCGAGCTGTCAGAGAGCGCGAGAGATAGAGAGAGAAAGAGCACACGAGAGAGATGTCATTTGGCAAAAGTCAACCTATGACCGCCGCCACCAAACGCGAAACGTGGCAATGGCGCAACGATGTGGCTTGTAGCTGCCGCTGTTGTTGACATACTCCCTCCCTCCCCTTCCCGGACCCTCACCTACGGGGTCCGCACCGATCGGAACGGAATGGCGGGTGGCAGAACGGATGAATTTCTATTAAAAATAAACGCGACAGTTTCCCTGGATTTTTCGTGCAGCTTTCGGTCGTGTATTCTGCTGCTGCTGCTGCTGCTACTGCTTCTGTTGGTCGGTGGTTGACAGTAGGTCGTCCGTCGGTTGGGTCAATGGTTTTGTCATACCGGTGGAGGACAGGAGGGAGGCCGTTCGCCGACGGGGGAACATATAAACATGTACTAATTGAAGCACTCTGATTAGGGCGCTAACATGATGCCACCGGGCGCGGCACAATTATGTTGCATCCGTTTTGTACGTTTTCGATAGTATTTTTTCTTCCGCAAACGAGTTAAAAAGCGATACATTTCGCACCGATTTAAAAGTACTAAATGTATGCTTCGGTATCAGATAGCATTTTATGTATTTGTTGGGATACGAAGTGTCCACAAACCAATTTAAAATTATCGTTGTGTGGAAAATTCATCATACACAAATAAAATTAATTTAAACGATATGAATTACATACTTAGTTTAGACAATTATTTGGATATTTGGAATGCCACTTTGTTAAATTTTATAGAACTCTGGTAAATGTACCAGATTTCACAAAATCAACTCATATTTTTCACAAATGGCATCTTCTTTTCCTCCATTTACGTACCAATTTTTGGTAACGTGAATAAGAGAAGCTTTGTTTTGCAAGTAATATTATCCGAAAAACGGTTCAAATATATTTTTACGCTTAATTTACATAGTAAATTATAGATTAGATTCGTCTTACCATCATGTAGGCCATCTTAAAAGTCTTTTCGTAAACGTCTTCCCGTAGTAAGCATCATAATATTTCCAAAAAGTGCCACGAAAACTATCTCCAATTTTTTCATTTCAGAGTAATAATTGAGAGTTTTGTTTCTATCTTCCGAAAACAAGGTCACATGCTTAATTACTTTAAACATGACTGACAGTCGTTTCGACACTTTCGGTGGTGCTACCTAGTGAGATTTTATGGAACTAAAACAGCACAAATTACCATAGCAACATAACGTTCCTGTAAAAAAAAAACAAAACTCGGATGTTTTTTGTCCCGAATCGGACCCACTGTGCATCGCAATCGTTTCACGGCATGAAACCCATCAGTCAGTGTGTCAGTGTGACGTCATGTGAGCCGAGATAATGCCCACGGGGTAGGGAAGGGCCAGCTCGTAATGGTTCCTCCCGATGGAATGTGTCTTAAAGATACTTGCGTCAATTGTTCGCTGGTCCGAGATGGACAGGCAGCGGGGTCACGAGATTGAACAGATCACTCAGTGTGCCGCCGCTGCTGAACGAAGAATCGGGCGTCTCCATTATCGGAGCGGCGAGCCACGTGCGCTCGGTCGATATTTATTTACACAACATGCACACTCGTCAATCCCGTGGCAGGTTTAGTGCGCGGTCTTAAATCATTCCCCCGGATATTATTTACACCGGTGCCGGATCTTTCCGACAAACGCATGTTGCTTCGCGCCCACTTAATATCGATCGGACTTTCTTTTTTTTTTTTTATTTGCCGTCCTTCCTATTACTTACTTCACTCAGCAGCGGCATGAGCGCGTCGGCACGTTTGTTGGACGCTACGTTTTTGGGGCGAGTGTAGCGATCGATGTCTTCTGTCTGAAACTTCATTTGTGAGCATTTTTATGTGCTCATAAAATACTGCCGACGCTGCCGCCGCCGCCGGCCGCGCAACAATCAGCCGTAACGACACAACTATTTATACTCACACGTCCAATACGTGACCTTCCAAGGGGAAAGGGAGGGAAAGGGAACGACCTTACAAGCCAGCGGCATCATTCCAAGGAACGATCTCTCCGCGTGTTTTGCTGACAAAAAAGGAGAGAATAAAAAAACATCTCCGTCATCGTCACCAGCATCAGCTGCACTTCCTGGTGGGGGGGCATGCGCGCTCACCTCGTTACCTATTACCTCATCCGGTCAAATGCATTTCTCCAACTCCTCCCGGTCCATGACTCAGACCCCGTCATGGCAGGATGCGCAAGGTCGTCTAAGTATTTTTACTCACACCGGCGCGCGCGCGCGCGTTGGCGGTGGAGGTGGAGTGTAAACAGAAGACAAACTAGACGGCCACGTTTACGATCGAATAAGGGAAGGGTGAACCGAAGTGAATTAGAAGATTCGCCCTTTAGGAGTGAAGCGTACGGCAGACGGAGAGAATTTAGGGTGAATTGCTAGCATCAATTAGTGACCACGACCACGTGTTTATAGGGCGACCGCGGGTAGTACAGTTGGTGAATGGGACTTCCTGGGCATGACGGACCTCAACCGGTGGTTAGTGGGATCTGTTTGATCTGCTCTGGACAGTTTGATGATCGTATGATTTACGGTGGGATCCAACAGAGAAATTACACCAGTTTATCGTTTTACTAAATGAGGTTTAATGAATCATTGGGAACTAGAGAATAATAAATATGTGTAGTAATGAATTGGGCCATAACATTATAATGTTTAGTTAGGTTTGAAATGAGGAAAATAATTATTAATTTTACAGATTTCGCACACCATTTAGCAACATTTTTTTAATTGCACACAGTTATAGAATTTTTTTAAAAAAGATTTTATTATTTTACATTTTTTTATCTGACAGATTTGGAGTTGATGTTTTCCGTCCATTTTCAAGCTGGATTGAAATTAAAAGAACAAAAAAAAATGACCGATACCAAACGATTTACTTCTCCGACGCAATCTGATTCAAATAAACTACGCCTAAAGTTATTTACATAAAAATACTTATCCTCGACCAGCAGACCCCTTCCCCTCTCTTCCACTCTCCACGATAGATAAATCTGCACCGAATGTTTTCATTTTCTTTCTCGCTCGATCCTCTCATCTCGCCCGTTAATAGAGCTCGCTGAAATGAAACTACTAAAATAACTTTCAATTGTTGTCGGTGCGGCAACACCCTCCCCGCCAAGCCGCCGGACTTACCGAAGCCAATATTTATGATTTTCGTTACAGCGCAAGAACTACGTCAAGTATGCGAAAGTATTTCCCCTCTCGACGCTGCTGGAGTTCAAAATACCGTCGAAATGGTACCGACGATCGGTCGGCGGACTGGAGGTGCTGTGCGGGTTGGCCATGGTGCTCATTCCTAGCCGTAAGTAGCAAACGGGTGAAGCCAAAGCCCGAGAAGGGTCAATTCAAGTGCTGTGCGGGAGATGGCACTCCGGGGGGTGGGAAGAATCATGGACTAACAGCGGATAAGACACAGGTTTTGGTAGCATAGTTGATGTTTGGGAGGGGTGGGAGGGTTGGGAAAGGAAACCTGCGTCTGGGAAGGTCAAGCATTTCCGGTTGTGTTTGCCATATGCCAGCGGTGTCATGCTTGAGTCATTTATATATTAGGAATTATTTGATTCTCCTATTTTCAAGAGAAATTTCCCAACCTTTTCCAACCCATAGTAATCATAAAACAAAAAATGTTTACATTTGTCCAAAATAGTTGCCAATAGCGTGTGTCCGCTACTAAAATAATGAAATCGAAATAAGTTGAAATTAATATATGTTCAATTTATGCTTCATTCGAGTATCACTTCCATAGAATACTAAATTTAACCAACATAAATTTCGCAACATACTGAGTGAGAGACTACCTTGGCGGCCATATTCAGCTTATAGAGAGAAAGAGATAGCGATAGATAGTGCGCCAATAAAAAAAACAATTGAGCTACTTGACGCATCACTATTATTAACCTTCATAGATGTTGTTTATCTCTATGTACATGTTAACCCTTAGCACTGGATGCGCATTTTTTGTTAATGGTTTCGATGCGATGTTTTTACTTGTGTTGTTTTATATCAATCAATTTATTTTCAAATTGTTGGCAAGGATGCGATACTAATTCAATAATTATTGTAGCTTTTTGGAGAAAACATATATATAAAACATTTTGCGCCGAGGATAGATTTCGAAACCACGCACTGAACTTAAAAAGTCTAAGAAATCTAAGCAACCATTGCCAGCAGGAAGAAAGAAGACGCATTCACGCATGAAAAAAAAAAACAGTACTTAACAGCTATTTCGTTTTTTTTTCCTCCTCCATGCCGAAAATTTACTCCCCCCGAAAGATAAAATAAAAAATGCGGCCAACATAACGCTCCTGCTGCTGATGTTCCTGGCCGTCTACTCGCACTACATGGTAAGCGATCCGTTCGAACGGTCCGGCCCGGCGCTCGTCTTCACCTTCATGCTCATCGGTCGGCTAGTGATATGGTATCAGGTAAGGAAGGGAACCACCGGCAACCGCACACGCACGAAACTGATGCCCATCTCGTTTTGCAGGCAAGCCGGCGAGAGGCGGCCCTAGCAGCGGCCGCACAGCCCACTGCCAATGGACTGAAGCAGGAGTAAGGTGACCCGCATCCAAACCTATCCTGGCCCGGCGTCTGATCTCAGTTCCCTAAGCACCGTACGCGGTAAACGACAAAGCGAGACAAAAAGATAGACAGAGAAGAGCGATAGAGAGGGAGAGAGGAAAAAGCTGGACAAATTCTTCACGCAACCATAACACAATGCAAAAAATACAAATGCAAGAAACTGCCACGCGCACACAACACCACACATGCCGAACCAGTTGAAGCAAGGCAGCAAGATAAGCAAGAGGGAAAAACCAGCAACGGGAAGGAATGATTCGGTTTCATTTCGGTAGAACAGCTTAACGTACCAAGGGGGAGTTTAACCTGGCGAACGGATGCAGAAGGTTCAACTCTACGATTACGAGTGATAGTAAGTAAAGGAACTTCGCTGCACTCATCACTACGAAAATAACAGAAGAAGGGCAACAACGAACACAAAGCAAGTATGGTGAAAAACAATCGTCGTGGGGTTTACAACTGATCCGAAACAAAACGGAGAAAAGAAGGAGGATGTTTTAAGTTTTGCGTCATTCGATATACGGTCGCGAAACGCGCGATCGTTTATGATTTTGTTTTACACGATTTTGTTATTAATGTTTTTTGTTTTAAATTAATGTTCCGGCTGGAAGACCAATCAGTCTCTTCTGTTTTGCACCGGAAGTAGAAAGCAAGCAAGAGAAGCGCATCGAAATGGAACGAATTATGCCGGATATAGAGGCAGTAAAAGCAGAAGAAAAAAGAACAAACAAGTAGCTGAAAGGCACAGAGAACGAGAGTGTGAAACGAAAAGATTGCGCCGTTTTGTCTCTGCTTTTCATTCTTCAAATGTGATCACAATAAACCGAGGAAACAATTATCTAGTCATTTGTACATAATTTTTATCATTTCTTGGTTTTCGTTTTTCCGTAGTCCCATCGCTCACCCTATTTGTTGCGTACAAGCCAATTCGCAGGGTGTCTTTTACGTGTGTATGTGTGCATGTTTGTGACCTCTTCGTTCACACAATTTGAATGTTAGATTTTTGCGAAAGCTCGTACTATAGTGGATAGGAGATTTACGACACAGCGAAACAGCGCTACAACGCTAGTATTAAGTGGCACAAATGAACACGTAAAACCACAGTTAATATTCATCCAACGAGAGGGCCCACGGAAGTGCTCGCATATAAACCCACGGAGGGAGATGTGGTAAAAAAGCTTACAGAAGGCTCGTCATCTTCGCGTGGCTCAGGTTGAAATAAACGATTAATATTCTAGTTGCACCACTCACACAGAGACACACGATTCTCAACGGGACCGAGAGGAAACGAACAATTTTTAAACGCGTATCATCGTGGGGGGGAAAACCGAACGAATCGAATCGAACACTACTTCTTCCGCGGTATCAAAATGACGCTGTGAGCGGCTCATAAGGCACTCATTCGTTTCATCCTCCGGCTGCATACAGCCAAACAAGCCGCACGGGGTTTTGGAAGGGAAGATGCGATTAATACAAGAAGCAAAATAAAAATAAAAAATACAACCGTAAATTGAATCACTTAGTTAGTCACATTTTCCTTCTTTTCCAACGTTTTCAAAAGTCAACTTTCCCTTTCGTTAAGAATGACCCACACTGGTGATAAGTGTTTTCCGTCTTTCATTTTATTGCATTGTTCGCATGATTAATGGTTTTAAAAACTCAAATGTGCCATTAAAAACTGGTTCGTAATCATATCTATTCACCCCATACGGATCATGGCATACATACACACGCGTACAAAGGGATTGGCCGATACATTAGACTGATTAAAAACTGGCCGTTCTTTACGGAGCTGCTCCGATCGTCCGATAAAAAAAAGAAACTTACTTAGAATTGTTAAAGGTTAGTATGATGTAAAGGTTGTTAACGTGTTTGCTTTACTACCCATTTTAAAACTTATATAATGTTTTTTTCCTTTTCCTTTTCTCTGTACCATATTAACCAGCTTACTGAATAGCCACCGGGTCAGTAGATCCGGAACACACGAACCGGCGCGAACCCGGTGAGCGATAAAGAAGAAAAAAAAACACACACACACACAAAACTATCGTACGAAAACGGAAAACATCAAGGAACACCAGGAAGCGTTTTGGCATTCATACGGCATGCTTTGCACGTTTGTTCCTTCGACCTTCACACGCAACAGATTACACGAACGTTAGCAATGGATGCAATGCGCTATGGAGAAATGATAATCGGCATAGCAGGCCCATTTTGTTCGCTAACTTTGATGCCATTTTCCACCGCCTTGTTTTGTTCGGTTTCGCCATTGGCTAGCTCATTGTTTTCTTTGTTTTCTTCCGCGCTATCCTCGAGCATTCGCGTCGAATGAATCTGTAAAGAGAAAGCAAGAGAGAGTGTGAGAGAGAAAGAATAAAATATCGAAAATAATAAATAAATAAAAAAAACATAACAGAAATAATAAAGGGTTAAGGATGGAAATTGCCCGTCTTTTAGGGACAAATTTAAAATGTCAGCCAGAAAGTATGCAATTGATCGTTCTCAGTGGCCACCGCGTCAATAAACATTAATCCGAATCGAATGATTTTACCTTCGGTGCGATGTTGGAGATTTGCAGCTCCTTAAAGTGTAACCGGTCCTCGTCCAGATGCAACATGTTCGATCGTTGCGCCACCGGTGTCGAGTTGCGAATTTCGTGCCCCCGGCTCGTAACACTGCGGTCCAGTGCACAGATTTCTTCCATATCCTGTAATTTGTATTTGTTTAGTAATTTTTACTTAACATAATGCATACACCACTCTCTCTATCTCTCTCTGGCTCACCTCACAAATTGTCGTCGATAAATCAACCTCGGCGAGACCCTTTTCGCGCCAGAAGCGCCTCACAATGCGCTCGTCCGGTGAGGTCATGGCGATGTCGCGCGGATACTGCACCTTCTTGCGGATCGGTGTCTTGCCGGTCGGCTGGTAGAACGTTAGATCCTGTCCGTGGAAACGCTCTAAATCACCCTGCAGTTCCACCAACCGTGTTTCGGACGTGGTGCGTTGGTACGTGTCGATGGCTTGCGCGATACGCTGCGTGTGGCCATGGTTGGCGCTACCAAACTGCAGGCGGGCGGTTTGCTGCGTCTGCAGCACACCCATCGCCCGTCCAATGCCATCCTCCTGGGCCTGTCGCGAGTGCGCGTTTTGTGTGTCGAAGGCTGCCTTGAACTCATTCAACGCTCCGCGTGCTTCCTCCTGGGTCGTGGATAGCCGGGTGCGCTCATGTTCGATCGTTTCCACCATTTGCTGATCGTTCAACGCAACCTCCTCGAGATTGACACTCGCCAGTTGTTGCACTACATGCGCCTGATGTTCCTGCATCATCTTAGAATGCGCGAGCGCTTGAGCTTCCCGTTCGGTAGTTGATTTCTGCACCGTCGCTCGCTTTTGCTCGATTGTTCGATGCAGTGCACCTATTTGCTCCGGTGCCCGCTTACTCTGCGCGCTAAGCTCACCGGAGACGTCCGACACGATATCGGTCAGCTGCGTTTGCTGCTGCTTGGAGGCGGTTATTTGCTGCACGAACGATTTCAACTGTCCCATTAGGTTTGCCTCAAACTGCTGCACTACCGCCAGCTCTTTCTGTTGCTCGGTGCGCGATTTTTCAAGGTACTGTTCCAATCGGCCGTGTCCACTTTCGAAGGTTGCAACCGTTGCCTCCAGGTTGGCCAACTGGGCGGTGGACGTTTCGCAGAATTCCTCACACTTAGCATCGTGTGCGCGACCGTGCGCAATCGCCCGTTCATATTGTTCCCGTACGGCGGCTTGTTGGCTTTCCAGTGTGCTTTGAATGCGTTGTTTCAGTTCGCTCAGTGTGGATGTGAACGACTGCATTAGTGCGTTGCGCGACTGTTCCATCCGTTCCAAGCAGCGAATCGATTCATTGTGTCGCTCGTCTAGCTTGTCTCCCATAGCCTGCCTGAAGTTCGCTACCAGCGAAGCGTTCTGCTGCAGTAGGCTGTTGCTCACGGTTTCCAGCGTCGACAAGCAGGCTCTGGTGTCGGTGTACATCTGTTCCTGCTGCTGATTGTAGCTTTCTGTTGGGGAAGAGATTGGAACAATTTATCAAAGGATCGAAATAATGGAAATCTGTGCTACTGGTCTGCTTAAAAAAACTTGACTAACGATATACGTTAGCGAAAAACACAATAAAGACAAGCTGCTTACCCCATCCAACGTTCATATCTACAGTCAGCTGGTTACATTCGGTCGCCAACTTGCTCACGTCGCCCTGAATCGTGTGTATCTGCTGCCGTACACGATCGACGAACCGTTCCGAGGCACTTTTGTTCTTGTTATCGAGCTCCTTGCGCCGCTCAACCGTATCCTAAAACAACGAACGCAATGTTGTATTCATACTCGATGGACAACGTATATGACCATTCCAACTCACATGCAGTCCCTCGGTATCTTCCGTCACCGCCTCGACCACGTTTATCAGCTCCTTCGCCTGCCCTGTAAGCGCCTGTTCCGTTTTCAGATGGTGCTCCAGTATCACCTTCTTTTCAACGTACCGTCGTTTGGTTTTCGACAGCGTCCGCTTCGTGGACGACAGCTCCACGCGTGCCTGGCCCAAATCATCCGTCGTACGGCGTAGCTCCTCCTCCCGTTCGGCCAAACTGCTTGCCACTTCCTTGAAGATCGATTCCTTTTTCGCCAGATCCTCTTTCAGCGCCTTGATGAGAGCCGACTTGTCGTTCAACTCCTTCGTGGCTGATTCCGACTTGTACACCATCTCGTTGTAGGTTTCCTCCGCCAGGTAGATACCGTTCTTGTCCCGTGCCGCCATCAGATCGCGCTTCAACCGATCGATCTCCTCCGTATACTCCTTGATAACGGTCTTCTTCGACAGCTTCTGGTTCGCTTCCGGTTTGTTCTGTATGTTTTTCGCCCGGTGTGCGTACTCGAGAGTGCTGAGCGTTTCCTCGAAGTCTTTGTTGCCAGGTGAGATCGTAGCTATGATGGACGTTTTCGTGCGTCCCCCGAGCGACTCCTGCAGCAGGCGCGTTAGCTTTGATTCGCGGTACGGTATGTGGGGCGTTTTCTCGACCAGCGCCGTAATTACGCGACCCAGCGTCAGCAGGGACTGATTGATGTTGACCGACTCGCGCGTTCGAATGCCTTTCTCGTTGCCCGCCTTGGAAATGTTTTCACTGCCGGCCAGATCGACCAGATTTAGTTTGCCAATTTTCAACATTTCCTCCCCTTCCAGCCCGTTCTCCTTGATGTGCACGATGATCGAGAAGATTGTGTGCGAGCGGGAGGACTGTGCGTTCATCAGTGTCGAGGCAGTCTTCCGGCGTTCCTGACCCTTCGCCAGCAGTTTGTACACGTCGTCCTTACTGTGCACGGTAATCTCCTCCAGCCCTTGCACGATCACTGAGCCCTTCTTCTGCACGTCATCGAAGATGCGAATTTTGACCGCATCATCCGTCGAGAGCAGATCACACAGCTCTTCATTGTATAGCTCCAAATAGGAAATACGCATCGAAAACTCCAGCTCCGTCATTCGCAGCTCGTCGAACAGATGGTTCACCGCACGCGGGATGATGCCCGTCTTCGTGTCGTCCTCGTAGGCCGCACTTAGCTCCGGTTCCTCCTCGCCCACCATCGTGAACGTTTTTCCCGTTCCCGTCTGGCCGTAGGCGAACACGGTACAGTTATACCCGGACAATACCTCCTCGATGTACGGGGCCACCACCGCTTGGTATACCTCATTCTGCCGTGAGTTTGGCGCAAAGGTCCGATCGAATGTGAACTTTTTCGACGTGCGGGAGTCCACGTAGTTAGACTTTAGCTGCAGCTCGCGGTTCGAAACCACCTCCACGATCTCCTGCGACCGAATCAGTTTCTCACGGCTGTTTGTTGGCCTGAGAATACGTAATAAAATGAACATTAAATTGGTTTCACCCCAAAGAGTTAAACAATAAACAGCGACCACTCACCGAACGCGTACGTAAACCTGCACGTTTTGGTTGCATTTTTGCGGTTTAAGTGCATTATTAGAGTGATTTCGATCTGTTCCGCTGCTGGCGTCCATTGCAAAATGCCAGTTATTCCTGGCGTCCAGCACAACAAAGCTATCCGGGATCGATTTATTCAGTTAAAATACACTCACTTTTCCCGTACACAAAGCATTTGAGACTGTATTGCGAATAATGCACAAATTGTGACGATTATTTTACTAGTTTGGAAAGATATGCTACGGCTTTTCCTTGGGAATAGTTATCTTTCTTGCACTTCGCCGTTTTCCCTGGCTTGTGATGGCCGTTTGGATCGGTACGTTCAAAAATTATTTGACATTTGAAAAGGTCCGCGTCGCACAGTTGGCAGCGCCGTAAAAAAAGGCTATGTTGAAAAATCACCGTCAAATGTCTAATCGAAACATTAAACAGGCGCAATTGGCGAAACAGTTTTTAAAATGAAATAAATTTTAAAATTATGTAAATGTTCCAACAAAAATTAACTTCCAAATCCATTCCAATGGTTCACATATCGTTAGATTCATATTGACTAGTAACAACTTTTACGCCACTCGCTTGATATGAAAAAAATAATCGGATACTGTTTCTGTCACGGTATTTGCCTTTTTGGCGAGAACATCGTCGAGCAATTGCGGAAATATAAAAAAATAATCCGTGCAAATATCATTTTAACATACTCTGTAAATTAATTGTATGTTCTTGACAAAGAAGATGTGAAAAAATTACAAAATGAATTTCGAACATTGTGCCGAACTGGAGACGCGTTGCCGTCATCAAACGACGGTACGTGTAGAGCACCAATAAGCCGCTGTCAGTCACGCGCAGTGACAACTGTTGTAAACGCTGCTGTATGTTTGTGCCTCCAAAATAAGTGTTTGTGGGAAAAGTGTTGATCTCCTGTTTTGAAGCCTACGCAACCAAACGAAAACGGAGTTGTGACCCCATTTTCGAGCCAAAAGCGGATTCTCAAACCCAGCGCGGACCATGAGAAAATCTGAACGAAGGGCAGTGTAAAGGTAGGTGTTGAAAAAAAAACGGTACAAGAACCCGCGACACGCGACACGCGCAATTACGCGTCCCGCAGCAACGAATCCGGCAGAAAAACAACAATAGCACGCTCCCGAAGCCTCCGAAGGTCGCTCGGGTAAAAGCAGCCGTACTATACTATGCTCCTGGCACAAGCGTACCACTGAACGCGCAAAAGTGGCGATTGTCAGCGATAACTTGAGTTTCGAGCGTTATTTCCTCCAGAAGATGCAGGTAGGTATTTTTTTTTATTAGAAATGAGGGTAGGTGTGGGAGGTGAGAGGTGCGCTTTCGCTGGTGGTTATCTATCTCACCTGCTGCTCTCCCATTTCACAGCAAGTCGACGATCCCCCCTACTTGACGGTCGGAACGGAGGTCAGCGCCAAATACAAGGGGGCGTTCTGTGAGGCGAAGGTGCGAAAGGTGGTGCGCAACATAAAGTGCAAGGTTGCGTACAAGCAGCAGGGCCTCGGTTCCGGTGTCGTCTCCGATGATCAGATTAAGGGGGCTTTGCGGGTCGGTGCGACCGTCGAGGTGAAGCATCCGGAGCGCAAAGAGTACGTGGAGGCAACGCTGACGAAGATCCAGGACGGCTCGCAGTATACGGTCGTGTTCGACGACGGCGACATCACCACCCTGCGTCGGAGCGCACTCTGTCTGAAGAGCGGTCGACACTTCAACGAAAGCGAAACGCTCGATCAGCTTCCGCTCACGCATCCGGAGCACTTCGGCAATCCGGTTATCGGTGGACGAAGGGGGCGCAGGTGAGTAAGATGATGCTGGTGGAAAGAATGTTTCTTCTGGCTTCTTTTTGGTTCGTATCTATCTTGCTACCGTCGATGGCACAGTTTGCGGTGCACATTTGGCTGGTGAAAACGTTTTCTATCGTCGCTGCAAGATGGTTTGGGCGTTAAGGTTTGCTCGTACCGATGTCTCGAAGTGAACGCGTACTTAATTCGGTCGGTTTTCCCTCTTCCCTCTTCCTTCTCACCTTCCAGATCACGACACCTTCTGCCGGACGAAAGCTCGGACGAGGAGGATGAACCGACCACGCATTCACGCTCGAACGCGAGCGATAAGGAGGAAAACATCGGTAAGGTGGTGTGCGTCGAGACGAGCGATAACAAGAAGAAAAACCCGAAGGAAAACTGGTTCCCGGGTTTGGTGGTGGCTCCCACCGCCCAGGACACGGTGCGGATTCGCGTGAAGGATGAGTACCTGGTGCGCTCGTTCAAGGACGGTCGGTACTACACGGTCCCAAAGAAGGAAGCGACCGAGTTCACGCGTGACAGTGTGAACCGCTCGGAAGCGACCGCCGTGTCCGCTGCGATCGAGTACATGGACAAAGACGTGCTGCCACCGCACTGGGACCGCGAGGCACTGTTCGGCATGTCCGGCAGCTGCAGCGATTCCGACCAGGAGCTCGAAACGGACAGCTCGGACGACGAGCCGACCGAGGAGAAGGATCACTTCGTCGCGCAGCTGTACAAGTTTATGGACGATCGCGGTACGCCGCTCAACAAAGCGCCCTCGATCACGAACCGCGACGTCGACCTGTACCGGCTGTTTCGTGCGGTGCAGAAACTGCACGGCTACAACCGTGTCACGACGCAGAACCAGTGGAAACAGATCGCCCTGCGGTTGGGCTTCTCGCCGGCCACCGCCAGCATCACGAATCTCGTGAAGCAAGCGTACAAAAAGTTCCTGTTCTCGTTCGAGGAATTTAACCGCAAGCTCGGATGCACGATGGTGCCGCACCCGAAGACGAGCCGGACGAAGGGCCGCAGCCTGGTGCGGGCCAGCTCCGTCCAGTCGCCGAAGCTGTCGGCCGAGAAGGAGAAGCTGCTGACGGCGAAGGAGAAAGCCGCATCGGCTGCGGCAGCGGTCGATTCGTCGTCGAAGACTGCCGCCGCCGCCGCAACCGAAGCCGCCAACTCGGCGCTGGACGAGTCGGACAACACGAGCGAGTCCAGCGCGACGGAGAGCGTTGCGGTGTTGCGACCGAGCGCCACTTCCGCCACCAAGCGGAAGGTCGGTAGCAAGGTGAAAGCGCTGGTGGATAAGTTCGAGGAGAAGGAGAAAGAGCGCGACAAGGAACCGAAGGCCTCGGCAGCGGCGACTAGTGCGACGAGTGCGACGAGCGGTGGCAAAGGTGGTGCTGGTGGTGAAAGCAGCACAGGCGGTGCCAGCTCTTCCGCCACCAGCAAGAAGGAGGAAGCTGCCGACCGAAAGAAGGAGAAACTGACCGGCAAAGCGAAACCGGCAACCGAACCGGCAACGGTGGTGGTGGTGGAGAAACGTGGCCGCAAGCGAAAGGATGCCGATTCGGTGGATTCGAAGAAGGACGAGCGGGAAAGTACCACCACCGGCAGTGGGAGCGCCAGTGCTGGTGGTGCTGGCGGGAGTGCTGGCAGTGCTAGTGGTGGTTCCAGCAGCGCTAGTGTCAAGCACGAGAAACAATCCACTGGCAGTGGTGCTGTTGGTGGTAGTGGTGGCTCTGCCGGTGGTGGTAGTGGTGGTGGTGGTGGTGGCGGAGGAGGTGGAGGTGGCAGCGGCGGTGGCGGTGGTAGTGGAAATGGATCCGGGCCCGGTTCCGGTGGAGGCAGAAGCGTCAGTCCGGGCAGCGGACCTGCCAGTGGATCAGCCGTTCCAGATTTCCCAATCGAAGTAGGCGACAAGCTCAAGGTGTACTACGACGAGCAGAAGGTGACGTATGAGGCGAAGGTGATCGAGATAGCGAAGCAGGAGGGTAACCCGATCTACCTGGTGCACTACACCGGTTGGAATACGAGGTAAGTGGCGGATTTTGAACAAAAAATAACCGGAAGAATTCAAATATTCATATTTAAAATTTCAACAATCGAGTGATTAAAAGGCATCTCCGTAGTGTTGTCTTTGTACAATTTAAATTCGAAAATTTTATGATTACGATTTTACCGGTTGTGTGCGTTCGTTATTTGTTGTGATATAAATGTGTGAAAATCGCGTCTTGTTTGCACAGTGGTGTTTATTCGACTGTCCTTGTTTGTCCTTACAAATAGAGTTCATTCACTATAATTCATTTACATAATTCATCCTGGCTTAATTCTTGTAGTTCATCCTACCCACTAAAGATTACTTAAACTTAATTTCCCTATCACAAATTCCAACAATGATTTTTGAAGGTGTAAATTATATTTGATTAATGACGTTCCATGTTCGCTTTCCGTAGGTACGATGAGTGGGTCCGGAAGGAACGCATCGCCGAGAACCTAACGAACAGCAAGACGAAAAAGGGCAAATCGTCCAACGCCAGCACACCGTCCGGCACGGGCAAGGGATCGTCCGCCGGCACAGGTTCCACGCCCGCCTCGAACGCCGCCGCCACCGGCGATAAAACACCGAAGGTGGGCAAACGGAGCCGCGGCAACTCGAAAGGCGAAGGTGGTCCAACACCCCGTGCCACCACACCGAACGTGGGGCGTAACAAATCGCCCGCTACACCCTCGCACCGGCGTCCGATGACGCGGGGCGGTTCGTCCGCCGCTTCCTCGAACGCCCTGGCCGGCGCTCAGCAGCCCAGTGCCGCCGGTCGCCGTACCTCCAACAACACCGACATCTCGTCCTCGCTGTCCGTGCCGACCGATCCGGACAACTCCAGCGACACCGACTCGGACGAGCCGATGCTAAAAAAGTGCACCACCAACAGCACCTCGTCGACCACCTCGTCCAACTCGTCCATCTCCATGTCGTCGACGAGCACGAAAGTAAGTACCACCGCCGAGGCCGGCTCGTCGTCCGATGCCGCGGCCATCTCGGACGAGTTTTCCAACGGAGCATCCAAGGGTGGTGGTGGTGGTGGCGGCGTTGTTGTTGGTGCTGGTGGTGGAGGTGGTGGTGGTCGGGACTATGATCTCAATCAAGTAATTTTCCCACTTTCGCATTTAACAAGCTCCGGATCCAGATCTTTACTAACCGTGCGATATCTCTCTCTCCTTCTCTCTTTCTCTTTCTCTCTCTTTATGTATTTCTTTTTGTTGTTTGTAATTCTATATCCGTTTTGCTAAAAAACACACACACGCACGTGTGTTTTATGTGGTTCCTGCCTTCCGGGGGATTTTCGTGCGTTTCCTTTTTTCGCATCCGTCACATCACATTCTGGGTACTGCTTCCGTTTTTTCTTCTTCTTCTATACATTACGCTACGACATGTTTGTTTTGTTTGCTTTTTCTAATCGGTTTCACCTAAATCCAACATTCCCCTTGTCGACGATCCCCGTTTCCCGTCTCGTTTTAGATCCGCTCGGAACTGAAGGGTTTTAAGGAGCTGAAATCGCCCGGTTCGCCCGCGTCGGATACGACCACAACGACAACGACCACGACGACGACGACAGCAACCGGACCCGGTGGTACGGTCGACGGACCGAACTCGGCGTCCTCGGGTGCCGATATCCCGAAGCATCTCATACCGAAGCAGGAACCGAATCTGCAAACGCTCGCAGCCGGCGCAGCCGATGGTACGAAGGACGCAACCACCCCGCTCCAGGGCGTGACCGTGAAGAAGGAGGAAGTGTCGGTGAAGGAGGAAGAATCGACCGTAACGGAGGAGGACGATGAGCCGGAAAAGTCGTCCGAATCGGAAACGCTCAGCGAAGAGGACTCCTCGCAGTCGTCGAACAAAGCGTTCTCCAGCTCACCGATCACCACCATGGTCGATTCCGATACGGCCGAAACACCGCTCGCGTCGTCCGCCGAGCGGCATGTGCTCAGCCCGAAGATGTCGTCCTCACCGCCCCCGAGCATGGAGCGGGATGATTCCTCCTCGACGGAACCGCTCAGCACGGTCGCTACCAAAGCGGCCGCGGCCGATGCAAAAGCCGCCGCCCTCTCAAAAGGACCGATCAAGAAGGAAGCCGCCGATCAAGGGGGGTCAACGGTGGCCACCACCGGAAAACCTCCGATCAAGACGTACGGTACGGCGGCCACGATCATCGCCAACTCGGAGAAGATGGCCTTCTGTACCGTGCGTGATGTGACCGGTACCGAGGCAGCCGGCGGTGATCCACTGGCCGGTGGCAAAGAAACGGAACCGCCGTCACAGCAAAAAGGAAGCAACCTTACACAGCCACAGACGACGGGTGCGGCAGGGGTTTCCCCTTCGCTAGCGACGGGATCCCGCATTAAGGTGGAGGAAAAAACTGCTCCCGGCGCGAGTGGCACATCGCCCACTGTTGCCGGAAGCCGAACGAACGCTACCATCGGCAAATCGGTGGGATCTTCACCATCGGCCGCTGCGACGAAAGACGAATCCACTGCGTCCACGGCGAGCGTAATTATCGCCTCCGGAAGCTCCGGATCGGTTGCGGCGCGTGCAATAAAATCCCCTAAAGCGTCGCCCTCGACCGTCGCATCCGAGGACGGCAAGCCGGCTAGTAGTAGCGCTGCGACGGCTGCAACAGCAACCGCACCAACAGCAGCAAGTACCACGACCAGCTACGGTGGGACAAAGAAACCGTTCGCTTCTACACCGCCGACGGGATCCAGCCCGGCGTTGGAGAAGAAAATTTCGCTCGGCCGTGAAGGCACCTCGGCGTTCACGTCGCCAGCGGCCTCCACGGGGAAGCTCACCAGCGGTGGCGCTACCGGCGAGAAGAAACACTTCTCCTCGTCGACGCTGACGCCGGCCCAGAACAAGCTGCTCAGCAAGGAGGCACTGTCGATCAAGTCGATCTTCGAATCGACTGCCCACCGGATGGATGAAAAAATTTCCGACGTGTACGAGTTTGAGGACGAGTACGACGACCGGGACACGCCGGCTGTTGGCGGTGGTTCAATCGGTGTCGGTAGTGGTACCGCCGGAAGCGTCTCCTCCGGTGGCACTGCGAGCGGAGTTACACGGAAGCTCGTGTCGGACGTTCCGCCGGCGGAGGTCGTTAGTTCGCTGGCGCTTACCTCCACGGTCGGTGACGGCGAGAAGCGCAAGAAACCATTGCAGCGAAAGACGCTCACCACCGATCCGCTAGACACCAGCTTTGTACCGACCGGAGGCAGCTACAGTGCGGCGAAGCGAGCGAAGAAACCCTCACCGGTCAAGGCTGGGGAACCGGCGGATGGCAAGTCGCCGAAGGGCATTGCGGCTGGTTTGTTGCGCCGCGACGCGAAGGAGAAGGAGGATCAGAAGGAGCAGCCCAAAGCACCGGTGGAAACGGAAGCAAGCAAGGCGGAAGAAAAATCCGCACTGAAGGCAACGCTCACCGCCGCCACGGTCGCTCCCGCGCAGGTGTTCGTCCAAACCACGCCACTCAAGAGCGACTCCACGTTCGATGTGTTGCGCAAATCGCCCAGCTTCAATCTGGTGGCGACCCCGGCGCCCGGTACGGGCCCGAAAGAGGATAGCTTCCGGTCGCTCGAGGATAGTGAGACGAAGCCGACGGTGCCGCTGACGCAACCGCTACCGCCAGCGACGACCACACCGGGCATTTTTACGCCGGTGATTTCCGCTTCGTCGACCAGCGCGGGCCACGCGAGCAGCGATCGTTCGATCTCGTCCGGTGCTATCTACGCACCGGGCAAGGGGCCGTCCAGTTCCGTGCTGCTGGCGAAGGCAGGCGTCGACGGTGCGACGGAGGAACCGACGCTGGAGAATTGCAAAAAGTACTTCAACGACATGAACTTCGAGTTCGACGCACCGACGGTGAAGAAACCACCGTCGATTGCGGACAAGGTGCTGAAGGCGTTGAGTCAGCAGCAGCAGCAACAGCAGCAACAGCAGCAGCAGCAAACGGTGAAAATTGCGTTCGCTTCGTCATTGAGTTCCCTACATCACCACTCGTCTTCCACGTCGGCACCGCATACACCGATCAAATCGGAACCAATCGGCAGCTCCATCCCATCGTATTCGGTGTCGCCCTTGTTGGGAGCAAATCTCCCGCCAAAACCACCGGGATCATCGTCCGAGTTGCCGAAGAAGAAAGAATTGGCGGACGATTTGCCGCCCACTTCTGGTGCTGCTGCTCTCGTGAAGCTCGACCCGAAAGCAGGTAGTGTTCCACCGCCGACAGCAATCGCATCGCCAGCGCCGACAGCCGGTGGCCACAAGGTGCACCTGCTGGAGCAAATACCCACCTCGCGGAGCAACGATCTGACCGAGTCGATTCGGAAGCTCGATCCTGATCCACGGTTCCACGACGATGAGTCCACCGACAGCAACGATTCCGAGCATCGGTTGATTATTGAGGACGCGGAATCGCAGGGTAGTGGAGATCCCGCACACGGGCCAGGCATGCCGACGACGATGGCGGCGACGGCGACGTCGATCCCGTCGGCTCCCGCACCGGCCGCCGTGATCGTAATCTCAGCCAAGAAGGAACTGTTCGAAGACAAACCACGACAAACCGTGCCCCAATCGAGCGCTGCTTCCACTGCTGCCTCCATCACGCACGAGATGGCATCGGCCGCATCGGCAGCGGCCGTTGCGGCGGTCGCCGACAAGGAGAAGCTCATCTTGCGGCAGGATCGTTTGGGCGGATCGCAGGAGGACGCGCAGAAACCGGCCCCGAGCGGGACGACGGAAAAGAAGGCTCCCCCGGGCGGTACGAAGCCGAGTCTGCTCGAGACAATCATACAGATGAACACGGCCAGCCGGGGCATGAGCTCCGAAGAGTACCTGCAGCAGCAGCCGGACTGTCGCAAAGATGTCCCCGCGTCGACACCGCACGACGTACCGGCATCGGCGGCATCCGTCATCACTTCCGCCACCGCTAGCGAACCGCCGCCGCTTGGTGTGCGCGAATCCTCGGCGGATAAGTCGCAAACGGCGCTACACCAACCATCAACCGCACCGCAACAGCAGCAACCACCGAACAATGAATCACTCTCGCTGCTACTGTGCGAAGAAACGATTCCCGGTTCGCCGGCATCGAAAGATCACGATCGTTTGCCACCGGCCAGCGCCGGGCGGAAGGTGTACGCCGAGCCGCCGCTCGTACCGCCACCGTCCGCCACCGGTTCCGGGGCACAATCGGTGTCAACCGCTGCCGCCTTCCTGCCGCCGCAAAACATCCAAACCGCAACCGATTTGAAACCGGTCCCGATGGATCTGGAGCCACCGGTGGTGACGATCCCGATCGGGGGTAATACGACGATCAGCAGCACCAGCCAGAGCGGCCAGACGGGCGGAGGATCGTTCGGAACGAACCTTCAGCAGCAGCAGCAGCAGCAGCAGGTGTTGAGGGGCGGTAAAATGGGCACATCCGGAGGTGGAGGAGGAGGAGGAGGAGGAGGAGGAGGAGGTGAATCGGCTGTCGATACGCCCAACAGCTCACCGAGGGACTCTGTCAGTCAGGATGAAAGTAAGTAACAAGCGGATGTTTTGACGTTCGCTAGTAAGACCATTTTTCGTGTGGATTGCATAGTTTATGGGCAATTCGACTGTTTTATTACCACAAGGGCACTGTTTTCATTGCTACGTTGATGGTAAGAGCAAGCTTTAACGAGCACTGAAGTACTTGCCCCTTAATGTATGCAAATCCACAGGTAGCTTGGATCATACTTAATACAAACTATCTTTTTTTTTAAGCAAATGCGTTTTTTTTTGCTGTAAAACACTAAATAATACAAAATGTTTAATAATCCGTAGCGCACGATCTGGAATCATCATCGCCGGCCAAGAAACGCCGCCAGCGCAAACCGAGCGAAGAGCCAACGCTCAAACGACGCCGGACGGCAAACACCAGTCTGGGAGGGTACGGCAGTGGCGCAAACAATGGTGGTTACGGGCGGAACCAGCGGGGTCTAACGACGCCAAGCAACGGTATGGTGCTTTCCGTGTGGAAAACCCACATAAATAACACCTGCCTAATGCACTATTTTTGTTTTGTTTTCGCCAAAAACAGCAACCGATAGCGAGGATAATTCGGACAGCATAGCGGCATTCCATCGAACGGCCTCGTCGTCGCTCGTCTTTGTCGGTAGCAAAACGGGTCGCCCCTGTCAGTACAACTTCCTGGTCAACTTAGGTATGGGTTGCGGCACTATCAAAACCAGGGCAGGCGATATTCAACATAAATCTAATTACCTTTCCCTTTGGCAGATCCTTCCCTGAACAACAACCAGCGGATAGCGATCATCAAGAAGAAGATCCAGGAGCTGCGGAAAACGTACAACGCGATCAAGGCGGAACTGGCGAGCATCGACCGACGGCGCAAGAAGCTACGCCGCCGGGAGCGTGAGAACAAGAAGCAAGCCAAACTCAACAGTGCCAGCGCGGGCAACAACTGAAGCAATGCGTGCTTCGTTTTTCGTGTGTGTGTGTGTTTTTTTTTATTTGTTAACAAACGTATTTTATTTCAGTGATATTAGCGCGAGATTTGTGGAGGATATTTGTCGCAAGTCTTCCACGGCGAATCACAGGGAGGGTTTTGTTTATTTTTTTTAATTTTTGTTTTTTTTCTCTCACTCTCTCTCTCGTGGCAAACGTACAAAATTCCCGTCTTTCCCCTTTTTGCCACCAGGAGATTATCACGCACTTATGGCAATCAGATGTTGCTTGAAGGGTGTAATTTAAGCTATGCTTTAGAGTGTTTGTTGTGTCGAACAGGCACAGTTTTGCTACATCGTTTTTATTTTTTAATTTTATATTGTCACTTCGGTACTACTAAGACTCGAGAGTGTGAATCTAGCAGATAAGGGCTAAAAGTTGTATGTGGTAGAGTAGGCATTGGCACCCGTGGTTGGGAAATGTCAAACCGGATACGGATCTTTACTGGCGGTTCATTTCAGTAGCATTAATGTCAGTAGTCAGTAGCGTTACTACCGAAGCGTGCGTAGTGTAGCGAGTTAGAGGAGTTCCCAATACGGAAGCAGGCAATTTTCTCTCCTGTAAGTAAGCTTATTTCTTTTCTCTAATCACGTTTTAATAACTGTTAAGACCCAACCCAGGACCCGGGGTAAAGTATTGTGCAAACGTCAGCAGGAAACGGCACAGAAGTAAATACAAGCAAATGAACATAAAATGAGCTCGCTTCGCGTTGAAAGTAGCCTTCTTTATTCGTATGTGCTCTGTTGCAGAGCTATAAATACTACACGGTACTTAGGTCGTGCTCACATTAAAGGTTTAGTGGTTTCGCTTATTGCTGTTGCAGTTGCTCGCCCATCGTCATCGCTAGTATCGCAAGCAGTAGATGTGTCGTTCGAAAGAAATGTATAATAGACTAGAATTAGGAAGAAGGCATCTAATCGGCTGTCGATTGCTAACTATCCCCTCGCCTAACTACCTTCAGGTACCTAGCTAGCGTACTTCGAGCAAGTCTACGAGATTCATCGACTATTTATGCTTTGTTGCAGGCCCGCTGGTTTGCGGTGAGTGTGAGGAACACCTGCTCGAGCGACGTCTGACCGAGGGAGTAATCCTCCAGCTGCAGGTGCTCCTGCGCCCGTTCCAGCATCCCGAACATCTCCGACCACCGCAGCCCACTGTCGCGGATGTGGTAGGTGAGGTAGTTGTGGTACTCTTCCTTCAGGCTGACGCTACTTCCGGCACCAGCGCCGAACGTTTGCTCCACGAACGCTTTGACGGCGCGCTTGTCCACGTCGTCCGTACGCTTTAGCTTCATCGTGAGGAGGTAGCCTTGCGAGTATTTGTTCTTCAAATGCTGGGCCGGCCCAAGGCAGCGGAACTCCCCGTTCACCATGATCGCAAGGCGCGTGCAGAGCGCCTCACACTCCTCCATACTGTGCGAGGTGAGCACGAGCGCGGTCCGGCCTTCCGCTCGCACCCGACACATCACGTTCCAGAAGTGACGCTTCGCACCCGGATCCATGCCGGTTGTTGGTTCGTCAAGATACACGACGGCCGGATCGCCGAGCAGGGCGAGTGCGGTGCTTAACTTGCGGCGCGTGCCACCACTGTACGCCTGGACGGGTTTGTCCAGGTGCGGCACGAACCGAAGATCAACCGCGAGCCGTTCCGTGATCGTCCCGATCGAACACTCCGGTATACCCCTCAGCCGGGCAAAGATGCGCAACGTTTCGCGACCGGTCAGATCGTCCAGCAGGGCATCAAACTGTGGGCAGTAACCGATCCGCTGGTAGACCGCCGGCAGCTCCGTGCGTAGGCTGTAACCAGCGACCCAAGCGTTGCCGGACGTGATGCGCCGATCGCCGGTCAGCATGCGGAAGGTGGACGTTTTGCCGGCACCGTTCACCCCGAGCAGCCCGAAGCATTCCCGCTCGCCGGTGGCAAACGTGAGCCGATCGACGGCGGCCGGTCCGGTGCTTCCGTATCGCTTCGTGAGATCGCGCAACATGAGCAAGGCGGCACCGGCCGGTGCCAAATGCTCACCACCTTCGTACAGCCGGTCGACACGGTTTCGCTCTTCGGTAACATCCGAATCTTCACCGATGGCGATCGATTCTGTCTCGTCGGTGGTAGCTGCCGGCTCGGGTCGGCGAGATCTGATCGCGCAAGCGTTGAGATTTACGCCGGCAAGCACACGGTACTCCTTGAGCAGGAGTAGCGTGAACGAAAGCAGCGCAATACCGATCAGGTACGTGAGATTCCGATTGATTCCGCGCGGGTTGAAGGAAAATATTTCCACATCTGCAAAAAAAAAACGCAAGTAATAATTTCCCAAAATGTCCAATTTCAACAGAATCGAGACTTACCGCAGCACAGCTCGTTGAATTTGCACGCCAGCTGGGGCGTACAGAACGGCATCGCATCGCAGTAGGCGTCGCAAATCTGGCGCGTCGTTTCCATGACGTTGATGTTGTTCAGGCTGTGGCTGAGCGCGAACAGCGGAAAGACCATGTAAATCCACTCGAGCGTTTCCGCCACGTGCCGCAGATCGAAGTCCTTCACCTTGAGCAGAAACACCGCCGTAAACAGCACCGTCCCGGTGAAGATGTTGAAGATCAGCATCTTGATGAAGCCCGTCGACGGGACGTCGAAACAGTACGCCCCGAGGTACGTGAACGGGATGATCGCTAGGCCGAAGCACGCGAACACGATCGCGACCCGGCCGAGCTCCTCCGCCGTCGACCAGCCCTCCTCGCCGAACGCGGCCAGTGTGCCGAGGTAGAGGGCCATCGCCACGCAGTACACACCGAAGTCCCACAGGAACGAAACGCCCCAGAAGGTGATCGCATTGACGCCGCTCACGAACTGCAGCAGCTTCGAACCGGATGCCCGTTCGCGCACGTAGTACAGGATGTAGAGAGCACCGACGAACGCCATCGCGAACCCGGTGTTGAACGCGAGCTGAAAGCCCAGATTGCTGCCGGACTGTGTGCGGAGGAAACGCACGTGACTGCTGTACGGAAGAGGGCGGTTCGTGACGCTAAGGCTGCAGTTGCTGCAAACCGTCCTTAGCAGGGCGTTGTAGAGCACGCTGAGCGCGAGCGGTGCCGTGTGGTACGCTTTGTTGTTGAACCAGGCGGTGTAGTTGCGACCGTACACATCCAAGGAGGCACCGACCATGTACGTGTTATCCACCGCACGAATGTTTGCCAGCGACTGGGGGACGAATCGATGAGAACATGGACTTGGCATTGGCTCGACCTCCTCCAACTTACCTTCTCGAGGACGTACTCGGTGAAATTGCGCTCCGTCACCAGGAGCGTGTGTTGCCCGCCACCGGCAGCCGCCACCTCCTCGATCGTGGCTTCGTACGCTCCCACAATCGATGCGTTTCGCACGTTTGTCGAAAGGATCGTGTTGGTGCGGGCGTAGCTCGCGAGTGTAATGTCGAGCGGCGGTAGGACGACGTTGTTTGGAAAGAAGCGCACGATCGCGATCACGAGCAGCACGAACACCATCGGCAGCACCACCTGCAGTGCCGATATCTTCCACGCTCGGGCGAAGCTCAAGTATTTCTTGCAAAACATCGCCCGTATTTGGCTGCGCAGAAGCTGGGCGCCGGTTTGCAGCTCGTACGTTTCCGTGATCGTTATCGGGGGTGGAACCGCGCTCGTCCCATTCGTGAGATGTTTTGTGTCTCTTTCACCTGCTGTTCCGTTGCCGGCGGTGCTATCTTCATCGCCGCTACCCAACCTTTGTGTGGAGAGATAGCAACATGTATTACGAAACTCGCACCACAAATATCGCAACCGAAACTCACCGCATAAACACCTCCTCCAGTGTGGAGAGCGCGATGCCGTAGCTGGAGATACCGCACCGGTCGCCCGATTGCTCCAACTCGGCCAGTGCCGGCTGGAACATTGCCCGGTAGCGTTCGTTCAACCGCATGCTCAGCTCCGTCCCGATGTCCGACTCGATCGCCACATCCGGCACGTACCGGCGCAACAGTTCCGTCAGCATCTCCGGCCGGCAGCTGTCCGGTCGCTTCACGCACACCAACCGATACCCGGCGCCGAAGCGTTTCTTCAGGAAGAAGGGTGTACCGACCGCCCGCAGCTCGCCATCGCACATGACCGCGATCCGATCGCCCAGCACGTCCGCCTCGTCCATGAAGTGCGTCGAGAGGACGATCGTGCGGTGGCGCTTTTCGTGCTGCAGCAGATCCCAGACGGTGCGCCGGGCGCCCGGATCCATGCCGGACGTCGGTTCGTCGCAGAACACGACGCGCGATCCGCCGCACAGTGCGACGGCCAGCGAAAGCTTCCGCTTCATGCCACCGGACAGGGTGTGCGATTGTTCGTGGCGCTTCGGTTCGAGCTCGAGCGCCCGCAGGTACTTCTCGATCTCCGCCTCGATGTGGGACTCCTCCCGTACGCCCTTGAGCCGCGCGAAGAAACGAATGTGCTCCGCCACGGTCAGCTCGTTGAAGAGCACGTTGTGCTGGGGACAGAAACCGAGCGTGTTGCGGAACCGCCGGGCCACCGTGCTGCCACCGATCCGGTGGCCCTCGATCGTCGCGTACCCAGCCGACGGTGGATACATGCCCGTCAACATGCCCATGGTCGTGGTCTTGCCGGCGCCATTATGTCCCAAAAGGACCGTGATCTGGTCGCGGTAAAAATTGACCGTCAATCCACTCACGGCTGGACGAGATAGCTTCCCTCCCTCGTAGATCTTTGTCAGCCCCACCATACTGATGCCCACCGGGCGCCCGACGGGATCCTCCTCCCGGTTTGCCTGGTACCTACCGTCTGGCTTTAGCCGCTCGCTTTCCAACATCGCCTCCTCGCCCGGCACACCGTTAGCCGCTTCGTCGAATGTTCGTGCAAGTACTTCCTCGCGCCAGAAGCGGGCGGTAAAAATGAAGTTCCACCTGCGCGGTACACCGAACTGGCCCGGTGCTATCTGCTCGACGTAGAGCGCCACGGCGAGGTAGAGCATGGCGTCGACCAGCAGCATGGCGAATATGTGCGCCATCGTTAGCTGGTCGTCGACGGTGACGGGCGAGAAGAGATTGCTCCACTGCAACCCGTTCGAGGTGCCTTCGTGCTTCATAAACAGCATCACGCCGTAGCCCATGGCCGTGTTGCTCCAGAGACTGGATCCTAGCTTCCCTCCCAGCGACATACGGTCGTAGTTGCCGAACGTCAGCTGGAACGGTGTGAGCGAGTAGAACCACACGATTCCGGCCATGCCCGACGCGATGTTCGCTGTTGGAGAGCCGACGCGCGAAAAAGAAGAAGAAAAAAAAGAACCTAACCTCAAAAAGCGCCCGGGGCCCGGGTGGTGGTGGTGGCGACTCCACCGCAACTCACCTTTCGAAAAGAAGGTGCTGATCATAAAGCACAGCATGATGGTCGTGATGCTGTAGACGAAGAGAAACAACCAGATCAGGAAGCGGTTCGAGAACTGGAAGATGGCGACGCGCGTGTTGGTGGTCAAGCTGACGCTCAGCAGCACCGTGACGAGTGTGATCGACACGGTTAGGAGGGTGAGCGTGCGCAGGAACCACGCCACCCAGTGTATCCAGCCGTCCAGGCCCATCACCTTCATCGATTCCTTCAGCTGCTTCTCCTTCTCGAGCGTGATGAACTTCACCGTGTTGATGCACGAGTAGAAGAACGCCACCATGACGATGGACGGGAAGAGGTTCTCCAGCCCGCGCAACAGTGGATCATCGTAGAACGGTGGATAGGGAAAGCGCTGCGGGAAAAGGCGTGGGAGAGATGGTTGGCGGATGGTTGTAGTTTCATGACAATAGCGGCGTGCGTTGTTTGTCGCACCTTTAGCTCCACGTGCGGTAAGGAGTCGTTGCTGGAGCGAGCGGTCCGGCGCGTTTCCAACACCGCCCGGCTTAGCGCATTCTGGACGGAGGCGAACCCTTCCGCGTAATAGTTGGCCGGATAGCCACCGTCGCTGGCGTTGATGTTGCGCGCCCCGTACACCTGGAACTGCGGGAAGATCAGAAACGTGCGCCAGTTCGCCCAAAACTGGGCCCCCGGCAGGGTCGTCGTACGCATCTCGCTCGGAAACCGAAGGGCGACGTTCAGCCGATCCGGCAGGTGCGAGATGTTCTGTCCTCGGAGGACGAGGAGAAGGAGAAGATAAGCGAATCTGATTGATTGACCAACGCCCCCTCGGTTAAATCACCGCTGAGTCAGCGTTACCTTCAACTCCTCGTCAAACTCCAACCCGGCCAGGTAGTTGTGCGTGACGAGGTCCTTGTACATGCTTTCGCTATCGTTGTAGCCTTGGTGAAGGACGTCGGTGCCGAGAAGGCGGGCGGTGCGGGCCACGATGCGCTCGAGCACGTCATTGCGCGGTGAGTAGGCAAGTTTCAAGCTGATCGGGTGGTTCGTTACCATCTCCCTGCCAACAACCATAAATAAAAAACAACAGAACACAGAACAAAAAACATGAGACGTTCCAAACATGTTACGACACTGCGGGCTGTGGGGGAGAAGAATAAAAAAACAGCTAGAGAGAAACTCCTCTAGCAGGCTGGTTTTTACCGTATCATGGCCAAGCTCTGGACGTTGAGGCTGCCGAAGGTGGTCGGGGCGGTGTAGATGGTCGGCGTTACTAGGCCTCGGACGAGAATGAGCAACGAGCAGGCCAACACCGGGATGGTCACCTCGAAGGCCGTCTGTACGTAGTGCCGCTTCTGGATGATCCAGTTCTTCCACAGCAGCAGCAGCAGCTTGTCCCAGTTCGACGTACTCATGGTGTGCCTAGTCGTGCGCTATAGACTTTGAATTTTCAACAGATTCTCACCAGAAACACTTGCAAAACGCAGCGCACCGCACACGGACACTTTAAGGCACAAGCGGACGAGGGCAACAACTGGTAACTCCGTGAGATTCTGCACACACCGGGAGTTTGCTTCCGTTGGGCTTACTTCATCTTTTTTTTTGCTTCCACTGTTTGCGCCCACTGCAATGTAGCTAATTATGGGCCGCGAAGTACACACCACAATAGTCCCTTAAGTACGAACCGGTTCGTGGGAACGGAAAACGACCGTCACACGCTACGCTACAGCATAATTGCGTCAATCCAAAGTAAGCTCTAGGCAACAGCAGCGGCAGAACGCACTCAAACAGCCTGCCGTTTTGATCTAGAACACACCGACACACCGGATACAGTGGAACCGAATCGAACGGCCGGGTGAATCATTTCGTCAGATTGCGAAGTGGTGGGTCGGTTGCTTCTGTCAAAAAATGCCATCAAACCCCCACCAAGAGATGGTGGGAAGGGGGTGGATCGTTCGCGCATGCTTTTTCGGCGGAGGGAGGCAGTTACTCTATTTCCTCACAAATACTTCGAACTCGGCAGAAAAAGCGCGCCGAAAATTTGCGCCACCGTGTTTTACCTGTGTTTAGGGGGAGGTTGGTGGGGTTAGTTATAATGTGCCTTCACACATACACTCAACACCGTACCGGAGGAGGTGGGGTTTGTTTATCCCCACGTGAGGCGTATGTGTGTGTGTTAGTAGGGGGGTTTATACCGATTTGTTTTGCCGAACGATTTGTTTACATCGCGTTCCTTCCCCAACTGTTATCGCGGCTTTTCTCGCCGGTTGCTTTACTGTATGTTTGGCACACTTTTGTTTCGGTGATACATAAGGCACACGAATATACACGCACACATGGCGAGCCGGGGAATGTTGATAATGAAAAACATAAATAGAAAGGAATGTTTATATCAGCAGGCGGTTTGTCTAAAGACAATAAAAACACACCAAAAATTTTACTGAGAAGGCAGAAGTGCATGCAATTTTTGGGGAAAGAAGAATTGGAATAGATACAACATGGAGAATTGAGCGCGTTGCTAGGGTTAAATTCGTTAAATGAAATGAAATGGATCACATTCGTAATGTAAACACCTGGATGTGCTGCTAAATTTTAATACCCATTTAAAACAAATAACTCGTTATAATTTATGGATTGTAGCATTTGGTTCGGGCAATTTTTAAAACGATGCATGAATTTACAAAACATGGCACTAATCCTTTTTTTCGTTTTCTTTTTTGTTTTTCACTCAACATGTAAAAGCAATTTCTTAAATACATAAGTTCAGCTTGATTTAAACATCGCATTTTGTAAGGTAAAGAAATATGGTTGCCGAGCGTCGTTTTCTTTCTCCCTTTCGTCCGAGGGGTTAACGTTCACAGGAGCAGCGCCATCACTGCGCCGAAAGCAGCACAACACAAGCACAAAGGTCGAGCAAGATCGGGTACGTCTCTTCCAGGATCGATACCGGCGTCCATGGTCGCGTTCTTTCCAGCAATCAGTGTTCTTTGTTTGTTCAAGCAGGCAGCACAAGCTCTCGCCCCGCTTGCTTCGTCAGTTGTTTAATTCAATTATCGTCCAATCCAAGTGTGCGTGCCTGCAGCGCCATGTTGTTTCGTGTCGTGCCGTGTGCTGCTGCCGTGCTGCTTCTGCTGGCCCTATGCAATCCGGTTGCGATCGAAGCAAAGCGGTCCTTTATCAATCCGTACCCGCGGTTTAAGGCGATACCAGTGCAGGCCGACGAAGATGTCGGTGAACCATTGTTTCTCACGCCGTTCATCGCTAACAAATCGATCGACGAGGGCCGGAAGGCGGCACGGGTCAGCCATTCCGCCATACCGGCCGACATCGAGAGCTACTCGGGCTACCTGACGGTGGACGCCGCTACCAATTCGAACCTTTTCTTCTGGTATTTTGCGGCCAAGCTGAACCCGAACGCACCGGTCGTGCTGTGGTTGCAGGGTGGACCCGGTGCATCATCCCTGTACGGGTTGTTCACGGAAAACGGTCCGTTTGCCGTGCAGAATGATATGAAGCTGCAGACGCGCAAGTACAGCTGGCACCTGAACCATCATCTGCTGTACATCGATAACCCCGTCGGAACCGGGTTCAGCTTCACCGATAAGGAGGAGGGTTACTCGACGAACGAAACGCACGTCGGTGCGAATCTACACAACGCGCTGCAGCAGTTCTTCACGCTGTTTCCCGAGCTGCAGCAGCATCCGTTCTTCGTGACGGGTGAATCGTACGGTGGAAAGTACGTGCCGGCCGTGGCGCACACGATCCACCGGAACAATGGGAACGCGCGGGTGAAGGTGAACCTGCAGGGTCTCGCCATCGGCAACGGGTTGTGCGATCCGTTCCATCAGCTCGTGTACGGTGACTATCTGTACCAGCTCGGGCTGATCGATGGCCGGACGCGCGATCAGTTCCACGAGTACGAGGCGAAGGGACGCGACTGCATCACGAAGAAGGACTTCCAGTGCGCGTTCGACGTGTTCGACGAGCTGATCAACGGTGACCAGTACCCGAGCGGGTCGCTGTTTAAGAACGCGTCCGGGTTTACGAGCTACTTCAACTACCTGCAGACGGTGCCGGATGCGGGCGACGAGTATATGGGCAAGTTTCTGCAGCTGCCGGAAACGCGCCGTGCGATTCACGTCGGCAACAACTCGTTCCACGATCTCGACGGTGAGAACAAGGTGGAGGACCACCTGAAGCTGGACGTGATGCAGTCGGTGCTGCCGTACCTGAACGAGCTGCTGAACGCGTACCGTGTCGTCATCTACAACGGGCAGCTGGACATCATCGTCGCCTACCCGCTGACGATGAACTACGTCACGCGGCTCTCCTTTCCCGGTGCGGCGGACTACAAGAAGGCTCCCCGGTACATCTGGCGGGTGGACGGCGAGATAGCGGGGTACGCGAAGGAGGCGGGCAACCTGGTGGAAGTGCTGGTGCGCAACGCTGGCCACATGGTGCCGAAGGATCGCCCGAAATGGGCACTGGATCTGCTGATGCGTTTGACGCACGGTAAGAAGTTTGGCGGAAAGTGAGTGAGCGGGATGTTTTCTTTTGTCAAACAAAATTTCACTAAATAAAAATAAATCACGAGCACGAGTTTGCGTGTGCCGCCTGTATCGAATGTAGTATGTACAAGTATTTTTTTTTTGGTTTTCCACCCGACGGTTTTCTTACACAAACGCCTTGCACAGGGCGACGGTGTGATCGACACCGCACGTTATCTTCTGTACGCGCGCATTCAACGCCACCTTCAGCGGAAAGAACTGATCGTTCTTGTGGCCCAACCCGAGGCAGGCGTACCGATTGTGGCCCCACATGTAGACATCCTGCTGATCATTGACCGCCGCCGAATGGGTGATTCCGCTGGCAATGGACACGACACGCGCGTTTGGATTGAACTCGTTCCGCCCGAACAGGGCCGCCGGGATGCGGGTGGGAGTGGGCCGATGCTGCACGTCCGGCCCGAAGCCAAGGATACCGTAGCCCCAGGCAAACACGTCTCCATGATCTGGCAAATGAAATATTGGGTCGATTGTTAGGAGATATGGAAACGGATACGAATTGGAATGGTGTCCTACCGTTTAGGATGAGACAGTACGAGCCGGCGGCCGCAACGTCCACGATCTTGCCACACTCGCGGGTAAAGGGTAGCTGACGTGGTGTGTTAATTTGCGGATTGTCCTGTGCGACCTCCCCGAGCTGTCCGTACTCCGAGTTGCCCCAGCCAAACAGTTCTCCTTTGTCTGTTTGAAGCGTCACGATTTGTCGATTATTAGATCGGGTTTATTCTCCCACACCCACACAGCCCATGTTCTTACCATTGATGGCTAAAACAGTATCACAGCTGCTGGAAACCTTGACTATCCGTTCACCCTTTATGTCGCCTTCCGCCGGACCGGGCTCATCGATCAACCCGTACCGCCCTTGGCCCGCCTGTCCGTCATCGCTCCAGCCGCAGGTAAAAACGCGACCCGACTCCGTCACCATCAAACTATGATCCTGACCACATTCGACCGCCCGTACCGGTTCGTCGATGCCGGCGACGGCGTTCGCAATCGGATTGCGAAAGTAATCCTCGTCCGGTACGATGCTCCTGCCGCACTGTCCGTACGCGTTGTTACCTAGCGCGTACACGGAACCGTCCTCGGTAAGGGCCAATACGTGTGCACGCCCGGCAGCCACCTGCACTAGCTCCGATTCGTTCCGGCAGCTGATCTCAATCGGAGCCGGATAGATTAGCAGCTCGAGTGGTTTCTTGTGCGGCCCAGGTGCCTTCTGGTACCCCAACTGTCCGTCGGTGTTGATGCCCGTACCCCACAGCTCCGTTCGCTGGCCAGATGCCGATCGTACCACGTATGCCGTAAACCCGTAGCCTGCGGCCACATCCACCACGGTCCGTTGTCCTTCGGCGAAGCTCAGCCTGCTCGGATGCTGCACGAAGTCGGTAAATATCTGTGCCTGCTTCTTGACCGATGTCTGCATACCGAGCGCACCGGTTGCGGCTAAGCCCCAAACGTACACGCGCGCTGCGCCCGGTTTCGCGAGCGGAAACTCATGTACCGGCATCCGGGACACATCCTGCCGGAGGACGCTGCGCCTACTGCTGGAGGAGTAGGAGCGAATGGGGAAGAAAGATTGCCACAAACAACCCGATACCTTACTACGCCACATGAAAAACTGCATTTTTAATTGAGTTTAAATCACTTTTCGAGGTTTCCGTGCGACGGCAGCATTGTTCGATAGATTTGTTTTTGTTTGTAACTTGCTACCCTTCTCCCTCTCGCTTTGAACGAATACACACTTACATAACCTCACACATGGCGGCGTTTGACAGTTGGTGAACGAAAAAAATATTTCTACAACCAGCGAGCATTGTGTTTGTTGTTCATGGATTGTGGTATACTTTATTATTAAACATAGATAACGTAAAAAATAAGCTTTTACGACAGTTAAAATCGCAATGGCACACCGGATGGTAAGCGACGTACTATACCACCCATTTCCCACGAATGTACCATATGCTACTTTGTTCTCGTTTTCAGACCGTCACTTTTCTTGGTCGCGCACTATCCGCGGCAGCTTCGTCCAGTGGCAGTCGCCCGTTTTCACACTGTACGGCGGCTTGCCTTAATCGCATGTACGAGCCAGATTACCTCGAGGTATGAGCCCTTATGTATAGAACCAATTCGATATCTTTCGGCATTAGCGTTACTTTGGCCCGGTGCATGGCGCACTGGTTTGCATCTTGAAACAGCTGAACCAGATAGGTTTCAGCCGCTTCGTGAAGCGCCATGACAGCCTCCAACGTTACCCTGTATCCGTCGAGTAGCTCACGTAATACCCGTGCGAACGCGGCTTTCGGAATGAGTAAATTCGTTGTGCCCTGTAGATGTAACATACTCTTTAGGAATTTTACGAGTTTCGGATCCTCTCGCCTCATCCGTGCAATGGAAGAACGTGCTGGTGGGCCAACCGATGAGCTTCGCCTCCCTGGCGACTGCGAGGCGCTGTTGTGCGAAGTGGCAGTTGAATTTGAAGCGCTACTGCTGCGTCGTGAATGGGATGACGAAGTTTCCTCGTTATCGAATGCCATGCGTCTGGAAGTGCTGCGTGCGGCTCTGGCTTTATCTTCTTCTCGTCTGGAGAGTTGCTTCGGGGCACTTTTACGTCTAGGCATCTTTTTTCCAACGTGAAAAAGGCACTGATGTAAAACAGAAAGATGTGTTGGATTCCCAAGTTAGCGGCGACCGTTGCTTGTTTTCATTTTTCAAGCGTCCTCTTTCAGTTTTGACAGCTACGTTTGTTCTAAAACAAATAGTCCTGATCGTTTTAGTACAATTTTTTTTCGTCTTCTTTTTTGTCACCATAGCTGCTGAAACCAAAGTATCCGCTGTACGACACACTCAACTTTACGATCAAAGGATACGACTATCCGGTGCTAGAAAGCTATCAAAAATTTATCCACAATGTGGCGGACTCAATGGAGCTGGAGATCGCAGATGCATACGCGCACCCACCGAAGAAACTGAACGTGCAGAAATTTAAGCCTAACTCGAGTGTTATCGATAGCGAATACAAGCTGACCGTGTACGAGCGTACGGTGCAGGTTGAAAAGGTGCAGGCACCTCTGTATCCCCTGTTACTTCGTACCCTTCAAGCGGCGCTACCCGAGGGTGTCACGCTAAGCGTAGCGGAACACTCATCTGACCAGGAGGAATCACGCTACGTACCGGATCGTGATCTGAAGGAGCTAAAACTGCAACTGGATGAGATGGGTGGTCCTACGAAGAAGAAATAGATGGATTGTAACCTTGGAGTCGACCGATGATCGCCCGCGGATCATAAAATAATTGTAGATTTGTTTAAAATAAAAACGATACATTCAAAAACTCTTGTACTAAAAACCAAGACAACTCGCACACAAGGGTTAATGGAATGATAGACGGACGTCTGGTTGGTTTGGAAGGTAAACAGAAAATCAAAACAAATTCAGTCAACTTGCTACCGCAACGGAGGTGCCTCATCATCCACTTTCACCATATGGAGCTGGAACAGCGGTTTCTCCAGCTTTCGACCAAATTCCTCTTTCTCAACTGTGGCAGCCAGATAGCGGACTACCGAAATGAGATCAACACGCTGCTGAACGAGCTGAACGGATTGAACTATCGCAGCGGTAGAATCGGTGATGTTCGTTCTCCGGTGCGGCTGGTGGAATCGTTCGTTAACATTCCACCGCACGAGGACACGCTGGTGGTGAAATCATGCTTCCTCATCAAATCACTCGTGGGGCGACAAAAGATCATTCTGCCAGAGGCGGTAACGCATGGACTGATCGCTTGGTTGCGAAAGTGCCTTGAGAGACGGTTCTATCAGGTGGCCTGCGAGGTGCTTGGCACGATGCAGCTGCTGCTCCGTCGATGCAGTGATATTGCACAGGTAAGCGTTATGTTTCGCGCGGGAACAAATGCCTTCCCTTCCACCCCTCTCACAAGGCGATACTAACATTTACGTGTTGCAGTTCTACGAATTTTTCATATCAAACAATGGCATTCTAGTCAACGTACTCGCTGATCCAAACTACCGGCGGGTGGAGCGAAGATCCACCACAGCCGATCAGCTGGATCACTGCAGCTCCAGTGAGCTCTATCTGGCAGCGCTACAGTGTCTCGAGTCGATTCTAGTCGCCTCGGAACCGTCCGGTTCGGAGCCGCTCGAACCACATCTCGAGCTGGTGGGCAATGCGGTGCTAGATTTAGCGTTCAAGGCACGCCCGGATGCGTACACCGAGCTCGCCTACTACGGGCTAGCAACATCCGCGGTAAACTGCCTTCGGATCGTAGTGGCACTGGACGAATCCGGCGAGTGGACGACGGCACAGCTCGGTCGCTTGATTGGCGTTGCGAAAGCGTTCATGATGTACGGCATTCCGGATGTGGCGAAGCTGGTACCGCAACGGATTCCCGTCTCGCAACAGGGCATTCCCGAACCACAGCACATACCGATCAGCAAGGGAGGCAAAACGGCAAAATCGCGAAAAACTCGCGCCCGTGCGAAGAACAAACGAGGCTCGTCGCGTAACAGTGGAGCGGGTGGGGCAGGCGAAAGGCAAAGCGGTGTGGAAAGCGATATCGGCATCCGTCAACCGTACTCCGAAGCAAGCATCGTGCTGGAATGTAAGTAGGCATTGATCGCAGTGGGTCGCATGAGATTAAATTAAATATCCATACAATCTCTCCGGACAGGGTCGTCCAAGTGTCAACCCGCGCCGGGCGGCAACTATCAAACAAGTGATTCGGATTATTCGGAAACCGAAGCTACCTCTTCGCGGGAGCAACTAGAACGGCACCGTTCGGCGAAACTACGGCACGCCGCGCTCGTACTGATCGGTACGCTCGCGCAGCACGTCGAGAAGCGCATCATGTTCGGCTACTGGCATGCACTCTTTCCCGACGAAACGCGCACACCGGCCACCGTGTCGCTGCTGAACTGCGTGCTGCGCGATCCTTCCCCCAAATGTCGCATTGCGGCCGTACAGGCCGCCTCCTTTCTGCTGCACAAATCCAAACCCTTTCTCATACAGGCTGAGAGCAGCAAGAAGCCGCTCGTCTCGTTCACACCGTTCTCCGTCACGCTCGGCAACATGGTGATCGAGATGTACGACATGCTGACGCAGGCCGTCGCGGCCGAATGCGATCTGACCGTGTTGACGCAGCTGCTCAAGGGTTTGACGGTGTGCGTACAGGCGACACCGTTTCATCGGCTGCAGGCGGGCATCGCGACGCGCTTTGTGCGGATCGTCCGGCCGCTCGTCCGGTACCGGGATCCGACGATCAAGGTGGCAGCGTTGATGGTGATGGGCTTTCTGATTTCCGTCACCGACATGACGGAGGAGATCGCGGCGTTGGTTGGCATCAAGCGGCTCGCGCTCGCACCGACCGGCAACGAAGCGCGAAGCAAACCGGTTAAAAAGGCGTAAGAAGAATCGTGCTTTCTTTTTTTTTCTTTAGTTCGTCCAATCGGGTACTTGGGTTTGTTGAAACGAACGCTCTACTTTCTTCTCCGTTCAGGTTCGATTTGGAAGTGAACCGAGAAGAGCAAGAGGAAGAGGAACAGGCGCAGGATTCGGACGCGGAGGAGGAAGCACCACGAGCGGAGAGTCAGCAGGAGGATGCGTCCTACGCAGCGACTAATGAAGCGTGCGCAGGCAACTTATCCTGGCTTCTGCAGGTGGTGCTGGAAAACTTGGGTGTCAATGGACCGGTCAGCGCGGTAATGCCCGTTCGGATGGAATGTCTGCAGGTGCTGTGTGCCATGACCGCTCACTACTCGCTGCTAGCCGACCATCTGAGTTTGGTTGCGCAGGCTCTGATGAACGCTTTCGGTGATGCGCAGTTCGAGATCAAGCTGTACGCAGGCCGTCTGCTGGATCTGCTCGGGCATGCCATTCACACGTCGCTGCTTTTGAAAGGTATTTTTTGCGCGGTTGTTGTGACAATGTGCAACTCGTCGATGTGGACTCAATTCTCGTCTTGTTGCCTTCGCGAGTAGATAAAATCGATGCGGACGAGTTGACGGTGGCACTTCACTTCTGGACCGAGGTCATCCCGACCGTGAGGGAGCAGATACAGGACGTACAGCTCGCCCCTTCGTTGCGTTCCGTGTGTTGCGACGCGCTCGGGAACATCGGAGTGCACGTGTACGAGAAGTTTCCGGTAGGTAACGGGCCGAACAGAGCGGACCTTTTTTTTCGTATCGAGGAGCAAACCTTGCATAGGTACCAGGGTAATCAATCTCGGGTTATGTGAGATTCTTACTCACTAAAACCTCCACGCGCAAACAAACTCATTCCACTCGGGTGACCCGCTAGGGTGTATAAACTTCGAGAGGAAGCAAAGTGGCCCTTAAAGGAATACTCTTTACCCAGCGCTCTATTTTCTCTTGCAGCGCGATCGACAACTGGCGCTGATTTCTCTGCTCACCGGCTGCACGTTCGACGATGATAGTAGCGTCTCGTCGGCCGCCGCCCGTTCCCTCTCGGTGTACATTCTTTTCCCATCGCTGCGCGACGACGTGTGCTACGTGGAGAACACGATCGAGTCGATACTGAGGATACTGCAGGATCCAAACTTAGCGGCACGGATCAAAACGAGCTGGTCGCTCGGCAATGCAACCGATGCGCTCATTCTCAACCAACAGCATCACCATCAGCAACAGCATGCGGACGCAAGCTCACCGGACGGTAGTTCCAGCGTTAGCGACGAACTGATGCGCCGCGTGCTGGAAGCCGCCCTCGAGTCGTCGAAAGACAACGATAAGGTGCGCAGCAATGCCGTGCGGACGATCGGCAATGTGTTGCACATGCTGCGGCCGGCGCAGCTGGAGCAGCCGGCCTGGAGCTCGCTCTGCCACGATGCGATCGAACGGCTCATCCAGAACGTGACCGTCTCGAGCACGGTCAACGTGAAGGTGAAATGGAACGCCTGCTACGCGCTCGGCAATATGATGAAAAATGAAACGTGCTTCCTGCCGGCTTCCGGTGGGTCGGGCGGCGGCAACTGGGAGCGACGAGTGTTTCCCGCGCTCTGCGAAACGGTCATCAACTCGCCCAACTTTAAGGTGCGAATCAATGCCGCCCAAGCGCTGTCGGTCATTGGGCGGCGCGCACACTACGGTCCGTTTTTCCTGCCAACCTGGACCGCCCTGTTGCAGGCACTGGATCAGTCCGATAACTTGGTCGACTACAACGAATACAAGCGGAGGGATGCGCTTCAGGAGCAGCTGTGTTTGTCGCTGGCGCATCTGTTGCGGCAGGCGATGAGAGAAGATGTGGTATCCATGGCAACGGCACTGCTTCCTCTGTACGATACGATCCGCTGCAATTGGGTGCGTGTGCTCAATCGCATACTGCCGGAGAAGAGTGCGTCCCTGCTGGAGTCGTACCGTGTGCTGCTGGAGCTTCGCAAAAGCAAGCCGGAAGTCGATGGTGGCTCGTCCATCTCTTCCTGGGATGTGCTGCTGAATTGCTTCAAGGATTCGGATGTTTGTTAGCAGGTGCGTTAAGTGCGATTAAACTATTGAAAGTAATTTGAATAAAATGGGATTTTTGTATTCAGTTTCCTCGGCGAGTTGCCTTCGCGCTAACGACCGTCCCCTTCGGTGGTAGCACAACTTCCGGATGCTGCTTTTGCGTGTGCAACCGAAGGGTACTGTTGCGAGCGAACGCTTTCTTACACACACCGCAGACGTAATGCTTCTCGCCGGTGTGTCGCCGCCCGTGCGCTTTTAGTGCTGCGACCGATTTGTACCGCTTTGGGCACCGTGTGCACGAGTGTGGTTTTTCTTCGCTGTGCGATCGCATATGACCGCGGAGAGCGCTAGCGGATGGGAACGGCTTGCTGCACGTCGAACAGACGTACGGTTTCTCGCCCGTGTGCCTTGTCATGTGGATACGATAGTGAGATGATTGACGAAACCGGGCTGGACAGTGTTCGCAAGCGAACCGTTTTTCCTGCGTGTGTTCCTTGGCGATGTGATAACGACGGGTTGACCAGTGTAGAAATTGCACCCGGCACACGGGACACTCGTATCACCGATCGTTCTGGTGGATGCGTTTGTGACGGAGAAGGTTCTCCGGAAGAGTGAAACTCGTTTGGCAAAGATCACACTGGTGCAGGCGAGCATGAGAGGTGGTGATGGTTTGGCATTCATTCGGAACAGTTTCATTACTCGTATGCTCATGCTCATGGTTCTCGTCATCGCTGAAGATCGTTTCGATGTAGTCCTCAAAAATAAGTTCCTGTTGGAGTTCCTCTTTCTCTTTTGTTTTACTTTCGGTCTCAGCGATAGCATGGAATCCTTCTTCTGCATTGTCCTTTGCCTTTTCTCTCTTTCGCCCTTCATCATGCTCGGATATCGACGAATCGTCGTCATTCTCGTAAAGTTTCAAAATATTCCTCAGAACGTTCTCCGATTTAGTGCTCTTCCTGCGTAATTCATAGGCGGCCAGAAGAAGTCCTTCGCACGTCGGGCATATCTTCAGTGGGAAGAATGTACTCGCTGCAAGCAACTGAGATGCGTTTGGTTCGCGAAATCCCGTACAGAGATGAAACAAGTCCAGCAGAGAGGGTTTTCCCGCGTGTGTCTTTCCGCAGTACGATTCCGATAGTTGTTTACCATCGAACGCTTTCCCTAGGCAAACTCTACACGAATCGTTACTTAAACGGAATTCCATTTGCTTCTCGTTTCGCGAGCAAAGAAAAATGCATCAGATTTTATTTTGCGATTTGTTTGTGATAATTTAAAAAAGTAAACAAATAAAGCTCGATTCCCTCACGGTGCCATTCGCGCAGTTTTGCTCCTCACAATCCCTTCGAGCAACAGAAGTGGAAGAAAAAGAAGCAGGACAATATGCTGTCAGAATTAAATTTTGTGGTTGTTTACAATCGACAGCAGACAATAAAAATCCAAACCAAACAAATTGTTAAACGAGGCTTTGGTCGTAAGTTTGGTTGTTAAAAGTGCTAATTCTAATACGCCAAACGAAGTATACAGTGAAAGTGCGACTCTTAGAAATCTACTTATCACGAGCAGTACAATAAGCAGAATGGATAATGCAAGCGAAGGCAACGACACACAAATCGTTGAACAAGGAGATACCCCTAGCGAAGAGAAGCATGCTGAAGTAAGCAAACCATCGGAAGAGGACCAAACAAAGCATCTAGACGGTAGCTCAAACGGCACAAATTCCAAGGAAAAAGAGCCATGCTCTAGCAAGGATTCTCCAGACGAAGAACAGGACGAAGCAAAGCTGCAGGAGAAACTACAATCCCTCAAGGGCGACCGAATCGGCGAGACAATGTATTCGGAGCGTTTCGTTCTTTCGACCATCCTGAAACTATCGAAGCAAGGTGACCGTTTGTTGGAGGAGGACGAAGAGTTCGAGCACGATCTTTGCAATCTATGGGACATGACGATCGAACCGGATGTGGTGAGATTTCTGCTCGAGCAGGATGTGATCGAGCTATTCCTTGCGCTGTCGGCCGGTTCGCAAGATTTCCGTCTAATCGAGATCCTGTTTGGCATTATCGGGAATATGTGCTGTGTGGAGGAAATGCATGCCTTATTCCACAGCCAGAGCGCACTGCTCGTGACGCTATGCGATTTTCTATCCGTGACGGATGCACCCGTGCTGGTGCAGTTGATGCGCACGTTGACAACGCTCTTCGATCGGTCCGACGACGAACGGTACCACTGGTTTGCCGTGATGAAGCAGGTCGACAATCTGACGGAGAAAATTGCACTGATCCTTGCCACCAGCACCAACCGTGCGCTGCTGGAACATACGGTCGAAACGGTTAATGCAATGATAAACCGTTTCACCGAGGCGGAAGTTGATTATGCCCAACTGAACGAGTTCTATCGATTGTTTGCAAAGAGCTGCCTACTGGAAGGGCTGTTCGAGGCGTTCCGGCAGCTTTATCCACTTCCGGTTCGGACGGGTAGCGATGGGTTCGATGAGGAAACGCTCACCCTAAAGGATGTGAAAACGATGCGTCGCTTTCTCGAGATTCACGAACACTTCATCGTGAATGCGAACGAACTGTACGAGTCATACGTGAGTGAGGTCGATCAGTGTGTGCACCGTGTGCTTGCGTCGTTCGTCAACCCAAGCGTACTGTTTCCGGTGTCCAAAAATACCGTCTGTATTTTCGTGTCGATCAGCAACATCTACAGCGGCCTGATGTATCACTTCCGGGCGGAATCGTTCGTCTACATGGTACAGATTTACGAGCAGCTAGCAGAAGCGCTTCAAAATCCGTCGACACCAGCAGCACCACCGGCAGAACCAGCGTCGGATGCAATGGAGGAGGACGACGGCGTGGTGGACGATGGTGGAGAGTTTGAAGTGGAGACGGCCTGTGCGGAGATACGGGAGGCGATCTTCTTCCTTGTCGGACCCATCGACGAAAGCATCATACGGGCAGCCATACGGATGGGTCAGCTAAAGCAGTCGACATTTGAGCGGATGTGCCGAGAGTTGCGAGAAACGATGGACGGTGAACCGTTGCTGTATCAGACTTGTGCGAAACTGATGAGTGCCGTGCGTTCGGACGATCAGGAAACGGATCAGCCGATGCCGCAATCCGCACAGTAATGACCGTGAGGGTGTAACTTAATTGTATCAGTTTATTTTAATAAATCTCCATTCTAACTTTTTTACCTAACTTTAAACATGCTATCATAATTCACAGATCATATCACAGAATTCTAAACATAGATACCCGGTGCAGGAAAATGTATCTGCACTAGCTAGTACTGTATTGCTATACGGTACTAGCTAAATACTTATCAGTTGATTGGAAAGTTTATATTGCTCGTCTACTGCAAACGGATAATTTAAGAATGCTATAAATATTAGCACAAATAACATTTAGAACAAATTCATCCATACTCATACTGACAGCATAAAATGACAGTCTCCACCTGTCACCAACTGACAGCACCTTTCACGCGGTTGTAAACAACCAGTGAAACCTCGTGTTTCTTCAAAAAACAAACCATCTTCGTGGACCGGCCGGAGAAAACAAGAATCGCGAGTGTAAAAAATAATCATCCCTAATAGCAAGCCCGGCAATGGCGCTGGAAGAAGTGCCCGGCTTTTCGCTGTACAAGGCGGAAGTCGATTACGACGATGAGGCGGACGGACCGGGTGGAAAAAAAGGCAAAAAGAAATCCGGTGGATTCCAGGCGATGGGCCTCAGTCCGCCGGTGCTCAAAGGCATCCTGAAGATGGGCTACAAGGTACCAACACCGATCCAGCGCAAAACCATCCCGATCATCATGGACGGGCGCGATGTGGTGGCGATGGCCAAAACCGGATCGGGCAAGACGGGCTGCTTTTTGATACCGCTGTTCGAGAAGCTAAAGCAGCGGGAGGCAAAGGCGGGTGGCGGTGCCCGGGCGCTAATACTTTCGCCAACGCGTGAGCTCGCCATCCAGACGTTCAAGTTCATCAAACAGCTGGGCCGATTTATGGATCTGAAGACGATTCTGGTGCTGGGCGGTGACTCGATGGATTCGCAGTTCGCGGCGGTTCATACGCTGCCGGATGTGATCGTGGCAACACCGGGTCGCTTTCTGCATCTGTGCGTGGAGATGGATCTGCGCTTAAGTTCGGTGCAGTACTGCGTGTTGGACGAAGCCGATCGCCTGTTTGAGATGGGCTTCGGGGAGCAGCTGACGGAGACGATCAAGCGACTGCCGGAGGCGCGCCAGATGGTGCTGTTCAGTGCGACGCTACCGAAGCTGATGGTTGACTTTGCGACGGCCGGCTTGTGTCAGCCGGTGCTGATACGGTTGGATGTGGAATCGAAGATACCGGACACGTTGGATCTGAAGTACATTTACTGTCGCCCTGCTGAGCGATACGCGACCCTGTTGGTGCTACTGCGGGAGGTCATACCGAGCACGGCCCAGACGGTGATTTTTGCCGGCACACAACACCACGTGGAGTTGATTTCGTTGGTAGGTGGCGGAAGCAATGAGAAATTCGGCAACGCAGCTCTCTTCTTAATCTTGTTTCTACTTTTTGTTTAATTCTCACACATGCAGATGCTAACGAAAGCCGGCGTTCCGAACACGCACGTGTACTCTGGATTGGATGCGTCCGCGCGTAAAATCAACACTGCCAAGTTTACGCACCGCAAGGTGAACGTGCTCGTTGTGACGGACATTGCGGCCCGCGGTCTCGATATACCGACGCTGGACTACGTGGTCAATCTTCACTTTCCCGGTAAACCGAAGCTGTTCATTCATCGCGTCGGTCGTTGTGCGCGTGCGGGGCGCTCCGGTACGGCTTACTCCATCTTCTCGAACGATGATATCGCGCACCTGATCGATCTGCACATGTTCCTCAACCGTCCGCTCGATACGTCCGATCGGAACACGCTTGGGATCGTTCCGCCCGAAACGCAGGAAACGGAGCATCTGCTGGTGCAGGAGTACGTGCAGAACATCGACCTGGCGACGGCCTACCGTGTGAGTAACAACGCGTACAAACAGTACATCGTAACCCGGCCGGCAGCATCGGCAGCGTCGAATAAGCGTGCGAAGCAGTTTAAAATCGATGAGCTGGGCGTGCTGAGCGATTTCGTGCGTGAAAACGCCGAGCAGGGCCAGGACCGGGATGGGAAGATGAGTCGCAAGGGAAAACTTGCATTGCAGAAAAAAATTAAAAAGGATAAAAAGGTCGAACCGGTGGAAGAGGCGACCCCGAAAGTGTACAAACCGCCCGCGGTCGATGCGGACGCGTTCCGGAACGATTTTCTTGCGCGCATGAAGAGCTACCGCCCGCATGCGACCATTTTCGAGCTGAACCCGAAAGCGCACGCCCGCGAGCTGGTGGCGATGACGCAGAAACGTGAAGCGGACGAAGCAAAGATCGAAAAGCACAAGCGCAAGCTGGCCGAACAGGAAGCGGAAGAGCAGCTGAGGGAGAAAGCGAAGGTGGCCGCACCGGACGACGACGCGCACGAACCGACGAAACGGGCCAAGCGGTCTGTGCGCGACGAGGAGCACTTTATCGCGTACCAGGCGAAGGATGCGGTGGAAGAGGACGGTTACGCGATCGATAATTTCGCGCGCCAGGCCAACTCGGCCGAACTGAGCGTGGTGGGCGATACGGCGGACGGGCAGCGGATGCACCGCCAGCTGCAGAAATGGGACCGCAAGAAGAAGAAGATGGTGAACGTGGAGAACCCGAGGGCGGGCAAGATACGCACCGAGCACGGCGTATGGATTGCCGCGTCCTACAAGACGGGCCGGTACGACAAGTGGAAGGAGCGCACGAAGGCGGACGAGAAGCTGCTGGCGGAGCAGCAGGCATCGGACGATGACGATGACGATGGTAAGAGAGCGGAGGTTCCGATCCCCCAGCGGCACTATCCGCACACGCACTGGGGCCGCCACAATGCGAAGGCCGACCTGCGCAAGATGCGCGGCACGGGGCTGAAGACGGCCGAGCAGATCGTGAAGACGCGCCTGGAAAAGGAGGAAAAGATGGAGCGGGAGAAGCAGGCACGGTTGCGGAACGTCCAGCGCAAGAAGCGCGCACTGGCGAAGAGGAAAAGTGCAAAGAAGTAAGGTGTGGTTCGGTGAGGGGCGGTGGCTCCGGTTCCCGGGGAGGGAGTATTGTTGTATGCGTAATTAATAAAATGTGTAAGTATATTATATTTTTTTGTTTTCGTTGGATAAATCAAAACGAATGAGAGAAATATCGTGATTGCATCTATCAAGTTATGCATCTATTTAAAAAGTCAAGGTATTTGTGAAGCTTAGCTGGCCATGACCGTTGAATGGCGTCATACTGTCCCAGTACGTTGAGGGAGTCGCTGAATCGTCTTAACAGAGGAGGCGTAGTAGGCTTAGATACGAACGCGTTAGTCCATTTCGTTCAAAAAAATTAAACTAATTTAAAAAACTCAGTAATTTATTTTAAAGACTTTCGAAAAGAAAAAAATTGTTCACATTTAAACCTAGTGCAACAAATCAATCAACCTTATAGGTCGTAAAGGTTGATTTATCTCAGTAGACCTACACGAGAAGCTAACACCCACTGACCTACAGAAAGAAACGCACCGAGACGGACACTACCTGGAAAAAACTTAACAGAAAACATTAACAGAATGATCTGCACCAAAAAAAAAGAAATGTTACCAAAGACAGAAAAGGCACGTCCGGTGCGACGGATGACGTGAGGATAGTAAAGAAAGAAGGAACAACAAAAACAGCACAAAACCTTGAACTTGCGTGCCAATCGTCCGGAAGGAAATCGTCCGTGGGCGTTAGGCAATTGTTATCGTTGGCCGGACTATCGTTGGCTTTACATTAACCTGCTCTTCTTCCGGTTTGTGAGCCGGTCGAGCTCCGGTTGCACCAAGGATATCCGGAATTAGGGATAGTTTTTTGTGCGATTCGGGTTTACCTCGCAAAAAGAGGGTCAAACTTAGGTGCTTCCGTGCTAAGGGATGGTAAAAAGCGGCTCGTTAACAATAAGAACATTAATCCAGTAGGGGGCCGTTGGAGATAACAGGAGAGTCACTTCGCTTAATGAAACAACCGGTTTCCGGTGGAATCCGTGCATTCCTGGTTTAACTACCGGGAAGAAGGAAACGAAATGCGCATATGGTTTTTTGGATTGGAATGTTCTTTTCGGTGATAGCGGAAACTACCGGGTTGGCCTAGATATCTGGGGAATATTCTGAAGGATATACCTGTACAACGAGGTACTTGTATTAGGATCAAGGACACGCACGTCCATCGAGCATTTCGGACGACCCGCTCACAAGGATGTCTATTGCGTGTTAGCCTTGAGTTAGACCAAATCGCATCATAATCATCGTCTTATCGCATCGTCATCATCACCATTACCATTTCCACCGGAACTATGCTCACGTCCGACGCCTGGATGGGTTGGGTCCTCGACTATTTTTTGTTCTCCTATTTACGGCGCGTCCCGGCAGTGAGTGATGTATGGTTGGCAGTCCTCTTTTTTGTCCCCCTTCCCATACAAGTCGCGTCCCCTTTTTTCTGTACGCTATTTGTCTAGTTTCGAATGTCTGCGGAGGTACACGCGGGAACATGCGGCCACGCGCCCAGCATGACGCGTCACCGGCCGAGGGGGAAAAATGGGGTGCTAATAAGAAATTACCACCATTAGCGGATAGGGCAGATTCTAATGCAACCGCCGTGCGAGAGGATCAGCTTTCAGTGGAATTGTATTACGGAAGCATACGGGTGCTTGCAAGTACAATAGCGCGACGGAGGTTAGTTTTATCATGGGAGGTTACGAACGGCCCTAAAGTGACTAATTCGATCGAAGTTACCAATGGAATCGGCTTTGAAACCCACATATTGTTCCGTGATAAAAACGCTGCACCCGGGGCTGCACTGAATGATCAATTTAATTCGATTTCTGTTCCTCCAGGGGCGAGAGCGGACTCATTGTTGCAGAAGCAAAAGCAGCTGTTTCCCTGTGGGTATTGCCATCGAATACGGGACAATTTTTGGAAGGTTTTGGAGAAGATTTCATAGACTGCTGGTATGATTTGTTTAAATTAGTCAATAATTAGATAATCGTCGGCTTAACAACATATCCATGAACCCCCGTATGTTTTACGGTCAATTGTTCTTTGATTTATAGCTGAGTATGAGAAAAAAATTCTAGAAACGTTATTCAGGCGGTTTTAATTTGCTCACAGGTTTATGGATTAAACGTTTTAGTTTAATATATAGAAACTTGGAGTAATTTTTTATCAATTTACGGGGTATTTTGTCTGAAAATGTAACTCTTGAATATAAATAAATGGCAACCACGTGCCAGTAAAAAAAAATGCCACCCTGCCCTCCGATCCACATATCGCAAACAGACCGAGAATGGACCCAGAGCGTCGGAAATATTTTGGGAGAGCATGCCAAGTGGGTTCCTCGGGCTACCAAATGGTTAGCTCTCTTTCTGCATCTCTTTCTACCGACGGTTCCAACAACGATCTTTATATCTTGCATCTCGTGCTGGCGAAAATTCTCTCCCATCTTTACAGTCGAGGCTCGGTGAAACGGCAGCCGATCGTTCGTTTTGACAGCTGGTCGTTTTGGTGTTTTGGATGTGCGTGCTCTTCTTTCTCTTCTTCAAAAACAAAAAAAACTTCGAAGCGAGAGGTTGCGCTGCTGCGTTACCCAGAAGATTTTGTTTCAAATTGTTCCATAAAGTGCGTATTTTGCGTTATAGAACTATTGCTGCAGGTGAAAGTGAAAGGTAATGGATCATTGGGATCTTTAAAATGCTTCAACCACTTCAAGCATCGTGTTTCTCGTACGCATCCGAACTGTCGTGACCCCGTGTTCCGCGTGTGTATTGTGGCTACGAAGCAGTGGCGAAACCGTTCTTGCATATGTACTGAGGTGTGGCAACATTCAATGATTGCAATTCAAACAGTATGCACAAGTGCAAATAAATAGGTTAGTTTCTATGCAGCACCACCAGCAGCAGCAGCAGCAGCAAGGCTAAATGAAAGGGGCAATTTAAATCCCGTTTGGCATAGGAAGCGGTGGTCACCACCACTACCAGTGCAACCAGTGGTACAGGCGCACACACCAAGCCTGTTTATGCGTACGGATTGGAATGGTGAAGCTGATAGTGTCGGGCATGTCAGTGGTATTTTATCTGTTTACCGTGAACAAATTTAACCTTTTTTCCGAGTGCTTGTTTGCTAACAAATAGTGCGTGTGTCTCCGATTGTTTTATGTTTAGCCAACACAACACCAACACCAACACCAGCGAGCAATGCGTCAGCAGCAGCGTGTGACAGAAGCGTGTAAACAAGTGTGCGTGCGTGTGTGTTTTATACGATTGACAGCTTCTCGGGGGAAGCTTCTTTCGAGGGTTTACGGGTTGGTTTTGTGGAACAAAACTCAATCTCGAATTGTGGAATATGTGAAATTTTATACGAATAAGCACCCAACAAGCAAACATACCACATTCGAAACCGCTCAATTTGGTAGGCTGCTACTGCTGGATGATTGCTCTACCCTGGATATGCTATCAGTGTGTGTGCGAAACGGCACGAAAAATGAGTAATTAGCTCGAAGAATAGTGGTTGTTGGCCTTTGTGGCAGCTTGTGGAAGTGTTTCTGCCTCTGAAATCGTCAAAAACGTGTCACGAGGATCCGAATTTATGCAACATTTGGTGCATTTTTCTGTAACCAACCACCGTTTGCACCGCAAAAGTGAATCCACGCGATGGTGAAGTTAAGGATTTAGATGAAAACTTCAAAATCGAATAATAAAAGCAACCATAGCCACTGCAAGCAGGCAAAATAAAACAAAAACCAAAACAACGCCCTAAACAACAGCAGCGCACACTACTTGCTCAATCTTCCCATGGTGTGCGTGCGCGTTTCGTACAGCACGCCCCGCTTTCGTAGTGTGTGAGTGCGTGCCAAGTGGTGTACCCGTTTGTGTGTATGTGTTTGGCACAATCCGCTGCTGCTGCCATTCCGGTTGTGCCAGCAGTGGCGATAAACAAATGCTTACATTTCTTGCATTTTTGTTTTCATCCCTGGTTTCATTGTCGTTTGCTTCTTCCTTCCTTCCTTTCAGCCAGTGTGCATCCGGAAATGTGCCGGTGGTGGGGCGCTGTGAATGCAAAAGCAGTGCGTGCAAGTGTGTGAGCAGGCAGTGAGTGTAATTGTTTTGTTCTTTCGCATTCTTCTTCCCTTTTTGCGTATTTTGCGCAAAACCAGCGCGACCAACAGCGACACGAATGATACTTAGCTGTGTGTTTTGACGGGCGCAAGTGTGTGGAGAATTTTTGCGGGTTGAGTGTGTGTGCGACGTGTCTGCAGTTATCCCGGTACCGTGTCCTTGCCCCCTTCTGACCGGGAAGGGCATACGGGAGCGGTGTGAAAATCGGTCTGTCGATAGGAATATTGCCGAGGAGTGTTTTTTTCTTCCTTTCAACTAAAGCCTAAGGTAAGTCGAAGCGACGAGTGAAGTGATTTATTTAATCGTTCTTGAACGCAAACGTTGCTCCCCTATGTCGGTGTTACATTCTTAAACAAAATCGGTGAAGAAGCAGAAGTTTGCTGTGATAAGGGTCGGACATATGTTCCGGATGCATGATTCATCCAACTTTGCAGTAGGCTGTGTATGTGGAGTAAGGATATAGAAAGGAATTTCAAAACTATGTCCCAACTGTGATTAGTTTTTTGTTAAAAAAATTTAAGAAAACAAACATAAATTATACGTACATTTTTAATGTTAAAAATTCAAACAAACATTACTGTAATTTGATTTAACATAACTACTTTTGAGATTAGTTTCACGCTGAAATTGATTGATGTACATTGCAGCAAGAATACTCTTTATTCCAATTATGTTCATATCATTTGTGTGCGAACTCCCTTCGAATTGAATTCGAACTCCCTTCGAATTGTCGCATATTTCATGTGTAATTATTTGAAATATTCCAAATTTTGAAGAATTATCTTAAACAAAAGTAAGCAAACTCAAGATTTATGTGTATCTTTTACGTGATACAGTAACAGTGTACGTTACATTTTGGACAAATTTTCTATATGAGGAGTTAATTTAATTTCCTGAAATTTTTCCATTGCATTTCTTCCAATATCATGGTTTTACTTTTTATATCATAAACAATACTTGAGCAATTTAATTGCACAACATTTCTCGATGAATGTTTCGTGTGAGATATAATAGAAATATGGGATTTGAAATGTGAACTGTACGTTTTGTATCGTTACGCATAATTTTAAACCCTTTTTTAATTATAGACCAATGACGCCCTCTGCTGTAGGCCGCATTGCTTCGTCACATTCCGGCTCATTAAAGCTGCAGTCTTTCGGATGCCTCGTTTCGCAATAGTCCACACTATACATACACACACACACACACACACGGACCGAAACGAGAGACCCGGCTTGGCACCATATGGAAATGGTAGTGTTTGTATTCGCACCCACCCCGAAAGGGGATCGGGTTCGGGTTTTCCGCGTTTTCAGTGTGCACGCTACTGTTGCGGTATTTTATTGCAGTTTGCAACACCCCCGTACACCCCCACCACCATCTGCCAACCCTTAAGGGCCGAGGTATGGGGCAAATCCCAACCCCAGTCTCTCGATTGTGAGGAGGAAACATCTTTCTTACGTAAAAAAAAAGTTCACCCTTTTCCCCGTTCCGACAGAGAAACGAAACGGTCGGCGTGGAAATAAAGATCATATTTTCCAATTTCCGACAATTGCTTTTCCACCCACGTCCAATGCGTTCAATTTAAGAATGGTGCCCCGCGGAAACGAATTTCCCAAGCGTAATTTTCGGATTTCGAGCCGCGTAAATTTGTGGTTGCGTTTCCCCTCGCCATCGTCGGCCGGCGGTGGAACGATTTTTCACCCACCGTAAATCATCTCTCCTGCTTGGGAGGAATGGACGGATGTTCGTGTTCTATTGCACCCTCGTGCAAAACAATTATTACTTAATGTTTTTCCTTTGTTTTTTTTTCGTGCTATTTTCTTCCCTAACAAAATAATCGCACCAGACGAGTGAGTGGGAAATTTAAGTGGCAAATCGTTCCGTCGTGTGTTTGTTTGAAGAGTGGCGAAGAAAAAAAAACACACCCGGATTGGCATGAATCTCTTCAGCCGGGAGGTTTTTTTTGTTCTTCGGCACTACTTGCTAAGGTGAATCCTGTTTTTGCACACACTTGTGTGCGCCCCAAAGCCCTGCGAGAGGATTATGTAGCCAGACAGCATCGCACTCCTAGCAACCATCGAGGAGAGGAATTTCTCGCCGCATTGTGTGCAGCCCTTACACGCAGCCCCCGCAAGGGGTGGCCCAATAGTATTGGTGGAGCTTCAGTTTTTCCCGAATCCTTCCGAATGCAGCCGTGGGTGTTGCCTCCACATCCTTGTGAGCAGGCGAAGAAGCTCTCTCGCTCTCTCTTTCTCACGGCCACAGATTTGCAGCCGGAAAACGACGAAGAACGGGGACAACATCACGTTGAACCTTGAACGGTTTTACGCTCGGGAGCTGTTCGGGTTCGGAGGAGTCGTTCGGTTTGGATTTTTCCAGAGAGAGTGAAAGAGAGAGAGAGAGGGTTCACCAACACTCGTGCACGCTATGGCGGAAAACACACACGAGGCAGGAACAACACCTCAGACTGGGCGACTCCATTCGGTTTTTCGTCCTTCGAGCTCTCCGCCGACAGGACGGGACCGTGTGTATCGGTCACAAACACATACGCTGCTATTACGGTGTATTAGTGCGCCGTTTATGTAGGCCACCATTCCATTGCAAAGTCTCCGGTGGTATAGCAGGGCGCGACCCACCCTAAAAAAAACGGCTCCAAAGCTTTCCGCTTCAAATAGAATACTTTTTCGAATTTTATTTTAAACATAAAACCAATTGAATAGATTTTAAATTTTTAAGTATTTAAATTAAATTCACACAAACATACAGGACATAGTTCATGTTTGGGGTTTGGTTTATATAGTTGCTGGGGGAAGGGTGGGGGGGATGGAAAATCCGGTATCGTTTCACAAATACACACGCAGGCAGGCATGCGAGCGAACTGAATGAACTCCGTGCCGACTGGTCGTCTGGGTCTGGTCGTCTTTGGGTCGGAAAAATCGCGCATCGTCCCGTCATCGCCACGGCTCCAAGGACACGCGCCCTGACCGTAGCCCTTTGTAGCCCTGCCCCTCTCGCCACGAACCTCCACGAACGGAAGGACGAGAAAATGACGGAACTGAACTGAGGCAGGTTTTTATTTTGTCCACCATATTCTCGGGCCCTCCAGGACATCGGGCCTACCGCAATCGATTTCTTTAACCAAAGGACACACACATACACGCTAAAGCAAAAGCGTCTGCACACGGGATTGTTGGGGTTGTGGAGGGTTTTTCTTTTCTATATCTCTCGCTTCGCGCTCTGTTTCCGCCACACGCGGCTCGCGGCTTTGGAAAAGGGCGGTTTTACACATCTCTAGTGGAAGGATGTGCTCGAGAAGACGGTTCGTTATCCAGTTACGCGTGGTTACACGGTTATACGATTGATCCCAGCACGTGCGATAAACTTCGCACCCTGCCCTTTTGCTACGGGAAGAAAGCTGAAGCCTAGTCTTTTAACACGAGATGGTTTTATTTTTTATTTTTTGGAAGCGAAAGTTTTTCACCTATCCCCTTTCAACGCTGCTGGGAGTAAAGTTTTACCCTCAAGGCGAGTAAAGTTGGCTTCGGCGCGGAAGACCTTCCCCAAATGTCATCACCCTCGTGGTGTAATCCGTTCAAAGCGATCCATCGTTTTTCGACAAACGTCTTTTTTTTTTCATGTCTTGCCCATATGTGGACCGAATCGTTCACGTGTTGCTACACGAGGGATGATAAGCAGAAGGAAAAAGCCGTGCTAATCTGGCTACAAGCTCCGGTACGGATTGCTCGGGAAGTTACTCCGAAACAACATGGTTGCCCACTTTGTGGCAAGTTAACTTTCTCCGTTTGGGTTGCGTTCTGGGCGGGAAGAAAGTGCGGAAACGAAGGTCCTCGCCTTCCACTGTTGCAGGAAGTTCTACGCTCCCGGAAGGGTCAATCAATCATTTTGGGGTGCAGAAGAAAGCAGAGACTCATGTGGCTGCATGAGAAGCTGTTTTGAGAGAACAGCGTTCGGTTGGAAAGTTAATTTAAGTTTGCGGACCTAAACCTACCGAATTAGGACCAATTCCACCGAGTGCTGATGTAACTCGGAATTGATTGATTTCTCGATCAGTCTAGATGCGAAATGTTATTATTAGCAAAAAAAACCTTTGTGGAGAATAGAAAAGGAGCATTATTCAAAAGCATCATAAAGGGAATGGTTAATGTGATCGAATTAAGATTTAACTCCTCCGAATTAGGACTTAATTTAAATATTCTTAAGAAGAGTTAGACTTATTGAAAAGACTCAATAATGAGACTTGATTCGATTGTTTAAAAGGTTCTATATATCAGGAGAGTTATAACACAGGAAAAAGAGCACCGAAAAGAGCTAATTATAGAGAATTTTCCCGAAAATACCAAGTAGCTTATCATTTATTTACTCATCTTTATAGAAAAAAAATTTGTATTCTACTATTTTATGAAAAAAATCCTAGTATTTATTTTTTAATTTTTATTTCATGAAAAATTGGTAGTATTTAGTATGGAACCGAATGTGAAAATTATTCCCTCAAAGCCCGCATTTTCGGATCAAGGGGCAGATGGCAAACAGCTGCCCAACATTGCCATCCAGTAGAGTTTCGTTTGTTTTCTTCACCCGGGCCGAGCCCCAGATAAGGCATTGCGTATTATATCGGGCAAATTTAAAGTCTTCTCCACGACCACCGTCGACTAGCAACATCATCATCATCATCATCATGATCTTTCTCCACCTACCTAATGATCGTCTCTACGATGCCCCAGAAAAGCACCGAAGCGCAGTGTAGCCAGAAATAAAAGACACCTTCCACCTCTGTACTTATCTGTAGCCCGATTTTCCACTACCAACCAGCCGACGAGTGGGCTCTGCTACCGTCTAATCGCTGCTCGGAAGATAAATATGGTAGTATTTTCATTCATTGTGGTTTTCGCTTTCGGTAGCGTTAGTTTTCTGGCTGGAACGATTCGTGGTCCAATTTTACGTACATCTGGCCGGTGGTGGGGGAAAAGCGGGGCCATGGAAAATTCATATGTTTTTCCCCACCCGGAACATGTCGTTATCGTGATTGCACTTGCGCCCCCCGAAATCGGGAGACGAAAAAAAAAAAACTCCGGGAGGCGTTACGATTTAGGGTTCAGGTTGGTGAGAACGGCTTTCCCAGCATCCCAGTTGGGTTCGCCCTGGAATAGCTCGGTACGTCGAGAACCCCAATTTAGTGCAAATGGAAGCGAGCGTGAGGCTAACTAATAGCTGCCGTTTAAGATTTGAGCTATGGAGCTTTGCGGTTCGTTGTAAGCGAGGGTGTCCGAGAGTTGCCCGGGTGTTTCATCCCCAAACCCACGAGAAGGATCCTGAATTATTGATTATATTTCCATCGTTTGCGAGACTTGTTGGGATATTTACGCCACTTTCCATGTTAAAATAAACTGTGAAAAAAAATGAAAATGAAAATGCAGTATGAAAGATTTCAATTCATTCCACATGGCGGCCTATTGCGGTTAAAAAGATGTTCTGATTTTGTGCCCAGGTTTTATTTGGGTGATTTTTTTTTTAACACGCAATCAATGATGCAATCTACACTTATCAAATCAGTTCCGATAAAAGCGGAGGACTTCACCATCCGCCTCAATCGGCAACGTCCAAATCAAATTGTTTTCGACCGACTCGAATTGGGGTTTGGTGCATTTGTGCATATCGGGCATTTATTCTCACCCCACCCTACCCCACTCCATAAAACATCCACTGGATATGACCCAGTTCCTCCCGTGGTGCACTTGTCACGCTTCCAGCACGATGGGGTAGCTCCCATCGAGTTGGGAGCTGGGGAGTTGCCTTCAGAAATGGGTCACTTGAAGTGCGCCCAAGTCGGCTATTGTGCCGAGGGTAATTTATTTATTTGTACTAGCTCTTTTTTTGTTGTTGCTTTTTTTTTCGGCCTGTTATCCACTCTCCAGAACGCCGCCCGTTTCTCGCGGTGCATTTGGTCAGCCGGTCATTGATCTGTCCTCCAATACATTCTGGGGTGCGGTTGTTATCGTTTTTTTTTTTGGAATTCCATTCCCTGGTCCCTTGGACACATTGACAAGGACGAATGTGCGGTACACGTTGTGTCCGCTCCTTCACCATCTCCGCCGGCTGTCAAGGTTCTGGACGGTGATTTGTGTTCTGGAATGCATCGGTTTTCCCGGTTTTGGAATTTGTATTTTGTAATCAGGAGGCTTTACAGGGAGCAAAAAAAAAAAAAACAAAACGAAACCTTCAATGTCTAGCGAGGGCGAAAGATCGTAAACGCCGGTGACGCCCTTCGTTGACAGTTTGTCTTATCAGTAGTAGCGCCAGGCCGAGTCTTAGCCTTGTGTACTGAAATGAGAATTAAATCTCTACGTTTCGGTGAAGTGCGTTTAATTTTCTGGAAGAAGTCTAGCTTGGAGGAGTTTTTGTTGAAAAAAAACCTGATAAGGAAACCGATTTGATACCGATTAATTCTAGTTGTTTCGAGAATTGTACAATAAGATTAGCAGTCTCTTTGGGTGTGTTCGAAGAACATCTAATGTTGTGGACTTTTATGGCCCAGGAGCAGCACGGTTTCGATTCTTCGACGTCCAAACATGGGTTGTGCAAGAAATGGCAAACAAAAGGAACTTTCGCTCTTTCGAAGCCGCCATTTCGTAACCGGCCTCCTGTCCACAATCACAACTGTTAACTCAATATATGTGTACCTCCAAAGTGCAGTAGATGCGATAGAAGCCTTGAAGAACCGGTGGAAGGCGGTAAGCTAATGTTGCAACGTTACGGAATGCGGTACACCGGCTTGATCCCTAATCGGGTTTGTGGTCGTGCGCGATCTACGTAAAGCTACCCGAGTGGATGGCGCTGGGTGGCTTTAAGCACCGTGCGGGTTTCCCGTGCGAGGGTTAGGATTAGAGCGCCCTTCCCCCCGGGGGAGGAAGGCTGATCTCTTGGGGTGGCCCCAGCAGTTGGCGCTAGAGATTATTGTCTAATATTAGAATCGCACTGCTGCGCCCAAGTGTTCAAGATCGGTAGCGGTAGGGCGAGTAGCGTGTTAAAATCCGAGTTCATTTTTCCGAACGTTTACGATAGACACCTAAACGCAGCTATTTGGCGTAATGGAAATAGCCACTTGGTAGTGCAGCGACCAGACGTTCAGGACCAACCGATTGCAATTACTGCCGGATCTGGTAGCTAGGGTACTCCGTAGCCAATCAAACCTTCACCCCTCACCACCCGTCGTTTTAGAGCATTTGGGCTTTGAACGATGGCGAGGTTGGAAAAGGCCGCGGTCGCCCGTGTCTCTACTCGTGTCGATGGACGCGTGGAGCATAAAGGTCTCGCCAAAGGGAGAAAGGTGCACGTCGAGACGGCGACCGTTATTGATTTCTTTAACCTCACGGCCACTTGGAGTTTGCAATAAGCGCGGGCAAGTGTGGTTTGGACGTCCGATTTTATTTATTTTTTTTCGCTGAATGTCCGTAACCACTCCGCTGCAGTGGTTCTGGATTTGCATAAGAACATTAGCGCTCTTTATTCCTGTGACATTATGAAGTTGGTAGACTTCGGTCTTGGGAAGGGAATTGTGTAGTATCGTAAGTATGTTTTTTTGTTGCTACTATTCCGTTCCGACGATGCGTTTACGCATTGGCCCGTCTCTCGGGCTTGGACGCGTTGGAATTCTGCGCGTGACTTGGAACGCAACCGACTGTTGATTGCGTAAATCTCGTGTGTATGTGTTTAAGCTTCGAGAGTGGAGTGGACAAATGGAAACTTCCAGTAGGGCGTAGAGAAGACATGAGGAGTCGACAGTGGTGAGGCGTTAACTATTGGTGACTTGCTTGTGTCATCGATGAGTTTTTTGTGCTCCAAACTAGTTTCAAGGAGCAAGATTATATAGAACAGATTACAGTGAGATTTTTGATTTTTTTTCGGCATGAAGCAATAAGATTATAGAGCGTCACTCCGACGCCTGAGGACGTAAAATTTGTTGTGAATTCTTTCGGTAACACTTGAACATCAGGCATCATTATATTGACGTTTGAAGTCACGAACTTCACCGATGACGTCTGGTGCTACTGGTTGATTGACCGTGACATTGTTTTCTTGACCGACTATTCTCGAGTGCCGCTAGGTGGTAATCCAATTCCCAGTATTCTCCGCAAAACCCTTTCGATTCTACTGACGTGGCGTGTGCTCCTATCCGTCACCGTTATATCTGAGGCACCAGGTACCAGGTACCCAAGACGTCGGAAGACGTACAACTGCGGGTTCTGCCGCATGTCTTCGGTGCACACGCGGCGAGATTAGACACCGACACAGCTGGTTGACCTTGTCCACCTTCTAGCGCGGCCCCTGGCCCCTGGCTCGTCGTCGTTTCGCAGTTTGCGATCTCCAGTCCAAAGTCCAAACTGAGCGGGCCACTAGATGGTTTGGGGTTTGATGTCACATCACACACATCGAACGGCTTCGCCCGTTCCATTCTAGCCACCGTTTATTGCTGCTCTGCTGATGACCCTGAATATTGTTGAACTTTTTTTTTATTTATTACTGTTGTTGTTTGCACCACAAAGTCACGCGGAGTACGGGGATTGGTGTGTGGTGTGCAGGGAGCAGCGAGCGAGGTGATTGAATTAAATATAATTCTGTAGGTTCGCTTTCAAAAACAAAAACGGCAACCGTGCACTAACCGCCGGGGAGTCCCAGTTGTGTTTACGTGCTGAGGTTTTGGCCGCGTTGGTATGGAATGCAATTTAACGGGCTTCTCTGTTTACACACGGCGTGTAATGGTTGGTCCGAATGTTTGGACATTTGGTCCCAGCCCTCAGTTTTAGTTGCTGGTTTCTAAGACATTGCGACCAACGGACGCGTTCGAACCTTTGGACGGGAGAAATCAGCGTTTAGACGATCGTGCACATTCGGTCTTCTACACCGAATGTTGGAATGTTGATTGAACACAATTGAAAGTGAGTGACCCCCATTCCCGGGTGTCGACCGTCGCGGACGGGTCCCGGTAACGACTCCATCAGTTTTTTTTCTCTCGTGTCCATTTTCGGGGGTTTCGGTTCGTACTGGTTCCGTACCTTCCGATCAAACCCGTGCCTGCGTGTCACGGTTTGGGGTGGGGGGTTAATTTATGGCAAAGGGTTGCCAACTGTCAACCCTCGTTTCGGATATCCATACAATATTCCGATGAGGCGAGGCGAGCCAGGGGCAGGCAAAACCTGCCTCCCCGGGTGTACATGTTTGTAAACATTCGGTTTGGATCGTGTTGAATGCCGGGGCCCGTGGTGGGATGGGTGGGATGGTATGGGGAGGAGGGCCCATTGGAATGTGAAGAATGCGCGCGATCGAAATTTGGGCACGTTTGTCGCGTTGATTTTCGAATTTTGATGCGCCGTCCCGAGTGCTACCCCATAAAAACCTGCTGCTGGCGCGGGGTGCCGCAGGAAGTCGCAAGTTGGAAGTTTGTAGTTTGACGTGTGTCGCTGACGACGATGGGGCCGGGTTCGTCGCAACCACCGGGGACAGGTTTTGCATTAATTGGTCTCTGGTGGTTTTTTTCTTGTTTAGTCTTTCTTGCCTTGCGGTGCGGAGCTATTTTTGAGCAGCTTCCGGACGTTTTGGAGATCTTTCGTTTGGTTGAGGGTTTAAAGTTAGCTGTATCAAACAATGTCTAAAGTCTAAACTATTTCCACTAACGATTTTGTAACGATTTGAAGCTTTTTGTTTTGCTTCTCTTCATCACACTCACCCAACAAAGGTCGCCAGATTTAGGGTCTGTGAGAGAGAGAGAGATAGGGCCTGAGGGGTTTTTTCTGCGCGAGTGACCGAAGAAACCGAAAACGAAACAGCCCGTCATTGCCGCTCGTCAACTGTAGTGAAGGAAAGGGTGTAGGTGGCGGGGGAAATACGGTCACGGCCCGTAACTTGCCCCACGTCGTACACGCGTTCCCTTTTTCTGTTTTGATCAACTCTTTGCTGTGGTGGTTGAATTGTCAAACATTTTTCTCACCAACACACACCAGTGAGGAGATCGAAAAAAAAAAATCCAAAACCACCCCACTAATGGACATAACAAAAAATGTCAATATTTTAAATTACCACCACAAACCATCGAACCGTCAACAAAACGGCGCTTTTTATTCCAAGGTTAGCTTGACCTGTGACGGTTTTGACACAAATTGCCGGAAATTTGAAATCTTTTGGTTTGTAGTGTAGTGTTTTTTTTGTTATATCTTTCAGTCTGTCTTTTAATTATTCCTATTAAAGCTTACTTTCCGATCCGTCATTGTGCTGGTTTCTGCATGCTTAATTGGGGATTGTTGAGTTCGAAAATTCGAAATGATTGAGACTTGCGGGAGGCTAACCTCGGCGCGCCGTAAACAATCTCGCGGAGGAAAATGCTCATTTCATAACAATCTTATCTTAATCTTCGCTTTCTCCGATGGTTGACGCAAACGATTTGCAATTTGTAAATTAAATACTCTCGGTGCGAAATTTCGACTGACGACGGAAAAACGACTGTGGGTAAAAGGTTTTTTTTTTCTTTGCTTTTGACCAAAAAACCTAGATAAATTTTATTCGCCAAACGGTCGCTGCCGATGATTTAGTGAAGGAAGAAAAAAAAAACCTATCAAATATACTCGTTTAAATGCGTTCCTACACTTGCAAACAGCCACACAATGTAATCAATGCCGTCCATCGCCCTAGCAGAAACGAGAACAACATTTTCGTTTAATTGTGGAAAAGTGGATTAATTGATTACGACAAAAAAAAACAAACGGCTAGCATCGATTTCGTATCACAGTACGGGTTAGTTTCCGATTCCGTAACCGAATACGGAAAAAAGGGCGGCGAAAAACTCTTTTGAAACATAAATCCGCTGATTAGCACGTGCAACGGCGAACAATTGCACCGGTTTCGGGCAGGGGAACAACAACGGGATGTATAGTAAACAGCCGAACAGTTAATGTGCAGATAGACAAACGCGAGAGAGAGAGAGAGAAAGAGGGAGCAGCACAAGAAGGAAAAAATCCCACCTGGCAAATAAAACCAACCGGGACTTATCGTGAATAGTAATTTAAATGGTATCGTTTCATTCGCGTGAAATAAATACAACGGCGAAGTGAAGATGATCGTGCGGTGGGATTTTGATTAATTTTCTCGGGAGAGTACGTGGGTTTTTTTTTGTTTTTTTTTCGCTGCCGGGAATGACGTAAATTAATTACAGTGAGCGTCGGTTCGGAGAAAGAAGCCGACACCAAAATATGAGATTTAAAAGAGATTAGAAATGGCCGATGGCGCGCGCATACCGATCGCACCGTGGAGGATAGGTACAGGTGCGGGTTGGTTGGTTGGTTTTCTACTCGAATTTCCACACCCCAGTGCTCGAATCGGAGTCTCCCACTGAATGTTTTTATTTCACGGAGCCGTCGGATTCATGGCAGACGCGTGTATTGTTTGTGGTGCATGACGTGATGTCGTGAAAATTGCGAATTTCAATCGGCTTAGATATCAAACGCTTGAATGCCATTTTCTTACATACACACACACACACACACACACACACACACACACACACACACACACACCGGAGCCCCATTTGCGATCATGATTTCAGCGGAAAATGATGCAGTTAAACCCTTCAGCAAACAGGAAAATCGACCGCGGTAGACCTGCTTTAAAGTGCCCGCGTACGCCCAGCAGCTCGTGGTGCGTCTTGCGAAAGCTTGGAAAAACTTTCACCCACGGCTGGCTGGATCGAGTCGTTGCATTGCTCATGGTGTGAGTGTGTGTGTGTGTGTCTTTTCCCGCGGTCATTACGCCACGCGTAGCACATTTTTTAGGGCAGAAAGCAAGTACGCCCCGAAGCAAAACTTTGCGATTAAACTGAAGACAGCATAACAACAAGCAATACCATTCTGAACACGTCATTGTCAACTAAAGTAGAATAATTGTCAAGCAATAGGTAGAGCAGGGACAAATTAGAGCAAGGACAAAGGTAGGTACGGATGAAAATTAAAAGAAATATATTTAAGAGTGTTAAAAGGGCAATTTAATTCCCATCTATTGGTTTTTTCCTCATTGGAAGCAACAAAACATTCCTTTTAAAGAAAAGTATTGCAATCCATATCTCTACACATTACAAACACAAACGAAGACGTTTTTAATAATGTAAAATATACAGCGTATTTCACTGGCTGCAGAAAATGCAACAAAATTCACTGAACTGTTTTCCCAGCCCCCAAAGAATAATTTCAATTTTACCAACAGTTTTCTTTTCAAAGAATATCACCAAACTCCTGCCAGGAGCTTCGCCACAACTTTCGTTTGTGGTACTGAAAAACATATCCGGCTACGCTGCGCCAACAATAGGTGTGTTTGTGGGTGATTGTTTTATTAATTTTATTTTGAAACCTTTTAACAAACGTCTCACGTGGAAAAAGGCACGCAAGGGAAGCAAAGTAATGGGTTATGTCAACGGTTTTGTGGAAGAGTTTCTTTCCCTAATGATCAACAAAAGGATTTTAACAGTGTTTATTGGTTGGTTTCTGCTTTAGCTAAACAGGCAATTGTTTTATCTAAAATGACAGCTTTTCCAAAATGGACTTACTTGCGAGTTTTAAACCTTAATGTTATTCTTATCGTCAAAAGTATTCCTTACATACAGACACTTAGGCTTTCTGACCTAATCTTACCCTATCGTCTATCGTTCCCTCAGTTTTCCGAGCCACGCGTAGTAATATGAGCTTTTTGCTGTGCGGAAATGTGGCCGCGATTTTGAAGCGACGTAAAGATACACCAGCCACTCGCCGCGTGCTTGATAATTTCCTTCCGAGCAATGCGATGGAAGGGGGCTGACGGTGATGATCCGAATCCGATTCTGCCTTTTCTTGCTTTGGTGGTGGGTTGCGGGAAATTAAATTTCCGTTTCGATTTCCCTGCACTGTGGCCGCACTCCCGTGGGGTGGTTTCGGCGTGACGGAACCGGAAACTGTGATTTGTCAACGCGTGAAATGACTCCCGTGGAGCTGAGACGTGAGGGATTATGATGGGAAAAGGGGTTAAAGGTATGTAGTTACAGAAGCTACAGCACTATTCGATCATTCTTTCAAAAGCTTCCTACTCCATGCGGGTTGCTCCACGCGCCGGCAACCGTTTGAACCGTGGCAACGCACACAAAAATCCGCCGGGAGCTCTGCCAAGAAAGAGAAAGTACTCAATCAAACTTAATCTGTCAACAATTGTAACAATTTCGCCGCTACCACTACTTGCAAACCGGGCGCTCTCGGGGGATACAATAAGCTTACCAGGACTGTCGGATGAGACGCGGGAGATGGACGCAAAGTTTGTAGGTCCTAACGCGCGTTCGTTCATTGGCTCGGGAATGTTGATTGTACGGATCCGCATCAAGTGCGCTGGTTGTAAAACAATTTTTCAATTTATAACCTTTTGTGACCGTGTTTCGGTTCCGGCTTAATGGTCGTCGCCGTCGCTGGTACTACCGCTGGTGCTGTTGCGTTGGGCGTCTTTCTCCTGCTACGGAGCATCATCCCGAGTGTAACGTTCCGCTGGGAACGCCCGCTCCAGTATCGTAAGAGCGTAAACAGCTACCAGTACACCAGATGGATAAAAACGTGGCCGGTTCCATTGTGTACTAATTGTGGGGTTGCAGCGACCGGGCAATTGAATGTTGCTGCTGCTGCTGGCGTCATGACCATCATGACGGTTTTATTTGGGCTTCCAGACCATTGGATAATGGCGCTGGAAATGGCTCCCGGTTCAAGTGGAGCCGTCGGAGCCAGTCTTCCCGCTTGGCCGACGCTGCGTTCTGGTGGGGAAGATTTTCATTAAGCTAAACACACAATTAACACTTGTTCCGGGTGGACTCAATGGATCGGGACCTAGCTTAGGATGCTTAAAATAGTTGTGACAATGGGTCAATGGCTGGGAGGATCCAGCAGTTCTTCGGCTTCCAAAAACACCCATTTGTCGCTGGGAATGTTTACCATTTCTTCGGGCTTCTCCGTGATCCCTTTTCCAGATGCGCTTCCAGAAATTCTCCATTGAAGCAATGAAAAAGGGATATTTACGTGCCAGATCGCTGGCGGGTTTCCTTTCCCGGAGCGCTTCGTAAAGCTCCAGCTCCTATAGCTGCACGATGATGCTCAGGTAGCGAGAAAATGGTTCGCCAAAAGGTTGCACGATATGTTATCGATGTTTAAACCATACTCCCCGTTGATATAGTCTCGGCGGGAAGGGTGGAACAACAGAGGAAAAAAAAAACGGTAGAAGAAGAAAGGATGCTTTCGTACATGGTACAGGAACATTCCAAACCGCCGCAATGGCTACCTCCCCAGAAAAGGACGATTTGTGTGGTTCAACGGCTTAAAGGATTGCTTAAAGACAAAAATTCTTCGATGCCACTTTCTTCACGCTGCCCGTCTTCGGGACTTTCTTTTTTGAAGGCAATTTCGGAAAGAATGTCGGTCCTCCCGGCAGGATGGGCAGGATATCGTCCGTTCCTTTGTGTTTGTGCAGCCGTTTGCGCTCGTTCTTTGACCATCGATGTTTTCGAGCCTAGCGACCTTTTAAGGGACGTGCCTTCTCGGGAGGATAAACAAGTGTTTTTATAGCACGAAGTTCGACATCTCAACGTTTCACCACTACCTGCAGCGGTCCTAACCCTTAGGTCCGAGGTCCGCCATCTTTCAACTCCACGGATAACGAGCGTCGGCGTTGGAAAATAAGTGTCGAACAAAAGCGGAAACTAAATGCCTGCTGCCGTGTGTCTTAGGTCAAGCTGTTCCGAGTGTTCAGTTTTCACTGTTTATCTGTTGATAATTGTTGTTGTGATGGCGGGTTCTTTTGCCACGTTTGCCTTTTGAAAACACTTCACGCGGTCAAACAACGTTGACGCTGGGCAGGGGAAAACAAGCTAATCAAGCCACCGAAACGAATGCAGTACAGGAGCCCCGTTTTCGGAGCGTTTACGATAGAGCGACTTTAAAGCGACTGTCGTGCTGTGTTTGGGAAATATCGGTATCGTTGTAAGGGGATGAAAATGCTAGTGTAGTTTATGGCTGAACGCATAGGAATCATATTTCTCTCCACCCAAAACATTTCCTTTCTTTCTTTTCCCTTACGCCACTAGGTTAGCAAAACAGAAACACAAAACTCTAATGATTAGCCTCCGCGGTAGTTTGTTTGTTCAGCTTCGTTCGGCGTTCAACGGTGTTTGCTTTCGTTTGCCGCGTGTGCTCCAGAAATGTTGGTCTGTAAAATATCGTTCCAGAATGTGTAGTTTTTTCTCTTTTTACCAGATACAGGAACGTTTTTCGCTGCGCCCTTTCCGTTCGTCCGCCCAAGATACGGGAAGAAAACGGAGGGCGCACTTAGTTGATTAGTTTGCGCGCGTGTATCAAGCCGGTGAAGGTAAAGAAAGTTTCTGCGAGAGAATGTTTGCCGAAAGTACAGTCCGAAAGATAAGACACGCTATGCGCGCCTGGGTCCGTTTTGTAGTTCCGCCAATCAAATGAAAACTTCTTGACTCGATAACGACGTATGGTGGTCGTTTGGGAATCAATTGATCGTATTGAAAGTTTGAATGAAAGTACCGATCGGACCGAGCGGATCTTCGCTAATGGAAGACAAATACTTTGGTTCGAAGATACATGAAGTTAAGTTCTGTGAAAAATACTTTCACGAGTCACCGGTTGTGATATAGGGAATCCGAAAATGATTGAAGCGACCACAGTTGATCGTGCTATAAAACCGGCATAAAACGCACTTTATTGGTCGCCCGGAGGACAGTTCGTGACAGATGATCGTAGGCTATAGTAGAAGAGGAAGGTAGCCAGGTCATTCCTCTTCGAAGGAGAGGTTAAGTGACTCAAAAATTGTCGATAGGAGAAGATTCTGTAATTAGAGCTTGGTGATAGTGGTTCGTGCCTAGTGGCAGACAGGTTTATTTTGAATAAAAGCTAGGAATTAAATAAAATTAGTTCTTCATGATAATCCGCGCATTCTCCGAAAATGATAAACTGAACTGTTTATTCTGCCGTCAGGTTGATACAATTCGAGAGGTTTTGATTAATTTGCGTAGTTCCGTTTATATCTAAAGATTAAGTTCTTTAACATCCCAATACCTGTTCTATCGTAAGCCAAGTTTACACAAGTTCAATTTAAGTCATTTTCAAAGCAACTCTCTATGACAATCTTCTTACCCCATCTGGTGATGGTTAATGGAGTGTAATACTTCCTGCTCCAGATCCTGCTTTGTTTGTGACCATTTTTCCACCCTGTTGGGAGTTCTCCATAGGAACGCTAAACTGTACAGGTAGTTAAATATATAGAGCCGCCTATCACAGCGGAGTTCTACTTTCTGCCTCGCGTTCGTCATACTCAACGGGCAGCATTATTCATCGGTCATTGACGTTACGCGGCTTTGATCCTTTTCAACCTGCCCGTACCCGTAAAGTACGTACGTACGTACGTATGTGTGCAGTTCGCTAATGAGCTACTTCCGGGTGTTTTCCTGGCCTGGCACGACGCACCGGAATCGATCCCATCGAATCGATTTAATGGCTGCGCGGTGGAGTGAGTGAGTTCTCCATGGCAGCGCCACCGCGTTGGGAAGTTATCGCCTCAGCTAACACGCTCCTACGCGCGTTTTGTCGCATATGTGAAGCGCGCAATGAACGACGCCCTTCGTTTCATGTCCTGCGGGAGGAAGAACGCTCTCGCCGGCGCATGTGGCGAGGAAGTCATGGGGAAGTTGTTCGAGCTTCGACGGGGGGTGGCAGGACGAAGTAATCATTGGAATCAGTGGCACGGAAATCTAAACAAGATTAGGTTTAACAGGTTGTGTCGGTAATTAGATTGGAAGTGCCGCTCTTTGTCGTGGTGCCCTTTCTTAGCCCTATCTCTGGCATCGGAGCAAGGTTCATCAATCAAGATATGTGGATGAGATCGTCACGGATCGTCTCCCCAGTGGCCGGTGCAAGAAACTAGGTTTAGTTATGCACTATGCACTCTGTTGGGTTGAGCCAATGTCCACATACTCCCAGCGCAGTTTGAATGGATCTGTAGATAATGAAAATTTATTTATTTGAAGCGAATCGAGATTAGTTATTCGAATGGTCCAGTTCTCGGCAGTGTTTGTCTCGCGCTTTAAAAAACTTACCCTGCTGCTCCTTGCAAAAGCGGCTGTGAAAATATACCGTCGATATGCTGATGACAAGAAGGCACAGGCCGATGCGGTGGGCGCTTGCATTTGTGTTTTCCCCTTTCCGATGCGCACATTCCGTCATTAATTATCATCAACCCCTTAACGCAAGCGTGCATGCCACCCATCCCCTGCCTTCTCCATTAATCCCCGTGCTGTCAGTTGTTTGCTCAGCTTTGTGGTTGTTCCGAGAAATAAATTCACCACCACAAAATGCCATCCACGCCGTGTTCGTTCGCTTCCCTCGCCCGCTAACCCCTTTTTGCTCGTTCCGAAAATAAAAACATTCTGGCTGGGTGTGAGTCTTGTCGGGTTCGGGTTCTCCAATACAACACGGGTTTCCGGTGCGGTGCGGTTCCTTGCTCGGGTTGTCCTCCTGCGCCCAGAGATACGGCACGTTTCGGGGACACCTACGCCATGTCCGAAGTTTTGGGTTTTACATCGGTTTAGGGCGACATTAGTCGACGGGTGTTACTGCATGTTTGACTAGAGCTGATAGCGAACCGGGTATTACAATTCATTAATCATCTGTTTTTATTTGCAGGTAAGCGCGTGCGTGGGACACTTCCGGAAGACTTCGAAGACTATTCTGGCTGGCGCACGTGAGCTATCGAAATTCGCTTCATCTTTAAGTCTATGTTTGGCAGGTTTTTTGAACAAGCTACTCAAGAAAGACTACAAAGATATTGCCTGAGAAGTAGAAGAAACATCGTTCGTACTCCACCAGCACATTGTTCCAACCTATTTATAGCAGTAAGAAACAGTTTTGCAAGCGAGCTTCTTCCTTCACACTTAATCTTCCCCTCATTTTGGCCGACTCCATGCACTGCCGCAACGGATGTCTAACCGAGTGTTCCGGTTGTCTGTTTACTGCAAATTCGTCATCCTCTCCCTTCCCCGCGTGTGTGTGTGTGTGTGTCGGGTCGCTTGCGAAAACCAGATTTTGCAGAACTACCTCTCCTCTTTGCCCCGGCACCTTTGCGCTCTTGCTCTGTGACATTTTTGTGGCAAAAATTAGGTGAAGCTGTAGGTTGATGAGATCATCACGAGTTTAAAAGTTGCACCGGTCCGTACCGGTGCCGAAGTTCTTTCCTTCCTGGAGATTGTCTGTTTTTTTAAGTTTTTTTTATTTTATTACAATCGGAAACGGGTTTTTTTTTGCGCGATTTCGCGCGGGGGAAAGGATTGTTTTGGGTCGGTTTCAAGGTTTTTTTTTGTTAAACCGTCAGCGGTTGTTGCCTTCCAAGCTCCAAAGCTCTTATCCTCCCTGATCGATTCGAATTCGTTCGACCACTTACGGTTGGGTGGCATTTGAGGTTTGATTTTTGCTGCCACGGGTAATGGTTTCGACGTCCGATACCGTTCGAAGTGACACCAGATCCAATTTGTAGCAGTTCGTCCCGATTTTGAACGCTTTTTCGAACGGTTTTACGAACCCGCAGCGATCGGTGGTGGTTCACATGACCTCCAAATGGCTCGGGGTCCAAATGGCTCACCACGGGGTTGTGCTGCGAGGAGCTATCGATTTTTCGGACACTCTAAACGCGAAGGAATCGATTGCAAAACGCGGTGAACGCAAGCGGTTGAGTGCGGGTGTACTTTCAATCATTGAAACCGGCCCGACTACACTCTAGCTTCACACTCACAAATCAATCGCAAACAATCGTGAAGGTGGCCGGGTGTCCTGGGAGAACTTCGCTCACTCGGCGGGGCAAATCTGGCTCATGGTCAGAAAAACAGATGTGTGTGTGTGTGTGCGCGTAGCGCTAGTGTGCAGCAGTGGCGGCAATGGCGTGCCGCTAATTCGCCGAGATTTACTTCGTGTCGATTCGTGTACCGTTCTCCCTGGTGGGATTTCACGTGAGCGAAGATTGTGATCTTTTTCAGAACAACACCTCCAGAGCCGCCCAGGTCTTGTTTGTGCTTCTCGGTTTGGTCGGCCGAACCGTCAACCGACCTCGACACTGGAAGATAGGTTAGCCCCGCCTGGTGCCGATGGACGGAGGAAGGATACAATAATGCCTTTGGGTGGTTAGGCGGTTAGGCTCAAAGGGTTGCGTGTTCCGGAGCGCCAGCCGCCAAACACTTGCGAATGGGGCCAGGTCCTGGAGAGGGCGACCGGTTTTTTTGATTGCTTTAAGCATGAACAATTTTCTGTACAGTCATAGCTAAATTTAGCGCCACTCGAGAGGCTAAGCTGTTTGTTGGAAGAACAGAAAAAATAGGATCAACTGTTGAATTGATTTGGAGAAAATGATTTTGTTTTAATGTTTTGATGTGAGTTAGAGGTTTGAATCCGGGATCAGTTTTTTTATTTATTTATTTTTTTAAATTTTTTTCCATTTTTTTTTACAATTTTTTTGGATATTACTAACAAAAATCACATAAAATTTTAATCAACAACATAAAATATTGCAAAATAAACAAAGTGAATGAATAAATGAATGAATGAAGCCAGAATGAAGTCAGAATGAAGTCGGAACGAAAAAAGGTGGAGCAAAGGAGAAGGTGGAGAAAGGAGAATGAGACCAGGGAAAATAAATTGAAATTTGCAAATTTATGTTAGAATTTCTCGCGAAATGGTTGAACTAAGGAAATATTGTATAAAAATGAACGTAAAATGAACTCTAAATGACCACTAGAATAAGTACGGTCATACGATATGGGGTGAGCGTAATATGAAGCTATTTATATAGAACATATGCATTTTTGATTATTACCTCCCAATGGTCATTACCTCCCATTAAAATCGCATTTAATAGCGAATGTTGGTTCGATTGTGGACCAAATGCTCCAAAGAATAGAAGTTTTGTGTGGCACTCCGTAAAATCAACAAATGCATTAAAAAAGGTGCACTTTTAAAGCACAATTCCCCATCACCGTGCCTCAAATGGTGAAGTGTTGTTATATTTTATGTTGTTTTGTTTTTTGCACCATCCCTCCCACCAATGTTCGATTGTTCCACTCGTACGGTACTGCTGTTGCGCCGTGAAATTGAAACGAAAATCAACCAGCCGCGTTTCTCTTTCGCGCTCTTGAAAAGCGCAAAATTCGCAACCCCTTCCTCCGAAAACAGCACCACAACAAACACTCTCCTCCCCTAGCATATGCAGATTTTGGCCGGTGGGCATAGACAAAAACGCACGAAAGCAAACAAACTCAAAAAAAAAACATCCTTTCCCGTTTGCAATTTCACCTGTGGCTAAAAATGAAGCAAAGCAAAACGGGCATACCGCGAGTTCGCGATGTGTTGGGGCACTTTTTACCAGGCTGCCAGGGAGAGGAACACAGGGGGAGGGATATGGGATATTGCAAATATGAAACATACTCACACACGCGGCGTTTCTTTGCTTCGTAGCGCGCGGGTTTTTGCTACGTTTGGTGGTGGTCGGTGGTATGTGAATACGCGATTGTTGGTAAGGTTATTTAAAAAATTACCATTTTTGCGCGCTCGGTGTGTTGGTAGTACTGCACCGTATCGGCGTGTGTGGCTGTGTGCGTGACTACGTCAAAACTGTTTTACGCGCAAGGAAAACGGTAGAGAAAATCGGGAAAGGGAAGGGGATGAGATGCATGATGAAACGCTTGCACGCAATGGCCTCAATATCGCAGCGCAGATGTGCGGAAGAAGTTCATGGCAACAAAGCAGGCGAGTGGTGCGAATCAAGATAAACAAAAAGAAAAACAAAGCAAAACACAAACAAAACCCACACACTTGTGTGCGCGCTCGTATACGTGCTCAGTCAGCGCCATCTCCCGGGAGGAGTGTTCCGGGTCGGTCCTGGTCCAGTACATGTGCACCCGAGTACCAGATTTTGACGGACGACCTTCTCTCTCCCTCTCTCCCTCCCTCTCTCCCTCCCTCTCTCCCTCCCTCTCTCCCTCCCTCTCTCCATCTCTCCGTTCGGTCGTGTCAGCGTGCCCGGTGGATGATAAACGAGCCACCAGTTATGTCTACCACGTTCGGTTGTGAGGAAGTGGTGCATTTTAACCTTGTTTAGTGGATTTTTTTGCCATTTTCCGGTCTCACCGGAGCTTACTTGTGCTTGTCAAGTGACTGTTGTTTTTAAACATGTTTAATATTGAACATGTAAATGTAAAATCATTTTAATTAAATTGATTCAAATTTTCAACCCTTACCGTAGCTATTTTTTTGATGATTTTTTTTCTATTTACCTGCATATTAAATTCCATTTTGTTTGCAACTAAGAATAAAAAGAGCCTACTGTGATGTCATCATCGTATGCCTTCTTCGACAGCGTTGAAGCTGTCAAAATAAGTTTGTAAACCAAAAAAGGTTTTAATTTTGTTTTTTTTTAAATATTCTCTTCTTTTGCTGATTAAATTAAACGGCATACATTATGCCTACGAACATTTTTTTTTTAAACAAAAAAACAGATTGTGCATTCGCGTGCGACAAACCTCGTTTGCAAGAGATTGGTTGAAGGCAATAGAAAAAAAATAAAAAATACACCCCATCCAAAATTCGCCTCTTCTTGCAATGTTCTTTATCTTCCAAGTTTGCTGCTTGCATGCACGAAGCCACATTCGGGCTGGTTGTATTTGAAAGTTTAATATAGCACGCCATCTCTGGGGCTGTGAGAAGGAGGGCTGAAAGGGAGGATGGAGTAGACTTGCTCGTTATTCGATTTCGAAGTAAACAACATTATCGCTCGGTGGTTTCGTAGGCGAGATGGTTCGCAAATCGATTAGAAGCGATTCCTTAATGCATCATTTAGCAGCGGCAGCGAGGGTAAAGCTCCCGCTTTCCAGCTTCGTCTGCGTGTTGGAAAGTTGTCTAATCTGTGTATCTTTTTTTTTTTGATTGCCACATTTCGCTCCCTCTCTATTAGTATCCCCCGGTGTAAAGAAGAAGGTAGGCAAAGCTCCATCGGATCAAACAGACAAAAACCTGCCGACGCCGAGAAGATGATGCTCGTCTAAAAGTGGATATACCACGGTGTCTCTTCTCGTCAGGTTGACATCATCATCATCATCCCACACACACACACACACACACACACACACACACAAAGGTCGCTTTTCAAGTGAAGCGCCACGCACACGTTTGTTTCTCTTTTTGTTTTTGTTCACACGTCACACCTCAGTGCACTTTGTCGTCGCCGTTACCTGTGTGTAGTGGTTTGTCGTTCTCTTTTTTTTTGACAGCTCCCTGTCGCCACGACGACGACGACGACGTTTTTGTTTTTTTTTGACGTTTCGCGCTCGGTGAGACGACACGACACGAACCGACGTGAGATGATGGATGCTACGGTGGGGTGGAGTGTCAAAATTGGCTATACCTCGTTCAAGGTTAGCGCACACTTCACAACCCCTCGGTTCGGTCGGCGGTCGCTCTACCCAATTCTTCAAGGTCCACCCCGACATAGTAGGAAGGAAGAGAGATTGCGTGCTCGCGGGACATAGCCGTCGGGTCGGGGTTGGCAGTTTCAGGTTTAGCGGTCACTAAACGGTTTCTGCTTTTGTTTTACCCGCCAGCTCCAGCGAACGGTGCGGCACGTCTTCTCGCGAAGGTGTTTGTTTATTTACCCAGCTTTTACCTCCTTGAAAAGCTTCACACTACGGTTGATTGCTTCGGTGGTCCACGGGACGGAAGGCATACGGAGGATTCACTTCTTCGTTGGACACTTAATTTTTTGCTTGTTATTTTTTTGAAATTATTCATCAAGATTTGTCTAAACACACAATGGCAGATACTCTTGCCTTTCGCTCGAGTTTGAAGAAACCCAGATTCCAAGATATGCCATCGGCCGTGGCGTTTTGATGCGCAGTTCCCGATCTCACCTCCGCTCACCATTAATCTTATCTCACGTGGATGAGTTTTGCTATCTTCGCACCGCTTCAGAGCAGCTGACAGGTAAATATTTGACAGGTTATCACGTCGTAACAGCTCCGAAGGGCACAATGCAATCTCGCACGAAGTGCACGAAGAAGGGGAACGGTTTCGGCGAACGTTCCCACACAACATCCTCACTGATTAGGGTGAAAAATATTATACCACAAGTCGCTTTTTACCGGCTTACACAGCCGCACTTGAACTCCCGGGCTGCGTTCGACCAGGAGAACGTTACACTTGATTTGATGTAACCTTTATCGATGCGATAATGGGAAACGAGCGCGTTACCCAGAGGGCGACGGGTTGCCTGCTAGCCTGCTAGCAGCAGGAAGACACCAAATTTGGGGGAGAACGAAACGAAAAAGAACACTTACCGGATAAACTCTCCCTTGGGGATGGCAATGAAATTGTTTGCCCGGAGCGTATCTTCCCTTGCGGTGTTTTGGATCCTCCAAGAATCTTTAAACCCCCACCAACTAGCTGCGAGATGATACCCTTGAAAGGTTCCGGGCACGTCTCGCGTTATCGGAACGGTTGGTTGGAGACAAACGGCACGACTATCGCTGCCGGACGTAGCGTTTCATCAAATGTCTTGAGACGTACGGTGTAACAAGCGTTTGTTTTTCGCGTCGAGCATGATAATTCCTTCTCCCGAAGTCTTTCGAACCAGCGTTGGAGCGTCAAAAATCACTTCCAAGAGCATCTGTCGTTCGAGTTCTTGCATATCCCGTCTGGAGAGCCCGGGACATACTTTGTTGGTCCTTCGAACCCTGGGACACTATCGAGACACGCTGCTGCACCCGCTGTCGTGTCGGCGCAAGATTTGAAGTGCTGGAAGGGAAATGAAACGGGCTTGCAACGGCCCTTACGCCACTGAGGAACGCTGTCGGGTGTGATAAGTTTTTAGAAAACAGCCGTTCTCGAGGCTGTTGTGTACATGTCTGCGATTGCTGACGCCCGATACGCTGCAGGCACTAGCGTTGTGACAGAACTAGCGTTGTGACATAAAAAAAGCGCGTCGGGACCGCTCATAACCATATCCATTAAATTATCATTAAAAGTACACCGAAAATAGCGCTCTCGGTCGCTGCGAAGAGAAAGGGGAAAAAACGCTCAGACGCAGAAAAGCGTTATTTGCCGACGGTATCGGATAAGAGATGGGATATCCTTCGAGCGGCTCAGAGGGGTGCACTATCGCGCTTTTTCCTTCTGGTTCAATCAGCCGGTAGAGAAGGAGTTAATAGGCATATTTATTTCCGACCATCGAGACACGCCATGGAGACGTGTGCCGGAAAGTTGGGCGTCAGCGAGACGAGCCACGGAGTCGGTTTTCACTCCTGCTTGAATCTCCCTTTTCCGGTGGGCTCACCCGGTAACCCCTTTGCTCGGGCGTTGTTCTCGGCGTCGCTGATGAAGAGCACGAGATATACTCACAGAGACAGACACGTGTGTGTGTGTGTGGCCCCTCCCCGTTCGAAGGATGTGGATGTTTATCTCGGTCCATTTTTGCGTACGGCACATTGCGTGACGAGATACGGACACTCCAGACAATGGAATCAAGGCATATGGAGCATTGGGAAGTCGCTCTCGTGGAAGGGAGGTTTTTATTTATATCCATGTTCACGACTATGCCTGCACTGATAGGCCTAATGGTAGTAGAATGGGGTGTTGGTCGACATCTAATAACTAGAAGCGAGGGCTATAGGAAATAAAAATCGTTAAGAAATTGTCAACTCCCTGCCGATCGACAGATACGGGCTGCGGCGGGTCCCTTCCATATGGTTTTTCTTTTGGCTTCGAGGTGTGTGTGTGTGTTTTCCCCTCCTACGGCAAATGAAATAGGCATTGAAAATTCAAGAGGAAGATAAAAATCAATACCGAAATCCAATTTGTCGAATATTTTTATGCGCCTACAGCGCGTCTTAATCGGAGGGAGCTGGAGGGAGAGAGAGAGAGAGAGAGAGAGAGAGAGAGAGAGAGAGAGAGAGAGAACGAGCGAGAACGTGTTTATTGCGGCAGGCTCAACCGCCGGAGGTCACGAGACATACGTAATGCATTTTTTATGTCTCTATTGACCGTGAGCTTTCCCGTGTGTGGATGATGAAGCTACGTCGAAAAATAAAAAAACCGACGATACACACTTTCGGTGGAAATAGATTTCCCGGAGATTTCATTCCCGCACCAGAGGGCGCGCGAGCGTTATCGCAGCATCCCGGGGAATAAAAATAGTTACCGAATTTCGAGTGGGGTAGCCATTAATATCTTTTGCCCTTTTTTGCGGCGCCCCGAGCTTCAAAAGGGCGTTTGGGAATGATGAAACTTGTCTGTGTGAAATCTAATGACGTTTGACGAGATTTTCCAAGCTGCGGAAAATAAATTTCGGTCTGTTGGAGACAGTGGTTGATATGGTGTTTGTGGAGAATGTATGACTACGACGGTAGTATAGCTATCCATCACGGTTAGATCTCGTTTTTACGCTCTTGTTTGGTTCGGTTTTTATCTAGAGATACGTATTTAATTCTTCAGAGAAATGTTGTCAGCTCCTCACCCTCTCTCTCTCTCCCGCCCAAACGGTGACCAGAAAATGATGAATTATTGTGAGCAAGGTTTCTCTACATAGCACCCAGCTCCACCACAGATGGATATGTAGCTGGCAGACATTGCCTTTTTTCGAACTACCCACGCACGAAACGAAAACAAGGAAACCCACTTTTTGACGAAGGAACGTTTGCAAACATTGTTTTACATCTTGCAAACCTCAATCTCGAGTCATCTCGCACCCGGGTATGGGCTGGCTTCGAAGATGTAGCTCGAACCTGTCTAATGACCGAAATCCTTCCCATAACAGGGAACTTGTTTACCACAGTATATACAAAAGCTACCGCTGAAAGTTTCTCCTCTGCCCTCTCTACTCTAACTCATCGAACCAGCAGAAGGCAAAGTTTTGTTTACTCTCGGTTTGTTTAGTGATATTGATTTTGCGTGAACTGTCTGGTGCTTTAAAAAAAACCCAAAGACTTGGCAGGAGCCACAAACCTGGCTGGAGGCTTAAGGAGCATTTAAAATGTATTCCTTTCCTTCCCGGTTTTACGGTGGAATGAAAGTTCCTCCCTTAATCTGATCCAGCAGAAGGCTTACCTTACCGCTCAGGAAGCGGTGGCTTTGTGTTGCGAACAGCGAGGTTGCACACTAACACACATACAGCAATCTTAATTAATTCCGTAGAGTAAATTAGCTTCTCCTGCGGGGGGCTCGGTCACATAACCTCCGCAAGGCGGACGTTCGACGGACTGACCTATTGATTCTTGCGAGTTAGGAGTTCGGAATTCTTCGGAACACCTTCGGTTAAAGCAAGTCATCCGCATGGCAATGACCTCGTTTAGCTTCCCGAACAGAGTCAAGGTTTTTGCAGGTGCTCGACGCACCGGAGGACTGGACTTCTTGAAATCTGACCGCGGCACATCGTAAGAATGGAGTTCTTTTCTCTAACGATAAAGCGAGCAACCCTTTAATTACGGTGTCGCGCGGGGTGGTCGGTCCATCATCGGCTAGATTGATGGGGATACCAGTGCAGCCAGCAAGTCGTCACGTTTGGAACGAAATACGGCAACAATAAGGCGATGAAAGTTCGATGACATTCGAACATGGAACGTCTTAAGAGCATGAAGTGGAAAGTGGCTGTGGGTCGTCGCGAGTGGAAAGTGGCTGTGGGAGGCCGCAAACCAACTCGGGCCATCATCGTCGTAGACAGTTATAACTGTAACTCACGTCTTATCGTGTGGAAATCATCGTGATTGACTTCGTGGTCGCTTTTGGAAGTCGCGGTTGTCGATAGGGGCCAGCGAGCGAGAATTCAACACGCCCACACCGAGCGATGGAGTAACCTTAAGGCGGCGATTAATCTAGGTGTCGAGCCATTCGACCACTTTCAACCGCGACCACTAACACGACCGACCGGTCTTCGAACGGACGTCGGGACGTGGGAGTGCTCTTTGTTTTGTTTTGGATTCGGCTTCCAAATCTCACACCCATAGCGGGTCTTCTGGAAGTGGTGGTGGCATTGGCGGAGGCCCTGCTGCGAGGCTGGTGGGGTAGACGGGGGAAATTGCTCACATGCCACAAGTTCTGAGTTTTTATTCTTCCCCTTTCCACTCACCCAGACATAGGTACTAAAAATGGATTCTTGAAACTCCCAGTCATCAGCATCCAGACTTCCGTCCGCTGTGCATCTTTTCCGGCGTGCAGGTGGCAAGTCTACATGTTCGGAATCGAAGAAAAACATAACGGGCTCGAGAGTTGGAATCATGTCGGAGTTGCTGTGCCAGAGAGGCCCAACTTTAGGGAGCAAAATTGGAGGGTCTGGGTACAAGAATCGATTTTTAATGTAGGGCCTGTTTTTCCTCCCGAAAAAAAAAACATAACGGCTACAGGGCTACGGTTTTTGTACGTCTTTATACGAGCGGAGTTCCCTATACGGACTTCGCCCCAACGCGATTCGGTCGATGATGACTCACGCAAAGAATGGGGGTTTTTTTCGGGAAGAAGTGTTTGGAAGCAAGATCTAACCAAAACGGAACGGAATCATCAAACGGATATTAATATTATCGTACTCTCGCCGTGTTCTTCTTAGACTTCGAGGGTATAAAAACTTCCCCACTGCACTCAAATCCCGCGGGGAGTTGGAGCGCCAAAAGAGAAACAGGCACCAAAAAAGCTCATCTTCTAATGCCCTGTGTGTGTGTGTGTGTGTGACTGGATGGAAATTTGTTTTTCGCTTTTTCTGATGACTCTCCCTCTTTGCTACTTTTCGGGGGGTCTTATTTTTGTTAATATCGCCTGCAAAGTGCCCATAAAATGGACACGACTTTGAAGTTGTTTTTGTCCGTTCGGGAGGGCCATTGGGAGCTGGCCTTGGCACTATAGGCACTTTCTTCAAGGAAGAAAGCAACGGCAAACAAACGCCAATTTCTTATGGTAAGCGCGCACCTGTGGGAGATCTTTCTACCAGCCCGAAAAAAAAACAGAAGCATGTGGAGGAAAATCGATGCCCACTGCAATGAAGTAAAAGCCTCCCAAATCCTTACGCTGCCGTAGCAAACGCCGACAGAAGGCACCTTATTTTGACAGCAGCTTGCTGCAACAGGACGGTTTGTGTCCCCTCGTCCATTTTTTTTTTTTTGGCGGCGACAGTGGGACTTTGTAAGCCGGAGGGAGCTCGGATTGGAATTGATTTTCTCGCCCGAGCGGCTCGTATTTTCGCCTACGGCCCGTGGCGTATTTTCGGTTGACACGGCGTGAAGGAAATTGGATTTGTCTGTCTGTCTGTCCGTCCGTCTGTCTGGTTTGGTTGACTCGGTTGGCTTTCCGAGGGGTTTCGGAGGTATCGGTTCTGCTTGTCTGGATGGATGACTTTTGCCAGGCGGTCTCTCGGTTTCGTTGATATGTGAGCTCCGGGTTTTCTTTCCTACCACGCATTACACACAGACGCACATGAATCAGCACGAACCTTCGGTCGGATCGATGTTATGAAGATGCATTCTCTGACTCTCTAACTTCCCGGGAGCCTGTCCGCTCCCGAGAGCCGGACGTGAGTTATTGATTCTTGCCGGAGTCCGTATGTGGAGCAATAAATATAGCCCGGGGGCCTAATACCTCGAGTGAATCTGTTATTCGATCGAAAAGATGAATAGCGCCCGCTTCTGCTACTACTTCTGCTGCTCTGCGGATGCCCTAACGTACGCATTAATTGTGAAGTGGCTGCATTCTTGAAATTCCTTCGCGTGCTGTTTTTTTTTTCCTGCTGTTGTTGTACCAGCGTTGCATAGTACACATTCCGGTGGGAGACGGCTGTGGGAGACGTGGGAGCGGATTGTTCCGCACACTCTAACACTGACTGCGCGGGATTAATAATTCATTGTGTGTGCTGCGAGATCCTCGTTCTCGTTCTCGTTCTTGTTCCAGCGGGCCCTTTCGAGCGGGAATGGGCCACTTTTTCCAGGCTTCCCTTTCACGACGCCTTCTCGGCGATCCCCTCAGACGAACCTACCTCCTCCTGATAACATTCTCTTTCGCAAAGGCGCGCGGCATGATGCGCCCGCGTGCCTGGTGTGTGCTTCTGGCAGTGATTAGCATGTGTTTGGAAATTGTTTTAATCGCGCCCGACTGGGTGGGGGAGGAGAAAGGGGACGGAGGAGATCCAGCGGACAGACGCTTATCGACGCGATAGAAGCGGTGGTTGAACACCAAGTTTCGATGCTTGGTTGGGGATGATTACAAGCGTTTTTTTTACTTCATAGTACATAGTACATATGAAAGTGTGTGTAGTTTGATTTCACGGGAACTGAACACGCAATCGGGGCTCAAAAATAGGGCTTTATTTGAAGAATAAATCCGGTTTAATCCACCACTATCCGTTGATGTTCATTTGGTTGCATATTTCATTCTCAAAATATCATATATCGCGCGAATGTACTTTGCCTCTCTGCTTGATTCAATCGTCACCATTTGTATTGCAAAAGATCCCTCAGGTTTTGAGGTTAGGTTCGGGTAATGTAAACAATGTCAAAACGGTTGCGAAAATGAAGCGTTTTGTATTGACGTGTCCATTTTTGACAATGGAGGCCGCTCGCTTCGAAACGAAGAATTCATCGTAACCATTACTCACCGATTAAGCGTTGGCGAACCAGTCGTTCGAGTGGTGAGTGTTTTTGTTTTGTATCTTTTTTTTTTTTGCTTACCCCCTTTAGTCGTCACCTTCAACTGAGCAAATACTTGTACAGGGTGGGCCCAGGGTTTCAAGCAACCCGACACGGATTAGTCACCGGCGCGCTGTTAACGCGCTCATTCTCATCATTTGTGCGCATTATTGAACAACGGAACAACGTTTTCTGTGCAACAAATTCGGCTCATAAATTAATTGTCTTTTTAAAGACTATACAAACATTTTTAAAGTGTACCAGCGCTGAGTCAGGCGGGTATAGATAGAATCAAAAGCTTTCACCTCACCGTGAACCTCGCCGCTGCTCGCGAGGACGATCACGAGGTGGATTGGAGGAGGAGGAGGAGGAGGCAGCATTAATCAAACGGTTGTGTGCGGCTAAAGGCAAAGGAAAGTAGGTTGATAAGACACTAGCGTGCACGCTGTAGAACGCCATCGCCGCCGAGATGAAATCATTTCTTTATTTTAAGAACTGCAATCTGTGCCGTTTTTTTCCGCCTTCTTGCTTTCTTAATCTTGCCGTGGAACGTGTCGCTTGTCGGGGGGAGAAGTGTATTTTGCATAATTCTTCGTTTAGCTACGCGATGTAAATTATCACCCTCGGCGTGGTAGCGATTGTTCTAGAAGAGTGAGGTTATCTTTTACCTCCTGCCCACACGGTTCCGCGGCACAAAATTGGGACGATCCTTGTCCCGATCCAACCGCCATGAAGGTAAAAGGACTCCTCCCTTGGGTTTTGGGAAATATCAATTAACATTCCCTCACGTTCAGGTGGCATTTTATTGCCGCAGTTCCTTTCCTTCCTGATCCTTTTCCTGAACCTCCGTGCTTATGTGTGAGCGTGCAGGGTGGAGTAGTTGTCCGTCGTTCGTGCGCCAGCGAAATGGGTTAATTCAAAAAAGTTCCAATTCTTTATTGTTCCGCTGCGTTTCGTTGACTTTGGTTGGCTCGAGGGAGGACGTAGTACGTGCTTAAACTTTCACGACGAGGATGGAAACTTCCGGCCGACGAGAACGGAACGAAGGCGATGGTAACGAAATTTGACAGCCTCTTTCTGCTGAGTGCCAACAAACGCCTGCTGCGATCAGAGGTGAGTCGCACGATGTGAAGCTAACTACGTTTGGCGGCGTTCGAAAAGATATATCCGAAAAGTTTTCTCCCGTGTACTCGGCCCGGCTCGAGTGTGGATTTTCGAAAGCTCCGAGAGGACCAGGAACAGATTTAGTAAAATATAAAGGCGTTGATGGGGATTTCTTTTGTGCTGAAAACGGTTCGCTCCACAGGATATGCACGGCTCGTAGCCCACACACACACACACCAACAGGAGTTAATGCTTTGGTACAAAAATGTCCCACGACCTTTTTCTTGGAATCGCTCGAGCACCCGGTTGTGCCGGGATTAGGAAGTTTTGTGTAATTATTTTTGCTGTCCCCGGTGACGTGGTCCCTCAGGAAAGTCACGCACATTGCGTAAATGACCCGAAAACAGGCTTCCCCAGGTCCGTTCCGCCCGAGGATGGCAGGATTTAATGTTTTCATTATTATTGAATGTCGAGAATATTTAGGCTCCTGTGCGTGCGGAGCGTGTGCAAGTGTTTCAAAGGTGCGACATTCGATACACGTTCCCTCCAGCTACCGGCTTTCTCGAATGGCTTTATTAAAAACCAGCAACGACGACACGACTGTTGAAGCGACTCTAAGCAGTGCGATTAGGAGATTACAGAAATCGAAGTAAGTCTCTCGTGAGGGACGGGGTGAGGAAAGTGTAGCAAGTTAGTCTACATTTCATTTAAATGAAATCCAATTATTTCTAACTTCTCCCCCGGGGATGGAGGCTCGGTGATCTACAAGTCCGTTGTTGCTTGCCGGACCATGGACCCGTTGTATGTATTAGTAGTCCTATTTCTACTAATGAAGCTGGTCAAAGTTTCCTAATGGAGGTTTTTTTCTTCTTCATCCGGTCTGCTCGAATGAGAATTTATTTAGCAAAACTTCGTCCGCAGAAACTGCCTTGCACATTCGAGCCTAGTCTTGGAGGGGTGGTTAGACAGGTGGGTGACCGAATGTCAAACTTACGAGCCTCACTCACTCCACCTACTCTTCTGAATTGGTTAAGTTTCAGCTAAAATTGTGCTTTGGGCTGCGGGTGTCAAAAAAACTGCGGTGACGGAAAGTGACAGCAGGAGAATTCATTTTTCAACTAATGTTATTTGTTGTTTATTTAGAGATTTATTTGTTTCAAACCATCTCTTGGTTTTATACACATACCGATGCAGCCTCCTAAAAGTGAAATTTGTCTACGCTAAAAAGTGATTGTACGATAGAAAGTGATTGACATCACCCCGTTTACAGTGTATGTTTGAAGAGTCCAGCACAAAAACACACATCGATCGTCCATTATATTTTTTGCTCCCTAGAAATAGCAAGCCATAATAATATGGCATCTTTCTTTGGAAGGTTTTGTTGTATTTTGAAAGCTGTCGAAACTGACAAAACTGACGGAGATGCCCAAGGGACGGGGGCATCACCGTCTCGAAAATCTTCGCCTTCAATTACGCAGGTTGCTATGGTGAATTATTAAACGCCAAAATGGTGAACAATCAATGTCGAAAAGCGTTCTCAATTTATACGCTATTAGAGACACGCCGAGTAATGGCAGAGTTGCCGGCCGCGTGTGTACGCTGTTATTTTATATTTTTTTTGTCGAACATTTGTCTAAAGCACATAATTTACTCTTCCACTTTCATTCACAAATTGCGCAACCCTGAGAGCGCGCGTTTTCGTGCGATGTTTGCAATTGCGTGGGTGTGCAACAGGCGAAGGACAGTCCGGGACGGATGGAAGGGGCAAGGATTTTGGCCGCTCGGGAAAGGAATGCGCCATTTTTTTGCAGCCTTGTTAAGTCAATTGTTTGTTCCGAGATACCGCGCGAACGTCTCGCCCTTCGTCTCGGTTTCGCATGGTCGTCTGCTTTGGCGTCGGCTGCAGTCCAGCGCGATGCGTTTGTTGCCCTGTTTCTTCAGCTTTTTCTTCTGGACGAGCTGCGGAGATGCGGTCATCGTCAGCCTCTTCGCTGTGGTTAGGGATGGAAAAGAAGAGGCAAGCTAAGTTGTGCGTGAAGCAAAGCAGTTAAACGCAATGGAATGCACTCGGACGGGACGAGGGAGCGAGAGTGTTTTTTTTGTACAGTTTGGTGTCCTATCGTGGTGTTTTTACACCATGTCAGCGTCATGTTTCGCTCAGTCTTCGAGCGTCCAGGCTCCGCAATATTATGTCATGCTCTGGAGATAGATTCCACGCCGGTTGTCGTTCATCTGCGGGGTAGCACACTGGACCAGAATCACCAGTGCAATTTGCATTCGTTCCCCAACGGCACCGAATTGGATCAGAACACAGGGCGAGAGAAGCGCTACTTTGCTGCCCCGGAATGTCTAATTGAATTGCAACCACGCGTCGTGTGGCTCCGTCCCTTTTCATTACGGAGAAAGAAAGCATATTGACGAAATTGGACACTTTGGCCGCCCGAAAATGGCGATTGTTTTTGACGTTTCGCACGCTTTGCTTTCCTCCGACGATGCCCGTTTGATGGAAGTCCAAGATTCTTGCTGGATCTTTCTTAGCCCAACCCCAGTAAAAGATCGCACAAAAACACACAAGCACATATCATTGAATTGAATTGAATGTCCAGCTCGGTGGGTGGGTGGGACGATGCGAGCAGGAGTCCGCGTTCGTACGTCCGATGGATAGTAGTGTAATTGGCAGTTATAAAAATTCCAACCATTCCACCCACCGTGCACCGTGCCGTGGCGGCGCTAATTGGATGGGTTTTAAATTGGATATTCGGCATCTCGTCTCGCGTTTTTTACTTTGCATTTTCATCTGTTTTTTTTTTGTTCATTTTTTTTGTATTATACATTTTTTCCAGTCCAAAACTGTATCGAATCTTCGCACCAAAAAGATGAACGGTGCAGTGCAGTGCTCATGGCATTCTCACAGTGCGCTTACGGCAGTCCGGCTCGAAGGACCAAAATTCGAAGCGGAGAAGGAAAAAAGCTCAAAATCGAAAGTGGAGAAGCAGAGTGTGCCCTACCACCATCCGGTTTCGCTCAAACGCTTGTTATGATGTTGTTCTTGTGTTGCTACTGCTGAAATGCACGCCAATGGGAGAAGGCAGGGCATGGGAACGGAAAGCTTGAAAAAATGTACGATCGTTCTCATTGCTCGGTGGCACGGAAAAATCGTGACGCCCGTGCTGCTGCTGTGTGTGGCTGCACATTTCGCTCACTTGCTCTACATTTGCGATCGGTATTTGGCGGGCAGCCAAACAAAAATCGGTATTTTGTTCCAGTGTTTTGTTTCGGCTTTTAATTTTTTTTCAAACTGTGGAAGCTTTAGGTGTTTGCACGGAATTTTCGCGAATCTTGTGTTCGCAGTGGTGTTCCCTTTAAATTCGCACATTTTACGCTCGTTGTTTTTTTTGTGGTAAAATTTGAACTGGAAGTTTGTTTGCAATGTTTCGGGCGTGATTTGGAGTGAGCGAAATATGGTATTTACCACTAATATAGCCTACCGGATATAAAAAGTGAAGGGCTATTTGCTGTTATTTTATTGTTATTTTGGAGAAGTACCTTATAAATGGTTTTACAGATGAGATGTAAATTTTTCAACAATTACCAATGATTTAATTAAATGTTTTACGTTGAAAGTCTCTGATTTAAAAAAAAAAATTAATGAAATTTTCTCTGTGAATTTTGGGGTAATAATTATGAATTTTCACGGTAATAATGAACAGCTGGAATGTTCTATTGAGTATATATTTGACTGAAGTATGAAGTTTCTGCAAGAAGCTTCACAGTATGGTGAATGTATTTTAACAGCTGTAAAACTGTTTAAGTAATCACTTCTTGCGAAAGTTTCCCCTGTTCATATTGATGTTCCGTCTTTTGCCACTTTCATAATTATCTTTCCCATTGAAAAATGCGGCTAATGAAAACGTTCACTTCTGCGGGAGAGGAACCAAAACTCGCAACGGCGCGTGGTTTTAATTTCTCGCCGAGCATAAAACTGTGCAGACAAAAGCCATGCACCTTCTCCCTCCTTCCATTACTCCGTTACCGACCCACCCGATGGGGTGTTTGTGGGAAAACTTGGCTACTGATGGATGGATCTATGGCGCGAGACTCTCCCCCGTCCCCTCCCACCGCCCCTTTGTGCGGACCAAAACTTCTTGTGTTTTATGATTTTATGAGCTGCAGGGATAATGTCCAAATTGCTCTCCAGCGTGAAGCAGAAGAAAGGCAAGCTGAGCCGTGCCGTAAGTTGGCAAGCAGATGTGCGCTTGAAGAACTTTCGTGCGAGAGAAAACACATGTGTGTTTGGTTTTGCGTCAAGGCTTAATTTTGTCTAGTTTGTAATGACGAGCGGGACATATTTCTTGGAAGAGGCCACCCATTTTGGCACATCCAACGTTGGCGTTTCTGTGACTCATCGGGTCGGTTCGATGAATATAAAAAAAAACTAGTTACACATAGGTTCGAGACGGGTGCTCTATTTTACATCCGACAGCACACACGAACGCGCGAACGTCGTGGTCGGATTATTTAGAAACATGATTAAGAACACAAACACATCAAAACCATCGCTCATCGAGCGTGTTGCCCCCGCGACAGAAGACACTTTCGGACTCTTCGAGGGCAGCAAACTAGAACCAACAAACCGGTGCCGTAAAGTAGTGTCCCCAAACCACCTACGGTTGGTTGACGGAAGACTCTGAGCGGAAGACTAACATGAAAACAAATTTTTAGATTATTTTCGGCTCTCCCGGTGTGTTTGAGAAGGGATTTGAAGAAATATGCATGCCTATGTTTTCCGGCACTTAACACAGAGTTGTCTACCGTGTGCCGCTTCCGACATGAATCATGTTGAGTTAGAATAGCTTTGCGATTATAAATGCCTCCCTTGAGAGGTAGCTGATCCAAAGACACGTGGTGGTAGAAACCTGGTTAAGATCATTTTTCATTACTACCAGATGAGATGGCACTAGATGGCGATCGTTTAAGATCGGGTTTTGGAAAAAGTCGGACAGGAAACCTTCCCCCCGCGGGGGTCGTGGGATCTCCATTTCGCGCTTAGTAGTCTCATTATGGAACCGTTCCCGTCACCTGATGAGGAAATTAGAATCTCGAACGAGTTTTGCGGCAAGTGTCGACAAACGCGTGCGGAGGTTCGTTTAGGAGGTGACGGCGGAGATGTGTTTGTGACACGCCCGAGTTCTCCCTTCCGATGTGTGTGTGTATGAGTTTGGTAACCTTCGGCGCGTTTTATTGCCACCACACCAGATGTAATCGTACCACGGAGTGGGCCACTTTCGCTGCTGCTCTCCCCAGAGGACGCTGACGTCAGTCGAGAAGACCGGAAGATATGAAGGGTGGCGTGTGGATCAGATACGCAGCCGCCGTCAGCTGGCAAAGATCAACTGTCAGTGGCCGCGGTGGCAGGGTGGCAGAGAACGAGAGAAGATCATCCGCATTTCACTGGCTGTTGGATCAGTTCGCCTATCAGTTATTAGAAGGGAGGAGGGTGCCGCAGCAGGGCTCTTCTCAATCTCTTTCACGACCACACGAGCGCCACACGTACCGCCGAAAATAAATTACCCAGCGACGAAAGCCATGGGTACGCCAAAGTCATCATCGGTTACGATTACAAGTGTGCGTTTCGCTGCTGCTATGCGTGAGTTCTGTTCTGTTTCGGCCAGACAGCACCCCGGCACTCATCATTCGCTCGTTAATTTCGATTAATTTTCCCCACTTCATCATCAACGTTCGCGCCTGCTTGTCATGCAAATGCCCATGCTGCCGTTCCATTCTTTCACTCGGGCGTTGCTTCGCCGGCGAGAACTGACCTTTCGTGGCTATTCGTAAACTCGCAATAACTCGCGTATCTTTGGTTTGATTTGGCTGAGCTTCGATAGATGGCGCCACTGAGGAAAGAAGTCATTTTCATGGGCATGGCATGCTTGAGACTGGACGTAAGTGAGGTCTAGGACCAACGTGCTTTTCAGATAGATTGTTTGAGACAGAGCTTGGCAATAAAGGTAAACTTTTCGAACGATTTGAGGATTTTATATATGTAAAATATAATCATCATCGATTGGTTAAAGCAATAGTGTGATCCATTTGTTTAACAGCGGGATCTATCTTTTTGAAGTATCTCTTTGTAATTGTCAACTTCTACTGTTTCCAAAAGCTATATTATTGTACAAAAGTAACCTAAAACCCTACGCAGATTTGTTGAAAAGCTTCAAAATCGTCCCTGGAACGATCCGGAATCATTTAGCAGCCTGAATAATTGATATCACTGCTTAACCTCAATCGAGCTGCAAATGAGTGAACAAATGAGACGGCCGTGCTCTGCTGGCGTTCCGTTGCATCCAATCGCCGTACTTCCCCGATCCTAGCGAGGGTGCGGCTATCACACATATTTACCACCCCGAACAGGGTACGGTAAAATGTGGAACGTACGAGGATACGTTGGATTTTAGGTTACGCAAATTTGTTCTTCCACCCTTGCCTGCTGTCGTTCAACAACGAGGAGGTGGAAAAGAGGAAGTGAGAGAGAGAGAGAGGACATACATGACACCTCACCCAAGACCCAGTTTTGGATTGACCGAGTTTCCGGGTGCCTTTTTGTCGTTGTTGTAACCCTCTTTATGAGCTGTAGCTCATCAACGATTTACTTGGAAAACCACAACGTCAGTCGTAATGGACCAGAGAGGCTTTCCTCCGGTAACTCCGAACGAGTTCAAACGTTTACCTATCCGTAACCTTTTTGGAGCTTACATGGCCTAATGCTATGTGGATACCTACTGAAGATGTCTGGAGTTTGTTGTAAATAAAAGGAAACTGCATCACTTTTGTTCTGCAATAGGGACTCACGACGTACACATACGAATAGTGACCTCTAAAGTAACTCCTACCCAAGAATGTCCGACTTGCAAACTAGTGTGCCATTTCCTATTAAGCAATGGAAACAATACGCCTGGAACTGTAAAGACACAGCGTGGAAGGCGTAGAAGAACCTCACCAAGGCAAGGTCGTTGGGTCGTATATGGGCATCGAACTGAGTCGCTATTTGAATGGCTGCATATATCCGCAGCGTGGTCGCTAAAGAGAACACACGAACAAAATCTTGATCTTGACTGGTGGCGATCAACAGGAAGTGGTCAAGGATGTGTTGATGTGTGCTTCGCATGTTTGCCCGTACCGCAGAACATTTGAATAACGGGGCAACGATTCTATGACGAGATATCCTTGTTCGGAGTCAGCGATGCGTGCATCAACAGCATCGTGTGAGCATGCGATTCGTAGAAGACGCATCGACGACACATAATCATTTTACGGGTGCAGGCAATCGCTGCAGACGATCGGCGATCCAACAAACAAGTGCGGTGCAACACAGTAGGTGCATTATAATATGCGATGAAGTTTCCGTGCGCCGGAAGGAAGCCGATTGCGAAGACGGTCCGAGGGTGGGGAGGAAGAAATAGACACCTCATTAATTCCCGGAGAGATCGGTTTTTATCGTCGCAGACTTGCTCCGGGCCGTGGTGGTTGGGACCGGACATTTTGATTTATGAGAACTTCCCACTGCCCACACCACGATGTCTTCATTCATTGCCATTCGGCCATCAATTTCTTGTTGATGACGGAGAATCCGGACGATGTTCCATCGCACCGTTGGAACTGTGGACGACATCATCAGCCACCAATTGTAACTTCGCACAAAAACTAATAAAAGATCGTAATGGGATCGTTCACTTTGTGTTTTCCGTTTTATTAACCTATCGCTTTTGGGGTGGATGTGGACGATGATGCAACGCCTGGCCGTCCGCGGGATGTTCGTAGAGTGCAGATGCCTGGCTGGACGTGGAGAAGATAATTTAAAAGCACGCGAAATACGCGCCGAGATGTCAGCAGGCTTTTGTGATGCATGTTCGGCTAATAAACCGGACAACGATCGTCCGAGGCGTCCAGTAGGATCCAATAGCAACTGGAGTTATTAGCCATCAGTGACGAGCTGAGGACCTACAGTATAACACATCAACGAGGCACAAACTCCCTCCCAGGCCTTCGATTGGCTGCCGGTGCTACATCGAAAATTGTTCCGAAACAAGCGGTTGGGACGGGCTTTTTTCCTCGCGCTTTTCGCAATCTCCGTCCCCGGACAGTGGAGGAATTAACGATGACACTGGCGACGCTTGAGTTCATGTGGACAATAAAATGTGTCACCATTAAGAAGCCAATAATTTTGGAGAACGTCGCGAACGGGCGGGATTGAGGATGACGCGGTGAGTGGAGGCGAGGTTTTGATTAAGTTAACCGCTCGTGAAGGGAATTCCAACGTCCAGTTCCCAATCTTCCAATTGTAAGCTTCTTTCGACATCGGCGCCCACAAATCGGTTGGTACAAATTTTTCACTCAGGATAATCTCTGGAGAGGTAGCTAGGAAAGAACTTTCGGCTAGCTTAGTTCTGTTGAACAACGTAACTCGGTAGCACTCGGACACTGAACATGACTCTATGAGATGGCCCTCCGCTGGAAACAACCATCTCATAGGCGATTGTGAAAGTGAATGCCTCCGCCGCGAGCGTATGTTAATGCAATGCTCCGGGGAGGGAAGGTTTCGAAACTTTTGACTTCATGGCGCAGCGTTTGGGTGCATTCGGATGGCTGGATGGTGGTTGCAATTTGTAAACCCTCCTTCATATCTCGTTAGCACGTTGCGTAGGACGCGCAGTTCTCGTTACGCTTCATTCGCTTCGAGTCGCGCAGTGTGCGCGGTTATGTTTATTCAATTCTTCAACCTCCTTCGGCGCACGCATCGACTTCGCCGGCAATCATTTGCGGCGGCTTCTGATACCGACTCCGGCATTCGCTCGTCGCACTAACCGGGGGTTAGGAATGCGTGCGAGTGTATGACCTCCTTTGCAGCATCATAATCAGCATCAGCAAGTTCCAACCACAGCCATGGGACGTACTCGGTTGACTCAGTTGGCAGCGCGGGAAATAGCATCCAAGTAGGCTAGGAGAGGGAGACACGGGGGGAGGGAGACCATGCGATGCGAATAACTCGTTCACTTCTCCCATCCGCTATGATTCATTTCAATTCCCCAAGATGTGAAGTTTAATTCATAATCCCCTTGTCCTCAAATACGCTCGACGGTTAGCGAAGATGTATGGCGTTTTGTTTATGGATGGATGTAACTAATTTTAACTTTCTTCGTTCTTTCTCATTCTCTTCTAGGTAAGAATCGAGGTTTTCTTCGCCATGCTGCACGCAACACGGACATTGTTTACCGATCTCCGAGCCCTGCAACTTTATCCGTTCCGTTCAACGAAACGTTGAGGTCGAAAAGAAAGCGAACGGAACAACGACACCACCAGTACACGATAAACAAACGAGAGGCAATTACTCAATTCTTGCCAAAAAAAAAAAAAAAACAAAACAAAACAAACGGAGCAAGCTGTCTGAATGATGGTTTCTTCATCCGGAGCTGGAACTGGAGAAGATGATGTTTTTTTTTTGTGTGTAGCAAATTTGCTTTCCCTGCATCCGGGGCCCTGTACTGCCGACTTGCTAATAATCTGTGTGCACACTGCCTGGGAAGGAGGAATTAAACCGTGCATTGAAGCGATAAAGTCATGCTGTTGGATGCTGCAGGCGATAGCAATTCCTTCGAACGTACTGGAGCGTCCCGGAACAGAACGATCTTGAAGAAGTCGGGCGGATGAGTGTGCAATCCACCGCTGACCACACACCGGGCCTGGAACTGGAACAAGCAGCACCATTATTTTGCTGGCTGTGGAGTTGTGACGGCCCTGCGTCATCCCACTGTGTCCCCAGCGTTACAACAGTGGTCAATGATTTATTGTGACTTGATTTTGACCGAAGTATCTAGAGCGTGTGCTGTGGATGAGTTTGCAGAACGGCCGCTGTTGAATGAAGGCAGGAAGGGAGGCACTGCCACGGACGAGATGAGATTGGGTTTTTGTGGTTGTGCAAGATGCTGCATATTCTTCGGACCAGGATATCCGCCAGGGGGAATTGGATCAATGCTTTGCTGATGAGTTTTCGGATGAACCAGCTGTGTTTGTTGATGTATATGTGCTTTAATTCAAGACAACACTCAAACACACACACACACATCTCCCTGAAGAACACCGTCCGCAATCAGTGCCCATTATGTCCCAGTTAGCTCTCGTTCTCCCCTAAAATTTGTACCGAGAAAGTTGTTTTCGTTAGCGGTAATGGTGTTACGATTACGAATTCATTTCTTACCGCTTACAAATTTGAATGATTTTTCTACCATCCTAAATCATAGCACCCTGAGTTTTGAAATGTTTCCCTCCACTGTCAGTAGTGTTAAACTGCTATGCTTGCTGGCTACCTTTGTGCAGTATTTCTTCATATGCGAGGAATCCTTCGTTATGGGATTTCTTGGAACGCTTTGTGAACACATTTTTAATGTTTTCTTTTTCTTTGTATCCAATCGTATAGGGAAGGACAGTAACGATAGTAACGTTGCCCTGACGACGACGAACCCAAGGCACGATGCATGTGTGAGCAATGGAATTTCAATCGATGTTTTGGTTGCCGCTAGCGGATCGAAAGTCCGGACCCTGTTTCATGGGTGGATTCCTTGAGCACATAATTCGCTCGGCGAGTGAAGCGCAGGTCCGCTTGCTTCTTCAAATCGAGGGCAGTTTTGTTGGGAAGACAGCGACGACGACGAACCATGTGCCATGTGCAAACATACCACGGCCCATATGGGAAGCCCGAGCGAATGTGTTGTGGATGAGTCATCGGATTGCTAGTTTGCGTTTTTCCTGTGTTGCTCAATTATGTGCTCGGTTCCCTTTTTCAGTTCAATCTAAACATCCTCGCCGTCTCGCACACTCCCCGCCCAAGAAAGTCTTTGCTGGTGGCCTGCAGCTTACGGGGTTGGATAGGACCTCGTATCGAATTCCGATCCGAGCAGCACAAACGGCAAACCGGAAAAGGGTGGATGAGATGATATTGCGGCCGGGTTGCACATCCCCCCCCACCCCCCACCCCATTGCAAAATCCGCCTCGAACACGAGATTACGGTGGCGGAAGATAATTTCCTGGATTAAGCGCAAAGCAGGATGACGATGGAAAAGTGAAAAATAAGCATTAAAAGCCGTGTTTTGTCGAGTGGAGTGTCTTGCCGCTACAGTCCAAACCCCACACCAGCTTTTGCACTGGCATTATAAAACAAGCGTTGTTGTTGTTGGAGAATATCGCAAAAGAAAAAAAGATTTGTTAGGAGATGCCGTACACCCTCACGGCTTGTGCGAGGTTGCCTTAGGTCACTCGAACGTTTCATTCACGACGATAACGATGATGACGCCGGTTGCGTCCACGGAGAGGGAAGTCAGTTACCCTCTTGAACCCATTCCCACGAAAGGCAGGAAATAGTGTGTAAAACTTTCCAATCGAAGGACCACTCCTTGCTGCGCACCTGAGTGCACGCGACCAGGAGGCGTTTCATAGATGTCGCCGCCCTTAACCTTACCCATTTGGCGAAGGGTCTTGGTGTCGGGGGGCACGGGTACGATCTCCGGACAAATCGCGGCACTTGTCAGCAGCATCCCGACGTCGATGGCGTGATGGATGAACCTTTCTAAGGCGGTCCTCTCCAAGATTCGAGCACGAAAGTGCTCGGTGAAGAAAAGTAACGTACGAAGCAACGAACTGAAAAAAAAAACGCGTTGTAAGTGCCGGAAAGTTGTTCTTGAACGATGGAGAATGTTGCGGTGCTCGAAACCAACCGGTCGTAGTGATTGTGGAAACCGAAAAACGTTCGTTTTATGGAGACAACTTTAGCAACAATACTCCCTCCATACGGGTTTGAAGTGTGCACATTTGTACGAAGCTCATGCGTTGATATTGACGTTTGCATAAGGAAGTTTACAAAAAGCACGATGCAAAGTCGACTTGCGATACTGTTACCCGATATTGTTATACTTGTTTTTTTTAAATGGATTTATATCTTCAAGGAGGCATGAAGACTAGAAAGATGTAGTATGCCTAAAACTATCATAATCCACCTAGTGAGTTTTTGTGTGCCACATTTGCATCCACGACCTGATGAAGATGTCTATTATCGATACATCTTTTAATGAATAATCTTCACAGAAGAATGCATCCATCAAGTTAAAAGCCGCTCACTTGCGAGACGGCGTGTCACTCTTTCTCTACCGCAAACATCATCTAATTTTCCATTCCAAACCATGCGTGGTTCAAGTTATATAAGATACACGATAAACAAGATAAAAAAAATACAACATTCGCAAAAGATGAAGGCAATCAATCACGGTAAACTTCATAATCTACTTCCGTATGCCGAGGTCGACGGCGTCGGTGGTTCCTAACGACACACATCGCGTTGGCGCCAGGTCTCGTCGTTAACGAGGATATGAATATTTAAAGGATGTGCTTCGGGAAGAGAGCACACACTTCCGCACCTTGTTTTACGGGAGTGAAAGGTTTCCTTCTTTCTGCGATACGGAGGTGTACGCTTTATACGGTGGTCCTTGTTTCGTTTCTTTCATTTGATTTGCAGCTTTTTTTTTGTTTAGGCTAGGAAAGAATTCCTAGTATCTCCACGATACGTGATGCATACACGATGACGAACGTCTTCCTGTCCCGTACATCGATCGCTATGGCTGCATTTTATACAGATTGAGCAAATCTGTTCCTTTCCCCCCGTTGCGTTGTTGCGCTCGGAAGTGCGATTTAGTGAGACGCTGGGTGATATGTAGGTGATTACAGTGAATGTGGAAAATTATCCCTTAATAGCGTTGGTTCTCTATCCGGTCGATCGCCAGCAAATCACCTCCCGATGGCTCGCTATTTAGTTGAGTTGATAATGAGCTTTGCCTAGAATGACTCTGTGGAGAAGCTGACTCATACGGGACGCGCAAAGCAATCGCGCAAACCGATTGTATTAGATCGATTCTCGGCAATCGCAATGCGGGCGGCGAATGGGTTTTGAACGCGTGAGTAATAAAATTCCTCTCGAAGTACCTGAAGGAATGCTGATGATAAAAGTTTGCGTACCAACAGCTTCTTCCGCTCAGAAGACAACGATGTGACTCCACGTCAACGCTAACAACTTCCAGATCGTGACCGGCTGCGTGGATCTGGTTAGGATCCTCCAGCAGTGTATTCCACATCGTAGCAAACCACATCCCAGCCAGATCTCGAGGATATGCTGTTGTGGGAATGTTTTATTACCTCCCGCACGTTCCGTTCCGGGTGTTGGAGCCCGCGGCTGGGAAAAGCCGTTAAAAAGCAACTCCACGCTTGGGCGTGAAATGTGGTTTTCGTAACGCGCGGTGGCCCCTCACGTGACTTTCACGGCAAACGGCAGAGGCACTCACACTTCTTCGGGCAAAGTTGTTGAAATAGCAGCGGACATAAAGACGAACGCTTTTAATCCATTTGAGGGCGAGCAGGAGGGAAGCAGCGGGCCGGGAAGAAGCGGAAAAGTCCTCGAATCCCTCCAGGAAAGGGTTTGCTCGAGCAGGGCAGGGGAAGCTCTTGGAAGTTATGTTTTGCACATTCAAACACTTCGGCCGGAGCTGCTCACTGTTCGTGGAAGGGTTCCGGTTCGATAAAACCATAAATTTCGCAACATCTTCTACCCATCACCGTCTCCAGGCCATGGCTTGTGTGTTGGTGTGGCCTTCGGGGAAGCTAATTCTTTCGGCATCCTCGGGTGATTTTATTTTATTTTGTTGCAGCTGCTGACAAGCCTAGAGTTAAAAAAAAATCTGCCGACGACATGCTGTCTGTGTTGAGCAAAAAAAAAAACAAAAGGGGCACGTTAAACGTTAACTTCCTGACCCACAAAAAATGTTTCGCTTCATCCTAACCTAAAAAAAAAACAAGTTTTGTGGTGGCTCCTAGCCAGAAGGAGGCACCCGGCATTCTTCCGAATGGACCAAAAACTGGGTCACGCGTAATCTCGGCGTGTCTGCTGCTGCTGCTGCTGCTGCGGTATGCCATGTTCTAATTTCGCTTGGGCTCCACATCCCGGGCTCGGCTGCTGGCTCTACGCACTTCTGGCTCCCTCGCACTCTACGTCTACGCGCATGCCCATCCCGTCACCCCGTCCCAGAGATGAATTCTTCCGGGCGGTAGTGTCTCGGGCTCGGTTCCGGGTGGAGTCTGCCACTTCCTCTCACCCACTACCCGGCGTGTTATGTCACCGTACACCGCTATTAGTCAGCGGTTTTTCGTCCGTCACACTCACACGCACGCACCCGCAAGTCCTTTTTTTTGCGTCCGTGCGTAGGCGAGCGACTTTGGTTCCGGGCAGCCTCGCTGTTGGTGTGAACCAGAAATGGCACGGACCCGAAACACGTTCCTCCAATTCTTTAGTTGAACAGCAGCGCAGTTTGGAGGAGGGTTGGGCAGGAAAATGGCACGTCTATTCCCCCTTTGTGGAGTAGGTGCCTGAGTATGTCAGATATAGGTTAGATTTTCTTGTTCGGAAGAAACATTTCAGATTGGTGCGTTGGTGTGGTCTCCCAATGTCTTTCTAATGTGCTTACGCTACAGATTGATACCATCTCCGGTCGGGAGGGGGGGGGGGGGGGTTCATGGGGAGCTGGAAGCAGTACATTAAAGGTCTACGGATTGGGCCATGTCGAGGTTATCGTTGCGCCGCCTGAACCGTGTTGTTTAGATTGCCTTCATGCACAACATAAACACGGTCCGCTGCCGTTGCTTTGTTTTTCGGCGGCTTGATTGGTTTTTCTAGCTTTCCAGTTTAAAGGCAGCCTGATGGAAAACACTTGTCCGGCGTGTCGGAATTTGATGCGGGTTTTATGAAAATCCCAAAAACAAAAAAAAAAGAACATCACAATATCTCGTTTATTTACGATCCGTGAGGAATGGTCCAGCTTCCAAATATTAATCAAAAGCAATCAATTCTCAAATCACGCATCGCAACGGCGACCGTGGGCGGTCGAATAAAAGCGACAACTAGCGGAACTGGAAAGCCAATTTACTCCAGCTGCTGCTGGTGGTGGTGCCGCTGGTAGAAAAAAATCGTTTCTGTCCATTCCCATCCTCCTGAAACCACACGGTTCGGCGTGGCTCTTCCCGTACACGGACGTGTTATTCCCTAACGCTTATTTATTTACGGAATGGAGGCAAATCCAAGCCGTGGAAATGGGACACAAAAAAAAAAGATGGAAGAAAATCAACAATATTTACCATATTTTTGCTAGAAAGCAAAAATAAACACAGGCGAACTGTCAAACGTGGTGTGGAAAGTGGAAATGATTTAGTGACGTACGGCGAACTTGTCACGGCTATCATTCTCGCCTTCGGACCGATGCGTCCATGGGAACAGAGACTTTCGTATTTGTTTGGTGGAAGAGATTACGCGGAGAAAAGCCCAGAATTTCCGCGCTCGATCGATCGGACAAGCTGCTTCCGGTCCTCGTCCTTCATGCTGTCAGATTTCAATAAAAATTCCATTTGATAAATAATAAGTGGTGTAAACGAATGTATTGTGGGCTGCCGGTGACGTTTGTTGGTGATGATAAATGGCTTGGAGTATTTTTTTTTATGACCGTATCCTAGCAACCGAACGTGCCATGGCTAACATTCTTCTCCCCGAAAATTTTCCGCAATAACGAATTTCGCTCCGTTAGGCTGTGGTCTATTTTTAGGGTGTCTATTTGATTTGTCTTTCCCGATCGCTTTTTAGGCGAGGGAAAACATTTCATTCCCGCAACATGTTTTTTATCCCACAGTTTAGCTCCCAACTCCGGTATCCGAGTTCGTTCCGGGAAGAAAGAAGCTTCGGGATTGAGAGAAGTAAATGAAAAATTACCATCTTTTTTCCCGCTCAAGTCGGGCGTTCCGAACGATCGCACGCCGATGGAAATTCGTTCGTGTCGCGGCTGTGACGTGGGCTTCCTGTGGAAATCTCTCAAGCCGCCGCCGGCTCCCGGGAATGGTGTTATTGTTTTCACACCAAACACGGATCGAATTTCACGGCTTGTGGAGTGGAAGCCTCTGGAAAACCCGCTGGAACGGTTTTAGGAGAACACTGGAATTTAGGGCCGTTTTCGGTGAAAATTTCCCCGATGCAACGCGAGTTTTGGGGTGCATCACTCGCAAAGCGGGAAGAACAACAAACATAAAAACGTTCTTCCAAGTGGGTGAAGCATTGCAGCTGCCGCACTAGTTGGGCTACCGTTTTCCCTATTCCAATTCCCATACCCTCGAAGAAGGGTCTCGATGATGAGCGTCGATTGAGATGCGTTCCGACAGGACTCGTTTAGTGTGCACTGGAAAGTGAGAAATTCCACACCTACTCAAGTTTTTTTTTTCTCCCCAAGCGGAGACACTGCAACGCACAATGCGCGTGGAGGTGGGTGGGTTTTTATATGGACCAACTGTTGTATTTTCAAAGACCGCGTTTAAAGACAGCTTAGAAGGAACCCTTAATGCGTACGGAAGCGGGCATTTAGTTTTCGGGGTTCGAAAGGCTCTGGGGGAAGGGAATATTTTCACGCGAGGATAAAACACGAACACACACGCAACGGCCCAACGGTCCTTATTTCGTATTCATTTGTGGTTTATTTTCTATTTTTTTGTGTGTGCTTCCTTATGAACTCCTCGGGGAAACTGCAAATGGGCACAGATTTTCTTCCCTCCAAATGAAGTCGGAACATGCTGAATGCGGGTCGTACCATCGCTTAGCTTGTTGATTTTCTTTCTACGATTGTCGTGGACGGAGGACGGAGGACGTGGACTACAAATACCACTCCTAATGGAAATGTTGTGCTCGGCGTGTTGACAGTTTGGTGTGGGTGAGTTTCCACGTGCAATCGAGTGGCTAGAACAAAGCTGCTCGTTGGATTGTCAAGTTGGATCGTTGGCTCTTTGTAGCGTTCGCACATAATGACCGCAAATTTGGGGTCTTTATGAAAGCGGGTTGGTTTCAAATTTCTGCATTTGGCTCTAGAATTTCACCGTGTTCTGGCAGTTCTGGCATGGTGTTAGAAATGTTTTGTGAACGTTTCGACTGGGTGAAACATGGCACCAGAAAAATATCACCTAATATTTACAATCCAAACGAAGAACCATATCACGAAAAGAAATAATATAATTATACAGTATTTTGGTCCTTCGAACCGGATTTTTTTTAATTTTTAATTTCAGTTTAGAGAACAAAAAAATGTGTTTCGTTATCCTAATTTTATTTTTACTCAAATTCACCAGAAGCAAACAGCAAAATTTGAACCATCATTTTTTATACTTCTTTTTTTTTTTGGAACGTTTAAATTTATGTACCACGGCATCATCCAGAAATTGTAACATAACCGTGGCATCACTCCATTCTTAAGCCATTATCATTTCCGCACCATACGAATAATGATTGGAACCAAAAGAAGTTCGAACCATCACGCTCCCTAGTTTCCCGATTTTCTTTCCACTGACAATGATTTGATCTATTGCCACACGAAGGCACGAGGGCGATAGATAGGATGAAATATGAAGCGAGGCGAAGGTTAAGCACTGCTTGAAGGTGTCGTGCACCGAGCGTAGTTCCACTTGAGATTTCCGTTTCGGTTTCGGGCGAACGTGCAATGTCTGGTTAGCGTTGATATGCCTTTTTCATGCCTGCCTCCCTTCAGCAGTGATACCGAAACCGAAAAACTTGAGCAATCGGAAAGTTTTTCCTCTCGAATCCCAACGTCGTTCGAATCGAAGTTTTCCTCTCGCGTCTCTCGCTGGGTTTGCATTACGTTCCCCATTTTTTACAAGGAAGATTAATTTACCATCATTTTTCACGCTGCATCCACCCTGTCGGGTGAATGCAGTTTGAGTTCACGTTGGGAAGATGACTCCTCTCGTCCCCCGCGTTACGCGAGATCTGGACATGACGCGACTCATGTCGAGAAATGCCCCGTTGTTGTCCCTCCAAATGTATCCAATTACCGATCCTCCGAATGTGCCGATGTCGATGTCATTACAGATGGTACGGGATCTTTCTCCAGCCTTTTCGTGTCTCGTGTGTTGAAAGAAAGACGAACACACACACGCACACACATTGGTACGCACGGAGCTGGAAAATGAGCTTGCTGTAAAAACATGGCGGATGGTGCCGAAGAACTTTGATTGTTCCTCTGCCGTACGATGATTGACACACCAGCAGGAGCAGTTTGGTGTCTGGCACGCGAAGGTGCCGAAGAACAATTTTTCAACCATAATTGAAGGTTTTCATTTCTTTCCTCCCTCTCATACGAATGGGACCGTGAGTGAAGAAACCCAACCTAAACGTAATGACATTCATTCGTCTTCGCACGGAACAGGGTCTACCATAATGGGCTTCTTCCGTTGTGAATATGTTGATCATATGTGTTATTAAGAGGACCTGTACTGTAGGGAGAAAAAAACATAATACTCCTTTAAAACCATTATTCCCATTATTGTGCGATTATTCCTTTCCCCCTACCCATGAGCCAACAAAAGGTAGGATAAAGTTTTGAAAAAGATGTTTTTGAACATAATAAATAAATTCAGCTTTTCAAAAGATTCAATAGGTCAGTGGCTACTACAATTAATTTGAGATAACAAAAAAAAGCACAATCACTTGCTTTGGTACTGCTGTGCATCACAGTTGCACTGTAAAGAAGTGAAAAATTGACCAAAACATGCCGTCCAATAGCTAATGTGTTGCATAATTTGAAGTTCCAAGTGTTTGGACGCGACTGGAATGCTCATTTATCGTATTTTGGAACGCGTCGTACGAATGGGACGCACTTAATCAAAAATCAAAACCAAAAGTGACACTCCACCACCATGATCCTAGTAAGCTATGAAGTAGCACTTTTCCATACCAAATAAAAGGCTCGCTTACACCAACGCGTTTACCCCGAAATCTGCATACACTTTGGAGATACTTAGGTATTAGGCCACCGCCGTACGAATGCCATTACTTAACTCTGATCGTCTTGACAGGTTGGAACGCTCTCCGTTGCGCAATGTCTTCGCTGTTGGTTGCTTGGGGTGGCCCGTGGCGACGAGTACGCGTGAAAGTGATCAAATTAATTGGCCAAATGGGGAGGAAATTGTACGGGCAAGCAAAAACGAAAAGAAACACCAAACACAAAAAAACGACGTGAAAGAGAAACCACCAGACGCCCGGACAGGAGGGCCATCGATCAAGAGGAGGAAAGGCTGAAATTCGGATGGCATTTGTAGGATGGGCAGGATGATGGGGCGAGTGTCCATTTTTTCACACGCTACACCGCAGATGAAGCTGTTGGTCGAAAGCTGCGGTTAGAGATACCATCGCGTTTGATTCTGTTTTCCGTGCGATTTTGGTGATGATGCGATACGACACAGGCCGCAATTGGTTGGGAGTAATCGAACGAAACGCTTGCTGTCCTCCTCCTCCGTATCCCTTCCTGCACCAAGTGGGTCGCACAATTGTAAGGGTTTCACTTTTCTTTTTTTTTTTGGAAAACCATTCCACCACTTTATGCGCCAACTGCTGCGAACCACAACAGAGCTCACTTTCTTCTCTTGGCCGAGAAATCATCAGCCCCAGATGAATGTGGACACGTTCGCTCGCTCGCTCGCGTGTGTGTGGACCTACACAAAACGGTGATCAAACACTTCAACCGGGGTGGTTTTATTTTCTCGCTCCCAACTTGCGACCGGCGTGTTGATAAATGAAACCATCCACCCATCCTCGTAATATCGCGGACGGTGAAAATTAAACCCGAAAAGCCCTAAATCCCGCGCTACGGTTTCCATCGGTTGGTGTGTGAGATAATTTACCTTTTTTTCTTTACAAAAAAAACCCACCCAATTTTCCACCACCCACGTGGGGCGAACGATGGCCGACCCCGGGGGGGGGGGGGTGGCATTTAATTGCGTGACACGGAAGAAAGTAATGCTGGGTGGCCAAAAAAAAAGAGCCAAATGCAATGGTCCAACGAATGACCGATGATAAGAAAGGCCTCCCTGGTGGCCGTTTAAATGTGCCGAACGCGTGGAAATTAGGCGTGAGTTTGGGAGGCGTAAAGCGTTTCGCACTGCAATGGGCCGTTTCCGCCATTTTCGCTTTCATTAATCGTTTTTAATGGTCACGTTTACACGTTTTTCTGTTTGTTTCCGGTGACGGTTTTTTTTTTCTCGTTTTATTCATTCCTTCCGCAGTTTAAGCTCTGTCTGCAGCTTGATAGCTTCGTTTTGTCGTGAACATGATACTTTGTTGACTGTTTGTAACATTTTTTTACTATAAAGAATGATATTAATCATTATCATTATAAAATAATGGAATTTTCGAAATTCGATCTTTTTTTGTGAGTAAAGGAAATAAGTATAAAATAAATAATTAAATAAATTAATTTAAATTAAATAAATTAAATAAAATAAATAAACAACAGAATAAATTAAAATAATATAAATACAAGATTTGAAATCAAAAAAGGAGCAAAAGCAAAAATTAAACATAAAAAATAAAATAGATAAAAACAAACCCCCCGTGCAGAGGGATCGTAGCAACTGGAGACACTAACCGATCGGTTCACGATGGCTACTCACCTCCATGATCCATGGAAAAAGTAAAAGTGAAAATATCATAATCCCTATTTTCCCCGCTGCAATTCCCGCCACCGCATGGAAAGGACCGACCCTGAAGCGAATGCCACGGAGGGAATGTAAAACGCTCTTATGCCGGCTGCCAAAAGGTTGGCCAATCTAGCTAAAGACGTGCAGCAGGTGGTGGTGGTGGTGCGTTGCAGCACCGGGGTCACTGACATCTAATGCTGTGTGTCAGGTTCGGCGGGTTCACAGGCAAAAAAAAGGGGGGGCCTATGTCGAAGCTGTAACTGAATATGTTTCGGAGGCTCTGCAGGAAAGGCTCGCCGTTGCTGCTCCATTACACAATATTTACACGAGCCTAGTCGTCGTGTGTCTCGTTGGTCCGGCTTTTTACCCTTCCCCAAGCGCCGTGAAATCTCAACCGAACCATCTAAGCTCGTCGTTCCCCGCCACAGAGTGAAAGGAGATCCAATCCGAATGAGAAAGAGAGAGAGAGAGAGAGAGAGAGAGAGAGAGAGAGAGGGAGAGAAAAAAAGGCACCAATATGCGTGGCACGGATTTCCGACGCCCATTAATTGGCTTATCGCTTGTCGCACAACCCTTTAATCCGTTCGACGTCGATGGCGGGATTTATGTAATCTTTTCTATGCCCTTCGTGTGTGTGTGTGTTTCTTTTTTTGTGCTATCATCGTCTGCGTACTCTAAACCACACGTCGTGGCTTATTACCTGTTGTGCGTTGGTCAAACCGTCGATTTTAGTTAGATCATTTTCAACGGAAGGATCCGGCATTATCCCTTACGGTAAAGGTCAATCCACCTCGGCAACCCATCAAAGTCGTGGTACGGACTTTTCTCATCAATTGTTGTTGACGGATTATAAAATGCATGTCTGCAAAAAAAAAGGCTTCCAGTGTCCGTCATCGTCCCCTTGTCTCCCAGGTGCTGGTTTTATGTATCGTTTTCCTTTCCATTAAAGCCCTCCACCACCAAAGTCACTCATCCTTTGCGGGACCGGTTCGCCGTTTGTTATCGTTCCCGGAAAATTCCGATCACCACCGCACACCGGGCCAACTTTTTGATGAACAATTTTGTCGAATTCGAACATGCCCCAGCGTCGATGTTATGCGACCGGAAGTGATGCAATCGTGTCGGAGCGTCGGTCCGCTCGCGATTTTTGGGCGAGTTAAGATAAAATCTGCGGAACGATTTTTTTTTTCTCTTTTTTATTTTTTGGACCACCTCACCACCCTGAGGTCGAAACGGAAAAATTTCGCGCGCGCCCGGGATTATCTTTTCAATCAAAACTTTTGATCGTTTGCGAGTCGCGAACGAAGCCGCTCGCTGGCGCTGGGAAAATGGCGGGAAAGGAAATCCGAAACTCTCCTGCGGTGTAGTGAGGAGGTGGTGGTCGCGGTGTTTTCATGGTGTTGGCAAACGACCTGGTTGGCAGGTTATGCCGTTAATGAGCGAAAGTAGGGGTTTTTTTAACGAACGCGGTGCGGTTTTGTCGTTTGTTTGGCGGCTTATCGTCGGCGTAGTAAAAGGAAACGATCGCGGGAAGGTAGGCAGTGTACGCGCATCAGCAAGATTATCTTCGGCTGAATGACGTGATTAATCGTTCAGCGTGTCTCGTTTGGTGGCTTTTATCGTCTTTTCAGTACCAGTTTATTTGTTCTTTTAAATTTGTTTTAATTGTCTTGCAACGGATCGTAGGCAAACCACCTCTCTCTCTCTCTCTGGTTTTCTTTCTATCTGATGGTTTATGTAGATTAAAAATTCAAAATTAGTTTAAAAAATTAGGCCTTAAAAAATTAGTTTTAAGCAACGCATTCCGTATAATACTAATCATTTTACTCAACAAAAACAAATTTTCTATTTTGGAGAACACCACACTAACTATTTTTGCCTTTTCTGTGCTCCTTCCTAAAAAGCTGAAGAAAAGTGCTTGAACATGGGAGCATGTTACTAATTTTTTAAAATCTCGTTTATTTTGCTATAAAATGAGATCTGTTTACAATATTGTTAATATGAAGCAGCGGAAATGAGCAATCTTTATCAATGTGTTATTTTAATTTTTATTTATTGTTTTTTAATATGGAAGGCCTGGCCGTACTGCTTAATTTCATTCTAGTTAACCAATAAGCAAATTGCCTGCCAATAAATCAACGTTCCAACTAGCTACTTTAAAACTTAATCAATGTCCATCGATTAGTTACTGCTTGTGTGCGCCTCGGCTCACAAATATCACCACTGGTCAATGCACTTTCTCTCCTTTCCCTTTCCCGCGCCAAGTGGCGTTCGAATGATCAAGAAGGAATGCATTCCATCCATTCATCGATCGGTGGTGGGACTAGCCGCGGCAGGTTCAACGAATGCGTTCGCTCCACCGACGAATTGTGGTTGCGAAAAATGCATCCACAAAGAAAAGCCACAAAGCACCATCTTTTCCCTTGTCCGAACGGAGTGGAGGAACCCGGGAACGGGAAAAGGTTGCAAGGGAAAGATAAAGAAAACAGAAAGAGATGGAGTGAGAGAGAGAGAGAGAAACAATCATGTTGCTAAATAGCTAAACGAAGAACGAAAGCCCCTTTTTCCCTTATTTTTGACACACGCTCTGCTGGGTGCAAGAAATGCGTTGCGTTCAATTTCCTATTTTTTTATGCGACCGATGGTGGGTGGGTGGGAGGAACGGGCCACAAACGACGAAACCATATGGAAGCAGTCTTCCGTCACCGATTGGAACCGATTTTCACCGGCCGTGTGTTGGGAAGCGATTAATTTCCTACGTTTTTTTTGTTTTCGTTTTCGTCCATTAGAGAAGCCGGCTCGTCGCGGATCGATTAAATACTGTTGAACGAGCGTTTTGTTGTGGTGCGTACTTGTTTTTTTTTCCACCTCCCCTAACGATGCCATTTCGCATGCATGGGAAGTCTTAAAGGGAACGTGAGCATGTGCCGCACCGTACGTTGCACACGACGGCAAGCAAAAGGCAAAATGAACAACCATGAGACGCCGACAAGGATGCGTTTTTCTGCGTGTAATGATGGCGAAAAACAGCCAGCGGAAGTTACAAAGTTTTCCCCATGCACACCGTCTCACACTGGCATTGGAGCGCTCGTTCTGTTCCGCGGATGTTGTACAGCAGGCTGAAACAAACCGGAACTTGTCGGATGCACACGTCGCCTTCTGGCGAAGAAATTCGCGGTACGCGTGCTGAAGATGTTTTCCTTCAGTTTTATTTTTTACCCCACCATCTCCGACGAGCGGGAAGTTTATGGGAAGTGAAGGAACTGAGGCCAGTGTGAAAGCATAAGCGATTGATGGTGACAAGCGGCGCTGTCTAAGCTCAAACACAGGCACAGAGCGCACTGGAAGTTAACATCCGGGCGATGTTTGTTGTTTACTTGAGGATGCAATTTATTCGTTCATTGGCAAGCTGTTGCGTGCTACGTTAGATGAAGCTTCTACTTTTCTTTTTACATCATTTATGCTAACGCACATATTAAACGATTTTGGAAGGAGTTTCTCGGTGGGAAACAAGAGCAGCAATATTCAAAAAACTCGATTTTCCATTGGAGTTATTTTGGGAGAATTTTATTTAAACTTATGAAATGATTGTTAAAATGAATATGTTGTCAATATGGAAGTACCTAGCGGCTGGAGCTAAAGTAGTTAAATGAACAAATTTCATCAACAACTTCTCTTCCACCTCGTTAGCTCGTTGCCATCGTCGTCGTCTTCGTCGTCGTGTACACTGCACCAGAGCACCGGAAGCATTAAATAGCTGGACGCATAATTTGTTCCCGGTCGTTCTCTGCTGTGCCGGTGAATCTACCCAGCACAAGTGGCCGCACGTGCCGGATGGTGGTGCTGCATGTGGCCATCACTCCGGGAAAGAGAGGAACATTAGCGACGTAGAAACGAAACAAAAGCCTCTCCACTCACTCTGTGCCAAACCGCGATCGTAGATATGGCGCCAGCCAGTGTGTGCTGCGGTGGTAAATTAGTTGCATTAGAATGGAAACATAATGAATTGAATAATGCATTCAGAAAGGAGGTGTTGGTGGATAAAGCTCGGACCACTCCGTTCTGTGGCGGGCGTCTTTTTTTCCCCCCCTTTGTTTTTTGTTGTGCTTATTGGGCGTGTTTCGTCGGTCGCACTCTAGCACTGATTTGTGTTAATATTACATTACGTTTGTTAATCATTTCCATGATGATGATTTCGGTACACGCGGTGCAATAAAAATGGTACATAATTGAAACACATTTTAATTGGAGCTGACCTGGAAAACAGCCTATTTATATGTTATTACTTTTTTTTAATAAAATTTCTTAGAAAATCAAAAGATGGTGCAGAGAAATTATTTTCGAAGCCGGGATTCGAACCCACGTCCTTCCGCATAGCAAGAAAGCAGGCGTACAATGAGACTGTCGAAACTTTCTCGTTAGGGTTCGTTGAAAGTTAGTTAATCAAAAGAGAAAATTTGTTTTCATTTGTTTACATAATTATTTTAATATTTTGTGGTATGATATTCTCAAAATAACAAATTTTGTTGCTATTATATTTTTGAATCTAAGCTTGAATTATGCAGTTGTGGAAATGCAATGTGAAAAGTTTTTTTTTTTGTTAACGAGCTCTTGATGTCATGCGATTACGATCAATGATTTATGGCAGATTTTTCACCGCCCGTAGCCGCTACCTGCACAAACTCTCCCATCCCGGTGGAGAAAAGGGCAATTACTTTCAATTTTTCTCAGCTCGCAAACGAGTCACAACCGCTAATTGCCGCTTCCGGAAAGCACGTCGGAAGGCAGTGGAATCGAAGCAGTTATTTATGAAAACTTAACATTAAAATATATAGATACGCCTCGCCGATGATGGCCATGCGAAAGGTGCACCGACCGGTGGAAACTAAAGCTTGGCATGAAAGGAAACAAACACACAAAAAAGACGGAAAGCTCATTTGACACGCGGCGGAAAGCGAGAAGCAAAAGGGAGGCCGCTTTTTTGTTGCTATTGCTGCTACCTTATCATGCTCAATTGTTCGCTTCCGCATGTGCAGCGTTAATGAGCAGCAAATTTTGTTAGCAGCATAATTATGCTGTACATACAGTGGCCACGGTGAGGTTCATCACCTTCCTCGCGCGTATGCAAAAGACAGCGAATGGAAGAAAATCAGCCCCGGCGACGACGATGGATGGATGAATTGTGCTGTGGATGTCGACGACAGGAGAAATCCCGCTTGACGAATTTCGCGGCACCAACCAAGCAAATGCATATAATCATTAATAATATTTTCACTCTTCCACGCTGTCTCCCGCTCTCTCTCTCTCTTTTTCTCTCTCTCTCTCTCTCCATGGACGGCGCAAGCAAAGACGGTACCGGAGTTCCCCTTTTTGCAAACGCGTCCCGCGAAGATCGCGAACTATAAATAGTTGTCCCGCCAGTGAACTCCTCACGTTCCGGGAACCAGCCGGTGCCGGCGTCCGGTATCCGCTTGGGGACAATGTAATCCGCTTTCAATTCCGTTTACTTTCCGATACTTTGTTGCGCCGGGAATGGCGGCGTCTGGCTGTGATGCATTTGTTGACGTTTGACGATGCACTTTGCGTCTGCATCTACTGACGTTGGTTCTTAGTGATTTTTCTGCCAGCGGGCAGATATAGGTTGATTAAATTTAAATAAGAAAGATAATGAATAAAAATGTAGAAACTTCATTTGAGCGTCTCATTAACACGCTGGTAGTCGATAGTCCATAACAAAAAAATATTAAAAATTATTCCATTATGATTCAGAATTTTTTAGATACTTTTATAAAACTCAGCAATACGGCCAGGGCGTCCCTTAAAAAAAAAACTTTTATAAAACCGTCCTGAAAATGTCCAACTTTCTATCGGTTGCCGCCGGACAAGTTGTCGATTTTCCCACGAGGATGACAGCCAGGTTTGCTACATTTTATTTTTTTTTGCACTTCTTTTTTTTCTGCTAGAGTCGTTTAGTATGTGGTAGATTTAAACTTCCTGCCAACTTGCTTTCCATCCATTCGACCACGGAAGGAAAACTGCATCCGCGCTCGCTGAGTGGAGTGTGCGGTTGCATGCAATATGCAATATGCATATACGTTATGCTGCGCTGCGGATGCACCGGTGCATCGATGCATTGTGCTGCAATGAAAGAGAGCGCGGGCGCGCGCACAAGATCGTTAACCTCGTTCGAAGTTCGGCGGCTGAAGACGGTTCGTGGGCGACGTTTAAAGCATAACCTTTTCCGTAACGATGTCGGTACCGTGGTTTATTATTTTTCGAGTTTTTTTTTCCTCCCCATGTTGCATCCGCATAACTCTGCTACCTTTTGGGTTCTTATTTAAATGTAAATGGCTGCTTCCTGGGCCCCCGTCTCCGTCTCCGAACGGGCCGTGTCGCTTTCGGGTGTGCTTTCTTTTCGTTTCGTAAGATTTGTTTGTTGATGCCTTTATGGGCACGGCATCATAATTGCTGCCGTTCGTTTCTGTTCCGCACGCTCCGCGAGGCCGAAAATCACGCTGCTATGTTGATTGACAAGATGACAGGAAATCAACGAAAAATAATCATCTCCATCGTAGTTGCCGCTGCTGCTGCTGCTACCGTTGTTTGCCTTCTTTTTATTGCACGATCGCATTTGTACAATGACGTGACGTTTCGGAAGCTCCGTCCGTTGTTCGGCCATATGTACGCATTTTTTTTATTTATTGCTATCACCTGCAATTTCCTGTAACTCATGCTGCATGTCCCACCGAACTGTCCCAGCGTGTGTTTGGAGAAAGACTCGCGGAGAGGAGTGGACGCACCCCCCAAAAAGAAACATACAAATCAGCTGAAACAAATAGCTCCACCGTGGCAGGAAATGCCATGCTCTCTGGCGAGGAGGGTTTGAGAGGAGAAATTTCCTTTCACACACACTCAAACGGCGGACGTGTGTTGCAACAGTGCATTTGGTTGTTGTTGCATGGCGAGTGCAGATTGTTTTTTCTCTCGAGCAAGGAGGTACACAAGATCCGAGGTTCGATTTTTTTTTAAGAGAAACTGACATTTCCGCGCTGTAAAAATATGTTTTTATTATTTTCAAAAATAAATGCCTCGAGCTCTTTAAAAAAAAGTAAGTAAAACGGAAGCTAGTGGGTTTTGTTTGGATATACAACAGTCTAAAAAAAAGTATAAAATACAATTTAGATAGCTAAATTTCCCTCAAAACAAAGCCATATTGGAATTTTAACAGTACGCTGACAGTGTTTGACAATTCAAGACCATTTTATTTAATTAAAACTCCGACAGATGTCGCCAACAGTCAAAATTTGACATCGAATAAATTCGAGTTTTTGTCAAAATTGACTTAAATATTGTTAAGTAAACCTCAGTAATAGTAATAAAAGAAGAAGAAAAAACGAAAACTTCTTTACTGCAACCACAAACATTCATCCCTGCCCCCCTTCCCAATAATTCCCTTTCCCATTCCCCTAACCACGGCTATTCAGATGTTCATCTCTTTACGCCCCGCCATAAACGTCACATCGATGGATCGTTCCACAATTTATCCGTCGTAAAATATATCCACTGAGACTCGCATCGATGGTTTAAAGTTTTTATTTTTCTCTCAAGTCGCTCTAAGACGTTTCACTCCATGGCTGTGGTGCGTGTTGGTCCAAGCCGAGCACTGCTGCTCTCAAATTAATGGTGCGTCCCGGGTTCCCGGTTTTTCCCCTTTCCAAATTTTCCTCAATTTTTAACCTCCCCGCGTGTGCCATTAAAGCGACTGGAAAACAACACCGAACCTGTGCGACAGCGTGCAAGTTATGAGCCCAATAAAAGATGCCTTAAACCCATCAAATCAAACCATCACGCGGATTAGTGCGCGTTCTTATTTTTTTTCTTCTTCTTCTTGTTTTGTTTTATCCCACTGGAGGAATGTAAAAATTTGGCTTTTCTTTCACTTTAATGCGAGCGCTGGCATTTTGTCTGCGACGTGGCGGGCGCATTCTTACCTCATTAGGCGGATGCTTTTCCGCGCCACCTCTTTGCACTTAGGCGGGCAGAAGATGTTGTTGGAAGTTGTTTCAATGTAGTACCACCAATGTGGAAGGAAGCGAGCGGCTCGTAAACGTAATTTAGAACGGCAGGCTCCATTTCGCTTGGGTACGCTTTTCTGGCCATGCTGGAAGCGAGCAATAATTGCTCTCCATGTGATAAATAATTAGAAGAAATTAAGGCGCAATTTCACCCGCGCGTTGTGTTTTCCGCACAACACGTTGTTCGCCCCATCGCCGACGAACCTCTTCTTGATACCACCCGATAAAGGGCACCTACCCTCAAAAAGGCGAAACTGAAAAAAAACACACACACACAGTTTGGTAGTCAAATTTTATTACAACTTCGCGACGGTTGATGGAGAACACGCGAGGGGCGAAGAAGCGCATAAGCATGAAGCTAATTTAAAATTAAAATTTTATTATACCGCTTTTAACGGCGGCGGCAACCAGTTGACTGCGTCTCCTCTAATGCGTACGCTGGCTGAGGGCTTGGTCCTGAGATATTTTGGGCTCACCAAGCTAAAGCCAGTAGGGGAGGAAGAGCGAAGAACTTCTCGCGCAGTTCTCGGGATGCAGTTAACACACACACAGTAGAACGAAAAGGTTGCTGACTAAGATATTACACCCTCGTCAACCCCGTTGTTGGTAGCGAACGGTAGTTAACACTTGTGTGGGAGGTGAGGCGGTTAGGGCGAGTGAATCTCCCCCACTCGGTCACGGATGAATTCATCGGCAACAGCCCACCGCGGATCCCCTCTCGGACTTCAGAACAATGGGCTGCCGTTGTTACGGTAGTTTGACTCTTGGTTTCAAACTCCGAAGGTCATGACCCTGATGGTGGTCATCTCCACCGTCGTGCGTCTGCTTGCGAAGGGAAAGGAAACTCCGAGATCGTGCCGCGAGTATAAGCTCCGTGTGGAAATGGAAACCTTGAAAAAAAGATTAAGCCATTAGCCCATTGCTGTATCATGGGGGGGGGGAGAGAAAAAATTGAGATAAAATCTAATATTTTCTGTGCCGCTTTCCGAGCCACGGGTTCAGTTGCTTTAGCCGGTGATCTCATTCGAACGATTTCGCAAAGCGCACCTCCTCCAGAACTCCTGCTCTTTTATGGTAATACAGCCCGCGTTCGCACCGAGCGCCGCGCACGGAAACAAAAAGAACGATAAAATTCGCCTATACTACACCGAAACGGCTCGTACCTCTCCGATTGCGACCCGCAGCTGGCGGATTTTGCAAGGTGATCGCGAAATTTAGGAGCAGCTGCCATAAAGCAATTTCGCACCTGCAACAAAAGCGAAGTGTGATTACGTAGATTTTATTCCTGCGTGTTACCTGTAATTGGGAGGGACGGGGTGTGTGTGTGAAAGAGAGAGAGAGAGAGAGAGAGAGAGAGAGAGAGAGAGAGAGAGAGACTTGTTACTCCAGAATTCACAAACTTGCCAAGGTTCTACAGCCCTCTCCAAACATGTGCAGGTACTTCTTCCAGTCCAGGTTCGTATCTTCGAAGCCTTCGAATCTCTGTGTGGGGGTATTGGTGGTTGTCGAGTGCACCTGGTGATCACCATCATCATTCACGTTCACCTGCCCGCGTCTTGTATGGTCGCGTTCGCGCCTACCCCGTCAGATGAGGTAACGGCTGCCCGGCGAAGGGTTGCTACGTACGCCGCTGCTTATTAAGATTTGGCAATAAAAATTGAAAGTTTGCTTCGCTCGCCGGGGTTGGGCCTCTAGGGTTCGGTAGAGGGGTTTGATCGGTAAATACGGTGGAGTAAGGGAAGGGGTGCATGGTTGGTGCATAGCATCCAAAGACAGATGCAGTTCGCCGTCTGTTGCTATCTCACGTACGCTATATGTATCTTTCTCTCACTTCCGTTCCTCTCGTTTTTTTTTGCAGATTTTTCGCTGGAGCTTTCTCTAATGTTGTTGTGCGGTTGGACGAGCCCTGCCCGCAAGCATGCAAGGTGAATAGAGCCTTCTTTCCGAATGCAACACTCGTCGGACGCTTGCACTGCCACGACGACGACGACGACGACGACGACCGTGTCACGGTCAGCATAACTCTCCGGGGTAAAGGCAGCAGAAAACCGTCATCGGCATCCCCCTCCCCCCGTGAGCAGTTAATCACGCGCCGTGGTGGGCGAACAACCGTCGCCACCGTAGGAAGAAGTGGCCCAAGGAGAGGAACAAAACCACCGGTAACCCAAAACACAACGGTCCCCGCTCAAAGATGCCGCCCGCTATGACGAATCCGGACGCGGCTCATTCCGGATGACTTCATCGACGGCCACATCAACGCCGCACAAACGACGGGGGAAGGGGTGGGAGAAGGTACCAAGTGCGGGGCAACATCGTCGCAGGCGAGCGTAAACGTGCCTGTGGTGGCCTCTCCGCCTCTCTTGACTTGACAGTTGTGCTCGAGACGACGCGCTGATCGCAGCAGCCGACGACAACGGGCTGCCCAGCATCACTCGAAAAGGGTACAGTGATTTTCGTCAATCGGTAAAATTTATCTTTCGTGAGACGTGTCGCGCGCGTGTGTGTGTGTGTTCGAATCGGTTTTTGTTGTGTTTACAAGATACACCCCTTTCTCAAATTGCAAATCGCCCAGCTCACGCCCGTACGAGTGTTTCGCGAAAGCGGTGTGGAGAAAGCAGCGCGTGCCGTGTGTGTATGCGCGCGTGTGTGTGTGTGTGTGTGTGAAAGGAAGTGGCAATTTAATCCGAAAACAAAGTTTTCGGTCACAGCCCGCGAACGTGGCCGAGCGAATTTTAAATCAGCATCCTTCGCGTGTGTTGCTGTGAAGGTGTTATTTTTTTTTTGCTGTCTGTGTGTGTCGTGTTTGCCGAAGAAAGAGCAACAAAAAGCTAGTGGAAAGTGTGGAGAAGCGGGAAAGAAAAGTTACCTTACCGCGCGTAATGTAATCAATTCCGCACGGTGAGTTTTATTTTTTGTTGCCGTGTTTTTGGTGAGCTTGTGGTTGCCGTGATCGGAAACGAAAATATAAGCAGAGAAAGTGCATTCGCGCGGTATGCCGAAGCACACCCTTTCCCAATTGCCAATTGTTTACCCGTGACAACAAAGCGGTGTTTGTGTGTGCGAGCGTGAAACGAATCAAAGCGTGCGGGGCGAGTGCAGTGTGTTTTTGTGAGCGGCGCTACTGTCAAAGTCCAAAAAGTGAGTGAGAGTGAGGCGATAGTGAGCGATAAGTGTCACTTTGGCAGTGAGCTCGGGGTGAGTGAGTGGAGGCGCCGAGCGGAGCAAAACAAAAACAAGCTGTGTGTACGCGTGGTGTTTCGGTGCGAGCGTTACGAAACCACACCGGTTCGATAACTTCCGATCAGGAAATTCGACGTGTTTTCCATCGCTCGCTCACTTCCTGGCTCACTCTCGTGTGCCCATTTGCGTTTGTGTGAGTGTGTTTGTGTGTCCGCAATCCGACGAGCACGACGTGTTATCCGTTCGCTCGGCTGGATGAAGGCGAAGATGGCGATACCAGTGGTGGCGGTTTGCATTTTATGAGTGAAAGGAAAGTGCTTTAACGTCCCATTCGCCATCCGGCGTCCATCGGCAGGATGAATTCCGTTTTTTCCGCATTTAAATCTTCGCAATCGACGACGCAGCCGGCGGCGACGCCGACCACGAACGGCATCATCGGTTCGACCGGTCCGGCAGGTCATCACGAAGCGACCGGGATGGTTCTCACGAACGGTGCCGCCACCAACCCCGCAACTACCAATCCCGCGAAGCTGCTGCTCAATATCAAAACGCACCGGCCAGCGGTAGCCGACCATCCGCCCAACAGCAGCTACGAGAAGTTGCGTCACATCCGCGAGATCAGCTGCACCAACCGGAACAACAATCTCGTCGCACTGGACGGGCTGGACGCGGCGACGAGCGGCACGCCGGAAGATCGGTCGGTGGCGACGACCCCCGTCCAGAGCCCGATGACGCTCGAGGAGAAGTGTCTCGGTGTGGGGGCGCCATTGGTGGACGCTGGCACCACCACCACGACCCTTCTCAACGGCGGTCCACGGATCGTGAGCATCGATCAGGTGGATCATCACCATCCTCACCTCAACCACCTGCTACACCAGCCCAGCAGTGCCGGCGGGCTAGTAGTGAACGGTACCGGCAAACCGTACGCAAAGGCTGACACAACGACCACGAGTGATAGCAGTAGTAGCAGTAGCACTAGTAGTAGCAATAGCGGTAGCAACGTCCGAGGCGCGGCAATAGGCAGCAACAGTGATAGCAAGCGAAAGAACACCTCCACCTCGTGCACGGACCTCGGCATGACGACGCCGGCAGCACCGCTGGCCATAAAACCTCCCTCCGGTGCTTCCTCCCAGACGGGCGCGTCCGCCAACGGTGCTCCAGTGGACGGTGCGACGCCAGCGGTTGGTCCCACGGCCCGGTTCCACAAGCCCAGGCTAAGTCTGAGCAACAGTTGTGGCGGTGGTGGCGTCGCCAGCAGTCTCAACACCACCACCAGCATGCCCTCGGTTCACGGACGAACGGGTGCGAACGGTACCAACGGCACGTCCGGCATGCCACCGCCAAAGACGAGACTCTCAACGCACCAAAGGAATCTTAGCTTAGATTTTAGGTGAGTGTCCACGACGTTGTAATATTTCAACACGACCAGGAGACGTCATAATTGGACGTTAAAGTCCCACAAAACCGTGCCCGCAAAGGGACGGATTTGTGGAGACACGGGAAATCCCTGGCACCTGTTACGACCGTACTCCAATGTCACGGCAAGTAATCCCCGAGCGAAGGGTTCGCCCACTTGAGGTGGGGTGATTTTCAGTGCGGTAGGATTATTTTACAATGCGGTCGGTCGTACATGGCGTGGTGCCGAACGTTATCCCTTTTGTTTTGTGCACGTGTGCCACACCCCTGATAATAAACTCCAAACTCCGGGGCGAGCGCAAGAGTTCATCGAAGTAATCGGGAACAAATTTTCGGATGGTAATCAATTAGCCATTAATTCTTCCTCCATAAAGGGGTTGTGAAAACACGACTAAAAGGGGAATGGTAGAAGAACATACCGAGTTCATGATATTCTAACCATTTCCTGGAAACCATGTGCCATTACATTTTGATGGCCTTTTTTTCGTGCGCGGTTCATAATCGGTATGACAAAACGGGCGCCGCAGCTCTAGGCGCTCAGCAGGGAGATTAGGTCAACAGGTTTTACGCGGTACCAGCCACCCACCACCCATCAGCGAGCGGATTATGACAGCACCTTTTGCCAGCGCACTTTTTGCGCACTTCGAATTCGCACAGGTTCGAATTACGCAAATTTATTGCCGCATCTGTGTTGGGTAGAGCAAACACGCGCACGTTTTCTGCTGCCCATATAAGCGTCCGATTGACCGTGGGCCGTGACCGTTGGTCGAAAGTTGTTTTCAAATCGATTTTTGTCGCACGTTTGTGGAAATTTTGTCGCGTTGTTCCTTCAAAAAGGGTGTTTTTTTTTTGGTCGCATAAACACAATTTTATTGCACAACAGTGCAGACATCGTAGACAGAACTTAAAGGTAATCTTTTTTTTCTTTTATAGAGGCTTTTTAGTGACCTATTCAAAATGTTGCCGAGGTGCAGTGTTTGTGTCCGTAAGAGGGTGGGCAAATAAACATAGCGAATGTGACGTGTTCCGATGGACAATGTAAGATTTTAAAGCCCCAACTAATTACCTCGTATATTGTACGGGATAGCCATTGGACTGAGAGTTTGTAATTCACGTGCCAGGCGCACGGAGAATGATGTCAGACTTGGCATCTTCCTCTCCCTGCCCTCGGTTTGGTACGAAAGAAGGATGCGTGATGCGGAAGTATTACACTGACACGTGTGTGTGTGTGTGCGGCTCGTTTAACTTCCGATCCGGGTGTCTATTATTTTGCGTACGCTCTGCACCCAGAAGAATGGGCCGCGAATGGCAAATTACGAGTGTGCTGTTGTCACCGGAGAAGCCCCAACGCGAGAGCTGCCGGTACGTGAGCGGAATGCTTAAATAGTTTGGGAAGTTTATTATCAGTCGGTCGGACCGGGCGGAAGACCAATGACCCCGGCGCGAAGGCAAACATTAGGGCTAAGCCCTCCGGAAGCGGATGGTGTGACTGCCGTGTTGGCCGGCCGCAAGAACAATGGCGTTGGGGGAAAAAAGGATTATCCGATGGTAGGGCCGCATCCAAGGGTCGCATTTTAATTTGCCGCCTTTTCCTTTCCATGACGGTTGCCAAGTGGCACTCCCTTTCCGAGCGCTCTCTCGATCACTATCTACCCGAAACTGTAGCGATAAACAAAGGCCACGAGCCACCGCACCGTCCTCGCGATCGCCGGCACTTTGGTTAATTTAATTAAACCCGATCGATAATAAATCCAACGCAGGCGAACACGGAACGCTGAAATCACGCGCCTTTACCGACCGACCCCGGGGTAGCTTGGGTAAAAGCTATTTCGATGCGTGTCCCACACATGTGTCCAAATTTCGTGACACTAAAGACGGTAAAGACCCGGGGTGTTGCTAATGCCCGCCAGGTGCTAATTGATTGCTCGTGCACGTTTACCAAACCCTTAGACGGTGGGTGGGGGGGTTGGTTAGAAGTTGCACAAACCGTTCCAACCGAGACAGGCAAGTCTCCAACCATTGCTACCATTACTACTGCTGGGTTTTGTTCCTTACATCCGCAGGTGCTGTTGCAACAACTCGACGCCGAGTCGGTGACGGCGTTGACCAATAGGGTTGTTGTGTACGCTTCATAGTCGACCACCCCAAAGGAGGAGAACAGTTCGTGTTCCAGCAGAGATCTAACTAGACCACAATGTTGCAATCCTGTTGTGCGGTTCGGTTGCGTACTGCGCCGGAAACAACACCCCGAGGTGCTTCGGATTGCGCGCGTGCCTTCCATTACTTCCATCAGCTCGCTGCGGAAAAGGTGTCTTATATTAACCGAATCGAGTTGAGCGTAATTAAGATGCACCGGCAACCGGCTAGAACCGGGGTTGGCCGTTCTCCACAAACACAGGATGCACCTTGACGGCCACGTTTATGCCATTAATTCTAGGCACCGGTTGTGGAGAGGTGGTGGCGCACCCGCGGAGTTAAAGCGTTCCCTCTGGTGATAATGTCCAACATGCGTTGGTACAGTTTTGTTACCGTTTTAGCTGGCACTTTTTTCATCCCCACCGTTTATTGCTTCGTGGCTGCAATCGCGTGCAATAAGACGATAATTTATGGCCACCGTCCAGCTCTCGCAGCGAAATGGTGTCTCTTGTAACGTTCGAGTCAGCGATCTCCGGAGGTAGTACTCGTGCACGAGTTTCGTTGCTGGTGGTCCGTGGGATTGGGTAATCGGATTTGGTGTTTTTTTTTTGGGGGAACCCACAACATCTCCGATCAAATAGCCGGTAGCGTAATCTCCGATCAAATCCGATCGACTCCTGCGGTGTGTATTTTTGGTGTGGTTACCTTTGATGGTGATTTGATTCGCGGTGACTTCCCGCCTCGATCGATGGGTGTTTGATTATCTTGGACGTTGGCTAACGACTTATTGGAACTTTCTTGGCGTCGGGCACCCTCAGCTCCAGCAGGAGCGTCACTAATGATGGGGGTGGGTGGTGGGATTGGAACACTTCCACGGCTGGATTCCATCAGCAGTCGAACGGAATGGAACATGCGGTTGGATATCGCTAACGGAAAGAACAAACTCAAAACCCCGACGATTTATGACGATCTAATGGGGCAACTCTCGGACGTTGTGGTTTATTAAAATTTATGAAACTTCCCCTCCGGGTGAGTGCGGTGAGAGTTTCTTCCCAATCCGGGTGAGAAGATACCCTACTCTCTCGCCGGAGACATCAGTGGAGAAGGATGAAAACTAAAGCTCAGATAAGACGGTGAAATATGATAAGAAAGTGTCTTTCACGGTGCATTTTAAGGGCCGGGAGCAGAATCAGTGGAGTCATCGTCGGATGGTTATTTACGTGCCAAGCAAACATATCGTATTCTCGCCGTCGTGTACGGTCGTTGGGGGTGTGAAAATGGGCTTGAAACTTTATTTGCCCTTCTTTATGGGCGCGAGACCAGCGCGACGTTGGAAAACAAATAAATCAAAATCCTAGCCCCGGACAGCCCGGGAGCCGTTCTTCGCTCGGGCGGCACAAATGGAAAATAATAATTCCCGCAGTGTTTAAGCCTTGGTTTGATTTTTCAACCCAAAAGCGGAGCCTTTAATCAACATTCTAACGATCTTTAGGCCAGGCGTTAGGTTTCAACGGCCCCCCCCCCCCCCCGCCATGTGGGAATGAATTATTAATCATTTTCCGATTGGAGCTTTTCGTTCGGATTTTGAGATAATGAATCTCATCATTCGCTTGAAGAAAGCAGCGACGTATGTTTTATTTCTTCTTTTTTTTGGGTAAAAAAGGGCACCGTGCAGCTAGGCAAGAGGAGAACCAAAGCGATACGTTTGTTAGTGAAACGTTATCAACCATGATGGGACCGGCTAACGGACCGGCACAGTGTGTGACGCCGGAGTTGCACATCGGCCATTAGCAGCAGAGCTACAGGAGAAAGCTAATTGTGACTTCCTCATTATGAGGAGCCAGTTGGGACATTGGAATGGAGTACATTTATGCCGACCGTGGAATGCAGTTATGGTGCCTGCAAGCGATTAGCACGTTCTAAAATTCTCATTCAACGGTGGTAATTTGATACAATTAGACCAAGCCAGACGTACCAGATATAGGACAGGGACGTACCCACGGCCACCGCAAGCGAGCGAGCGAACGAGCACTGTAATCCATCCGCGCGTAACTTTAACGTTTCTCATGGTTCTCATCTCTGTACGCCGTACTCCCTTCCCATACGAACTCAAAACGTCAAACTTACCATTTGCATTTGCATAAAACGGATGGTTTGTACTTCACACCGAACGCGCTCGTCGGGCGTCGTCTGGTGGCAAGTAAAGTTTGACTGAAATCGAGGTTCTTCCGGGGTTAATGCTGTTGACGGTTTCCTTCCTTTGCGCGATGTCAGAGCTGATGGAAGTTTGCAGTCGATAACAGACATATTCAAGCATAGGATTATCACCACCGTACGGACATCGGAAGATGCGGAGCCGATTCGGATAACTTTGGCCCGATCACTGGGCCAGGGGATACTTGCGATGATGAAGTCGGTGTGAACGGCTGGCACGTGACCCAGCGGAGTGTGACTTCGTGTCTCCATGCGGGTAAAATGAACTTACGCTCGTGTCCAAGCCACGAGAGTGTGTTTTGTTGTGGCTTTTTGTTTCGCCGAAACTTTCGATTAACTCTCCCCCGGCGGCTGGCGAGGTCCTAGGCGTCAAAACAAGATGGAAGTGGTGCGGACCTACTCCCAGTGCCGCCGTCAGTATTTGTGTTCATTTCTTCAGGACCAGCGTTCCAAGCGGCTGATTGGGTTGGTGTTTTCCCATAGTGTTTGCGGAAAGTTTTAATTGCTCTCCCTTTTTCGGGTTCCTCAAGATCTCTCCACACCCCAGAGTCTTCTTAAGTTGCCGTTTAAGACGGGGAAGAACTCTCACGCCGTCCGAAGTGAGAAGTATGCGCTACCGGCAAACCGCTGGCAGAAATATGCTTCCAAGTTCCAACTCCTCCCGGGCAAAACCTTGATTAAGTGACTGATGATGAGGAAACACCAACGATTCTTCACTCTCTCTTCACCTAGGACCTTGTCAGGTTTTTTGCCCGGGAAGAACAACCCGGGAAGAACAGGCTGCTGGAAGATCTTGGAACAAAAGCCTTTATTAGCTAACACTGAGTCATAGCGAGAGACTTGCGATTGAATATTATTAGGCTGTAAATTTGCGGTGTTTGTTCTCGCTGGAGCATCCAACCGTCCAACCCATTATCTCCATTATCTGGATCACGCTTGAATGGTCGTAAATCGTTGCCGCAGCACAGCGCACGGTTCGGTTCCGGCGAGCTCCAATCCCTTTGGTTCCGAACTGCTGATCCAGCAGCCGTCGAAGAAAGAGCGGTTACAGCGGGCGATAACTATTTGCTGACTTGTTTCGCACGAACCATCCAATCGGAACTTTGTCCGAGATTGCCGTTTTTTTTTGCCGTTGTGGTGAAGGCACATATAAATGCGCGGGCATCACGATCATCTATTTCGCGACCGTAAACGAACGTGATGATACACCCGGCAAGTGCATCGACCAACAGCGGAGAGGAACCTTGGAGCGGAGCGCATCAGCCCCGAGACAAAGGCTCGCAATATTTGCCCGTGCTCGATTTGGAACAAGTTTTCATTTTCGCAAACTCATAAATTGCATGCACCTTTGGCTTGCATCATCAGCAGTCGCATTATCGTTTACCTCGGCCGGGAATGTAAAGGGACGGGGTCGTTTTGCGATAAGAACGCGATACGATAATTGTTCAATGACACAGATTCCACCCGAACGTCTGTTAGCACTACGATGATGTCGCTTATCGTTGGCCCGCACATCGGCATACTGTTTATAGGTTAGGTTCAGCGAGGTTAGGTACTCGATTAGTCTTCAAAACCACCAGCGATCCATCTTTAATTCGATGCCAAGATTTGCCTTTCTTTGCCGCGGGAGCAACCTTTTTTTGGGAAAGTTTCGTTTCGCTTTCATGATCGGATTCGAACCGTTACACCGTACCCGCCCAAATCGCTACTTCATCTCCCCCAGACAGTTGCCGTTGGGAAATAAAAACTACCGCGCCCGGTGATCTGCAATGCGCAGCTCAGATTGCTCGAAATTCAGATTCGCTTGGACGGCCCAGCAATGGAAAGGGAAAATTTGGAGATCGGAGCGAGATTCGCGGTTAATTGAAGTTTGTATTTGCTCTGGCTCACTTGTCTGGGTGCTTCATCGTAACCGGATAATCTGTTCCTCACGCAGGTGACAGGTAGAGTTAAGCACGAGAAACAAAATCCCAAGAGATCACTTAGCTACCTGGTGCCTAGATAACTCTCGTTTTTTTTTTGTTTTTTGTTTCGATGGAAACGATAAAAAATGTGCAATTCGATTGTGATGAGACTGCCCGTGTACTCAATTCAATTAGATTCCAATCGTAGCAACACTTTCGTAACTTCGTGCATTCAACGAAACGAGCGAAAGAGAGAAAACCAAACCACGTTTCGTGTGCTGCTTGGGTAATTTGATGATTGTTTGGATGCTTCTCGGCTTCTTCCCCCCGCATGTGTGTATCACCTGCTTTGGGTGTTTATTTGGGTGTGCAATATTTACGCTATTCTCCAATCACCAATACATCCACATGGACACACAAAGTTACCCATTATCTTCGAAGTACTGCGAAGTGTGATGTCTGCAGATATCGCGCCGTGTGGCATGCGTCAGCAGTCTTCCATCGGTGTTTACATTACATACCGCCAACTCGGGCCGTCACGGTTTGATAATGAGTTCTCTGCGCCAGGCTGCTCCTAATATCTCCTAACAAGTGCAAAGTTCAGATTCCGGACATCCGGTGTCTCCTCCATGGACGTCAGCTTTGTGGTCAGATTTAGATAGACTCCTTCGATGAGTGTTTTGAATGATTCAAACATCGTCCACAAGGAATGGCCACAACATTTAAGTTCATTTAGGTTCCACACATCACCATACAAAGTATCTCCAGTGGAGCAAAGTACATTCTTAACTTACCGACCACCACACCACAGCACAGCTCCGTAAATCATCGTTTCCAGCAAACGAACCACAGACAGTGCTAGTTGTCGTAACACACCGATCGTTACGGTTCATTGAAGAAACCGGCAGCGGTCACGGTACTGCTTTCGTGCGAAGTATTGATGCCACTTGATGCCGAAGCCGGAGAAACCTTACAAACTTACCCCCAAAAGGCAGCAAAAAAAAAGCCTACTCAGACTCTAATTGCGCTCGCTTGCATTGTGGAGTATAAAAGGCAGCGCGCGTGTGTTGTATTGGTGTGGGCATTTTGGTCACTCATACAAACACACGGACACCTCCAATCGCCTGCAATCGCGGGAAGCTTCTCCACTTATCAACACGAAGTGTTGTGTTTTCCCACCCCCGCTTTCCGACCAAGGCGGGGAGAGTGGACCCACCTAGTGCTACACACACACCCCCGAGCGGTAGTAGTTGATGGTCGCCAGCGGGTGGAATCGGTTCACTTCGCGCATATTGCACCTGCTCCGTCGTCTGTCGACGGGAGTGGAATTTTTTCACACCAAACCACGGTGATAAGTGAGTGAGCAGTGACGAAAATTTCATTACTCATCCGCAATGGGTTTGTGTTCCGCGAGTAGCAGCAAGTTCGGTTGTTAGGGAGTCACGCTTTATCTAGCAGATCTGTGACGTTTGCCGAATGCAGATTTGTGTACCGCGATAACGCCCGATAACGATCGTGTAACGTGCGCTGGATGGCGTTACGTACGGGGAAGCGTTAGCAACGACGTTCAAACTCAGACGCTTGACGTTTAGTGCGACGTAGCATGCGACGGTGGTCGTGCTGGTGACGAAGTCTACAGTGCGGTAAACTTAAACCGATGCGTCCGAACGTCCAAGTATGAATCATTTGGTGGAAGCTCCAGCTGCAGCTCCAGCAAGTTCTAGTGGCTCCTCGTTTACTACCGCCAACGTGGCCTTGTGTATATTCGGCTCTTCATACAAAAAGCCCACTCCTCCACCTGTTGTGCTCACGTCACAGTAGTGTACAAGTGTTGGCGGGTGCATAGCGTGAAGTGAAACTTTTCTCTCGCTCACCCTTACGAAATGGAGCTTGCGGTAAGGAGCGTGTGGTGGTAGTGTGGAGGTACGATCGGTTCGGTTGAGTACACGGTTTTTCGAGGCTTTCAAAATTCCGCCAACGGCACACACCATCGTCCGCTCGGTGTTGTTATTTCCATTCCGCCGCCTACTCTAACGCGCGTTCTCTTCGCGGGTTGTGGTGGAGCGTCGGTTGTGTTGTGAAAATTCAACCTCCATCTGTGTGCGATCTGTGTTGCGTGTAAAACCCATCGGGGCGTCGTGTCGCGGAGAAGCCTGGTGGAAGAAGCCAGCCCGCATAGGGGCAGAAAAGTGAAACACCTTGCGGTTAGTGATTCGTTTTTTTTTTTCTTTTTAATTTTGGGGCCGTATGTGCAAAGAAGACGGTGTTGGTGTACTGCCACCGTCGATAAGTGGAGTGTGCCGTGTTTCCGTTATCTATCTCTTTTCGCGTCTCGCGCGAACCTTCCCGCACGTCGCGGTTGGTGTATTTTTTTTTTTTTTTTTTTTTTGTTCGCCCAGTGTGTGCCGACCCGAATTGAATCATCCCGTCCCTGGGGCCACGGTTTCCCTTTCGGATCAGCGAGACCGTGCAAAGAAAGTGTGATTAGCACGAAGAGGAACGGCAAACGATCCAGTAATGGGAGCTTCTCCCCTTGGCCTAGAGAACTAGTTCCTCGCGGGTGGCTAACGCCCGCTCAGTTTTCGGTCATAACGACCTGAGTGCTGATCAAACCTGAGAAGGCCGATCGTTACGAGGGTAACCTCAAAGATGGAAACCACCGGCTCGATGAGGCTCCCAGTTCCAGTTCATCACAGGTACTGTAGGGGTTGGAGAAACAGAAGCAATTAGCTCCACTGGTCAGCCGGTGTTTCTACGTCCCGTCGTGTTATTAAATCCACCGCCAAACCCTTCCGCGTTAATCCAAAAGCGTCCACCTCCGAAGCCGGTAGATGATAATGTTGTCGTACAAAGTCGTTTCGAACCTCCACCCATGCAGGGGTAGCAATCGTATCAGGTTATCACAGTGATGACGATGATGATGATGATATCGACGATAAGAGTATAGTATTGCCATAACCTATTTAGGTACTCTCCCCGACTTCTCGCTGGAATCCCTGATGGGATTTTCCCACACTTATCAGACACGATGGGTCAGTGTTTTTGTTTTGAGCAGAGTTTCCATCTTCCATCTTCCAACCAATTCCACACAGCACTCCTGAACTCTTTGCATGCGTGCGTCAATTTTGACGACGACTAACGTTTATCAAACGATTTGTTTGTTGTGTGGTTGAGACAAAGGTAGGCTGTGTATCAAGAACAGCATTTCGGTAAAGAAATGTTCGATCGTTTTAGGTATTTTTTGGGGAAGATCTGCTATTTGTAATCGGAACGTCAGATATATGCCTACACACATTTCGATATCATGATTCACATTTAAGACATACCATAAGCTTCAATGATCAACGGTTAAGTCTAAGGTCTTTTGACTAAGGTTAGGAAACTAATCCTAAGCTAATTATTTTCAGCAACTGGAACTTAAATGTGTTCTCTGGACATCAGTTATCGCTATGATAAGAGAAGTTTGTTTTGTAATAGTTGTATCCAAGACAAACTTGATCCTCTGATTGCAACACGTGCCATGGTCATATCCGATAAAATTGATACACACAGTCTCTAGACGATAAAACAGAAAAAGGGTCGTATGTTATCAGCTTCTGATTTCAAATAGTCACAATCTTGTACTAACCAAAACAGGTCTTAGAACGGAGCTCATCACTGGTCAAACAAGTTCCGGATTGTGAAAAATGTGACACACGAGCAAACGACTGGAAGGCAGATGGGCAACTCGTGTGGATGTGGGTGACTCCTCCCATTCAGGAGCGACGTGTCCTCAACGTTTACGGAGCAAATTAAATAGATATATGCATACATATATATTCATTTGCTGCTACCTCCCCGTGCCTCAGTGCTCCAGTCGCGGACAAGAATGACGAAACTCGCCCTGTCCTCTCCGGACGTTGAAAGTCCGCAGCCTGGCGGCGCAGGGTTTTTGTGTTTTGTGTATGCTCCGCGTAACATTCCATATTCCCGTGGTTCGCCCATTCCAGATTGGTCCCACACAATGCCCAACGCTGGACGCGGGAATGACGGGACGAACTTGCTGCTGCTGGCACGTTTTTGCGCCGTCCATTTTCACGTGCACGTGGAACTCCCTGGCCGATCGGGCCAGGTGTATGTGTGCACACGCTCACACGCGCGACTAGCCATTGTGGCTAGTCGTCCGCGTGCCGTGGAAAAAGGTGCCACTTTGTGCGTCTTTTTAATTATATTCTCGAATAGCATGGTAGGCAAGCATTCGTCTTCGAGAGAGACTGCGTTTTGTTCCAGAAATGGAAGCCACGTGTAGAGCATAGCTAGGATAACAAGATAGAGAAGGAACCTGCCAGGAGAGAGGACAGAGGTTGTACGGTAGAACTTTACCTTTTTTTTTTTTGGACAATGGTACTTCTTCCACGGAAGCCTGGGGCCCCATGCAGCCATTTAAAGCGTTTTAAAGTTTTCGTCTAGGAACTGGATTTTTCAAGCACTGGGACATAAACGGGAACGTCCACCGGCCACCGAGACCATTACCACGCCAGAAACAAATTAATCGAAATTGGTTTGTTTATCGCAAATTCGTATCAGAACGAGCCACTCCAACGTAATATTCGCCGAAAGCGTCACTCCCCCGCCTGTTCTGGGGATGTGAGTCCTCGCTTACCAAGTGGAAATGCAAATTCGTATCACGATCGATTCGAGTCGGAGTCTCTCCCAAGCCCAGCCTTGTGCGGCAAATATTCGCCCGAGAAGAACGCGCCGTGATGATGCTGTGACGTTGTTGGAGAGCGATTCTGACTCCGATTCTTCCCCTCTCTCTCTCTCTCTCTCTCTCTCTCTCTCTCTCTCTCTCTCTCTTTCCCTCTCGCTCTGCTCAGATCCACCTCCACGGTGGAGAGCTTTTCGGGTATAGGAGGATATACAGAACGGGAGGAGCCCGTGATGTCTGTTGGTTTTATTCTATCCGAGATAAATGGCGATCCGCACGGCAACAACGGCAAATAAAAAATCGTATGCCAGGCGGCGAAAATCCATGCTCATGTTTTATTCAATCCCCGAACTTACGGTTTCCGACACGCTGGCGAAACAAAATCACCACTTATGTTAACACATAAGCTTGCTGTGTAGTTTGCCTCTGTGTGCGTGTGTATGGATTGGGTAAAATATTTGCCTAAATAAAGTGTAGCGCGGTTGTTTTGTAAAACTGTCTTATTATTCGTTCATTTATCTAGTCTTGTCTATCCAAAAATTACATCGAAGATAGAACTAGATCTAATAGGACGCGACGGGCGGGATGATAATGCAATCTCTTGGGATGTTTATTCATCACACTCTGGTAGCTCCTCCCCAACGTTCCAGGCACCTAGCCTCGGTTCCAGGTGGCGCCCGGTGTTACAAGCAGCGAAGCGTTTTTGAAGTGCAAACTCTTCAAAGGATCCACCGAAAATCCCATTTAATGCGTACCTCACTACCGAACTAGCAACCTTTGATTCGTGCGTCGTCTTTGTATGCATTATAAATCATCATCCATTCCGGGGGTTCCAGGGTATGTTCCGGGGATGGCCGTTGAAGAACTTCGACGTATCACGGATGTGAAGCCTTGCAAGTGTGGTAGTTCGTGGGAAATTATCGCCGGTTGCTTGGCAAAGAAACCCCTAAAATGGTAGCACATCGAGCTTGGTTTGTTGGGATGCAAAATTCGTCGCACAATGTTCCCTTGGGAACGGGAAGTTTCCACCGAAACACGGACCATTGAGTTGTAATACTACTTCGGTTAGTGGATTCAAGCGTGAAGGTTTTTTGGAGTTGAAACCAACCATGCTCTCGTTAGCGTATCTTCTAACCGACGTACTAGTACTTAGTCCAGAGCAAGACTGTATGTCCCCAAAGTAAAGCATGGACTGTATGTCCAGACTTGTAAAGTATGTCCCCAAAAAATATGATCCACATACTTTGGCGGTCGTTCAACACGATCGCTAGTGCCTTCATGCACACCATCGTCGGGCACAATATTTATACCCTTTTCAGATGGGCACTCGTACGCACATTAACACATGCGCTAGATTTCCGCATTCTTTCCCGGCATCGAATCAATTTATCCTCCTCACCCATGCCCGGTGCGATTTCTTCAAGTATCTCGCGACACATTGAGAAGCGAAGCGGGAGGAGATGTTTGTGCAGCAGCTCTCTAGAGCACTAGAGTGTGCTGGTTTATGAGTGGACATGATCAGCTATGTTCCCACCGGCGTCCAATACGGCACCGTTCGTTTCCCAGCGCTCTAAACCACGCTCGTGACTTGGACCACACTCCCTTTGCCTGGCACCTAGCAGCTGCCCTGAAACGTACGGCGTGTGACTTATGCGTCCATGCTTACGGAGCGTGCAAATTGTAGTAAGATTTATGCAAATAGAGTACTATTTCCCTTGCTCCTGAAGAACCGTTGGTGGACATTGGTGTCTCAACTCTGCGCGGCGTAAGCATGCTTATGCTTTGATGAATTGGACAGATGTCACGGGCATTTGCTTGCAAGCGATGGGGATCTCTCCCCCAAGCGCACGGCAGTGACAGCAATGTGGCTTTCTTGCGTAACCCGTGGCACTCCGTGTGAAGGTGCAACCGATCAGAACCGGTTCTGCAGGGTCGCCGGAAAGAATCCCCCACCTAGAAGCTGAGGTGCTTCGCGTAATAGATCCACCGATCGATCGATGATCGCCTTGATATTCCTGCTCCACCGATCGAGCTTTGTAGTTGGGAATATATTTTTTTGCAACCGATCGATTACAGATATCACTTTTCATATCTCAGCGTCCGTACAGAACAGGTCGTCCTCAGACGTGTTCTGGTGAAGGTAGCTGCGGTTTGACTCACGCCGTACTATATCTCGGCCCTTGCATGGCTACGGGTGGTGATGTAACACAAATTCCACACGGCTTGGCACGCTCTCACACCGAGAGGCATCTAGGGCATCCGTTCGTTTCGGTATGCCGTCCTTCAAAGATGCACGCATTTTAGGCCGAGTGAAATCGCCCAGCGCGGGCGTGCTCTCGCTCGCGGCAAAGGGATACTGTTTCTAGAATGTTGGAAGCAAAATATTGGACGTCTCCATACCATTGTATCGGGTAGAATAAATCAGAGTCCGCTCCGGCCGTCCGAAAAGTATTGCTCCCGGTGGAGCATAAAACAAACAATCCTGCGCTGCTGTACATATCCCACTGCACTTGGAATGCCGTTCTCGTCTCGTCAGGAACCTTGTGAAACTATTAACCCGAAACTATCACAACAGTTGCTTGGGAGTAACGAACCCCCCATGAGCACCCGTTCGTCGTCTCGTGGCCATGATCCCATCGGGACGTGCGCGTAGTTAGGAACTCGGAACTCGGAACCCGCCCGGTTATCATCATCGAACGTTCTATTTTCAAAACAATGATTTATGGCATCCCTCTCCGTGAGGACGGGACGGGTGACGCCATGTGTGGGTGAGATCGTACTTCATCGTCACACACCGTAGGCTGTGGCGGGTTGCAGGAGTTGCAGTAAATCAAATTTGACCGTGAGAGGAAAGGCGAAAGATCGTGCCTCGTTCGTACCACGGAAATGGTACGCGGTGGCTTGCGCGAGCCGTTCATCCCACGGAGAATTACGTTTGGTGAATGAATTTACGGACTGACAAATGCCGAACTCCGATGGGGCAAGATATGTCTGCTGCGTTTGTGTGTTGGAAACATTCTTTCAGACCAGACATTGCGACCGTGTCGGATGTCTGGAAGTGTGAGATAAGAATAGTATCCCCATCAGTATTTCTTTGAAGAGGTGTCAGTCGGGGAGTCGCGATATTGGAATGGAGCTTGGACCCTGCCGTTTAAAGTCTTCCAATGGCGGAAGTCCACTTGGTTGCACCAGTCAGGAACTTCCTCGGAAGTTCCGCTTCCATTCGCTTTGCAACGACCTTGCCAGGCGAACCTAATTGCAATCGTGAGGCGAAAGTAGACACCCTCATGGCGGTTCAATCGTTGGAATTACCTTTTTGCCGGTTCCCACACGGGTGGCGCACCTCAGCCATTGTGTGTAGGTAGCACCACACAATATCTGATGATGCGAGCAGGTTGCTATTTGCGTTTTGTTTTTTTTTTATTACTAATAACGTCGTGTTAGGGGTTGCGTGTTTGTGTAATCTTCAGATTAGCCACGCACATTCCATTCGCTGGAAGGGAATAACAACGTTTCGGTTACGTTCTTCTCGGTAATGGATGCACTCGGTCGGCCGTTTACGATACGCCGTCTAACTTTGCGAGTATAAACATGCCTGCTTGGGTCGTTTTCGTTTTTGTTTTGTCTTAGCAAAGTGTCTGCGTCAAGTCATCTCTTATAATGGTTGTTTTTTTTGTGGACTTTCCCATGCCGGTTGCGCCTGGATTGCGCTCACACTTTGTGTTGCATAAATCCCTTCTCTCGCGAGCGGCCTCGCTTGCTCGCAAAAGGTTAGCGTTTTACTACATGTACCATAAATTCGAAGCTCGGGCCTTTGCTCAGCCGTTAACCCTTTTCGCGGGCTCGTACGGGGACTAAAAAGATACGGTAAAGGATCTGAGCCAAAGGTGTGCTTTTGCACATAAAAAGAACCGTGTATGGTGTTATGGGAGGATGGCGGCATTGAGCCGGAAAGCGAGACATGTGTGTCTGTGGAGTAGGAATATTTGTCCCATGCACGGCACCGGAACGGAACGATAGGGTTAGATAACTTCCTTTTCGTGATTAGAATCAAGTCGGGGGTGTGGAGATGAACTTTATTCAAAGGCTTTGAAGCGGTTAGTTAGCGTCCCCTTTGCGTTGGAACACTGCCCGAACAATCTCTTAATCTTCCCGTCCGCTCGTTTTCTTACAGATCAATGGGAATTCTCTTACCTCCAGTGTCGCAGGTGACGAACAATCGCATCAACATGACCCAACATCATCGGAATCGAAGTTTAGACAGTGCGCTGCAGCGGATACCGGAGGTAAGACGGTGTGGGCGGTAAAACGTGAGCCTCGTTTGTACTCAATATGCTTTTTTCTTGCCTTTACACACAGGTGGAAGTGTCGTCACCGAGTGCCGAGTCGGAAAACACGCTACACTGCACGAACGGCATACTGAGCGGGACGATGTGCAGCAAAATCATTCAAGCTTCGTCCACCAACCCAACCAACACACCGAGCAATAGTGGCCGTGGGACGACGCTGACGTCGTCCTCCATTGCCGGCTCGACGAAGGACGGTGCGGGTGGGGCGAAGGGAGCGCCGGCGGCAACGATGACCAACAGCACCGCCACCACGCATCATCAGCCCAGCCGGCAACAGACGAGCAGAAAGGTGGACCTGCTCGAGCAAGGTGAGTGTGTGTGGGGAGCGTTTTGGTTCGATTAGTGGCCGTATCTAACGTCGTTTCACTTCGCCATCAGGTACCACGCTGAGGACACTGAAGGGAAGCCACTCGACCGATGCGGAATCGATCGTCAGCTCGATCGCGAAGGAGAGTGACAACAAAAAGCGTGAAGATCTGACAAGCCTCGGTTCGGATGACTCAGGTACGGTAGTTGGGATTGGTTGCGTTTGAGCGGATAGAATTGTAACGCCTCGCTTTGCGTTCCCCTCATTTCCGACAGGCATCATTTGCGGCTCGGAACCGGATCACACTTCGCTCACGCGCATCCGGCGATCGCGCGAAAGTCTCGACTCGGGCGAAATCGATCCGTCGGAGGAGGAGTGTATCGAAATTCTGGAGACCACCTCCATGGAGGAGGAGTACCGGATGCTCCAGTCCGACCTTTGCTTCTACCCGACGGCCATGGAACGGGCGATGAAGGAGGGCGATGGAAGCGATTCGGATTCGCGGCCACTGTCCGACAGTAGCTGCCCGGAACTGCAGGCAACGATAACGCCCGCTAGTGCTGCTGCTAGCTGCGGGGGCCCTCTTAGTGATAAGGTACGCTACCGGCAGCAGAACATGACCCGTGCGGCGATCATGCTCGAGAAGCTGTTCGTACCGATACACTACGAGGACGGCGGGGATGTGGGCGGTGGGTTGCCGGCGGAGGTTTCGACCAGTCTCGGCAACGAGGAGGACGAGATGCTGCCGCTACCGGACGTCCCGACACCGGTCGTCGGGGAGGCGAAGGGCCTAACGACGCCGACGAACGCACTGACACCGTCGACACCGACCACCACCACCACCACCATCACCAGCGTGCCAAGTACCAGCGAGGCCACCAAGTCCACCGCCACCACCACCACGACGACCGAGCCACCGAAGGCGGACCAAAAGAATGAGGTTATGTTTCGGAACTTTTTCGGCGCAACGAAGAACGCCATCTTCCGGACGGCGCAGAGCATCATCGATAACCACGAGAAGAAGCACGCGAAGCAGCGCGAGAAGCAGGCGGCGACCACGAGTGGCACGGGCGCGGAAGACGCCAGCACGGTGTCGTCGGCAGCTGCTGGGGTTAGTCCGGCGTCCGGCGCATCTTCCACGAGCGGCGGTTCGGCAATTCCCATCAAATCCCCAACGGAGATCCTACGGAAGCGTGAGTTTGGTAGCATGTTTGCGAGAAGCAGCAGCAGTAGCAGTAGCAAACACCAGCACCAGCAGAGTGCGGCCGTCACACCGACCGCTAGCGCGTCCTCCACCTCGATGGAGTTCGCGGAAACCGTCGAGTCGGGAGGCGGTGGGCAGAACCTCAGCCTCCCGAAGGCGGCGGCGTCCCTGTCGAAGTCGTCCTCAACCGCCTCGCTGAAGATCGTGCCGGGCGTGGCGGTTGCAGCCGTACCCGCCGGTTGCAGCAGCACCTCCGCTGCCGCCGCCCTCGCCGCCTCCGCGCCCTGCACCAGCAGCGGACCGCGCGACGAGTCCCAGATCCGGACGGAGCGCACCGGGCAGAGCGGGCTGTTGCGCTTCTTCGAGTCGCCCGTCTTCAACATCCACTTTGCCGTCCACTACCTGTTCTACTCGAAGGAACCGGGCGTGCTGAGCTTCATCGGGAACAAAATCTTTAGCTTCCCGGACGGCGAGGTGGACCTGTACATCCCGCAGTTGATCGTGATGTACATGCAGATCGAGGAGCTGTCGGAGGTGCTCGATCCGTACCTGGTGTACCGGTGCCGGCAGTCAGTGGACTTTTCGCTCAAGTGCGTCTGGCTGCTGGAGGCGTACAATTTCAACACGGAGATGCTGAGCGGGGCGGGCAATAGCATCCGCAAGCATCTCAGCCTCCTGCGAGAGCTCTACCCTAAGCGAGAGCGGGTGAAACTGGCCGCTGCAGCCGCCGCCGCCGCCGCAGCAGCAGCAGCAACTGCATCGACTACCACTCCGACTGCCGGCGAGTCGCTAGCAACGTCCACCAACGATCCAACCCTGCTCCAGGCACACCCGGCACTGTCGGCGATACGCAAAACGCACCATCGCTCGCAGTCGGACGCGACGGGCATGATGGGGCTGCTGGCGCAACATCACCACCCGCACCATCTACACCACGTCCCGCTGCCGGGTCTTCCAGCCGGTCCGAGCACGCGCACACCCGTTTGCCTCGGCGACCTGAGCACCGGCCGGGCGTTCGACAACGGGTGCGTTTGCTTCGAATCCGTCCGCGGTACCGTGAACGATCTGCTCGGCCAGCAGACGGTTTGCTCGTGCGGGGCACCGAAGCTCGCACCGGAGAAGGAGTTCATGAAGGCGCTGATCGACATCGGCAAGATGCTGACCTGCCTGCAGACGAAGATCGAAAAGACGTCCCGGTTGCGCATCCTGCTCAATCTGATCAACAAGAACCTGCCGGCGCGGGTGTGGCTTCCGCTGCACTCGGAAACGCCCCCGCACCACGTCGTGCGCATCACCGAGGAGAAGACGGCCGTCCTCAACTCGAAGGACAAAACGCCGTACATTATCTACGTGGAGGTGGTGGAGGTGCACGACATCTACACGTCGCCGGTCATCCCGAAGCTGATGCCGACGCTGCGGCACACGAAGAGCGAGGAACGGCTCGATAGTAGCAGCACGCTGAACGCGGTCGGCAGTGGCAGTTGCAGCAGCAGCAGCAACCCCAATAAGACTGAAAGTAGACCACAGGAAGCACAGGACGGGACGGTCGGCGAGGAACAGCAAATGGGGCCGGCCGCCGCCACGCTGCCAACGTCGCGCAGTCGGCACAGCAAACTGTCGGAGTGTTCGGTGGAAAATGGCGGCGGTACGGCGGGTGGTACCAGCAGCATGATGATGGAGCTCGGCCTAACGGAGGACGACGTGTGGTCGCAGGAGGACGACGAAATCACGGCGCAATATCTCAGCCTCACGAAGATGTCGAGCGATCGGGATGCGATATCGCAGTTCTCGGTCGATTCGTACGATTCGCGCGATCATCGTAAGTAGCGCGAGTGGGAAGGTGCTCCTTTTTGGATCTTTTTTTTTGTGTTAATTTTACTCTCTTCTCTTTCTGCTCGAACACACAGACACGCCCGCCCTGTTCAACATCGGTGAGGTGAAGAAGCGTCACTGTGCCAACCTGAACTCGGAGAATGCGAAACCGTTCAGTAATGATCCATCGGATCCGTCCGCCGCTGCACTGAAGGTAAGCGGAGGTCAGCTCAATCACATAAAAGGGTACTTTTTACTAATCGGTAAACCCTTCCGCCCGCAGGAACCATGGCACGAGAAGGAGAAACAGATACGGGAGTCGTCCCCGTACGGGCATCTGCAGAACTGGAAGCTCCTGTCGGCGATTGTGAAGTGTGGCGATGATTTGCGGCAGGAGCTGATGGCAACGCAGCTGCTGCAGGTAAGCAGGAAGGCGCATCCTATTCCCCAGGAGATCAGCTAATCGGTTTTTTTTTTCACGCCCGCCCGTAGATGTTCAAGCTGATCTGGGAGGAGGAAAAGGTTGGGCTGTGGGTGCGTCCCTACCGGATCGTCTGCCTATCGAACGATTCCGGGCTGATCGAAACGATCGTCAACACGGTTTCGCTGCACCAGATCAAGAAGAACTCGAACAAGAGCCTGAAGGACTACTTCATCGACGAGTACGGCGAGGTGGAGACGGCGGCGTTCCGCCGGGCCCAGCGCAACTTCATGCATTCCTGCGCCGCCTACTGCCTGATCTCGTACCTGCTGCAGGTGAAGGATCGGTAAGTTCGGCTGTTGAGTGTCTTTTTTTTTGCGGCATGGGCATGGATGCATACTAACATGTGTTTTTTTTATCGTCCTCCAATTCCACCGCGTTGTCACAGGCACAATGGTAACATCCTGCTGCATTCCGATGGACATCTGATCCATATCGACTTTGGCTTCATCCTGAGCATATCGCCGAAAAATCTAGGTAAACAAAATTTGTTGGAAAATAGAGAAAAAATTACGTCCAAACATAAGACAGCGAATGAGTGTATAACCTTTCTCCTTCTCTCTCTCTCTCAATTACAGGCTTTGAACAGTCCCCGTTCAAACTGACGCCCGAGTTTGTCGATGTGATGGGCGGCCCGGAATCGGAGCTGTACTGCGAATTCAAGTACCTCCTGCTCGATGGGCTGAAAGCGGCCCGGAAGCACATGGATCGCATCATCAACATCGTGGAGATCATGCGAAGCAGTAAGTGCATCTAGTAGTCCTCACCAGTTGGTTGCTCTAATGCGCTCTCTCTCTCTCTCACACACACTCTCCTTCCCCAACAGGTTCCCAGCTGCCCTGCTTCAAGAACGGCTGCTCGGGGACGGTCCGAAACCTGCGCAATCGCTTCCACATGAACCTGACCGAGCAGGAGCTGGAGCGCAAGGTGGAGCAGCTGATCCAGGACTCGCTCAACTCGCTCTCGACCAAACTGTACGACGGCTACCAGTACATCACGAACGGCATCTTGTGAGAGCGATTCGGCATGCACATCTAAGCAGCCAGCGATGCAGTACAAAAGGCGTCACACTCACCGTACAGAAGCCGCCAATCGGACCGTCTGCCTCCGTCTGCCGGCGCCTACTGTGGAAAAATACGATTATTTTTGTTGCATTTTCAACACAACACTGCTGTGAGTGTGTTAGTTTCAAACCTCCTCGGCGGCGGGTGCACCGAATCTGGGTTTGCTCCAAGCAGGCTTGCTCTAGCGGCGGTACGAGGAGGCCGGTTAGAGCAACACTACCGTTTATTTGACATTTTATTTCGCTAGCATTCTGTAATCTTGTACATAGGAGAATGCGGACGGGAAAGGAAATCAAAATGGTGGTCACTCTACTCTCCACGAAAGAAGGGAATCCCTAAATCAGAGGAAATAAAAATAGTTTAATTTAACGTAAACGTACGCAGGTAAACGGGATGAGAGAGAGAGAGAGAGAAAGAGAGCGAGGAAGTGAACGGTTAGAACGTAAGAACACTAGCGGTGTGTTAGCTTTTGTAAGGACATGTTACGCCAAGAAGCCCGACAAAACTCCGCCGGCGTGGCGTTTAGTTGTACATGAGAATGAATGTATAAAGTCTAGTAGAATGCACGCGCGTATCGGTCCTATTTACGGTGTAAATTAAGAAACATTCGCGTGGAAAAGAAATGTTTGTGTGCGGGACCGCTTGGCGCATGTCGTTACATTTTTGTCGCCATTTCGCAGTTCTCTGTTAAAGCCACCCAGAAAAAAAATTTAAAGAAAAAATCTATTCGGCGATCACCCTTCCCCACCCACTCGCCCAACTCTATGCTTGTATGTGTGCATGTTTCCACGCTCGTTTCGCATTTTGTTTTTGTTTTTTGCTTATATGTACAAGGGGAAAACAGCATGTGCAACACAGGCGCAGAACGTAAACGGATTATATAAAACAGGGGGTTTCCTTTTTGGAACGTGTTTTCAAATTAGCTAGCCCATGAGCATCTGCGTTGTATGTAAATATATTTAAAAGCTTAGGGTAGGATAACGACATCCAATTGCGAGAAATGCGAGGTAGAGAGAGAGATAAGGATACGAGTAATGGAAATCGGTAAGAAGCAAAGCTTTTTCTTCCTTTTCACTGCTACGCTACCCTCCGTGGACGAATTTTTCCGTGCTCCTTTCCAAAACTACACACCGTGCGCGGTTCTCTCTTTTTGTAAGAGCTGTGAGCGACAACTATGGCAATGTTTGTAATAGAAACGTTTACGTTTTATTACACTTTAGTGTACAACAAAAACGGAAAACTCCTTACGCGATCGGAAAAAGAACGAAAAAACAACGAGGAACAGAAAAAAGGAGAAGTAAAGGATACGGGAATTGAATCTAATATATACAAACACTCTTTAAACATTCTCATTCTCTCTCTCTATCTCTCGTCGCTTTTGATTATTATATCTCTTACCAACCACATATTCCTCTAGCACTAAACCCCACTAGCAAATGAAAAAAAAAAATAAATCCTTTACCCTACATTTCTAATCCGAGAAGGCTGCGAAATTTGGCGCAAGGAAGAACCTAGGCAACGCGTACGAAACGAATAAGAATACTCAACCGTACACACACACACACACTCACTCACACAATGTACAGTGTGATTTAAGGAAAGGATAAAACCGAACAGCGGTAGAAAAGCGAATGTTGTTTTGAATTATTAATCAATTTAATTTAAATCAAACTTTGGGATTTTGTTTTTTTTTCGTTTAGAGGTTAAAAAAGAGGAAGAGAAAATGAAACAATGCAACTAAATAATTAGACAAAAAACTCAAACAAAACAACACACATACACACACACCAATGTGCTATATGCTAATATTGTGTATATTAATACAGTTTAAAGCTCTTTACGTTCCGGGTTTACAAACGCTACCTACTGCTACTATCATTACGGCTAAGGTAACAACGAGTTTTCGTTCGTATATATTAATATACACACACATATTACCTATACTGCTATACATGCGATATACGTATGATAAAGTTATTCCTAATTTTTAAAGTAATTAAAATCTTTTCTACGAATGTAAGAAAACACGGTGAACAAGGAGAAACACACGCTCGTCGTCCTCTGTGTGCCTGTGCGTGTGTGTTGGTGTATGCGCGAAGAATCGCTCGCTGTTTTTTTTTTTTTGTACAGAATGAAACATTAGCGCCAGAAACGGTAAGGCAAATGAGACCGAAATATGAGAAGCGAGAGAAATATGAGTGCGTAATACAAAAAAAGGATTCTCGAGCACGCAAAACATTAACTGTAATGAACGTCTTGGGTGGGGGATGTAGAGAAGCGCAAAAAGCCTCCACTCACCACAGCCGCGGGAAAGGTCGTAGGGTGCGCAGTGCGTGTGCGGTGTGTATGGGGTGTGTGGGAAAATGGAACATTTTCGTCGTCGAAATTTGAAATATAAGTTGAAAACAAATGATACATTACCCAGCTTGTGGTTGAATTTTGCTTCATGTCGTTCGAATCAGTCCGAAATTGAATTTAGATGAGTTTTTTTGTGTCAATCGCAGTAGGCGGTGAGAAGATAAAATTTTCGGAGAGGATTTTAATAGAAACTATCATCAACCATTTTTAAAGGGAATCTTTTTTTATTAGAACTTTGTTCCACGGGTTGCTCGTTTATGTTTTGATCTGTCGTTTCTTTTGTCTTTTCTTTGAATGTGTTGCCATCCAAGTGATTTTAACAAAAGCATGTTTGTTTTCTTTTTTCTTATTTAAAAACTTCATACACTGCTTCATACAATGATGCCCTAAGAACATATTTCTCGTATCATACGCTCGAGCCTTTTCTTCAAATTGGTGCTACAGAACCGGGAATGTACAATATCGTTAGAACCCGAACGGTTGCTACGGGAATTAAAGCGCTACAGCGCTATTTCTCATTTTAATGGAATCGAGCACAAACATTGAAAAAATAAATTAACTTAAGCCCATACAATAAATATAAAAAAGCATGTTCATGGTTTAAAAATTTGCGCCCCTAATCCTAACCTTCTAAAGATAATTTAAACATAAAGTTTCGTTTACTATAAGCCTAAGGTAGAGTTTTCTACATGTGTTCTCAAACATCAGTATGATCGTCGTTTGCTTATCTATCTGAAATGAGTATTTTAGGTGATTAAGAAAACGCACGGAAACGGTCGCATTGTTACTCGCACAAACTTACGCTTCGATATGCTTTGAAAAGAAGGGACTGGGGCTTTAGTAGGCCGTTCAGTGTTTCTTTGGTTTAGTAGTTCACTACTTGAGCAACCTAATTGTAAAAGAAGAAAAATATAATGTAAGAAACATCGAACTTGAGATAAAATACGTTTCAGGATACTCACATACGACCGTGAAATTAATTCTTCCTTGCGGTTAAACCTCAAAATGTTAAATTCATCGCATGCTGCTTAACACTCCCCGCCTTTAAAAAATCGTTTCTACTCACTCGTTCATGGGTAAAACTAATGAAAGAAATAAATTAAACTAATAAAATCCTCGTCAATCACTTTCATAGCCTACTATTTCGACGGTCGCAGATTTCAATGGACCCAAAAAGCAAGACGGCAAATGATAAAAAAAATAAATTAAAATAAAAAACATCTATCCACAAGGACCCGGCGGACCACTTTTGCATCACTTTACACACACACCCACACAAACCGACTGCTACCAGGGCTTCAATTCGGCGCACAGGACGTCATGTGATCCTTCAGCTTGTTCTTGTGCCGGAAACCTTTCCCGCAGATAACGCACGGATGAAGCAGCACCGGCTTCATGCACACATTCGCCAGGTGCACCTTCAAGTTGCGATTATTTTTGAACGTTTTACCGCACGTCTCGCAATCGACGGCCTGCTGTTCGGCGTGCATATGCCGGATGTGCTGCCGGAGGATGTACTTGTCGCCCATCACCTGCCCGCACGTCGGGCACGGTACGCACGTCGAGATGCGCAGGCTTTTGTCGTGCTCCTGCATGTGTTTCTGCAACCGGAACCGGATCTTGAACGTTTTCGGGCAGTGTTCGCACACGAACCGCGCCATATGCACCGAACGCCGGTGGTCCTCGATCGTGTACTTCGTGAAGCTGTGTGAGACACGGAGAGTGAGAAGAAATGGGTTAGAAAAAAAAGAAACGAACGGCTCACGGTTGGAAACGCCACTCACGATTTCTGGCACTGATCGCACGTGACGTTCTTCTCCGCGTGCATCTTCTTCATGTGCACCACCAGCCGCTTCTTGAACGGGAACCGGCTGCCGCACAGATCGCAGCTGAACTGGCGCTCCTCGTGCTTGTTCTGCATGTGCTCCTTCATGTTCTGGTACACCTCACCGCACACCTCGCACCGATACTTGTCCGGATGCAGGTGCATGTCCATGTGCTGCACCAGTGTCACCTTCGTGCGAAGCTTCATCTCGCACACCGGACACTGGACGAAGATTTTGTAGTGGCCGTGCTGTTCCTTCGTGTGCCGCAGCAGCTCGCCCCACGTCGCGTACTCGATCAGCGGTTCGCCCACCATCATGCGCTTGTTGTCGCACACCTCGCACACGATCCGCTTGTAAAACTCCAGTATGTTCTTATCCTCCTCCGGGTGGGATGGAAAGCGTCCGCCTGCCCTTCGCTTCGCCAACCGCGTATCCTCGTCCCCTGCTAACGCTGCGTCACCCTTCTGTCCACCGGTCGACGGACGGGTACGGCGTGCCATCTTCCTTCCCCTCACAACTCTCGACGAACCATCGCTTTCGTTCGCACTTCCCCCCGGCGACGATTCGTCCTCACTCTTGATCTCATCGTCCGGTATCATTCGGTCGCCGCTTAAGCTGCCATTTTCATCTTCATCTTCGTCCTCCTCCTCATCCTCCCCTTCTTCGTCGTCCACCGGTTCGCCTTTGATTTCGAGAAACTCGGTATTGTAAGCCGGACCGCCCGTATTATGCACACCCGGCGGCGTACTACTAGAACGCTTCTGGTCGTGGCTGTCCTGGCCAAAGAGATCAGTCTGCTGCTCGCGCGATTGTTCGATGGTGCGGTAGAAGCTGTGGAATGCTTCGAGCGCAATCCAGCAGCGTGTGCATATCCACTGACTTTCGTCCTCGACGGGTGTCACCTAATGAAGGGGGAACGGAACACGGACCATTACGATTCGGTGTTGTTATCTCGAAAACCCCAACGCACCTACCTCAAACCACAGATGTTTGGCCACAATCTGCGCGATATTTTTCGTACGGTTTTCCTCGGTGAAAATGCTCAGATAATCCGGTGCGTTTGTGCAGAAGCACGTTGTGCACTTCCGAAGCTCTCCGGCCGTCGTTTCCATCATTGCACAAGTTTCACGATTCTGTTCGAGGGCAGCGATCGCTTCCGCGCAGGATCGGGATCTTTTATTTCGATCCCAAAGTAAGTGGATTCAATACTCCGGTGTTGAAATTATGTATTTACCGTAACATACAAACTATAAAACTATATTAATATAGCACCAGTCAACATAAACAAACCAGATTTATTTTTCTTACTATTTTTTATGCAAAACAACAAGTATAATTGAACTGTCACGTAAAAGGTTATACCTGCATCTTGAATACTCGAGTTTTGGAGTCGACAAGATGAATCTTAACAATTCCGAAATGTTTTACGAAATGATTATTTAAAACGCAAACTAAATAATTAAACTATTGCATTCAGTTTATTGATCCTCAATCAATCGGTGTATGTGCCTCAACGTTTAAAATTCGGGATAAACACACTGGCGAAAGTATTTTTTTGCTTCTCAAGGATTCTATCATTATCGCAACACCGTATGCAGTGGCATACTATGTTCGTTACGGAGTACTTGTATCTTACTGTTTTGCGTCAAAAAATCGAAATTGAAATGGATCTAGCGATGATCCATTTGTAATATAATTTACATGCGACGAAACGGTTTCGCTCCACCCCTACCTTACGTTAGCTCAGTCAATTTAAATCGAACTCCCTCCTTGCGCTGCTGCTGCATCTCTAGCCACTGCTCGTAGTGCGCATTTTTCCGATGGTAGTAGAGATGCGTATCCTGGCGGAATGTTTCTGGACAGAACGAACACATGTACAGTGGTTTGCCCGTGTGCGTCGACATGTGTTCCTTGAGTTTGTTCTTCCGCCTAAACTCCTTGCCACAGATCGTGCACGGAAAGAGGCGCGTCGGTTCGAGGCACACGTTCGTCATGTGTACGGATAGGTTGCGCTTGCACTTGAACGTCTTACCGCACGTCGTACAGCTGACGGACGGTTGTACCGTGTGCATCAGCTTGATGTGCCGCGTCAGGATGTATTTGTCGCGCATCACCTGCCCACAGATGGTGCACGGTACGGCGGTCGAGTTGCGTAGGCTTTCGTCGTGCTCTTCCATGTGCTGCCGCAACCGGAACCGGCTGTTGAACGTTTTCGGGCAATGCTCACACACGAAGCGCGCCGTATGCACCGATCGTTTGTGATCCTCGATGGTGTACTTCGTGAAACTGTGAAATGGAAAACGAACGGTAAGTTTTATGGCAAAAGGTAAAAACAACCTTCGCTCGAACATACGGCTTCTGGCAATGTTCACAGATGATATCCTTCTCGACGTGCATTTTCTTCATGTGCACCGTGAGCCGCTTCTTGAAGGGGAACTTTTTGCCGCACACATCGCAACAGAACTGTCGCTCCTGGTGTTTGTTCTGCATGTGCTCCTTCATGTTCTGGTGTATCTCGCCGCACAGCTCGCACCGATACTTTTCCGGATTCTCGTGCCAGTCCTTGTGCTGCAGTAGCGTCTGCTTCGTGCGCATCTTCATCTCGCACACCGGACACTTTACGTACACCTTATCGTGCCGGTGCACTTCCTTCGTGTGGCGCAGCAACGCACGCCACGTGCCGAAATCGATCTGCGGCTCGCCCACCATCATCCGCTGGTTGTCGCACACCTCGCACACGATCCGTCGGTAGAACCGCAACAAACCCTCGTCTTCCAAGCGTTGAGCTTCCGCCTTCTCTTTCCTCGCCTCCTCACTCACCGGGGAAGACTTTTTGTGGAGTTTTCGTTCACGGCCCCTCGTTCGCTTTTCGTCGCCGGACGACGAATCGGATTTGCAAGCGTCCTCATCGTCGGACCAGGGAGCGGTCGGATCCGATTCAACCGTTTCCTTACATTTCACGTACGCGTAGTGCAGTGGCTTCTCACCAGAACAGTTCGTGTCCTCCGGTTCGATGGCGTCCAGTGATTCTAATGGTTCAGCTTTTATCTCGAGAAACTCCGTACTATACTTGGGTCCGCCACCGTCGCACACCTCTTCGTTCACTTTGTTGCCCGTGGAGCCGACGCATTCAGCGGTCCCCTGAATGGACAGCTCCAGTTGTTCGCGAACCCGCTCAACAGCACAGTAAAACTGATGGAATTCATCCAAAGCTGACCAACACCTTGTGCACAGGAAATTACTATCGGCGGATTGTCTCACCTGGAAACGAGATAAACATAGTTTAAAATAACACTGATCGTGTAAAGACTGGAGTACAGCATTACCTCGAACCACAGGTGTTTCGCTACGATTTCGACCATATGCACATGCTTCTCGACGAAAAGCTCCTTGTATTCACTTTCCGTCGTGGATAAGCAAACATCGCACTTCGTTGCCATGGACATCGCATACTATTTAGCAAATATAGAACGCTAGTGTTCCAGTTGTATTGCAAATCATCACAATCTCACTTCACAAACAATGCGAGAATCTCTTTTTATTCGCAACTGCCTTTTCCAAGTTTTAGCTACAAAAACTATACCGAAACTACTTTCGGTTGCGTCGAAGTAATACACTTATGATATCGTTAGAAAAAAAAGGAAACACATAAACAACATTTCTTTCGCCAATCGATCCACAAAATTCTATACGGAACAGTTGTTGTGAACAACAAAACAACAATAAATACATTTGACATTTTGGCACCTTGGGGCTCCGATGTGGTTGATCCATTACGCGAACTGAACGAAGCATTTAAATTGACCGTTAGATATTAGTAGATCAATTTAATGCTCTTTACTTTGATGTGTAAACAACTGTAATTTGGTGTCAAACTGCACCATACACACCGCACACGTGTAGTATCCCCGTTTCTGGTGCGTGGCGGAGTGTTCCATCATTTTCGCCGCAGTTTTAAAACGCTTTCCGCACGTTGAGCACACGTGGTGCGTAGCGCTGGGACAGGATCGCTCGGTGTGTGCTTGCAGTGTATGTTTGCTTCGAAAGGTTCTTCCACAACGCTGACAGTCGTGCGTTTCCTTCGCTGTGTGCATCGATTTAATATGACGATTCAAGTAATCTGCACGCACTTCCCGGTTACAAATGTGACACTGCGTCATGGCCGAGTCGGTACTGAGCGTGTCGTGTTGCTCTTTGTGTTTGTCTAAAAGCTCTTCGTTGCGGTAAGCTCGTCCACATAACTCACAAACGAAGTTAGTATCGGCGTGGAGCGCCTGCATGTGACTTTTGATCCTATACTTGCTATACCTACGGCAGAAGAAGAAGTTGTTATGATTAAAATTGAAATGAAAGCAAAATAACGTCTGATAAGCACTGACTTACATCTTATGGCAAACGCCACACATCACGTCCTTGGCGGAGTGGGACACTTTCATGTGAGCCGTCAGTTCGGATTTTAGGCAATAGCGATTGCCACATTTCACGCACCGAAACCGTTTAGCTTTGTTTTCCAGCTTACGATGAAACTCAACGTGCTGGCGAAGTTCGAACCGCGTGTACAACCGTTTTGAGCAGTGCGGACACTTTACGCTTCCCCGACGAACTTGATGCTCATGTAGCAGGTGTCGTTTCAGTTGACCAACGTTCTCAAACTCTGTTCCGCAGTGATCACACACGAGTGGTCCGTAAAACTCGATCAACTCCTGGTCAATATTCGATAACTGTTCGCTAGTTTCGCACGCATTAGCTTCATGTCCCAGGTTAATTGAATCGGCTACATCTGCTTCTTCTTCATCGGTACTCAATTCCTTGGTTTGATCTGTGGGTTCCGTGTAGACCACTGGCAGTTCAGTTGTTTGCTCATCGTTACAGAACACCTCTGTTTCGCTGAAAGTTACACTCATCTGCTCATTTTCGCCATCAGAACTAGCTACACTACTATCTGGTTGTGGCTGATGCAGTTCTTCGACGGTATTGTAAAATCGGTTGAAATTCTCCAAAATAAGCCAACATTCCGAGCATATCTTGGGCTGCTCAATACCTTCCAGCGTCTAGGAACGGGACATTAAAATTTTGTATGAGTTCGTCATCGAAACCATGAAATTCCCTTCAACTTACCACAAAATGAAGATGTTGCGATAACAATTGGACTATATCATTACTATTGCCATATATTTCCAGATATTCCGGACCATTTGTTGAGTAGCACACTTCGCACACAGTCACCATTTTTGCTGTTATTCATGCGAATTGTAACGATTTTTCGCTCTTCCATAGATTTGTTCTGGTGGAAAGCCCAAAATCAGCACAAATGCTTGAGCTCACACGAACAGAACGTTTTGTTTACGTTTTGGCTCCTGTCAACTCATTTCGGTAGTTGGTTGCGTTTATAGGTATGCGTAGTTCACTTCTGTATTTCAAATTTTCCAACGTTGCAAGTGTTTTCTACGATTAGAACCTATTTTCTTGGATGTTGTTGCAGCTTGATCGTCTAAGATCGTGCTACTGACATTTTCAACCCATCGGATTCTAATGCATAAACTGCTTCCGACAACTGTGAGCTGCACATTAACGATCCCAAAGATAGTTTATTACCATGGAATATGCTTCCCGCAACACACAGGCGAACGCATCGCCACTACCAAATAGAGAGATCTACCGTTCAGACGGTCGGTACGTCCTTTACCCGGTTAACCTTAAACCGGACGCCTTCCTTACGTTTCCGCTGCATTTCCAGCCACTGCTCGTAGTGGGCCTGCTTCCGGTGCGTGTACAGCTGCGTCTCGAAGCTGAACGTCTTCGTGCAGTACGGACACTGGTACAGTGCACTCTTCGTGTGCGTCGTCATGTGCTCCTTGAGCTTAATTTTCTTCTTAAACTGCTTCTCGCAAATCGGGCACGGGAACGTGCGCTCGGTGCACACGTTAGCAAGGTGTGCATTAAGGTTGTGCTTCGATTTGAACACCTTCCCGCAGGACCCACAGCTAACCGGCGGATGTTCCCGGTGCATGCGACTCTCGTGTGACCGCAGGCTGTACTTATCCCGCAGAACCACGCCACACTTTTCGCACGTCACCGTCGGCACAATGCGTTGCCCTTCCTCCATGTGCTCTTCCATGTGCACCTCGAGCGCTTGACGCGATTTGAACGTCCGCGGGCAGTGCTCGCAGATGAAGCGCGACCCATGCACGGCCCGTTTGTGATCCTCGATCGTGTACCTGCTGAAACTCTTCTGGCACTGGTCGCACACGACATCCTTCGCTGTGTGCATCTTGTTCACGTGCGCCGTCAGCCGCGCTTTGAACGGGAACCGCTTGCCGCACTCCTCACAACAGTACGCCCGTTCCTGGTGCTTGTTCTTCATATGCTGCGCCATATCCTGGTGCACCTCCTGGCACACCGCACACCGAAACCGATCCGGGTTCAGGTGCATCTCGCGATGCTCAAGCAGTTTCGCCCGTGAACGGAACTTTTTCTCACACATCGGACACTTGATACTGGTCGCGGTGAGCTGACCGTGCGCTTTGCGCATATGCTTGTTCAACTCGCGCAGATTACCGTACTCGATCGGTGGTTCGCCCGCCAGCATACGTGCCTCATCGCACACCTCGCACACGAGTCGCTGATAAAAGTCCAATATTTCTTGGTCCAGTTTGGGTTCCTTGTTGGTGGACGGTGCGATGGCGGATGTGCTCGGCGTAGGTTTGCTCGTTCCGGAACCACGGGTGGTATGCGAGGATGGTGTGTACGTATCTTCACTATCTTTCGAGGAAACGGAATTTGTTTCCCCGTCTTCGGCATCGTATTCCTCGTCGTTATCCTGCAGATGGTTCGCATTGTCGTTGTCGTCCTCCTCCTCCGATAGTTCAGTACTTAGTTTACCACCGTGGTAGTCATCTGCGCTGTTGGCTTCCTGTTCCTCTTTCACAGCCAACTCATCGACCAGTGATTCGTGTTTGATTTCGACGAATTCTAACTCACTCTGCTCCTTGGCTCGATTTGGGGCATCCAAATGTGTACTGCTACTGGTGTTGTGCTGGATTTTCCCGTGCTGTTCGCTGACCATACGATAGAACTCATCGAAGTCGATCAATCGACTGTAGCATAGTTGACATATAAGCACCAACGTGATCTTGATGTCCAGGTGCTGTGAAACCATCGTCAAAACATCCTTCCCGTGGAGAATGGGATCCGTGACACCGATGCAAGCAGTTCGATTGAGACACACACCACACTGCTGGTGCTGGCTATCAAAAGTACCTTTCTCTGCTACAACGGCACTATTTTCCACCTTCACGAACGCCATGATTTCATAATATCGTCGTGATTTAATACGTTTCCATGAATTCAAAGCAATTTTATTTGCTTCGCAAGTATAGACACATCTTTTCTAATCTCCCCACAGCCTGCTTCAGTGCATTTTTGTTTTGTGGTAGGGAACAGAGATAGTTTGTTTTGGTAAACAAATGTCATCTGTCACTGTCAGCGATGCGTTTTCCATGTTCCGCTGTTTGCCTACCAAGAACAAAAATATGAAAATTGGAAAAATAACCCATTTTGTAGGTGCACTTTCTGGCAGTCATTCGTTTGCAACTACAGTTTTTACCATTTCATATAGCATATGGCTGCCGCAAGCATGCAAAAATGATTTTTTTCTATTATTCACATCGATGGCAAAATTGGTTTTACGGAAAGATTCGTTTTTTTTTTTGTGTAGAACGATAAAACAACCAATTTACATTCTCCACCCACACAAGTCACCTGCTTTCCCCCGTGGGTGGTTGAAGCGCACACATGGAAGATGCAACTTTTCATTTAGTACATTGGTAGGCCGAAAATAGAATCCAGAGCTGAACGATGCGTGTCATGGGTGGGTAGTTGGCGATAGAAAACCTCCAACTCAGACGCAATGCAATTTAGAGTCAATGGGATTGAAAATAGCTCCGTTTTTTTAATGGCAGTTATTTATTAATTTTTCCAATGTGTTTGTGTTTTACTTAAATCAATGCTCATTTAAATATATGTTTCGCAGGAAACCACGAACCCTTTGGGAAGAATTGAGTTCTTCCCTCCCTCTTCGCGTTTCCAAAAAGGGCACCTTACCGAGGGAACGATATCCGTTACGCATAGGCTTTACAATCACTTGCCCCCACGTGCACGGTTTCCATTCCAGTTCTTATGATCTATTTTTGCGTGTTTCAATTCTCACACACCGCAGTGTACACAAAGTGTGCAAAACCGACGCGATAGTTCAGATTTTGGTTTCTGCTTGTTTTTTTTTTTTTCGAAAAGCACAATCAATTATTGGAATCATTCGCCTAGTGACGACGCACGACGTTTGATGATGTTGAATTTTTGGATTTTTGATTCTCTTTTTTCTATCGCTCTTTCTCCCCGCCGTTTTGTGAAGCAGTGTGCCCGGGGGTAGAGCTTTGTAGCCGTTTTATTTTCATCACATTGTCATAATTCGAGTCAAGCAAGCCATGGAACCATGTTTCAACACTTTGTTTGGTTGGTTTTGCCGTGTGGGTAAGCACACCTGGAGCGTAAGCAGCGTGCTAACGAGCATGGACCGCGATTGTGAATCGGCGATGGGGAAAACTTAAAAGTCGATCCCATCTTGGACCGTCAGCTTCCTCCAGAGTAAGGATTGTGACTTAGGTTGGTAGATAAAAGCTACCGCGTACGTCAGTACGACCGAGAATATGAGGAAAGAAATGTATAGATTAACAGAAGGGAAAGCCCAGAAAAAGGCACGTAATGTGGCTAAGGGGTAAAAGTAATAATTAATTTCAGGTGTGGTGCATTACGCTTCATTTCGATATACTACTCTAGGTTGGGTTGGGTTAGGTTTTGCTTGTCCTATGGTCTCATCGCGCCCATCCTCTCGCTGCTGCTCTTTGTTTCACTTTTGATCAGATTTCATGTCCTCCCGGAGGACAGTAACACGGTGTTTCCTCAGTGCATCTGCTTCACCTGCTTCCCCTACAGCCACCTTAGGCTTCTGTTTGCATTTCACACGCAGCGACACCGACCACCCACCCCTTATCGAGCCCACCTCCCGCCAGGCAACAGTCTTGAATGCGTCTTGGATAATGAGGTTGGAGTGTAAGGCTGAGTAGCAGGGGACTGCATCAAAATTTTGCGTGAGTGTGTGTGTGTGTGTGTGTGTGTGTTTGTTTGTGTGTGTATATATGTATGTATTGCGAGTGTGTATGTGTATGTGGGTTGTCCTCCGTTTTCGATCGTTTGCCCTGCATCACCTGCACCCGCTCTACTCAAAATCACTCACGCACAGATCATCGTCGGACGCACTGTCCCCGTCGTTTGTGGCGCGCCCGGCCGGACGATGCTGGCGGAAGCGGCGCTTCCTACCGTTTTGTCTAATACTATTGATTTTGTGTATTGCTTTGGTGTTGTTACGCCCACGTGCGCCGCCATGCTCATCGTCGTCGTCTTCGCCGCCACCGACGCCATCTCCGTACTCCTCCATCTCGTAGTCGCCCGGCTGCTGCTCGTCCGTCTCGTTCCAGTACGTTAGGCCTTCCTCTTCCGCCTCCGCCAGCGCACCTTCCCGGTCCTCCTCGATCAGATGGTCGACGTCGTGCGGATCAAAGTCGGCGGGAAGTTGCGGCTGCTTCACTAGCGGGGTCCGCTTTTTGCGAAACTCGTACACGAGCGGAAATATCTGCTCGATTGCCGCTTGCACAATCGCCACACTTGCCGCTGGTGGAGAGAAGCAACCGGTGGGTAATGCATAAGGTTAGTAATTTTCCTACTGGGAGAGTTTTTTTTTCGATAATTTAGCAAATAATCCGGTTCTGAGGAAACAAAAATTCCGACCATTGCAAGGCCCAGTATGTCATTCGGTCTGTTGTAAATCTCACTTGGATCATTTAACCGTGAGTAAGGTGAAAAATCCTGCTACGACTGCTACGACTTTGATTCAATTGTTAGATTTAGAATCGTAGGTTCAAATCGGGTTGAAGATTGCAAAGACTGGGATTCAAATATGCACAGGCAGAAACTAGATCTTTTCATGCTTGGCATCGCTCATTAATATAGTGAATAAAAAAGTTTCAATAACAAAAAGTATCAATAATAAACTTCATTTATTAGTTTATTATTGAAAACAAGTTCTAATCCCAGTCATGCTAACATGTTGCCAAGCCTACTACAGCCTACTTTCTCCTAATATTCCGCCAAGCGTAACACTGCAATTTCAGTGAAACTCATCATTATTTACGTAATTTAAGCAATGCCTCAAGTTTTTGCTTGTTTCGAAGATCGTACATAAAAAAAAATCATCTTGATCCCAACCCGACCCTGTGTCACGTTAAGTTTGCAGCTCGGCATCACTTACCGGTGACGGTAATGCTTCCAGTTGAGAATATCTTCAGGGTCGCTTTCGGTGACTGCAGCTTGTAGGTGACGCCCGGATGCAGCTCCGGCTCGTAGCTGGCGTCCTTCTTATACCGCTCCGAGAAGTTCACGATCATGATGCCCCACGGCATGCTGCAGGTGCCGAGCACGTTTACGATACGAAAATTCCTAAATTTAACATTAAATCCTAACTTCTGAAGGCAGCGTGAATAGCGTCTTGCCGCAACTTTTGCCTGCGAAACGAGCGTGATTGGGTGTGAGATAAACAAAGAAAGAGAGAGAAAGAAAGGGTGGTGGTGTGTGTCACCCTCGGCTCCCGTCCTGCCTCCTACCTGATGCTCCGACGTAGCACCGGTGCAGGTGATTTTGCCGGACGACCAAATCGAGGCAGTCGTGTACGGGCGGCGCAGCTTCATCGTTACCATCCCGTTCTCCCGCCGGAACTCGACATTGTTGGCGCAGCGGGCGATTTCTTGCAGATTCAGATGACAGCGTACGCTGAACGAGCAGACGACGTTGTTGATCACGATATCAATCTCCGGCTGCTCCTCCTGTTGTGGGTCACCGTCCGCGCTCGGTTCTTTGGTTTCCAGCGGTTCCAGGTCCGTCGTCGGATCGGCATCGGTAGGTGGTATGGTCGTCGTCGTCGTTGTCACTGTGTGGAGGGTGGCGGTGGAGGTGCTGTTGGTTACGATGCCACCGGACGGACTTTCGCCCCCGCTGCCACCGGCACCCACTTTTCCCAAATTGCCTGCCAGTGTTTTCTTCTCGTTCGATAAGCCGACCGATAGCTGCTGTGGATGATTCGCGGTGACCGCTTTTGTCGTCGTCGTCGTTGTCGTTGCCGTCGCAAACATTAAGGAACTGTGATTTATCATTCCGTTTGCGCTGGACTGGTGGTGGGTGGGTCCTATGACACCGGAAGTGTTACTACTAGTGTGCTGCTGCTGTTGCTCCTGTTGCTGTGGGATCTTGTTATTATGATGGTTCTGCTGTCGAAGAAGGAATCCTTTCGCAACGTTCACCACACCGTTGGCCGGCGCCGTATTCACATCGAGTACGGATATGCCGCCAATGTTGGTTTCGCCGTTTCGGACGATCGTGTTGCTGCTGTTGGTGCTGACGTTGATACGACCAACATTGGACACACTGCTGGAGGTGCTAATGATGTTGCTGATGAACGAGATGCTACCCACCATTCGGGTTGCGAAGGTGCAATCCCCTCCCAGTACGGCCGCTCTGCACCGTTTACGTTTAAGGCACACGCTGCATGCCGCGATGGCTGCTCGGCAGGATTAGCGACGCACTTATATGTTCATGCTCGCGGCGCGGAGGTCTAGGTGTTCAATGAATATGCACTCTATTTTTATCGAAGAAGTATCCCCACTGGTCTGGTCTGCTGAGGTTGCTGGTGCTGGTGCTGCTGTTGCTGCTGCTGCACACACACGCAGCAGGTCCAGACGAAAAATGCTCCCGTGCTGCGAATATCACACACTTCACGTTCGCCTTCGGCCCGGGTGCTATAATGCCCGTGTTGCTGCAGGTTCTGCACTATGATTTGGGCAGCTAAGTCACACTTTAATTAACGAATTTCGTAAATTCCACACGGACCCGAGAGGCGAACGTTGTTGTGGATTTGTTGTTTACCCGTCTTCTTGACAGATCATTTTTTTTATTGACAAATGAGATTCCCGTCTGCCCTACCAGCAAACGGGCGCAAAAGGTGGTGGATTAGGTGGTGTTTTGGCACCGGAATGTCAGCAGCAAAAGCAGTTTATTCGACGATCGAATGAATGGATATATCACTATACAAAGCGTCATCTTATGTGAACTTCTGAAAGCTAAAGCAGAAAGGCAGAATAGACTACATATGTGGGATTACAGCATCGATTCGGACTGGAAATCTAATAGAAAATCTTTTTAATAAGGAAATAAGGATTTTTTCATCGTGATACAATAAGCAAAGGAGGATTTGTTAACAAAACTGCACAAATCACATGAATCAGAAGATCTACTATGATATTTACTTGAAGGCTTAATAATTGAGACTAATAATTTAAAAGTTACTATGTTTCTCGCTGGATAGAAACTATGACCAACTTGGTTGATAGATTTCCAGTGTTACTATTGGTTGAAAAATTAAATATTTGCCATTTAATTAAAGCCGCTGTCTGATAAATTTATCTTCATAATATGCAAGAATGATTAAATATGTATGAACACTTTTGTCTGCAACATTTACAACAAAATACAATCGATCCCGAGGGTTAAGCCGCTAAAACAAAAAATATTTTATTTTATAATCTTTTTTCCCACAGTAGGATTCACCCAGCAGCGCATATGTAACGCGGTTATCGTGTCGTCGTGCACCGGTGCTCGCGCGCGCCATACTGTTTCAGCATATTCTGCTCGCGGTGGATACTGGAGATGCATGCCGTCAGCAGCTCACCGCACAGCTCCCACCGGAGCTACATGCCCACACAGCATTCCGGGCAGACGGTTAGCCCACCCCACTAATAATGTAGAGTATGTAATCTCTAAACGTACATACTACATGCTACATAATAATATTATTATGCTTAATTCGTTTCGTTAGGAGTTAGGTGTGTGTGTGTGTTCGCGCGACGCGTTCGCGATCGGTTTGCGGTTGCATTTTTAGTCCGCACCGCGTGCGTGAATCGTCATGTGTTGTTTCAGCTTGGTACGCTTCTTGAACTGCTTGCCACAATGTGTGCAGCCGAACTGGCGCGTGGTGCACACGTTCGCCGTGTGCGTATTGAGACTGTGCTTCGATTTGAACGTCTTGCCGCACGTGTTGCACGTCGCGGGCGTCTGCTCGGCGTGAATGCGCTTCATGTGCGCCTTTAGGTTGTACTCGTCCTTCAGGACCGAGTTGCAGAGCGTGCAGCTGACGGTGCCGGCGGCCGCAGCCACGACGGCGACGGCGGCAGCGGCCGCGGCGACAGGCGCAACCGTAGCAGAGCCCGCCTGCTCCCCGTTCGTGTGGCCCTCCATGTGCCGCTCGAGCGATACGCGCGTCTTGAACGTTTTCGGGCAGTTTTCGCAGATGAACACTCCACCGCCGCCACCGTGTACGGTTTTTTTATGCTTCTCGATGCTGAACTTTGTAAAACTGAGAAGAGAAGAAAAAGATCAGAAATATATTAATGCTAATATTTGTGGTTTGAGTCGTTGTTTTCCCTAGTCCGATAGATCGGCAATTCTTTTTCGCGAACCCCTTTGGTATTTATACATTTTAAGTTATTGCCTAGTAATCATAGTATACATTGACGTATTTAGCGGTGAGTATGGATTCCTTCAAAATGCTTTAAAAACAATAATAATCCAAACTGAGTGAATTATGCATTTCGTAAGTATCGGCAAATTGTCCTATATCTTTTACTACCTATTAAAGACGTCTTGTTTGACATTATAATCAAGATGACTCCGTTTAATACCATGTGCACTTTTGAGGTTCCGGACAAATATACATGGAACGACTGCTTAGTAGCAAAAGTTGGATATTGAGAATTAAATAGGTAAGTGATATCATACCTTACAGCTTATTCGACTTAAAGGCTCTGATTAATTCATTATAGAACGTTTTCCTGATCCTTGTTCAAATTTGCAAAGAACTTCTCATCCCTTATCGATTCAACGTAAGCTACCGAATAGAAAGTCCACGACGCTACTTACGGTTTGTTACACTCCTCGCAGATGATGTCCTTCTTCATGTGAACCTTCGCCATGTGAGCGGTAAGCCGATTCTTGAACGGAAACCGCTTGCCACACTCGACGCACGCAAACTCCCACTCCTGGTGCTTGTTCTGCATGTGTTCCTCCAGGTTCTGGTGCACCTCCTGGCAGACACCGCACCGAAAACGCTCCGGATTCTGGTGCATGTCCTTATGCTCGACCAGCTTTACCCGCGAGCGGAACTTTTTCGCGCACAGCTGACACTTGATCGTGCCCGACTCCATACTGTGCACCGTCCGCATGTGTTGATTCAGCTGCTTCAGCGACCGATACTCGTCGTCGGCCGTTTCAAGCGGCTGTGCTGGTGCCGGTCCGCCCAGCTCACTCGCACCGGTCGCCGATGCCGCCGCTCCCGCCATCCCCGCCGAAGCCGATGTCCGATCCGATTCACAAATTTCGCATATGATCGGTTTGTAGAAGTCAAATATTTCTCTATCTAGCGTCTGCTTCTGTTCCTCCGTCAGTTCGGGCCCACCGCCAACTTCGCCACCCTGGTTGCCACCACCACCCGATTTGCCCGAATCTTCCTCCAGAAGCATGGCCGCCGCCGAATGCGTCGGTTGCTGATGAAGCCGCTTGTGTTCGAGCAGCTTCGGTCGCGTCCGGATCTTTTTCTCGCACAGCGGACACTTGACCGTACCCGCCTGCTGGCCGTGCACCAGCCGCATGTGGTGGTTCAGTTCCTTAACAGTCGCGTACAGAGTTGTGGCCGTCGGCGTCGTCTGCGCCGTGCCGTTGGCGGTGTCGCACACATCGCAGCTGATGCGCTTGTAAAACTCCAATATTTCCTTGTCCATCTGCTCCGACTGCAGCTTCTCGTCTACGTCGTCCTCGGACGTGGCGGTACCGCTGCCGGTGTCCTGCGGATGGCGCTGCATGTGCACCGCCTTGTGTTCGAGCAGCTTCACTCGCGTCCGGAACATTTTGCCACACTGTGGGCAGGTCACACGGCCCGATTCCTCGCCGTGCTGGTGCTTCATGTGTTGGTTCAGCTCCTTCATCGTGCCGTACTCGATGCGGTCCTCGCAAACGTCACACACGAGCTTGTAGAAGTCAATTATTTCGTCGTCCATCTCTTGGTTCTTGCGCTTCCTACTCGGTGTGCCGGTGATGCTGGCCGAGCGGTTCCGGCTGCTTTCCGGCTCGGTGTAAACAGCCATCCCGTTCGTTTCCGGCACGGGACCACCGCCGTACTCCTGTTGCAACTCGACCGGCTGTGCGAGTGGTGGCTCCACCTTAATCGAATCTCCATGGTGACCGTTCTGATTAGCGACGCCACCATCCACCAGCTGCTGTTCGTGATGATGGTGGTGGTGATGGTGATGATACAGGTGATGCTGCTGCTGAGCCTCTGCCTCTTCCTGCTTCGGCTGCAGTACCCCCGCCGCTTGCTGCTGCTGGCGCTCCTGGTGCACGTTCTGTACCATCAGATAGAATCGATTGAACTCGAACACCGCGCTCCCGCAGTCCTTGCAGACGTAGTGCTTGCCCGGCTCCTGCGTAAACTGGAGCCCGACGTGCTTCCACACCAGATACGGCATCTCCTGCGGATCATTCTCCCGGGGCTGGAACATGTCGAAGCAGATCTGCTCCGTCCGGAGCGTGAGACAGATTCCGCATTCCTTTTGATTGATGACATCGTAAACATCGTTCGCGGGAAGTGGCGGTGGAGGTGGTGGTAGCGGTGGCGGCGGTGCTGGTAACGATGATGGTGGAGGCGCTCCTGCTGCTGCTGGTGCATCCATCATTGCCTACGAGCAGCCTACCCCCCCTCCTTATCCGGGTATCCGTGGGTGCTAAAAAAGATGTGTGTGTGTATGTGGGATGGTGAAGATCTTGGGTGGGGTAGGAGGGGGAGAGAGCGAGTGGGGTGGAGTGCAAAAAGCTTTTCCACACACTCACGCACACACACGCACGCACACACATACACACGCACGCACTCGCACACAGTTTTTCACCGCACGAGAGAGCACCCGCTGACGTTTACATTCTTTGCACTTTCCGCCTGCTTTTCCGGGCTGCCGTTTTTATAAATAAACTCCAAATTATCGGCCTCCTCCGCACCGCGCGATCGGCGAATTTTTCTGCTGCTCGCTTTTGTTACTCTAAATTTCTTCTTTTTGACACTTCTCTCGCACTTCGCTCGAGCCCTTCGCTGTTTCTTTTTCCTCTTCTTGTGTTCCTCTTCTGCACCCTTCCTTATTTGCTGCTCACTCTCTGTATGCTTGCTGCTCTGGGGATGGTTCTTCTTTCTCTCGCTGCACACATGCACACGGACGCACACACACACATGCACACACTCGCTACGAAAACTTCATCAATATCCCGTATGTATGCTCTGCCGAAAGAGCGAATCTCGAGCAGATCTGTTTATTTTTCGCCCATTTTTTCGAGCTGATCCATCGTCAGCTCACGCAGGGATATGCGAACGAAAATGTCCTTTCTTCCGGCGTGGGTATATCGAGGAACACTGCGGAAAGACGGGCAGTAGCAGATGTAAAATTGCACTGAAACTACGGAATAATATGTGCACTTTTTTTGGAGGATTGTATCGTGGAAAAAACCACTACGGCGGAAAACTGCGTATAAACGCGTAGAAGCTCCAGCAGAGAATTCAAGGTTGTGTTGTATACTCGTGCGCTGGTCAATGTTTTGATTTGCGATGGGTCGTTTATTTGTTGTCCAATCCAGCGAATCCCGGCTTTGTTTGGAATTTGGTTTGGAATTCGGTGGAAACCATTTGTTTAACAGGTGTAGCACAGGTTTAAAAATTAGTGTACCTTAGAAAAGTTTTTTTTAGAGTTTAGAATCCTTGCAGAGTCCTGACAGATGTCAATGTCCGATGCATCCTATCTCGTGTATGTAAACCTTGGTTTTGGTTGCAAATTAAAAAAAATAAACATAAGTACAAATTGAGTTTAAAAACAATTGAGCGATCTGTTCAATGGATTGGTTGAGATATGAATATACGTTCAGATTTGATATGTAGCATGCATCGATTAACATCTGTAGATTTTTAAATATCAGGAATCATTTTATGTTTCGTGGACACTAGAATGTATTTTATTGATTTCATGCTATGTCCTTCGTTCCTACAATACACAAAAATGCAACCTCAATGTCCCATCCGCGTTCAGCTTTCTCCGTGCATCCGCCGTATGCCTTGGGCCAATTGAAGCTTCTCCGTCGCCACCTCCCGATAAGCTTGTATGGCCAAGTTTAGCTGTACCTTCTTTGTGCCATGCTCATGCACAAACTTTTCAATCACCGCGAGGAACTGTTCGTCCTGCTTCATTTCATCGATCGATTTTTCTGGCGCATCGAACAGATTCGGCATTTGGGGCTGCAGAACGAGCTGTTTTAGTCCTTCGTCCAGCGCTGTTCCGTGCAGCGTCGAATAGAGCACGATCAATTCGATTGCGTTTCGTAGATAGTCCTTTTTAACCATATCAAGCAGCAGATCATCGACCAGCCGGTGCCAGGCGAGGAAAAACACAAAGGGACCAAAGTGCCGTGTGGAACGCAACGCATCGAACGATCGGCTGTCGTTGATGTGTTGATACACTCTGGCCGTTATTTGATGGTAATCACGCTCGTACGGTTCAAATTGGACGCAGGCACGGTCAAGCACGAACTCGTACTTGCCCTCCTCGAGCAAACGCTGCAAGTGCACACTTTCGAACATAGGTGGCTGATGGATCGAGCGGCCCGTGAGCGGAAAGTAAACCTGATTTAACCGTTTTCTCGTCTCATAGGGCGCTTCCTGTAGCGTACCGTCTGGGTGTCGCACCACGATCGATCGCTGACTGTTCTTTAGTCCGTACGTGATGTCGGTAAAAACAAACTTTGACGTTGAGAACGCCTTCAGCGCACCGTCCTTCGATATTACCCGGCAGTTATCCTGCTGCTCCTGTACAACGGGTGGCATCTGCAGCATCTGCTGGGCATGTCCAATCGATTGAACGAGCTCCTGGCGTAGCTGGTCATCTGTCATGAAACGATACTCGACCGTGTTATCTTTGACCGACCGCTTTCGAAACACCTTATCCAGCTCCAGTCGTGTGATCGACTTCAACAGCTGCTGTACATCATCGCGCATAAAGGCCGGTGCCGGATCTTTGTCTGGTTGGTGTGAAGAAATGGGTTAGAATCACGCACCGTTGCACCTGCCGATTTCGATGAATGCCGGTCAATCTTACCATAGCTAAGGAAGGGTTCACTGTCGTTGTTGTTAGTGCCGGAGCTGTACAAACGACACATCTGTGGGATGGTGCCCCGTTGTCTCGTCAACCTACCAACTAAACGAAGTTCGCGGAACATTTTCCACATGCTGTAGTCGAATGCGAAGGCACGATATTCGCCGCAAACTATTGTATAATTACACCACGTTTGTTTGGAAACGGCAAAATCGTGCAGAAAACACCTCCCCCTCTACGCGATAAAAAACAATCGTAGAACTGTCAACCAACTGTCACGCGAAATGTCACGGTGACGGTAGGAAAAACCAAAACAATGTTTAATACAACAATTGTCTATGAAAATGTATAAAAATCCTTACCAAACATTATCCAGGTTTTAGAAAAATGTCCCTAATGCACGTTTCCAATAAAAAATTTCATAATAAAAACCTTTTTAAAGTAAATCAGTTGCTCATTAAAGTATTCATTCTGACAGATTCAGCTCCTTCCACCACCCGTCTTCCCCTGAATCGTCATAAAAACTCGTTAATTTCTGTGCAGGGGTAATCCGTCTTCTCGGCAGATATCTGCGATTGCGGAGGGCGCGTTTCAAGTGGTGTGCATATTTTTGCGTCAATTACTTCGCCCGCAAAGAAGGTCAACGACGCGGAGAACTCGACGATCGCAGTATGATAGGACAAGTTTAGGAAAACGCAACATATTTGACCCACAAAAAGAAACCCGCAGTCGTTGTCGTCGTGATTTGTGATTAGCGCGAGAAGAAGATTGTACACACTACTAGTCTCGCAGTGGAAGTGAACCAAAGCAACACAAAACCGAAAAATGTCGCAATCGAAACTGAAGCAAGTGTTTAGCTACCAATCATGGGTGCATGCAGTATCCGGTTCAGCGGTATGTGCATCTAAAAGAAGCTTCGAAGCGGGCCAGTTGTTGAAAAAGCAATCATTCCTTTTCGTTCCAGGGCAGCGTGATTGCGATGTCGGCCTTCTATCCACTGGACACGGTACGCAGCAGGCTACAGTGTAAGTAAACATGCGAACCTGGTAGGCTTTGGCGATAGGTTTTGCAATATATTACTTAAAAAATCGGGTTGCTGGGAAGGCACTGCATGGAAGAAAGAAGGCAAAGTTCGACTAATTGGAACCTCGCTGTATCCGAGGGCTTAGTAGCTTGCTTATCGTTACCCCGGTTTAACGGTAGATAAGCGATCAAAAATAATGCACATATCCATGTGGATTCCCGATGAGAGTGCTTATTTCGCGACTCAACTTAACTTATTAGTACAATCTTCAGATGTGCACGCCTGCGCGCTAATTAATGTTAATTTTCCTTGCTCACATTCCAGTGGAAGAACCGGAACGTCGAAAAGCGCTCAGCACGTGGCGCGTACTAAGGAATCTAATCGACGAGGAAGGCTTTGAAACGCTTTACCGCGGTCTGGTGCCGGTGCTCGAGAGTCTATGCATCTCCAATTTCGTCTACTTCTACACATTCCACAGTCTGAAAGCATTACGTGGAGGTGGCCAATCCGCCCTCGGCGATCTGCTGCTGGGTTCCTTGGCCGGTGTAGTCAACGTACTAACGACAACGCCCTGCTGGGTGGTTAACACACGCCTAAAGATGAAAGGCCTTCGTCAGCAACAGCGCGGTCCGAGCAGTAGCAGCAGCAGTAGTAGCAATCACAACGACGTAAAGTATGACGGTCTGCTCGATGGACTGCAGTACATTGCACGTACGGAAGGTGTGCGGGGGTTGTGGGCCGGTGCCGTACCCTCCCTCATGCTCGTCATCAATCCCGCCATCCAGTTCATGGTGTACGAGGCGCTAAAGCGTCGCCTCACGGCGGCAGCGGCAGCGGCAAACGGCTCCGCCAAGGCAGCACCCTCGGCGATCGCATTCTTCAGCATTGGCGCGATCGCGAAGATGATTGCAACCGTGCTGACCTACCCGCTGCAGCTGGTGCAAACGAAACTACGACACGGAAACACCGACCGGAGTCTCAACTTGCCGCCGGATGCGGGCACGGTGCAGCTGCTGCTTATCATCCTGAAGCGGCAAGGTGTTGCCGGGTTGTTCCGTGGGCTCGAGGCGAAACTACTGCAGACCGTGCTTACGGCGGCGCTCATGTTTATGGCATACGAAAAGATTGCCCGCTTCGTTACGTCGCTTCTGCTGACGAAGGGGGGCGTTGGTGCGGGTCGTCACTGAGTCCTTGATCCATGATTATTCCAACCACTCTGTCACACGCTTTCTCTCTATCTGTTTATCCTTTTACTGAGGGCAAATTAATCCTGCTTCGACCACATTGTCTAGTCTATGACGAACAAAGTTTTTAGTACATTTTATGAAATCGCTTTATCTTCATTATAAAGGGCAAGGGAACGGAAATCCTAACGATGTCTTTTTCTGTGATGGTATTAATCGTTCTCTATTGATGAAGACACACACACATACGTTAATATTTTTTTACAAAACATTCCTTATTTCATTACCCATACACCATTGTACTTGTGCTAAAGAGAACACACCTTACGTGTTCGCATTTCGTTACTATAGTGGATTTAACCAAATTCGTTTCGTCGGGTTAATTTTAATTGGGGTTTTCAATGGCGTGGAAGAGGTTGCTTAGGGGATTTGAAAGGGATAAGTTCTTCTGGTTTGTTTCTTCATCTCTGTAGCATGTAAGTAAACTACGAAAAAAACCAAAATGGGAGATGGAAAACAGGAGGCGGTTATGAATAAGGTGAAAAATAAAAACTAATTTAAATTGAATTCTAAAAATGTTCAGAAGTCTGTCTTTACGTACCTGTTACATGCTGTTCACCATCGCGAAACTTAGGTTATCAAACAGCACGTAAAACTCGTTGTCATAGTAACTCATGCATGTTCGTTCGTTTGCCAGCTCTTTTTTCCAACCCGGATCTTCCGAAATGCCGCATCAAATAAAAAAAACACCGCTAGTTTATAGTTTAAGGCTGTATGTTTTATTAACTTAGTTTCATCGGAATCGGAGTTGCTCTTTGATGCGCAGCGTGTTCCTTCCCCTGTTTCTGACAATGGGAGTTAATGGGGAGAAACACGAGCTTCGCACGCACACGCCCACACTATATCCTAGCATGTGCTCAACTCGTTTTTAGACGCATTTATGAGACTTGTTAAATTCCACCTTGGTTTTATATCGTAGCTTGCTTGTTTTGCCGCTGTCGTTTGTTTGCTGGTTTTGTTTCGTTTGCATAACGCCATTTTTTTAAGAAGTGCGATAGTACCTAACGCTCTAGTGTCTAATATATACAGGTGTTTTTTTGTTTTCATTTTATTTTCGCATCTTAAATTGCGCCCTGCACAACGAACAAACGCAAAACGGTATATGTATACAGTTACTAAGGTAGGTAGGTATGGTGGGGTGTCAACTGAACGACAACAAAAGTAGTTCCCAATCCCTACGTTAAAAAAAAAACTCATAACTTAGACAGAGTTGGTGTCCGTTTTGTTTTCACTCCTGAACCAATCTCCAAACTCCGGTTCCGAGACGGGGAAACGACGAGGCCCTTGTTGTATTGCTATTAGGGAGTTGGCAGCAAACAGAGCCTACACAGGCTGTATATTCCCACAGTGCCGGTTGCTGTGAGTGAGTTGTGAGTTGTTTTTTTTTCTGTTTGCTGTGGAACTTTAAACCTTTTCGTTTGCAACAGCGGTTGTCAGGATAACACTGTGTTTTTACGCTTACTTTGCTTGCTGCTAAAACTAAACAATTTGGACTTCCATTCCTATTACGAACATAATGTAACAGATATTGAGGAAAAACCGTATATAGTTCGAATAACTTGCAACCCCTTTCGCCTAGCCTACTCAAAAGTAAGGCGCGAGTACCAAACTTATTATTAGTACAAAACAATGCGGAGATATTGATCCTCTTTACAGAAAAAAAACGAAAAACTAAAAAATACACGAACACCTATCATACAGCTATCGGTACAGAATCTTTTCTACTAAATGCTGGGCTAGATCAAAACAAAAGTAAAGTGATCAACCGCTTGCTTCTTCTACTGTAAGTTATAACTATAAATCTGTTCCCCGGATTGCCACACTCCCCAACACACTTATTCGTCTCTGTCTCTCTCTGTCTCTTTCTCTCTCTCTCTCTCTCTCTCTCTCTCTCTTTCTTGGGCAGGTCTCACTAGTCTGTTACGTACATCTCTCGTCATTAATTCCAAAACAAACAAAATAGAAAAAAGTAGTAAAAAAGTCCTCACGCTACATCCCTACGGAGGTAATTTAATCGCTCGTGTGACCCTGACACACACACATACGCGTTCCCCTATCTATTGCACCTCGGCTACCTTGATGAAGTTGCTCATCGTGGCGAAGAGAGCCAATCAATCGGTTTCTAGCGTTTGTTTCTCTTCTTTTTATTCATCAATAATCGAACCAACATTCCTGCTAATAGGAACCGCAGAAAAAAAAACAAAATCAAAATTCGACAGGGTCCGTCGTTCTCTCTATCTCCTCAAAGTGCAGTGGTCTATAGGGAAAAGTAGAAAGGGAGAGGAAGAGGGGGGAGTAGTAGGTAAAAAAGTGGATCCTCTATGTACAGACTAACGTTACGGGCTAAAGCAATTTATTTTAACCTAACTTCAGTGCTACTGATGCTGGTGCGGCGACGTTTGCAGCCGTTTGTTTCTATCCAATGGTTACTTTGCCGTTTTCTTTTCATTTCTATCGTACAATGTCGCCTTATCGAGTGTGCTGTTCCTAGCGCGCTTCCCCGCTCAGTGCCATCTGCGGTAGGTGCTTTGAGGTTAGGTATTTACATTATAAGCGGAAAAAGTTTTGCCCTTTACGTTTCTATCTCTTGTTTGTTTGTTTGGATGTGCACCGTTTTGCTCACCCCTTGTCATTATACACGACTCCATTCGCGCACCGTGTTTCCTCCACCGTGTTCCGTTTTACTATCAACCATCAAACAGGGAAGGGGAGAGGGTTCGAAATAAAAATAAAACACATTTCCCATCTTCATCTTCCGTCGTCCCCTTGATTGGCCCCATAGGCCCCGGGAGCGGGATGCACACGCGTGCACAAGCGATCAACAGCACACAAAAAAAACGGGGACACTTGACTTAAAAGCACAACACAACAACGAAATGCATGTCTCTTTTTGTTGCTTCCTTCGCAAATCAGTGACACGGTGTGCATGGTGGTGGGGAGTAAAATATTTGCTGTTACCAACTCTTCCCCTGGGTTCCTCGAAAAACAACAACATCGGTGCAAACGCTTGAGAGCAAGTGTTTTTTTAAAGAAACAAAACATCAAAAAAAGGTTCCTATTTCCGCTTTTGCGTGACCTTTAAAAGTAATATTTTCTTATGCAGTATCCTTTTCGTCTGCGCCTACTGAGTGCGCTCCTTCTTCTAGCTCTATCGATGGTAAAAACCATTACTGCCGTTACCACCACCACCACCAGCCATGCCGCTACCCTGTTCACTGCGTTGATGGTGATGGTGTGCCTTCGTGTGGAACCCGTTACGTCCGCCTCCGCCTCCGAACCGTCGTCCACCGCCACTCCCACCATTCCGAAACCCACCATGATGTCGGTTATGGCCATTCCCGTTTTGGTAGTAACCGCCACCGCCGCCGCCGCCGCCACCACCGCCACCTCGATAGCCATTGTTTTGATGATGCTGGTGGTGGTTGTGGAAGTTTGTGCGGTTGCCGTTTCCTCCTCCTCCTCCCATCCACTTGCCACCATGGTTCTGGTACTGCTGGAAGGGGTTTACCGAGTTACCGCCGCCATTGGTAGCCTGTGCAGCTGCCGCCGCCGCCGATTTCGTTTTCTTTACACGCCCACGATCCATTTCCGTTTCGCGATCGTCCTCGAACTGGCGTTTGCGTTCCTCGCGCCGATCGTTCGCCAGCTCCCGTTCCATCGTCGTTTGCTGACCGTTCCAGCTCTTGACCGGCGCCCCGTAACCCCGGTGGGAGAACTTTAGCAGCTGCTGGACGGCCGACCCACCGCCATTTTGTTCGCCATTCGATTGATGGTTGGAAGATGATGATGACGAGGGCTGGTGGTTGCTGCTGGTGTTACCGTTCACGATGGGTTTGCTGTTGCTTTTGCCGCCGCCACCACCACCACCGTTCGACATGGTTTGATGCCGCTGGTGGCCACCACCGTTGGTGAGGAGGAGAGGGGGTTTCGGTTGTGCCGCGAGCGGTGAGTTGGCGGGCGAGGAACCACCGGATGTGGCCGGTGAGCAGGACTTGGAGGAAGCGGCCGAGGAGGAACCACTTTCCGGCTGGCTGAGCTGATCGGCCGTGCTGCTTTTGGAAACCTTCCAAAGACCTGCCTTGGTTTTGATCATCTGCGGCGAACGGGAGGACGATCCGGTCTCGTTTGGTCCGTCCTCCTCGTCCTCGTCCTCCTCGTCCTCCTCCTCATCGTCATCCGCTTCCTCCTCACCATCGTCCTCTTCGTCATCCTCTGCTTCTCGCCTGGTGGTGTGCTTTCCGTTCGCGAATGGCGTGTGCTGCGTTTTGACGCGTTTGCCGCTACCACCGTTGGTAAGCACGATCGACTTTGGTGCGGTACCCTCGTCCTCGCTGGCGGTACTGCACGTATCATCACTATCGTACGGCACGAGACTAACCACGTTGCCATTCGAACCCGACGATCCCAGCTTCGGCATCGAAAGGGCTTTCGATTTGGTGGGCGTATCGGAGACTTTCGGTAAAGCCGCCGCCGCCGCCGCCACCACCCCCTGGTACTTGACCGGTGAGCAGAGCGGCGACGCGTTCGAGAGGGTCGAAGCGGTCGAGGAGGGTGAGGAAACATGGTTGGCATCCGCGCCACCGAAGCTTAACCCGGACGTGCCGCCGGTGGTTTGGGCTGCATGATGACCATTCCCGTACGAGGTTTGTTTGGTCGTAGTGGTGGTAGTGGTGGAGGAGGAGGAGGAGGTCGCTGCGGTTGTCGATTGTGACGGCGATGGCGTCGCTGTTGTTGCGCCAGCGGCGGTGGGTAGCACTGGGCCAATAAAGCCACACTTCTGTTCCAGCTTGCTCGGGAAGAGACCACCAGCTGCTCCATTGCTGCCGCCAGTGCCGAGCACCCGAAGGGGCGATGGCGAATGAGTGGCTTTCCCGGGCGTGCCACCACTCCCGCCACCACCACCACCACCACCACCACCTCCGCTACCACCACCAGTGTTCGCTCCACCCGTCGGTGTGCTCCCATTGCTTAGGTGGCCCATGGAGGTGAGCGTGGCCGTACTGCTCGGTTGACCGATCGAGACCGTCGCCTTCGCCCGGCACGCACCGTTCGCGAGACCAACCGCACCGGCCGCCACACTTTCCAGCTCGTAGAACAGGATGTACGCGTTCGTGCTCATCACGCTGTGGATGCCGATCGGGCGCACCGAACTGTCGTCGAACACGTGGTAGCCGCCCGCATCCGTGTGCCCGATCGCGGTGTAGTGGCCGCAGTGCTGCGTGTTCCCAAGATGCGTCACCATCGACGTTAGCCGGTACATGAGCTTCCCGCCGGTGGAGCGCATCGCCGGCGAGGAGAACGGCGTCAGGTCGAGCTTCGACCGCAGGTCCACGTGTTTGTTGATCTTGCCGCCGAGCACGGAGAACCGCTTCAGCTGCACGCACAGCACGAACGGGGCCCGCTCGAGCGAGAACTGCTTCGTCGCGGCGACGCGCCGCTTGCACGCCTCACACTTGTAGCCCATCTCCTCGAGCCGCTCGCGCGCGAAGTAGTGCTCGAGCGCTTCGTCGATCGAGCTCGCTTTCCGGATGTCGAGCAGTAGGTCCTCGAAGTGCTGGAAGGTGGTGGAGACGTGCTGGCAGGACAGACACTTCACCTCGGAGCGCAGGTAGCCACCGAGGATCTGGTTCAGCGGGGTCGTTTCCTTGCTGTACTGGTCCAACTCCTTACTGTTTTTGCTGCGCGCGAGGTACGACTTCTCCATCGCCTCGACCAGGTAGCGCAGGAACTCGTGGGCATCCTCCTGCCGTCCCGGCACCAGGTGCTTGCAGACGAGCCGCAGCTTCGAGTAGACGAGGTAGGGCCGAAACGCGGACTGGTTGGTCTGCGATTCGAGCAGCGTTTTGGCCATCGCACAAATGATGCAGCTACCGACGGAACCTGGGTGGAGGGAGAAAACACAAAAGAAGGGGGTTTCAGTAGGGGAAAGCGTGCGGTGCCAGCGGGGAGAACACTTACCACCATCGTCACACTTGGCACGGTGCGGTTCGTCCGACAGCAGCCAGTTGGCGATGGCCGGCACGTGGAACAGTGCCTGGAGCGTCGAGTTGAGATAGCAGGTGTTGCCCATGTTCATCATGCCCGCCCCGACCAGCCACTTCCGGCCCGTCGTCTTCCAGCCGATCTGTACGTTTTCCCGCGGAAACAGGGTCCGCTTCGGTGTTGGCAGTGTTGCGGCGTTGTTGCTGTCCATCCTTCCGGCGGCGGTTGTTGTGCTGCTGCTAGCGGAGGCTGGGAGGCCGCCATCTGCGGGTGGTACGGGGCAAGAAGAAGCGTGTGAGAAGGGTAGGTAAGGAGCGGCGGCACCATTCCGTCGCCGCTGGTGCTGCTGCAGCCGCAAGCGACGCAGGGACGTTTCGAGATCCTCAACCATATCCTTTCCAACCACGGAAGGTGCGGAAAGAGGCGAAATTTTCCCTTCCATCGACAAGAAACAAACAATTTTAATCACAAATAACAAACACACACACACACACACGCGCGCGCAAATATGCACGGACGCGATTTTGCAAAGCCTGCTAGGGCTCCCCTACCTTCGACGATCTGCGACAGAGGAATACTGTTCGCCCGCTGCCAGCGTCGGATCGTTTTCCGGCGTGCGGTCGTACGCAGGCTACTCCACAGTGGTACCAGAAAGCGCAAAACCAGCTGACAAAGGTAGCGAAACTGTAGTTTAACTAAGCGCATAAAATGCATCCCGGTCGTGGCAGCAGCAGCAGCAGCACATGCAGCAGCCCCATTTGGAACATTGCGCTTTTTCCCGTTGGTGCGTGTGCGGCGAGAAATGGTCACGGAAAACAGCCGGGTAAGCGGGGATTTAGCTGAGATTTATTTCCGTCCGTGTTTTTTTTTTCTTCTTCTCTTTGCTTTATCGAGCCGCTCTATGAAGTTTCAGCAGACTCGTATTTGGGTCATGCTGTTTTTTTTGCGCTGGTGGTGGTGGCGAAGATGGATCACGTTCGATTTTTCCTTTACGAAGAAAATGCTTGCCCTTCTCGAATCGGCACACGTGGTGGCACTGGAGGGTCGCCACAAAAAGCCTGTGTGTGTGTCAGTAGTGTCAAAAACCGTGTACCTTTTAACTGTACAATAAAATTAGGGTGGCCCTAAACAGTGAGGTTCACGAATTATAGTAGGCCACTTAAATGTCTCGAGGACGACCGAACACCGAACAGTGTGTGTATGTGTGCGCGCGCGCTTTGGGGTCTCTCGTCGCACAAGTTTTTCCACCAAATATTGTGTCCGGTACACACATACACACACACACACCCGCGCGCGATGGAAAACCACTTTCACAGCGGGCACACTTTCGCCTAAACAAGATTCCCTCCCGACACACACTGGAAACGCTACGGCATGCTGCCACGAGAACTTGCCGCACAAAATGCAAAACCTTGTACGGGAGAGGGAAATACTGCAGTGTTTTTTTTTCGGGGTGTTTTCCTCTGCACAACAAACAGGTACGGCAACACACATCAAAGGAACCCACCGCCGTGCTTCTTCTTGCTTAGATACACACAGCACACACAAGGGGGGCAAACACACACACGCACACAGGCACACTTCACGCGACACGAGCGAGTGTCAAAATTCGTGTCACAGGCACATGAGTTTTCCTCGTGTGCTGCTGCGTGAGGAGAGTTTTCTCACTTTCCAACGTGCATTTCGCGCATGTGATGTGAGCTGGGTGATAGTGATGGGAACACTCTGCTCGAAAAAGTATCGTTTGTTTCATCGTTTGTTTTCTTTTCCTCTGTTATCAATGTTGAACATGCAATGCCGATGTTCACAGTTTAAAAACATGACAACACGTGCTGTTCATACAGTCTATGCACGATGGACATTGGATGGTGGAAAGTAAATCACGTTAAGTATACAATAAGAAACGGGCCGTTTGTCGTGGAAAATACCCAACTAATTATAAATACGTAAAATCCTTATCCCATGATCATCAAATTGAAAATCTGGTTGATGAGAAAATACACATATTCTGCTAATCAAGACCACCATAGTCGTTTCGTGATGGCTGTTTAAATTGGCTCGAAAGACATTCTCGGATGATTTGGCCGAATCGTTTATGAAAGCAGATTCAATTTTGCCCTATTTTGCGAACTGTTTTAAAGATAGGGTAGCAGTTACATAATTTTGAAGATATTTTCTTCTTAAATTCTCATCTCTGAAATTATTAGATTTGATTGACAAAAAAACAAATGTTTGAAATGCGCGTGATAATCAGCACAAAATACGCCGACAATAATCTCAATCGTAAAAGTTTCTTCTCCCCGGTGAGAACTTCCTCTCACGATAGCACCATTCGTTTTCACTAGTGAAAAGAGCAAATATTCTCCTTTGTTCGCACACAGACGCACCCACACGAGCATGCACACGACCATTCCGTTCGGGCAAATATGACAGCGCCGGAGTGTGCAGCGCGTTTATAGTCATGTGTTGAAAGTTTCTTCCAATGTTTTGTCTGCGCGGAGCACATTTTTCTTCGCAGCACAACATAAACACAGGGGGAAAAGATTTTTGACAGATACGGAAACTGGTGAAAGGAAACCGTGCCGTGCAATGTGAGTCACGCACGCACTTATTTTTAAACAATGGGGAGGGGGGAGAAGATACTAAAAGCACTTTCCCTGCGCTGACAATTCGCTTTCTTTTCATGCAAACCCCCCAAAGGCTCGCGTCTTCTTTCAATACTTACTTTGTTGCTGCTGCTGAAGCACATTGGCACCTGATGATTTGCCGCCCGTGCTGTTGGGCGTAGATTGTGAGAACAGTTTCATCGAACCATTGCCGCCGTTCATGGTCAATGATGTGTTGGATACTTTGGACGAAAGTCCACCGAACGAGGTCGAGGTCGTGCTGTTGCTCGTGGCGGATTCGTTTGGCGGAATCGTCGCCTTCAGGACAATGTATTTGGATTTCAGCTTGTCCAGACTGGCACTGTAGCTAGGACCTTCTTCGTACGTTATGGGCTTAACCTGCTGGCCCTGACGTAGCGATTGACTGATCGATTCAACCAAATCATTCGCTGCGTCTTCGTCCGGTTCGTCTAGCAGGTCGTCGAGCAGGGAGGCAGCCGTCCGTCGGAATGCCTGCTGCTGCTGCTGCTTGTGGGCAATCTGGGCGCTGGTGGCAGATCCGGTGGTGCCGTTCACAGTGACTCCAGAGGATCCTCCACCTGCCGCACCGTATGTGCGCCCATTCGTTGTGCCTCCGCTGTTACCTCCCGTCGAGTGCAATGCATCCCGGATAGCCGCACTCACGAGCGATGGTGTCGAATCGCACACCATTTGGATTGGCATTGCCGTGACGTGTCTGTGAAGTGGTAAGACTTCCGGATGCAGAAACCGCCACCGTCCGGCAGGATGTTTTATCCTTCCCCCCACGAAAGGGCAGGATCCGCGACTGGTTCACCTGTCGTGATGGTGCGGCGACTCTTTTCAACCAATACCAACAACAAACGCCGTGTAACTCGGGGACTATCTGCCCTTGGATCACACACGCGTGGTTAGTCTAATCGCAATAAATCCCGCGCGAAGATGGTGGGGCTTTAGGAACACACACACCACTCGTCGCTTTACTTTTTACCACATACGCGACGTCAGCACCACACGGTTTCCCGCAAAAGGACTCGTTTCTCCGTTTCCGCCCCTCGCTCAGTTGCACGCACTTTACACACTTTTACGTCTTCGCTCTGTCGGTGGGCACAAATGTCACTCCGACGTCCGTTGTTGCCGGGAATGTTGCGGGAACGGTTTTTCACGGGTGCATTTGTGTGTACAGAACCGAGCAAATACACGCACACAATCACACCGTACCGGAGACGAGCGAAGGTGCTGGTTCGACAGAAAAGCGCGGCGGTGTTGTTCGTTTGGAAAACTGTCACTCTTCAAACGCAGTTTACGCACACAAACACACACTAATGCCCACTGTTTTGTATCGGGAAGTTTTTCTTACGGAAAAGCGTGCGTAAAAACATCGCACGATTACAATTTTACCCCCCGTATTCGCACGTTATTCATACGCTCGTGGCAGACAACCAAGAGCATGCGGTTCACGTACGACGTTTTTCTCTTCCATCGTAGTACACACACCGACAGTGCGCTGCACACACATATTTTTACGCACACGCGATGACACACGCACACAACGAAACGGACAACGATGAGAAGAAAAGACAGTGACGGATGGATGGATGGATGATTGGATAGTGGTGGAGGTCGATCTCACTCGAGACAGGTTTTTGGAACCTCTTTTTCGGTGTCACAATTCACCGTTCCGCGCGTTACATCTAATGCACCGGGAGGCACGTACTGTCCGGAACACTTTTCACATTATTCCATCGGAAAAGATAATACGCTTGCAGCAGAAATTATTCGTTCGGTTCGCGCCTCGTATGCAAAAACCGCGTGCCGGACTTCAACGACACGATGATCAAAACTGCCTCGCAAGTAGACGGAAAGAGACCGCACGTTGCCGTTGAATTGTGAAGAAAAAGGTAAACAAAAAAAATATCAAAAATGGCAGCCATAACCAAGGTGTACAGCCCAACTTGAATAAATAAACCTTGGCTACCGCCAGTACCGAAGTGTGCCGCAGGAAAGTTGCGATGTATATACCCGGTTTATTCAGCAATCAAATTACACTGAAACGGATTATCCGGATTTTGTTCGGATGTTCTCGGATAACCGTGTATCAACTGGCACTCTCGGAAACGTCAAAGATGATGCAAACATATAAAAAACAAAAAGAAGAAGCAACAAACTGCATACAAACGCGATCGTGTAGATTCCTTATCGACTGTGAGATTTTTCAAGCCAAATTCCGCTACATCCACAGCTAGCTCATCCGGGAGCTTGCGCAATTCACAGAAAACTCGCCATGATTAAAGCGATTTTGGTGTTCAACAATCATGGCAAACCACGGTTGTCTAAGTTCTACCAATATTTTGTACGTACAACTTGTCGACGTGACTAATCGATATGTGTGCTTTGTGCAATAACATATGGTTTCTTTTCGGATTACAGAACGAAGACATGCAGCAGCAGATAATCAAAGAAACATTCCAGCTTGTGTCGAAGCGTGACGACAATGTGTGCAATTTCCTGGAGGGTGGAAGGTTTGTATTGGTTGTATAATTGTTTGTTACGCCACGATAACTTTGGTTCCAAAAACGTTGCAGCTTGATCGGTGGTTCGGACTACAAGCTGATCTACCGACATTATGCCACGCTGTACTTTGTGTTCTGCGTCGACTCTTCCGAAAGCGAGTTGGGCATCCTGGATCTCATACAAGTGTTTGTGGAAACACTGGACAAGTGCTTCGAGAACGTGTGCGAGCTGGATCTGATCTTCCACGCCGACGCCGTGCACCACATACTTTCCGAGCTGGTTATGGGAGGCATGGTGCTCCAGACGAATATGTCCGACATACTGGCGCGCATCGAAGAACAGAACAAGCTCCAGAAGCAAGAGGCTGGCATCTCGGCCGCACCAGCTCGGGCGGTCAGCGCTGTCAAGAGCATGAACCTGCCACAGCAGATCAAAGACATCAAGCTGCCCGACTTACCGCAGGCGATAAAGGACCTAAAGTTCTGACCAAACCACAACTTTGACGCATCGTTACTCACCAAAATTTCCGCCGATTCCTCGTACATTCCCATCAACAGCAGCCTGGAGGGGTTCAGTTTCGAATGCTACCAGTCGGAGTACGTGGGCATGGGAGCGACGGGCACGAACAAAAACGACCCTGCCTCCTCGCAAAAGTGTAGTTTGCGCATTTCCGCGGCCTCGCTACAGCAACGGAGCAGACCAAAGTCGTCCAAAAAATCTTCCTCCATTGCCACCAGTGCTGCCATGCTGCTTCCAGCGACAAACACCGACCGGTTTCCCGGCGAAAGCTTCTAGTAGCACGGCAAATGGGAACCGCGTACCGAATTTAGTTTGCCGGAGAGGATGTGTATTTTGGTGCTGTAATACTCCCCGCGATCCTTTTGTGTACCATTATCGTTTCGTGTTCGCGAGTCCGTGTTTCGTTACGTCCCGCATGTTCGAAAACGAGTGCCACACAGCTGTTATTCACTCGTCATGTACTTTTTTTAATCGACTGGATTGCAAGGATTACGTTCGCATGTTCAGTTATTTATACTTGAGTTATACGCAAGAAAGAGATTTATTGTAATACAATGTTATCTAAGCAAGTAATCATGGATTAAATAGAAACGAAATCATTTCGTAAAAACTTAAACAGAAGTATTTTAATCCATCCTTACGAAAGTAATCGTTAAACCCCTTTCAATGGCTGTATGTGTTGGTTATGAGAGAATATGTTTGTGTCGGTTGAAAAAGTGCTCACGCATGCTCCAAGTATATTCATTAAATGAAAACATGTGATATATGTTTGCTAATACATCCACACAATAGAATATGCTATTTTTTTGTTGTAAAATTCGAAATGGAATCATCTTCTATGCATAAAAAAGGGAAAACCATCTACTCGGTGTTTTAATTGATGTTCTTCTATGTATAGCTGAAAACCAACAAATATATTTTTAAATATGAAAAAATAATGTGAAAATCAACGGGAGCAAATTAAGATGGACCTTGAAAGATTCCGGGTTTCAGCTTTGGTTTCAGGGAAATACAATTTGGGCTTCGGGTCACTGCTCGAGTCTGCTCGAACTGATGACAACAGTTGACAGTTTTGACAGTTGGTTTTTGTTGGTGATGATATTGTTCATTTTCAAACTGAAGTAATAAGAAGAAGGTGCAGCTCATGTGTATGTGGTCTGTTGCTGAAGTTTTTTAAGATTAACAAACGAAAATCGTATTTTGCTGCGAATTAGCAATACAACACGTTTTCTTGGATCTGATCCACCGTAGGATCGGAAAAAGGATCATATCCCACCAAGAATTTTCGACACAGTAGCTTGTGGGTGCGTTAGAGGCGTCGTGTTTCTCCAGCGTTCGGAGGTGCGGTGTTTTCTATGGTAATTGTAATTACGATGGGTAATGGTGATTGTGATGGCGTTTGATGTTTAGTTTACCTTACATGTACTTGTCGTGTGAATTTCTTTTTCAAATGTATAACTATTGCCCGTGTCGTCGATAGAATTGAATTTGTGGAGTAACTGTGGAGAGAAAGTGTGGTGACAACGCGCCGGGAAGTGGTTAGAAACGGTTCGTCTGGGCATTTATACCGGCACAGGAAGGCCGCGGAAAAACTACAAAACCGGAAGCTACTGTGCGGTGATCCTGCAGTGAGGTGCAATAACGGGAGGCTATCTCGCCGGTGAGACGGACGGTAAAATTCGGCAAACATGCATGTATACACTCGACTCAGTCGTTGTTCGCAATGGCAGAATCTTGTAATAGTGTACGTGTACGCGCGTGTGAACTTTGCTACACGTTTGCGTATGCGTTTGTGTGCGTGCGCTTGTCCAGTGCTGGAAGCGAGGGAAAAGAACAATAAGAAATAGCGGGAAGAACCGAAGACGACGCCGCACTTCGACGCTCACATTCACACACACGGTGAAGTTGAGAAGAAGAGCATCGGCATTTCGAAGGGAGTGTTTTTTCGGTGTGTTTCGTTTTTTGGTTATTTGCTTTTCCAAAGGGCAGTAGTATTCCGTGCGAGTGCCTCAGGTTTCTTCCAGTGCGGTTGGGAGTATTCGTCGTCAGTGGTGAACAGAACGCAGCGGGAAGTTATCAACGTATGTATTTGCGAGACGGACATTGATAGAGAAGCAGAGGAAGGTCCTTTAAACACACACCTTCGCTCTAGGAAAGCGTCGTCGGTCGTAGTTCGCAATTGGGAAGTGTTGAATGGAACAGAAACAAGTGGAAAGCACGCCTTATTCTTTCTCTCAGACTACTATTTTTGTGTGGAATATTACATTGTCGGTTCAAGGTGCAGTGTACAATGGAATGGTGCTGCTGGTTAGTGGTGGTAGTGCTGAGAAGCGAGAGACGTGTTGCTTTGTAGTCGTATGCCAGACTGCGCGTTAACGACATTGTGTTGCATACAATCGGGCGTTTTGTGTCCTTCGAGTTTGTCGTGTAGCAAATTTGTTGAATTGTTTGCTATACGGCGTAAGCTGTGGAGCCTCCTCACATTCATGCAAGGATGACGTGTAGTTACAGAACAAAGGGGTGTGTGTGTAGGAGGTGGAGACGAGAACGTGGAGAGAAAGACGTGAAAAGCGGAAAGAAATATTTGTCTCGAGCCACCACACCACCTTTTTGAAGAACAGCCGAATGAAAGAACAAACGCACACACGAGCGCACAAGGCATAGTGAACCTGACGTGATGGTGTGCGAGTTAAAAAAAATTTGATTGTGTACGATAGGTGTGCGGTAGCCTGAGGGCAGGTGGAATGAGTTTGTGTGTTGAGGGTATTCGGATACGGAAGCTCCAACCCACGACGCATCCCACCTCTCCAGGTGATTTTGGCTAGTGTGAAAGTGCAGTACAAAAGGACGGAAGTTTACAAGGAGCGTGAAAAACTATGCGTTTTTTACCCACCAGAATACCGGCAGAAACCGAAATTGGTATCAGAGAATGACAGCGAATGAACACTCGGTTCGTCCGGTAGAGCCAACACAACACGCACACAGACGCGCGCGCGGCGTGCATGAACATACCGTATTTTGGTGCCTTTTTGGGCTGGGCATCGAAGCAGCCGTTGCAGCTGTTTGCACAAAACGACGTAAACGTTTGAATATTCTTCCGACGGTCAAAGCAAGCTGCCGGTTAGGACAATTTTGAAAGAAAACAGACGAAAGGCACAGGTTGTCGGACGGAATAAGTTGGTTCTTGCCATCTCGAAACTGTCAAATCTCTGTGTGTTTTGTTTATAGAACATTTTATCTGGTTCTCATTTTTGCTGTTCAAGTGTGCTAGTGTTTCTTTTATGCATCTATATAAACATATTTGATTCATTTAACATTGCGAAATTCTTTGATTGGCTGAATTTATGCACTTTGACCTTTTACGGTGCAACGCGATCCTCCGATAACCCATTCGCCCGTTACCGACGGGGTTTATCCAGTGCGGTCACTGCGTGAGCTGGAATGAACAAATGCACTTTTCGTTTCTCACTATAGAGGAGTTCACGCACGCCGAAGCTGCGGTTGTCGTCCGCCGCATGCCGACTATGTCACCTGCTCGTTTTTCATCTCGCTCTGTTTGCTGCTGGTTATCGCAGCGTCTCTTTTTTGCTCTCGCAAAAGCGCACTTACACATACAAACCCTTAACGTGGAAAGGGTTATGGAAGAGAGAATTTGTTCGCGGTTTCTTCAACCCCCAACGGTTGTGATCTTATACCCTCTAACATCGCTCTTGCTCTCTCCGTCTCTCTAGCGACAGACCGGTTTGTGAGCGACGGGAGAAAAGCGACCCCCCCCGGTCCCCCCACACTCTTACACTCCTAACGTTCGGTGTTGTCGTGGTGATGGTGTGGTGGGGCTCGTAACGCCTGCTGGCTGGTTTGTGCTGTGTCGGGCAAAACCAATGCGTACGGGAAATTGTTAAATCACTCGACTAAGTGCAAAGTGACCGAGCAGTCGTTGTCCGCGAACTCCTCATTCGTTGTTTGTCACCCGGCGGCTTTCACGACTAGTGAGTTTGTTTGCGCGCGTGTGTGTGTGTGCGTGTATGTTCCGTCAGAACAACATTTCGTTGGGCTGGTTGGAGCCCGATTCCGTCGGTTGTACGCAGCGTGCGACCATCGGCACGAATTCGACGCTTTGTTGTTTCCATTTTTTTGTTCGTTTGTTGGTGTGTGAAGGAGAGCGGTCACGGAGGAAGGCTGGAGAGGGTGTGGTAGACGAGCGCACAAGAGACACGTAGCCAGGAGAAGGAAGACGAGATAAAATTCCGCTGTTCGGAGCCGTCGTGCTTTTTTGTCCGCGGTGACGACATCTTCTTGCGGCGGAAAGTGTCTTCTTAACGTGCGCGCGCGGGCGCGTATGTGTGTGTGTAAAGGGAGCTTTCGCCAGTAAAACTTCTGGTTGTTCTGGAGTGATCAAATTACGGGGAGTGTGTGAGGAGAGAGAGAGAGAAAGCGAACGAACGCGCCAATGACTTTGCTGTCTTCTCCGCAAACATAACACAACATTTCTACATTTTTGGCGAAGTCTTTCATTTCACGCATCTCCAGCAACCATGTAAATGTGGATCAGAGGAAGTGTGTGGAGAGAGAAAGATAGAAGGTAGAAGTGAAGAGAAGGCTTGATTATGCATTCTTTTCCCTTTTAATTGCATTATTGTCTTTTTTGTTTCATTTCTTGTCAATTTACTGGAATCGGATTTCGGTAAGATCACTTCAAAGATCGTGTGAGGAGAAGACAGGAGAGAGCCACAGTTCTCAACCGTAGAGTTGGGAATGAAACAAAGACGATCCATTGTCTTTTGTTCAACGCGTGGCTTCGGAAAGTGACTGGACTCGAACCATGATCGGCGATGCTGCTGGCTTAGAACGCTCGCACAGAGCCAGGAGTGACGCGCGTAGAGAAAAACGCTAGAACTTGATTGCATTGCTAGAACTCATGAACGTTATTTGCTCTCGTGGCTACTTTCGCCTTAGCTTAGTTTTGCTTCCGCTTGCATTTACACTTTAACGTGCAGTCGAAAGCATGTTTAATGACTCAGCTTCATGTTTGTATATAAAATAAGGCACCATTCAGGGTTTCCTCTTTGCCTCAGCGCGCATAAAAGCAGCAGAACACTGGCCAGAACGACAAAGAAATAACTTACAACTCAGACACAGCCTGCCTTGAAGTGTGCAATAAAATCACATTCGCGTCCTTCTTATTGTTCCTGTGTGTGTGTGTGTGTGTGTGCGCGCCGTTTTTTGCACATGTTTTTCTTTTTAAATTCCCAACTCAACGGCGCAAAAGTCAACAAACCCAACACCCCGTGGAGATCGCGCAAAAAGCGGGTTAAAACGTTGTTGCTAGCCCCAAGTCAGTCAACCAGCTGCTCCTGCTTCGCTCCTCCTTCCGGTCGCGGGTTGCGGGTGCACCCAGCGAGAAGCAAACCCGAAAACGAACGGGAAGAACATATTGCTAAAATAATTAAATCCCGCAATCTTGGGCATGATCGTTTGTGCTGGAGGTTGCATTTTGCTACTTTGTCCCAGGCTGTAAGGACAAGCCCCGTCTCCGTCAGATGTTACTATCGCAGCAAGCTTGGAAATACAAAAATCAATAAATCCAAGTAGACAGGATTATTTTCCCTCCCGGGAGTGTATTTTTAATTTTGTTTTTAATTTTTGTTCAATTTTAAATTGCAGTGAGATTTTTATGTGAGTGGTGTTGAATTGAAAAGCGCGGTGTGCAAGGAAGAAAAAGAAGTTATTAGTGCAAGCCAATCAATTCGACGAGAGTGTGTGTAAGTGCGAGTGCGTGTGCGCGTTTAAGAAGTAAAAGAGGAAGAGTATGATCATATAGCGAGTGCGTGAATCAGTGAGTGAAAGCGAATCAGTTACAAAAAAAGCTAAAAGTCTACCGAAATCGTGTCCTTTCTGTGAGTGTGTGTGTGAGCGTCTGTGTGTGATAATTTTAAAATCTCCAAAACGCATATAAACCTAAAAAAAAAACAAAACAACCAACCAGAAGCGAACGTGCGCGTCGAGTTCAGTCAGAGTTCTGTTGTGAACGTTTGAGAGAAAGCTCCCTCAACCTGCAGCAACGATGGCGGAAGATCTGCGAGACCGCAACGATCCGGAGCTGAAATATCTGTCCGTCGAGCGGAATTCCTTCAACGATCCGGCAACACAGGCCGAGTGGACACAGAAGCGGCTCGTATGGGTGCCGCATGAATCACAGGTGAGGAAGGCTAGAACTTTGGGTCGAACTTTGGACAAATTCCAAGTGCTAAGCTCTCATTCCAAGTGAGAAAAAAACGTTTTCCTACAAATATAAACCCTCAATCTGTTTGGAAAATTGCAAAAATTTAATCTATCTAATATATCGATCGCGAATCTATCTCCTCTCAATTGGTAAAACAATTCAGAGTAGTTTCAGTGATATGTACGTTTCCTTGGCTGTACCTACACCTTACTCTCGTAAGAACTTGAAACGCGTATCTGTCTTCTCTTCGCTCCCCAAGTTCAGTGACATGCCGGTGAGTCACGCCACCGAAAAAATCCCTAAACCAAGTGACACACGAACACTACCTGTGGCCGTCCGTCGCACACAAATCACCGATCGAACCGGTTTCCTAGTCCCTCCACGACTAGATGGTATGTGCGGCTCGAGTCAACATATTTTTGCCAAAGAAGTGACTCATAACCGTCCGCAGGGAGCTTTGTTTGAGCGCGAATCCAAGTCACCGATGAGTTCGTTTTGAACTGATTTCGGTTCGGAATAAGGAAGCTCGGACTGTCGGACTGACAAGCCCTGAGACAAGCCCATCGATAAGGCAGGTCTAGTTTATCAAAATGCCATAATCTCCACCGAAACAGAAAGGCTAGCAGAGTCAACTTCCTGTGTTTATGCGCCGGAAACTTCACCATCAAGTCCCAACGAAATGTTGTGACTTTGGTGAAGCCACAGCCGCCGCCCAACTTATCGCCCATCGTCGATAAAAAACGACGGCTGCCCGTCGTGTCGGTCGTGTTTACTTACACACATTTTGTCACCTTCGATGCGAATGTGGTGCGAACACATTGCAGCGCGTTACATTAAAAGTTGAACGATAAGATAAACGACTGGCGTGTGCGCGATAAAACGATGCTCGGGGTGTGTTTCATGCTGTATCGGCCCATCCCCGCGTCCAGGCACTCTAGAAAAAAAAATAATATAAAAAAATGGGGGAACAGACGCAAATACACACGCGGACACTCCAGGATGGTTCCAAGCCGAAGAAGCCACCACTTCGTTCCGCAATTTGACGGGTTTTGGGCTGCTCGATGATTGATTTTTGATCGACATATGTGTCGCTTGTCGGGGAGAGAAGCTTCATCATTATCATCATTGCATAGGGGCAAGGTGGCGGGGCTCGTATGAAATGCGTTTAAATTAGATATAAATGTTTGATGAGGATTTCGAACGAAAAGGGTTTTTTTTTCGTGAATGGAAAAGGCTCCTCTCCCCCAGGCCAAGGGGAACGGTGCCGGCCGGCGGTTTTATTATACCTTCTGTCTGCCGTGTGGGTGGGTGGGTGAATATTTTATTTCAATTTCCCCTTCTGTCTGAGGGGGAGCGGGGGGTCGCACGTGTGTTGAGAAGCATAACGCCCTGCTGTGTGTGTGTTTGCGTATTTGATGCTGCAATTCTGCTTTCTGCATCATGCATGCTTGCCATCGCACTCGATTGCTCGTTCTTTATCTCGCATGCTGCTGCGATATTTCATCCGCGTGAGACGATCCGTTCCCCCCGTCGGTCCTTTTCGCTCTCCTCCCGCGGGTGGGTTTGTTTCGTTGGTGCACATGTGCAGACTCGAATTTTGCTGTGGCTGGGTTCCGGCGAGCGGGATAGAGCAAACCACCGCGGTGGCGATGTTTTCGTTTGCGTGTGAGACGAACCGCACGACGATGCTGTTGGCTGAGTGCCGCCGCAAACGAAAACATATATACTGCTAATGCTGCACAAATGCATTATCCCAAGACACCGAGCCGGCAAGAGAGAGAGAGAGAGAGAGAGAGAGAGAGAGAGAGAGAGAGAGAGAGAGAGAGAGAGAGAGAGAGGGAGCGAAAGACCGGAAGACATTGACCTCCACCAGCAGACCGAGACTTCTGTCGAAGAGCGTTTTTATTTTGTAAGCAATATCAACGGAGCTCTCCGTCGGTTTGGAGAACCAGAGGTGTACAGTGGCTTGCATTTGTTTGATTGGATCAGAAAATTTGTTTTTTATTATTTCACTATTTATCCAACGAAAAGGTTTATTTCTTTCATCAGGATTTTATTTTAAAATGAGTTTATTTCCTCATGTTTCACTTAAAAAATGTAATACTATTAGTTGCAGATAGGTTTAGAGAGGAGAGATAAATAGAGAAATACTTTTATTATCAACTATCTGGTAATTTTTGCACTCCTGGTCAAGACCGACTTTCTGCTTAAGATTCATTTCAAAATTTTTAAGCAATTTTAAATGACTATTTCTTGTTTCTGACATCCCTCCATTTGGAGGCTAGAACTAATTGTGTCGATTTGCAAGTATCAGCCATTTTGTATTCAATATCATAGGTATTAGGTTAGGTTAGGAATCTGGAAGCGAATGATTAATTTAGTAATTTCAAAGGAACGAAGTATGTACTATATTATATGCTAGCAAATGAAAAATAACAACAATAAGTCAAAAGAATTCGAAATAGGAATATCCAGTTCAGATAGCTGCGCCTATTTTGGCTGAAGCATTAAAACATAAATGAACTTAAAGTACACATGTTAACAACAATAATAAGTCAAAAAGTCTAAAGATATTTATAAATTATATTCAACTTATAATGGACAACGAAATCGATGACCTACAAACGTTAGGTATAGTTAATTTTAGGAGGATTATGTTAATTTCAATAGTATTGTTTTAATAAAAAAGTAATACATTAAAAAAGAGGATTCTACGAATGCCTCTTCCAAGTTTCCCATCTACTGTAGATGGATCTTCCTAGCCTCCATCTTCAATGTCGCTTATTTGGCTCCTGTAACGTAAATGAAAATTTTTGCCATATTATCCTAGCGATAAGAATGCGAGATCTTCTACATTTTGTAAAGTTTTTGATATAAACTAAAAAAAGATGCGATAAAAATAAAAAAAGGATTCAATTATAGCATACCTCTTATACACAAGGCGAGCATCGTAGTGGCCAGCTTTCTTCGGAAAATGCTTACCTCAGCGTGCCTGTACCGGATGCCCTGGCAGAGCTTCTTGAATCTGTATATCATTTCAATAGCGCATCCACTTGTTTGAATTATACCCACTGCCTTGATTTCCTCCCGTTTTCCCGCACATCCCACCTAGCAGAGGGTTGCTCTCGATCGCAAAATGTCTGGAAAATTCTACACCCAGGAGTTTTTCGAAGTAACGATGACGTCAGCATGTCCCTCACGTTCCGAGAGGGCCGAGACGAAGGTGAGGTGATGAAGTATTTATTCCGTACTTGAACGGCCGCTTCGCTCAGCAGCTCATGTTGGTGTGGTGATCCGCGACAAGAACCAGAAGTCAAACAATATGGTGTATCCCTGAGCAGCATCACGCGGCTTTTCTGTCTGACTCTCCTGACCCCTCTCTCCCAATTTTGTACGATCACTTGGTTTCGCTCTGTTTCATTTTCGCAAACCGCGTACACCAGGCGTGTTAGGGGAGGAAGTAAGCGTCGGCGGCAGGGAAAGAGGGCTGTTAATGTAAATAGCCGGGGCAAAGTAAACATTTTTCGGAACGCGAACAAAAAAAAAAAACGAATAGATAACGCCAGCGTTTCGTACCAACACCAGTAATGAGCAACTTGTGAGGGAGTGAGAAGGAGAGTGAGTGCGAGGGCTACTATTTTTGCCGTGCGGTTTTTCGGTTGAGTTTCCGGGCAAGCTTAAGCCTCGATGACTCTCCGGAGTACGCAGAGCGTCGATGATCACATGTTGTTTCATGTGTGCCAAAAAAAAACAATATAGGAAAAAAACACATCGCTACGTCTTGACCTTTCCCTTCTCGCTGGAACCGTCTTGGTCGGGGAGGTTCAATGAACAACGCCTACCCAAGGCAGATAGGAGCACAATGTGAGCCGTGTTTACCAAACGAGGATGAGCTAGTGGCGCGAAGAAGATGGCCAGAGTCATGGATCGGTGAGTCATGGATGTCAAAAATAGCTCACCGCCGACGGATTTTCTCATGATGTCTCCGGTGGTGAGATGAGATGATGCTGATCCCCGCCCCGGAGGTGACTTAGTACGTATTTTGGGCCGTATTAATTCATCTGCGGATTATTCGAATGGGAGTTTTTTTTTCTTCTCCGAAGCTCTTTCTCTCTCACTCTCTCGTAAAACAGACCGATCATACACGACGCTCCGTATGCAGTTGTGGATCGGTCGGGATCCCTCTTGAAGGTCGGTCGGTCCTCTACGTCCTTGCCCATCATGGTGCTCCATCGCTCGCGAATGGCGAACCAGTCGATACAGGACAGGCGCCAGCAAGCCGAATGCTGCGAAAGAAGCAAAAACGCGCGTCGTTCACACAACACAACGACCGTAAAATTACACCTCGTTCGGTGGGTTCCTCCACACGCACCAACGATGGCAGATCGCCATACGGACTCGCGTCGTACTAAACACTACCATATACGGGCAACTACACCAGCCTGGCCCAGAAGACCTTGTCCCATACACGGGGTAGTCGCAAGGTTCTTGGAGAACCTGTCTTGTTACCCGCGATCGGCACGTTCGCTACGCTCGAAGATGTGTTGCACACGCTTCGCTTTTATCCGCTCTCGGGTGTGTCCTTTTCCGTTGGTTTTCCCTTTCCCGCCGCAAAGCGCCATTTATGTAGGTCAGTAGGTGATGGTGTAATCTGTTCCCGGGCCGGGACCGAAGAGCTGTGTACTTGGAATCCCTCTTGAGCTTTGCACTACGGGAGGGGTTTCGTTTTCCACCCCCGATTTCCCATTTGTACTGATTTTCGTTCCCGATTTTCTCTCGTTGCAGGGTTTCGTCGCCGCCAGCATCAAAGGCGAGCGTGGCGATGAGGTGGAGGTGGAGCTGGCCGAAACCGGCAAGCGCGTGCTGGTACTTAAGGATGACATCCAGAAAATGAACCCGCCCAAATTCGACAAAGTCGAAGATATGGCCGAGCTGACGTGCCTGAACGAAGCGTCCGTCCTGCACAACATCAAGGACCGATACTACTCCGGTTTGATATATGTAAGTATAAGCACAGCACATCCGTCAAACAACGTCCGAAGAATGGCCTTTCGTACCCAGCAAATCGGTCCAGCTATTATGCGCCGCGGCACGCGTGTTCCTTATTTGGCTGGTGGTGGAACCTGCTATCCACCTTGCCTTTTTCGTACGCTGGCTGCGAGTGTTGCCTTTCATAATGTGTGGCAACCTTTGGCCTCTTTGCTCGCCGTTCCGCACAAAGCACAAAGAAAGGTCAACCGATGCGAGCGATTGGACCGATTTTCGCTAGGCTCCTGTTGGAGACTGGTTCGAGGAATGTCCCAGGAATGTTGTGCCTTTCAACGCTTTCTTTTCGCTTTCTATAAATGACAAGGACTCGCTGCGGAGATGCTACAGGTTGGGGAAGGGAGGAAAATGAAACGATCCCCCAACAGGTTTACGCGAGAGACAACGGACAAATAGTGGACATTTACGGCCGAATGATAGCTGCAACTCACGCAATCAAACTTCGGCCACGCACCAGCGCACAATTGTGTCGCGCTCGTTGTCGGCAATCTTTCGTATCAATCAATTAAGAAGGCGATCTCTCTCGATCGAAGAAACGCTCGAATAGGAGTGGACAAAATATTGTTATTGCTCGATGAGCTCCAAATCATGGCCTTCTTGTGGTCGTTGTCACTCGAGCTGATGACGCAAGAGAACCACGCCGGAGAAGGATGTAATGCCGGCGAAGGATATCGGACAAGGCAGAAACGTATTGCTAATTGTATAGCCCCATGTTCGTGGCACACAACAAGCGAGCACTTTTATCATTGAAATGACGCTTCTCGGATCGAAGGTGGACTGCTTTCGAACTCCTCGAAAGTGCCTCCTCCTTTCGCATGTTGCATGTTATTAAAGCGTGGAGCCGCGATTATTAAGTTTCTCCAGCGAGAAGAATCAAAAGGGAAGGTGAGATTTTACGTAACATTGGTTGTGTACGTGAAAGTTTTTGGAAGTGTAAAAGTTGCTCCGTAAGTGGGCGGCAGGATCTGCAAAGAAATTGAGTTCTTTGAGGAGATCCACTGGAGTCATGGTTTCAATCTTCGAGGACACATGAATCTTTCGGTGCTGATGAGTACCAATTTGGCAAACTGCTCGTATTTTGTGAGTCTATCTAATTGATGAGACTTTTTTATCTATAAAATTTTGAATAAATACCGATCGGATCGCATAGGATGATGCTCTTCAATTATCGATCTTTGATCGAAGGCAGAGCTAACTCTGCAAGAACAACAACCACCAGGCGACACAAAAAACATGCTTTCTCTGTCTCTGTCTGTTATAAGCACCAAAAGGCGATCATTCAACGAAGAAATAGCAATTGATCGGCGGGCGAGCGCGAGCGCGGGGACGGGATCGTTAAAAAGATCGTTTCGTAACGCACACGACCGATCGCCCGGTACTCTGAGATTTATGAATTGATGGGAGTCGGAAAACACAGCGACGGCGACGGTCCGTGGAGGCCCAGCCGTTTGTCGTCCCACCCACTACCCACCCAACCCCGTCGCGTCGGCTCCAGGGCCAACCGTTCATGAAGAACCGGTCCTCTCCGCTCCGGATTGTGCGCCGAACTTATTGTTGGCGGCAACCGCAACGCACACACTGTTTGATGATTCGGTGCTGCCGGGTGGATCAATTTCCTTCACCCGACCGCGTTGTCCGTCCGTCTGTGTTGTGAATCGATGCGTACGTACGTTTGCGAAGGCGGCACCGGTGGCGGCTGCGACCCTTTGTACGACAGGAAGTCGGGTGGGCCAAAGTTTACACGCGCGCACACATACATGTGTGAAGCGGCAAACGGATGGGGTCACCCTGTGGCTAGAGGGAAGGAGGAGGAGGAAGAGAAAAGGCACTGCTGCTGCTGCTGCTGCTGCTGCTGCAACACATAAACAATTTAATCTAAAACCCATTTTTCCCGTTTCGGTTCAATGGAGGGTTTTGTGTACGCGCTGACTGATGCACAGAGTGAGGTTAGGATGGGAAGTACACACCGATGGCGCTGGTTTGGGAGTGTTTGTGCCAGGGCGTGGTGGTTGCCTTTGAGGTTTCTGGTGGTGTGGTGAAGATTTTCCATTCAATAGGAAGACCTTTCATCGACTCCTATCTCGGCCGTATGGAATTGGAATTGAAACGCATTTCGGACTCCAGCTCCAGCCGAAGAATGTCCAACTGAAGAAGAGCTGGAATGCAAACGTTTAGAGAGACCCCTGGGTGGTGTTGGAGTTGGATCATCCATCGCAAATTCGGAGCGCCGCTTCCCCATCCCCGGGGAGTGTTTCATTGTTTGCAATGGCTCAGTACTTTCATCACCCTCCTCCCCCTCCCCCTCCACCCTTTTTATCTGCTATCGCTACCGATCTGTAAAGCGAAACCCTCAGCACACAATGGCAACCTCCGCTGCGGTGGAAAGTAAATCAATTTGCGCGCTATGCAATTCAATGCGCGTGGATCGCAACCGCAACGTCGGCGAGAGGAGCGAGGAGGATCTCTTCGCATGATCTTCTCCCTTACTCCGCCGTTGCGATGCTGGTCGTGCGCGTTTCCGCGTTTGTGACTCCGTACGTTGACAAGAAAGGAACCGCCGTTCCTACGCACACCAAACCCGACTACCACCTCCAGCTTGCTTGTGGTGCGTTGGAGTTGCGTGAGTATAGCTTGCAGAGGGAGACCGACCGCGATCGAGAACTACACCTGATACACGCTTCCACCGCACGGTAGCCGCAGTTCTCTAGAGGAGGAGCGGCTTTGGGGTCCAATTTTTTCCGTCTGTTTCTAACCCCACTTCTCGGGGGGGTGCTTGGTCCAGGTTTTCCGTCGTGACAGAGCAATTTGAATAATGGTTCCGTAATTTATTCGCTTGTTGTCACATTAATTATTTAATCGCTCGGAGAAAGGGGGACGCTCGTCGGGGGGTAGGTGGTACTTGCCAACCGCACCAGATATTGCCGTAGAGCGTCTTGACGCTGCGAGACATTCCAGGCGTGCCGAGGAACCAAGGGGGAGCCAAATATTGGACATAAGTGGTGCAACGCATGGCTTTATCAGAGCCACGCAGAACACGAACTCGGTGCCCGAGTCGAGCCACACCCCGAGGCGTGCTAGTTCTGTGTCAGATTCCGAAGCCCAAGCCCAAGTCCAAGCTGCTACCGTTGCTCAGTAATATATGGTGTCCAACAAAGGAAATATGAGGCCGGCAAACGATCGCAAACTGCAGTAGCGACTGCTACCGAGCGATAAGCGTTATGAGCTTCTGTGTCCCTCTGGTGGCTCCACTCCCTGTCTCCCCGTGTCTATTTCTCTTCATATTGCGTCCGCCTTTCGCCGGAGTGAATGACATTGCGCGTGGTAGCTTTTAATGTGCGGGCAGATTTTTTTTTGTTCTTTTCGTTCGGTTGTCGCAGAGGAACTTCCCGGCTAGAAGACGAGATCTGCCTGTTACTTGCCTATCTAGTGCTTTGCTGGAAGACAAAGAGGAAACACGACACGAGGAGGAGGGGCGATCAGCATGCTGCTCGAGTATGAACCGATCAGTAATGCGGCGTTATGACAAACGCGTTTCGGTCTTTGGACTTGCCGTTGGGGTGATGTGTCATCCATGTCAAGGCGCAAGGGTTATCGGTGGTGGTGAGAGCGAAAGAGGTCTCAAACGTGCGGGTAATCAAGCGCTTTGGAAAGCTTTGTGTGACGTTTCCACCAGCAGTTTGGTGGCAGAATGCTACGTTTTCGTCATTATGCGCGATGTTTGGAGATCATGCGTAGCTTCTCGACATGCACGGCAATCAGTATTCCAACGACTGACGCGACAATTCCGTTTCGATTGTCTTCCGCCACAAGCGGCTTTGATACAGATCGCAACACTCACCCGCGTTCCTGCGACTTGATCCGAGTTTTGATCGAATGTTATGTACGTTTTCGCCTCCACTACGTGACCCGGGTGGGTAATTCAGACGGTTCAGACAAGGAATTTCGCGAACAGAAACCGCCAATGTGGAGCTGTCTACAGTTTTTACACACTTATTTTGCTCATCGTTGTTGTCTAACGTCAGCGGAACGCAATGGGACAACAGTTTTTGGGGGGTGAGAGGAGAACCTCCAAGGCTCCTCAAAGTCCGGCGGGGAAGAAAGGAAATACACAACCACCACCGCACGGTTTTCTATTTATTGACAAACTTTGTGAAGCTCGCCCTCCAAAAATGGCGGTCCTCAGCAGAATTTCGAACAAAAAAGAAAACAAACCTCCAGCAGGCTGTATGCTTGGCTGAGTTTGACTTGACTATTGAAGCTCTCTGCGACTTGTTGCATTCCAACGCCCGTGTTAGTGGTAGTTCACTCACTGGCGCGATAAGTGAAATTGGGGACACATTGTGGAGTCAGGATTTATGTGGGTTCACGAGTGATAAAGGCCTTTTTTTACATTTTACACAGCCATTTTTTTCGCTGCAGCTAGAACTCGGCAACTCGTCCTCCACGCGAGCAGTTGAAAGTGGCCGTTTTGGTGACGATTTACATATCAGAGACCGAGCGGCCTCCTTCCCTATCCGTAACAAGCGTCATGTTCGTTGCGTAGGAGGTCGTCGGTGAAATAATTAACCAAATGAAACCTACTCACCCCCCGCGGGGTGAGTGTTCCGATTGGATGGATCGGAATATGGTGCTCTGGAGCGTGAACACGCAAACTACGTACCGAACCTACTCAAGCCCGGCAATATACTAAAACAGGAAAGTTGTCGTAAGTGCTTTTCTTTCCTTCTGTTTCCTTTATTTCCCCTTGTTTGTTTTTTTTTTTCTGAAGTGTACAATTAGAAATGTCACCCGAAGGCGGATGAGAGCTTCGGTACACGCAAACAAACGGAGGAGATTATGGAGATGAAACGTGAGCCACCAAAGTACCACGGTAGCGCTCTCCTCCGTCCTCCCGCCCTGGTCTGTTCCTTAATCGTCTTTGGTAGAGACGTCTTGATAGCGCGCACGTAGAGAAATTCCTTGTGTGCAGGTAACATGTCACCGCGACACAAAACCGACCGGCGGTGTTCAATGAAGCCCTCCTTCCATCGCAAAGCCCCTATTTTTTATTGCTGTTTGATATGTTTCGTTACGCTCGGACGAGGAGATGGTGCAATAATCGTACCAATAAGGAGTGGCTCGTTCGCAACAGGTTAATTACATGCTTGCCTGTGCCGCATGTTGGTGTGGTGACCTACGGTTGGTTGCCGCCTCCTATGCACCTATGCTCATCTGTCTCGTTTGATTAGGTGTTTACCCCATTGTACCGGTCCGATAGAGATCGTTGTTCGACAAGCGTTGAAAGATCCGATCTCAAGCTGCTGCGTCTCGTCAGCTGCGACTCGGCGCTCACAACTCGCCAAATCAAGCTCACCTTTTGGTGCGCTTTGGCGAGGTTGATATTCAATCTGGTCCGTGTCCGTGTCGTAGGCAACCTAGCTACCAGTCACCCAGGCGACGTGTGAGGAGTGGAGGAATATGTCGTGTGTGAGAAAGGCACCCGGGTCCGCAAGAAAACCCATTTCTGCATGCCATGTTTGGCGGTTCGTGTACAAAGTGATTCGTTTGCCAAATTCGGAATTCGCGCGGGGTCACCCTTTAATGGGGCTGCGCCACATCGGATGACTCATGGAAAAGACCCCCCCCCCTCTAAGTTTGTGGACGTGCGATACTCACTAGCGCGCGCTGACTTGTCGCTGGCATTCGACAGAGATGAAGGCGCGCGGCTTTTAACGATAAAATTTATCACTTTCGGGCGTGATGGAGTGATGCGAAAGAAAGGAGGAGTGAGGTTAGGTTTCAGGTCGCTGCTTCAGGTGGGGTTTGCTGATGATGAAACTTGAGAGAATAGAACCTTGAACGCGACCGGCCAGCCACGGTCGGGTGGACATATATCTTACCCGCGCCGATGGTGGCGAGAATCACGTTTCGCAATGCGACGACTTGCTGCTGATGCGTGTGAACTTCAAGAACGCCCGGGACGTAACGCAACGCAACGACCTGATAAGCTCTCGATATAGCAGTTTCGATGCGTTACAAGGGATCCGTTGCGGAAGGTAATGATCCTCCAACACCGTGCCATTCCAACCACTTGGGGAGCCTAGGGATCTTGATCATCGCAACGTTGCCTTGATCGTCGGTCGTACACAAGATCACTCACGGCATTAATGATGTGCTTGGAGTTGGAGTATCGTGTTGGGGTGCGTGTCTGGTGGTCACCGTCAGCCTTGCCTTCGTTTTTAAGCCATAATTTGCTTCTGACCAAACATGGTAATAATATTTCGTTCGACTCCGACTCACTCTCTCTAGCGTCTCGCGGATATCTGCGGCACGGCTGTGTGTGACAGTTTGAACTACGCTTTTTTCGCGCCCAGTGTGGTGAGGCGATCGGAGAGTTTCGCTGCTGGCGGCTGAATGTTCAATTATCACCTTGTGTGTGTATGGCGCCCCGTCGGAGATCATCGCCGCCATTATGCATCTCCACCGTCTTTGACCATCTGGTCGTTGGCGCCTGTCGTCTATACAATGGTAAACGGGCAGAGCAGGCAAAAGGGAGTCACACCAGTCTCCAACTCCCCTCTCCTCCCTCTCCCCATCCCCCCTTCCCCCCGGAGAAGGTCACGCACAGTAGTTATAGACGGGTGCGTTTGAGAACCGTCAGTAGGTCACGACGCCGTGCCGAGATCTCCGGCGCAGGTCCGATGTGTGTCGGGTTCATATCATATCTTGGTACGGTGTGTTACATCCAAAAATGGCAAGTCCTCTCCGCGCCAAGGCCTTACTTAGGACCCGCGAATGGACCTTTATTGGAGTCGTCGGATGGAGGTCGTCGTTGTGTTTCGTTTGGCGCATTATGAGTTTGCGACGTGCTCTCGCTGTGTAAAGAATCTCGGCGCCAGCTGACTCGGGGAATGTCCGTTAAGGTTTTTGTGGAGAATGGGTGGATTTTTGAAAGGTTTTGGAGACATGTTGGAAATAAGTGAGGGTTATGCGGTTATTACACGATGGAAAATACTGTCAGATGGTATTGGATATTTTCTGTCAAACCTGGACTCTGGCACAATTTTGGCGGATCGGTTATTCTGTGTCATTTAAGGCTTTTTGATTATAAAAATATTCGTTACTGAGAAGAAAATGAAAGAAAATGTTACTTCTTAAACGAAAGTTTATCGAGTTTGTACTTGATGGAAATATTTACATCCATATAACAGATACATATTTGCGATTAGCGGTAAGACTTGCTTTAGGAAGCCACATGTATGATGCTTCGTCCATACCGGCATAACTCAATCAATCAGTCGGTCTTACCCTAAGCTACCCCAATTAGTTGTGAGTGGGAGAGTAGATTCAATAACACAGCCAGAGCCATAAAGAAATTGTGATCAAGGTCGAAATTCATTTTTTAGAATTGTTTGTCATTTTTAACATTGCTTTTGAAAGCAAAAATTGCATGATCGTACAATGAACGGACGAAAATTGTAGGTGAATGCAAAACCACACGAAACTCAAAACAACCCGAAACATAAACAAACATCCATTTTGACAGAAAATAACCGGAAGAAATCAGAACTGACAGAACAGAACGCGATTTGACAGAAAATATCCAAAACCATCTGACAGTGTTTTCCATCGTGTAATAACCCCATTAGAGAGACGTTAACAAAGTCCGTCTGTTTGGAAGATACTGACGTATTGCTCCTTGCCTTTGAGGCCAACTGCACTCTGATGTCAAAGTTTTTTTTTTTTCCTGTATAGACTGTTCTCGCGACACATATGGACGCTTCCTGTTATCTGATTTACCACCGTCGAATTCCGCGAACGACGCGCGTAGTGAAATGATTCATAACTAACCTCACTTTCCAACGAGAGGAAAGCACTTCATTGCAAAAAACGGACGTTCCAGCGGCATATTTTCACTCGCTACCCCAGCTGCGTCATCCAGCGTCGCATTAGTCATGCCGGATCACCGGTTGTTGGGGATAAAAAAAAAAAAACGGGGATGAAGCTTTCGGGGCGCGCATTTCATGTCGCTGAGGGCCGCTTTTGATCTCCCAAAGGGTGGTGCGTGTGTGTGTGTGTACGCCAGGCAAACAAGCAAAGTTTAGTGTTTGCGCTTTTGTTTTGCCCGTGCTGCCATCTGTTTGTCCATCGGGGTTCGGAATTGTTTGGAAAAGCCTCGCGCCGCGGCGATAAAATTAGTTTGAGGAGAGGCGGCTGCTCCGCCAGAAATCCCCTCCGCCTTGTGGCACTCTTCTGCGAGCTTTGGGGCTTCGTTTTAAGCGGGATTAACATCGACATTCGATGGGAGCGCATTTTTTTCCCGTCAGGTCCCGGGTGTCATAATCCGATCGTTTTAAACTGCAATCGAAAGCTAAACTGTTGTTTTTTTCACGCTGCCTCCCTTCAACATGGGGATTGTTGTTGGGTAACTTAAGCGGATTTGCAACAATCGGCTCCACCCAGACACACCTTATTTCCGAAACCAAACCATCGGGATGATGTTTAGTGGAAGCTCCATGTGGCAAGAGGGAATTGTTTACCCGAACGATGTTATTAACCTTCGATGGTGATTTTAGCAATTAGATGCGGTGTACTGTGAAGGTTGCCGTGGCTTGACCTCTCTGTGAAGTGCATCACCATCGTTAGTGGGATCGTTGGGTCTTTCGCAGGAGACACAGGACGCCAAACCACCCCGGACACACGAAAAGGGAAACCATTAAGTTAGCTTGCGTCATTCCCCGGCGACTAATGGACCACCGGACCACCCCGGACCGACCATTGCTCGTCGATGAAAAAGGAGGTCAAATGCATGCTCCTTCATTCCCGTTTGCCGTGTGCATGTGGTTGGTTGGTTGGTTTTGTTTTGAGCTGCATGTGGAACAAAGATACAAAACTTCTGGGGAAGGGGAAGTAAAAAATACATGCAACAATCATCAAGCAAACAGCGATATTTCACGTATTTATGCCACGAGTGGTTCAGTAGTCCGGTGTCTCTTCTGATTGCGCATTCGTTGCCGAGTGTGAATCAATAAATGCGTGGAATCGTCCATCCATGATTCATTGCATTTATATCAAGAAATATTACTGACCAACCGACGACTGCAATCATGCATTCTCGTGTGCTGATACCGTCCGGCATCTCCCATTTCTTGGGCAATATGATACCGGAATGTTCCAAGTTTTCGCAAGAACTTGGACATTGTGTACACCGTCCCCTGCAAAAGGCGATAAGAAGGTGTGTTGGTCTTTAAACCGTTTGCTTTTGCAGAACCCCAGCACTAGGGGAACAAATAAAGCGTACCGCAAATACACAGCGGACGCTATGTTATTCTTTATTTTGTTGATAAAACTGACTCAACTTCGTCCCCAACGTCCAGCTGTTCATACAAATCTGCAAACCCTTCGCCCGTCCCCCGGGTACGTCCTCGGTACAGATTCGTCCGGTTTGGTGTCCGGAGCAGCAGCATCATCATCATCGGCGTGTGTTCCGGTACCGTACCACCCTACCCAGGGGGTGGTGGTAACCTTCCTTCTTCTCGCCACCAAAGAAGAGAGCTCCCTTCCCCCGTCGTCCAGTGCGCGGCGTGGTGCCTTTGTTTAGCCGACAGATACCGCACTTTGTCTCCGGCGCCTGTTGGCAGAAGGTTGTGTGTGTGCGTGTGTGTGTGGCGGTTTTGCAATTGACCGTGACGTCGGTTGGCTCGGGAAGTTTTATAATTATTCGCATTGTATACATTACCATTGCGCTTGTGTCCAACACCTCTCCAACCCGCGCCAACGCGGAACATCTCGCGGATCGCTGCTCCTCTTTGTTTGTTTGGAGGTTATAATGAAGATGAAACTATGTTTGAAATCTCGATATTTACCTTTTTTTTCGCTTGTTACGGGGAACGAGTGCTGCGATCGTAGGATCGTTGTCAACTGCTTTCGATGGAGAGAGCGAGAGAAGGAAGCTCCTGAAGCTGGATGACTCATCCTAACTTCACTCCAAGAGTAGCATACTCACCTTCTACCGTCAAGTTCCTGTTCTATCACCACTCTCACCCTCGGATCGTTAGAATCGATAAAGTATGGAGAAGTTAGCGCCAAAGTCTCGGCAATGCGATGAGCTACGGTTGACGATTAGCATGCCTCGCAAGGAAAGCGGCATTCCTCGCCAAGGCCACACTTCCAAACGCATTCATCAATCATGCTCCGAAGCATTCGGCATGCTTAGCACGCGCGTGAACTTACATCCTGTTCGGCGCGACGTTCGGTAATAGTTGAGAAGCGATCGTTTTTGAATCCAAGTAAGGACCAAGAAATGGGCTGGAGATTACGTCCAGAGTGGTGGCTTGGAGAGTGACGCTCGGAATTCATCCGGACTTTTTCCCATCCTGCCTAGTTCTTTGTAGCGAGACATCACGGTTATCGATCGGGAAGGAAGACGGGATCGATCATCACTCACTCTCGTGGCCGTGTCTAACCCGACAGGGTCCATCGTTACCGACCGGACAACCGGTGACCTTGAATACCTGCCTCGTTTTTGTACCCTCTTGGCCAGTGGGGCAGCAACGAGTTACAGCGAATACCAAGCGCAAAGACGAAACCCCGGCAAGAACCCCGAGCGTTTTGTTGAAGCCCACTTCTAATGTGCGCTGCGTAATAATTTCCCATTCGGACGTCGAGGTCTCTCATTCCATCGTTCGTTCGTTCGTTTCGAGACAAGCTATGCTATGCTGCCGAAGGTAAAAAAAAAAACAACAAAACTCTATCCGCGGGGAAGAGATCATGCCACAGGTCTCTCCGACAAAAAACGCGTTGTGGACTCTGGTGGATCTCTTGTCGAACGGTCTTCTCCGGTCTCTTCCTCCCGAATGAAATCGTGTCAACTTGCTTCTCCCAGGCATCAGCACTCTTCTTCTTCGTCCACTTTATCCTCCCCCTTCTTACCTGCTGTGGGGGTGTGTGCGTGTGGGCTCGCTCTCGGACTCCCGAGTGAGGGTTGAATAACCGATACACCCACACTTGGCGGCATGTGGCGGAACCGGCGGAAGAGACTCCAGAACACGCACACAAATCCGAAAATAATAATAAAAAAAAACAAATCGTCCATTGCGAATGGGGAGGGGGCTGCAAAATCACTTCTCCGTGTGGGCTTTTTATTTTCGGATTTTGGACTGTGCCTTAAATTTGGTCCAGAGTTCCACGCGTTATGGCGAGACCCTCCTCCCCAGGAAGGAGATCGTTAGGAATGCCGCGTCGTTCCACTGCTCTTCTCTCTCTCTCTCTCTCTCTCTCCTCCCTGCAGCCAGTGTGGAACAGGTTCGAGATCTACTTTTGGGGAGCTGTCATTTGAAGGTTCGGAAGCGGGCGTACCTCCGTGCCTCGAAAGTCATTCGGGCAAACACCGGCGACGGACATCAAATTTCTACTCAAGGCCATAAATGGAGATAGTGTGATCATCTCGTTTTGCCGTTTTATTGCCTCGAGCCGGGAGGAATTTTTGCAACGGGCGCGCGAGTTATGAACTAAGAAGATCATGTTCCAGATAGATAGATAATCGCTAGTGGTTAGTGGTGGTTTCATCTCGTAACGATCGGGCCCGCGAACAGCATTGAAATTCACTATGGCCAGGCACGCACCTACAACTTGGCCAGGGTTGCGTTAGATCCTCATCGTCTTCGTTGCTCCGCTATTGTCAGCGACGACTTTCTTCTGCTGGTATGGCTTTCCCTCGCGGAGATAGGCGCTAAACGCGCGCGGACTAACGAGAATGCGAGCACGCGATCATCTCTACGTCCATCAGCAGCAGCAGCAGCAGCATCAGGGTTAGGGGTAGTTTTTATTGATCAATTTAACGTCCGTAATAAGATCTAATGGATGAACCCCGTCCATGAACTGTGCGACATGGACGTAAACTTCAGATACTTACGATACTTCATCATATACTGCATGATGTATCGAACGTTTTGTTCGTAAGTTATCTGTATGTGATGCGAACTAATGCAAGAACCTCTGTAGGGACTTACTGCGTTTAATTATTGGACAACCCGTGTTTTGTAAACCAACCTAACTAGAATGGATACAACTTTTCCTAATGTACTTTTGTCCAGTGCAACTATGTTCGCACCCGTTTGCATCACGCTCCATTTAGTCGTCCCTTTTCCCCATCGGCCAGGGCATCGGGTCATCATCAGCAGCAACAGTAGCAGCAGGATTTTAAATGGTAAATCAACTCAAAAGCTTCGCTGCTCTGTTTACAAAACAAACTGCACCGCCAAAGAACATGCTCCATGTGCGGCGAGTTCGTCCCTTTTTCCTCTCCGCTGCCCATAGGCCGGTTATAAATAAAGGTTTTAATTTGCATAATTGCGAATCCCCGGTGTCCCGCCCATTGCGAGTAGCGTTTGCGATTTATTCTCTGTTACAAAAACATTAGGAATATGAAGCAGGCGTTGGTAGGTAGGTGTGCATTGGAGGAAGACATTAAGTGGACGGGCGGGGAGTCAACTCTTTGATCAAGCCCCCTGCTTAGCGAAACAGCCACCCTTCAATCGAGCGTGTAGTTCACGGCCATTTATGATTCCACTTCGATAAGTCACTTCTATTCGATTGCAATTCTATAAGTCACTAATTAGACAAACAGGCGCTGATAAGATTCGTTCGTGTGCGATAAGAAATGGAGCGCGGGAAGTAAAATATGTGTTTGTTTATAGGGACGGAGGAAGCCAATCAGTCGGTCGGATCGTGCAGCGAATGACTCATGTGATCGTGAAATGTGTGCCAAATGTTCTCCAAATTCCCTAGCATGCCTCGGTTAATAGTCAAATTAGCCGAGTCGCTGTGAGATATCATTCATCCAACGCATGCAGCGAGGTTAATTAAAGTTATTTGCACACTTTGCTCAAGATTCGCTCTCACCTTTTTAGCTGTCCTTCCCTCGTGTACGATGCGATTGAGGTCGTATTATTAGCGCACACCGAGCAAGCAGCGTGATCGTCAAATTGGAAAACTGCAAGCCTTCTCCTCTGCAAACTCTCCTCTGCCTGCTTTGCCTCGGTTGGTACATCGAGATGAGCGTGGGCTATAATTATCCATCATAAACAAAAACAACCCGATGGTTGTGGAGGATTGCGAACGTATTGCATGGTGGGAAGTCCCCTGGCTCCTGGCGTTTCGAGGTACTCGACGGAGCGCTGCCAGTCTGTTTCCAGTTGCTCCGGACAAATATTAGTTTGCTGTTTGATTTGATAAAGCAAGCTTTCGCGTAATTACGATACGAACGCGCGCCTTACGATGGTTCCTGCCAAACTCTGCCCGTCGATCTCCTGGGCGAGATAAATGTGGACAGCATGTTATCGGTTGTTTTTGTTTCGAAAAAGTCGAAACTACATGAATTAAACATGAGAGCCGCGCTTGCGTCCGGAATGGATGATGTGTTTTTAATAGCAAATGTCACATTCATTCGCCTGGGGTGGCCAAAAAACGGGCGTTGAGTTGAGAGGAAAGCTGAATTTCAAGAATGTCACAACATTGTCTGGGGATGTGCGTTATTCGCCATTCGGGAACACATTCCGGGCATTAATCTGCAGGCGACGAAAAACTGGCGTGTTTCTAGTCGGCCACGGTGGGACGACTTGCTTTATGAAAGATGTTTTTTATTTGAGATTTTTTTGTTGTTTTGCTCGGGATCAGGTGATCAGACGCTAGAAAGGTGTGTGGCACATATTTATATCTACGAAGGTCATGCTGCGTGTGTGTATATATTAGCGTCCAACGTACGCGAGTCCATAATTCATTCACCACTTCTTGGTGAATTTGTCGAATTCGCCGAATCTAATATGTTTTATCTGGTTCTATCTCTGCTCTCTTTCAGACATACTCGGGCCTGTTCTGCGTGGTGGTGAACCCGTACAAGAAGCTGCCCATCTACACCGAGAAGATCATGGAAAAATACAAAGGCATCAAACGGCACGAGGTGCCGCCACACGTCTTTGCGATCACAGACACCGCCTATAGATCGATGCTGCAAGGTGGGTTTCTCGTCGATGGATGCGGACGGGATCTTGTGTAGCACCGGCTCGGGGGCGACCGAAGTTAGCTCGTTAAAGCGTCGATACAGGATGGGGACCGGGAATCGATTAGTTATAATTGTTAGTCTAACTATCTCTCGATACATTGTTAGTACATGGCGGTTAGAGTTTATCGGCGGTAATTGAGTCATTTAGTAGGGATGCGCAAAGGAATGAGGGAAACGTGCGTTACGTTGGGGAGAAAAAGGCCTTCAGATATGAGATCGTGAAGAGATCACTCTTCATTAAAAAAGGCTTGCGGTGGTCGTCGTGATGGACATATGGTCAACGCCGGTAATGTGGAGCAACTTAATTACTTCCATCTTAGTCCATCGGCTAGTGGACGCATCGATGTTGTGATTGCTGTTGCCTCATCATACAAATGAAATGGGCGCGCGCGTGCCTGTGCCCTTCCATTCACGGATTATCGAATGTAATTGACTATCGCTGGGGGATGGATGGGACGCGCAAGATCGGGACGTTGTAATTAAACTGTGGCGGACCATACGGTGGGGTCCATCTTTCACTCTCTGCAAGGGGACAAAAAAGATACACGACGACGGCGCGGTTTATGATATCGGGGTCGGTTGGCATCGGCGGATAATTGCATCACACGCACACACACACTCCCGGACCTCCTTTTCCGAGGAGAAGGCTTCACTTATTGCACCTCACGCACGGGGTCGGTAGTGGAATTTAAGCGCGCTAAATGAGATGTTTCGCGAATGCCAAAGGCGAGGCGATGGTAAATTCCACGGGAAGTTACGAATGTTATCGCGGCACAGAACATCCTTGACGAAATGGGCTCCCGAGAGGAGGCACATCGGCGAATGGTGAATGTGTGTCACGACGATCGCTTTGTGGCTACGTGGCTTCAACAACGAACTTTTTCAACATCCGTCACTTCCTTCCTGACGTTTGCGGACGGTGGCGGATACGGCGCTTTTGATTCCATATTGAGTAAAAATGGCGTACTTTTTTTTTCGCTTTCGGACACGGCTAACCATTTTGAGAGACAGTAGGCCAGCAGCCTAATAAATATGCGTCGGGTTTTTTTTTTTTTTTTTTTTTTGGTGACGAGGTAATCATTTCCATATTGAGAGATCCGTAAAATGTGTACAAAAAAGCAAAGGTGAAGAGAAAGAGGGACAGAGGAAGGTGCGAGTATGTGCGGTGTGTTAATGTTCCCTTTCGCTTTTCGAGATTTTTTATAAGGGGAAGGTTACTGTTAGCAGCGAATGTTTTGTGAGAAGGCATTATGCATGCTTTAATCTCGCCAGAATAAGTCAAACACGGTTCAAGACATGCATGAAGCTTCTTTTACATGCTATTTGTTTAGAGGAACGATGCACGAAAACACCACCATGTCCACGACGAGGAGGAGCCTGATGGCGTGTGTGTGCATAACCGCACGAATGCTCCTTTAACGGCACATGATTCATCGGAGAACTATTTTCCGCTCCCGAACACGCTAATTATCGGATCACCGCGATTTCGCGCGCTTGCGCTTCTCGACTTCTCGGACGTGTTGCTGCTTCCGCTGCTGCCACAACATCCCCTTGCTTTCATCTGCTGTACTTCGCTCGAGGCGAGTGGCGATATGGGGAAGGGTGTTGCTTTTTAATGACGTGCTTTGCGTGTATCCATACACAACGTACTGCTAGAGCTAGGCTACCGGTCGTAGATCAACGAGACCCCGCGTGAGATAATTTTCTGCGCGCGGTTAAACAACTCTATTAATTAATTTCCAACCAGCTAAAGACTGGTGGTGTGTTTCCACTTCCGTGGGTGGTGAGATAAAGCTGTGGAAATTGCATCATTGAGAGGTCGAATCGATGACTGTTTCTATAATCTTTGACGAACTTCCGAGAACACGGTTGCATTTTACTGCAAAAGGATTCGCTTATATTAGGCTTTCGCTAGTGCTAATGAAGCAGTTGGCGAGAGTGATCAATTAGCATCGCCGCGCCATTTTGATCGATGCTTTGTTTTGCGATCGTTTGATACGATGCCTCGTATTGGGACTGAAAATTAGTATTAATGAAAAATCACTTAAGCTGCACAAACACACACATTTTTGCAGCAGCATTACTTAGAAAGGAGTGTGTTGCAGCAGCTGCTACACAACCAATCACGATCGCCCACAGTGTGTGTATCGGAACGATTCAGTTGACTGAAAATTACCAAATAAGTCGCCGACATAGCGCGCTTGCGAAGATCCCGTGCTCAAGATAGGAAGCTGCAGTCAAGATCAAACGACGGTCTGGAACACGATGGGTTTAGAAACATTTAAATTAGCCTCTATTTAGCACCTCGGATCGCCGAGCCTGCTGCTGCTGCTGCTGGTGGCGGTGATCGCATAAATTGCTCCCCTTTGTGACCTTTTTGCGTCGCGTCAATTAATCAATCTCCAGTACACACATAGCAATTAGTGGCTGCGATGACTAACGGATGTGTGGCACGGTGAGAGAGGATTGGTAGGTGTGTGAATGTACCTTTTTAGGAAGTCGAACATTTGCATAGAAAAACTGGCTTTGGTGAAGTCTTTTCAAAAGGATTTTTTATGCTCACTTCTTTCGATGCAAGGTGAATGTGAGGTCCTCTGCGCTGTGGAGTTATGTTTTTTTTTTGCTGCCCCTTTTCACTACCCAAATGACTTAATGAGGTCGCGGGCTCGGTCGGGGTTGTACCGAAGCGGTGAAGAGAAAAAAAAGCAGCAACCAAAGATGACCATCTATGGGATCGTGTCAAACTTGCGGAGATATATCCTTCCCAGCCTTGCGAGCCATTGAGATGTTGTTTTGCGTAACATATGTTTGGTGTGGACGTATGCGACGTTCTTTTTTTTTTATTGCCGCCTCTCGTTACCACTTGCTGTCCGCGATCGAAACCGAAACGTCAACAAGTCTATTAGCTATTGGCTGTTTGAAAAAAAAAAAACAAAAAAGCGCCCTCTGTTGGAAACAAAAGAAACCGTGCGGTGTCGGTGGGAACCAGGCGCGCAGGGTGTCCTAAAAAATCGTCCACAGATGGTGTGTGGCGAAGAATTGAACAGATGCAATGTAGTTCTTGATCGTTTGATATGATTGCAATGCGTCGGTTAATCCATTGGCTTCGTTGTGGCGAGTTGTACGATTTTGCAGATAATTGAAATGGTTTAACGAAAAGAGGACAAAGATTTTCGTACCTCGCTCGTCAGGGTAGATCGCGAGGCTTACGAAGGCGACCTTGTCCATCATCTCGCTAGCGCAGCAAACGATAAGCCATGGTTATCATCGTGCTGCGGCCGGTCCAGGAATGTCGTTTGCAAACATGTCAAGCCGTGCTCTGATAAACGAGCCAGTCGTGCGCGAAACAAACACTCACACGAGCAAAGCGGTGCATTGTCTTGTCTTATTTACCAAACATTTTTTTCCCGTCCCTCCACACACCACGCAACTCCCAGAACACACAATTCTCATGCTGTTTTTCTTTCTTCCCCCTTTTTTTTTGCAGACCGAGAGGATCAATCTATTCTTTGTACCGGCGAGTCGGGTGCGGGCAAAACAGAAAACACGAAGAAAGTTATCCAGTATTTGGCGTACGTCGCCGCATCGAAACCGAAGGGATCCGTCGCGGTAGGTGCCGTCGTCCGGCGTGTGGCGATATAGATGTAGACGCGCACCGCACAGGAAGTCGGAGATGGAGATGTTCTTTGTGTCCCCCGGGGGTCGACGACGGCAGTTTTGGTGTGGCGCAAAAATGTTTACGAAATGCTGACCATATGGTTCGCGGTCGAACGGGGGGAGCGAACTCCGCGTGTGGCGACGTTCGCGAAATGTAGGTCGAGCCGGCGTCGTGGAGGATTGGATGCACACAGCGCGCGGAATGCGCATAAAGCACCCCGAACGCGCGTCCAGGGCGAACGAATGTACACCTTTTCGGCAGACTGCACCTTCTGCAAACAACCGGCGTCTGGGCCAGTCTGCAATATAGCATCAATTTGCTGCCCATATATGGTAGAATTTCATAGGTTGGCAAGATTGACGGTGCGTCTCCGTCTGACGTTCATTTGAATATGCCCAAAACAGGGAAGCTTGTGGCATAATTTCCATTTACGTCAAAATGCACCGCATCCAGTTCCGGGAGCGGCTTCGTGAAGTCACAGGATCGTTTTAACGCGTTGTGCTAGGCTTTCTCGATGGACGATGACGGTTGCATTTGGAAAAGCACAGCGTGTGGCACCAGCAACACCGATCGCGGAGGTAGCGAACGCCTTCCATCTGTCAGATTTGCACTTGTTTGCAGTTGTAAATGCGTAAATCTTCATCCAGTGGCAGCGTTGTGGAGGAAGAAATTAATTAATTATTAATTATCGCACACGCCTAATGGAGACGAACGAGCAGCAATGGCGGCCGCAGTAGCAAGCCGTGAGTGTACGTAAAGATTAGTGTGCGAAAATTACCATCCACCGTTTGATCCGTGCCTTCCAGTCAAGCCTTGAATGTGCGCCCGCGTGGTTCGGTGGTAAATTAATATCGTTCTCGCTGCTGTTCGCTAGCGAAGGAGATCCATCATGCGACACGCGATCGCGATCTGATTTTTCTCCGTGCAGCGGAAACACGCGCGGTTCGGGCAAAACGATCGATCAGTTTCATGAGTGCGACATGTTTTAGTTCTGCTTTATGCGTCCGACTAGCAGTTGAGCGGAGCTTAACACCAACTCAGGACCAATGTGGAGGTGTGTCACCGCAATGTGTGGTTAGCTTGCCTAGACCGGGTGCGTTCGTAATCAAAGGCAGCCGTAGGTTTGCTGAAACTAAGACGAGTTTTAACACTCGGGTGGTCTAGTGTTAATTGGGCGCAATGATCGAGCGTCGCATTGGGTCGCGTTTGCGAGGGAGAAGTTGTTGCGCGTGTCGGGGAAGCTCTAGAAGCAACGGCCGGCGCGGTACGCTTAAGTGTCCTTGTTTGTGCGAATTGATATTCATGCTTTTCAACTCATAAAACGAACACATCGCAGCACCATTTAACTGACACCCGCTCTGCGGCGCTAGCCAGGGGTCCGTTTGGCTCTTGCCAAAAACAAAACAAAAAAAGGCTCGATTTCACCAATCGAAGCACCCAAACGTGGCCATCGTGTCTCGTCGTCCGAATGTGGATTGGATTTTATTGACCATTTTCGGCAACCCTCCTGTCCCAACTCCTGTGTGTAATGGGCTGGCAAGCAGCAATCGAATCACAGCGAGCCTTAAAATGCAAGCAATTTGTGCCCTCCTGCGCGACCGAGCGAAGCCACCGGGGGGAGGGCCTAGATGGAAGGGTGTAAAAAAATGAAAATTACCTTTTTTGGGCGGAAAACGGCGGCTGCAGATTGAAACATAAATTCATCCACGGCACTCCGGACTGTGAACCGGGCCTATGTGCTTATCTTGGTCTTGGATCGGCGGGCCCATGTGTGAGTCGAAAATGCAGAAAACGTGTACCAACGGCCGGGTTTTGCATGTGCACCCCCCAAAAAGCCCATATTTGGGTCCGGCGAAAGAAGGGGCGCGATGGTTCCATAAAGAGGTTCCTTCAGTGGTGAACTAGAAATTGGGGACACCGCGGCAATATGAGATAATATAATTGACGACATCGACCGGTGCGACAGATTCGGTTATAGGTTATACACGCCACCACCAACTCCATGGGGTTCATAGAGGCAGGGAAGGTTTTGTCGCAACAGCGTTCGCGACATAGACATGTTCATTGCAAACGGTACGGCTTATGGTGTGCAATTCATTTGCTGCCATTTTTATGATGTCGCGATATTGCTCCTTTTAAGGAGGAGCTGCAGCAGTACATTGATCGCCAAGGAGATCACCAACTCTTTCAAGGAAAACAAACTGTTCTTGGAAAACAAACCGTGAGAACTATAAAGTTAGGCATTAGTGCAATGTAGTTTGAAAGCATCGTACATGAAAACATTTAAATCAATTTTTTTATTTTAAATGTTGAGTTAATTGCAGTAGTTTAATCTGTGTTGCAATTCTAGAGACTTTGAATCTTAAATCAAAGTCTTTAGAGTCTTGTTACATCAAGCAATTAACATATAAAATATGTTGTACTACTTCAAACACGTTTACTTTTTGGTAATTTCTATCGTTATGTGAATGATTTGTACGCACCGCTACAAGATGCACAACAAAATCCATTAAAATGTTGATCTCATTTAGATCATACAATAGAATGACGTCAAGCGTTGCTCTATGACAAATATATTTTCATTAATACGATCAGGAAAAGACACAAGCAAAACCCCCCGTTTATCCTATGTCCCATCCACCATCGATTGACTGCTCAAAGACGCTGTCAGCAGCGTTCGCTAATCGGCTATCGAATCTGATGAATGACGACAGCAACACAGGCAGCAATAAAATACCACAACACACAAAAACGAGCTGCTGGGCTGCTCTTGGAAACTATGCTAGGCTTGTAGTGATGTAAGCTGAGAGAGGAAAAAAGAAACTTGAAGCACAGATCCGGCCACACGTTGGGGTTAAAACCGCAAAAAAGCATTCCTCACTCTTTCTCTCCCGCTCTCTAGATTGCTCATTTCTTTCACCTTCTCCTGTGGAGTGCAGGATTCTATAAAAGGCGTGTGCTCCGTTTGGTTGGTAGTGTGCCCTTAGTGTAGCGTGTCGTCGTGGTTTCCAAGTGGTAGGCCGACCGCGCACCACGGCACCAGGGGTTGGAGGGTGTGCTGTAATCCATTCTATTGACGCGCCCCAATATGGTGCGAATTATATAAACAAAAACCGGTCACACGAATCCTCCCGCTTTCCAGGCTGGCGGGAGGGGGGGAGTACGGGAAGCGCGAAGTAACACGATGAAAACTTGCAAAAGGGCACCACGGATGGAAAGCAGGCGAGGAGGAGGAGGAGGTGGTATGATAAAATATCGAAAGTTGCAAAACCTCCGAAACATAAGTAGCCGTTTTCGGTCCGCGGGACCAAAAGGACGGGAGGGTTCGCACACGGTCGTTTGGGCCAAAAATGGTCAGCTGTTGATTTTTATTAAATATTATTAATTACACTGGCCCGAGAAAGAGAGAGAGAGAGAGCCACGGTAAACCTCCTCCGGGCAGTGGTAGTGGTAAAGATCGGTCGAAATTGCAAACCACTTCGGCTGTTTTGACCCGGCTGTGTTTCGTTCGCAAAACCCGGTGATTATTGTTTCACCTCGTGGGTTACAGTGTAGTTCCCGTATTTGGTCCGGTTCGGAGGAAAACCAGCGACCACGGTAGTATAATTCGGGTCAGCTAGTGGTATGGCGCAAGTGAACCTGAATTGATTCTCCGGTATGCACAACGACGAGGTGGCTAAAACCGAAGGTTTCCGAAATATTGCACTCATAAAGCTGAGTTTGTTTTTTGTGCCCCTTTTTCGGACGCTCAAAAATCACTTCACATTTTTGGGCATAATCAAAAAAGCATATCTAAAAATAGGTTCTTTTAATGAAAAGATGTCCTCCTACAGCATAGCATCATGATTTTTTTTTCGTTTTATCTAATGATGGTTGTAAATGTCATTAAGCATCCTCCACAACAAGTTTGATCGGATCGATGGAACACATGTTTGCAAAGTATGGTGTGCTGTGATGGACCGGTCGCTGCAGGGTTGAGATTTGATACTGATCCTGATGTGCGATGATAAGTGACGCTACCTGTTACACCACTGGGCCTGTCTCGTAGCGTAAGCGTTAAAAGTCCTCTACATTTATCCATCTCCATCAGTTGCATTTTGTTTGTTATCAATCGACTTTAGTCAAATTTTGTTTTTCAATTCTTGTTATTTTATTTCATAATTTTTTTTCTTTCTTCCATTTCATGTATTTTCCACCACCCTTTTTTGCGACTATACCAATCATCATACTTAACTGAACCGCTCGTTGCGCACGTATCGCTGCCGTTGTTGTTTCCTAACAAAACTTGCCCATGCAATACTTATCATGCTCGATTATTTCGCATATTGGCTTGATATCGCTGCGTCATTGCATCCCTGCTGTGTTTATTCTGCTACAATCGTCGTCGTATCCGTGGAATAATATAATTGTGGTTATCACACAACAACAGACACCTACACCAGCACTAATCATCGTAAGTATTTCGTTCCTTTTGTTTCCTGGTATTATTTTTTTATTATTTAAGAGTTAATTTTAAATTCCGATCATTACGCCCGTTTATTGATTTGTTTTATTTTCGTTTACCCGTCCACGGCCAAATTTTTCGAGCAGTAATATATGACAGCAAATTTTCTTCTCTTTCTTCTCTTTTTTCAAATCACCCATGCCACATCCTTTGAAATCAACATCGCCAAATCGCAATTCTTGCTTCCAAATCAATCAATGTTTGGCACTACAACCACAACTGCAAACAATATCATAATACCCCGTGATTGTGGCCCAATTCAATCTAATCCACGTCTCGTGCGCAAACTTCAACGCTTATGCTTTTATTGCTCACTCTGTGCGTCCTAACGCGCTTAACTGCCTAACGTTAAATCAAATGATGGGGTGGTTCGTACGTTTAATGCTTTGCGTCGCGCGTGTATGTGTGCGTTTACTGGATCACTCTACGGACTTTGCTATTCATTCTGCGGTGCCCCATACGTGTTTTGTTCTAATATGTCTGTGTCGGTTCACAAATTTGCAAACGCATTCCCTCGGCGGTGTTACTCGCCATCATTCTTCGCTTCAAACGCACCTTCTCATCCCAAAACATGCAACGTTGTTGTGTCCTCTGCACACTTTAACAGAGTGGTCATCATACGAGTTTATCGGTAAAGTATAAGTCAAAGTTTTCGCGTAGTGTTATGTTGTTTTGTTCTTCCTCTTTTTGTTTCCTTTTCGTAACGATACATCATTCTCGCACACCGATATGCACTTTTGTACGCACTTCTTTTACGTGCACTTGCTGGTTTCTTTCCTTCTTAGCTAGGTTGTTCTCGTTGTTTCATTGGTTAGTTGTTGTTTGCTGTACATATTTTTGGTTTTTTATTTTTCTTATGTTTAATTATATTTTTATTAGTTTGGTTTTCAGGCATGCAGGTTGATGCCGTATTAAAAATGGTTTAGTTTTATCGGTCAACGTAGTTTATCTTTTCTTGACTGATTTCCAAGATATCCTGTGTTTGTTTCCATTGCGGCTTGTTTTTTTCTTTAATGAAACACGTGCTTCTTTTCGCATTTACCCGTTTTGTCGTCATCCCTAATAGCTCTATTACGATTGCATCTGTTGCATACAGTAAAAAAGGTTTCCAGCGTGTTGTACATTCACCCCCAGCCTCTCACGACGCGCATTTCATTTGCAACTGATTGTCTTTCCATAATTTGTCTCATTCTCCCCTCTCTCTCTCTCTCCCCCTCACTGGTGTTGGAATGTCTGAATTATTTCATTAGCACCACCTTTCTCGCCAATCGATAGCTTCCCCTGCGCGCACCCTACTATGGTGGAGGTCTAGTTTTTGCCCTAATAAGTTTGCCGGCCTTCTGCAACACGTGTGAATGTGCTCGTTCTCGTCGCGGTTTCTAATGACACACGGGCATACAGATGAGTAGAAGATGACTTCACGGAGGAGTTGTTTTCATTAGTCTAGTAAATAACGCATGGCGTGCGAGTAGATTAAGATAAACAGTAGGAATGCAACGCATTTGATCGGTTTACAAGAGGGAAAACTGGCTGAAAGTAATTCCTATCCAAATTTATATTCTTTGAAAATAAAATGCAGGTTGTTGTATGAAACCACCTATACTCCATCATATTCATCCTAATGTCTATCTGATCAACATAAGGTGTACTGCATTCTGTTCGATAATCGTATCTTATCTTAGCTGAACGGTTTGTGAATGCATATATGTAAATGCCGTACTTTGAAATGCAAAATCTAATAGCAACTCTACTCTCAGGCGGCATTTGGTCAAATTAGTGATGCATAATTTTTTCCCCCTTTCGTATTTCTTTCGGCACATCAGGGTGAACTGGAGCAGCAGTTGCTTCAGGCGAATCCCATCCTTGAAGCATTCGGTAACGCGAAGACGGTGAAAAACGACAACTCGTCGCGTTTCGTAAGTATAGATTTGTGGACATGCGAAAGCGAACGAAAAAGTTATAAAAAGCCGCTTGTTTCTTGCTCGCACAGGGTAAATTCATCCGAATAAACTTCGACGCGTCGGGCTACATCTCCGGTGCGAACATCGAGACGTATTTGCTGGAGAAGTCGCGTGCCATTCGCCAGGCGAAGGATGAGCGTACATTCCACATCTTCTACCAGCTGCTGGCCGGTGCGTCGCCCGAGCAGCGCGAGCGCTTCATCCTGGACGACGTGAAGACGTACCCGTTCCTGTCGAACGGTGGGCTGCCGGTACCGGGCGTCGACGATTACGCCGAGTTCCAGGCGACGGTCAAGAGCATGAACATCATGGGCATGACGGCGGACGACTTCAACTCGATCTTCCGCATCGTCAGCGCGGTGCTGCTGTTCGGTTCGATGACGTTCAAGCAGGAACGCAACTCGGACCAGGCAACGCTGCCGGACAACACGGTGGCGCAGAAGATCGCCCACCTGCTCGGGCTGAGCGTGACCGACATGACGAAGGCGTTCCTGACGCCACGCATCAAGGTCGGGCGGGACTTCGTGACGAAGGCGCAGACGCGCGAGCAGGTCGAGTTCGCGGTGGAGGCGATCGCGAAGGCGTGCTACGAGAAGATGTTCAAGTGGCTGGTGAACCGGATAAACCGTTCGCTGGATCGCACCAAGCGCCAGGGGGCGTCGTTCATCGGCATTCTCGATATGGCCGGTTTCGAAATTTTCGAGCTGAACTCGTTCGAGCAGCTGTGCATTAACTACACGAACGAGAAGCTGCAGCAGCTGTTCAACCACACGATGTTCATCCTGGAGCAGGAGGAGTACCAGCGCGAGGGCATCGAGTGGAAGTTTATCGACTTCGGGTTGGATCTGCAGCCGACGATCGATCTGATCGACAAGCCGGGCGGTATCATGGCGCTGCTGGACGAGGAGTGCTGGTTCCCGAAGGCGACGGACAAGTCGTTCGTGGAGAAGCTGGCCGCCGCCCACTCGATGCACCCGAAGTTCATGAAAACGGACTTCCGCGGGGTGGCGGACTTTGCGGTCGTGCACTACGCCGGCAAGGTGGACTACTCCGCGACCAAGTGGCTGATGAAGAACATGGACCCGCTGAACGAGAACGTGGTGTCGCTGCTGCAGGCGTCGCAGGACCCGTTCGTGGTGCAGATCTGGAAGGATGCGGAGATCGTCGGTATGGCCCAGCAAGCGCTCACCGATACGCAGTTCGGTGCGCGCACGCGCAAGGGCATGTTCCGCACGGTGTCGCATCTGTACAAGGAGCAGCTGGCGAAGCTGATGGACACGCTGCGCAACACGAACCCTAACTTCGTGCGGTGTATCATCCCGAACCACGAGAAGCGCGCGGGCAAGATCGATGCACCGCTCGTGCTGGACCAGCTGCGCTGTAACGGTGTGCTCGAGGGCATCCGTATCTGCCGCCAGGGCTTCCCGAACCGCATACCGTTCCAGGAGTTCCGGCAGCGGTACGAGCTGCTGACGCCGAACGTTATCCCGAAGGGTTTCATGGACGGCAAGCGTGCGTGCGAGCAGATGATCAAGTCGCTCGAGCTGGATAGCAACCTGTACCGCATCGGGCAGTCGAAGATCTTCTTCCGGGCGGGTGTGCTCGCGCATCTGGAGGAGGAGCGCGACTACAAGATCACCGATCTGATCGTCAACTTCCAGGCGTTCTGCCGTGGGTTCCTGGCGCGCCGCAACTACCAGAAGCGCCTGCAGCAGCTGAACGCGATTCGCATCATCCAGCGCAACTGCGCCGCGTATCTGAAGCTGCGCAACTGGCAGTGGTGGCGTCTGTACACGAAGGTGAAACCGCTGCTGGAGGTGACGAAGCAGGAGGAGAAGCTGGTGCAGAAGGAGGACGAGCTGCGCCAGATCCGCGACAAGCTCGAGAACCTGTCGAAGAACTCGCAGGAGTACGAGAAGAAGTACCAGCAGGCGATGGAGGAAAAGACGCACCTGGCCGAGCAGCTGCAGGCGGAGATCGAGCTGTGCGCGGAGGCGGAGGAGGGCCGGGCCCGGCTGGTCGCCCGCAAGCAGGAGCTGGAGGAGCTGATGCAGGATCTGGAGTCGCGCATCGAGGAAGAGGAGGAGCGCGTGAACGCGCTGACGGGCGAGAAGAAGAAGCTGCAGATCAACATCCAGGACCTGGAGGAGCAGCTCGAGGAGGAGGAAGCCGCCCGCCAGAAGCTGCAGCTCGAGAAGGTGCAGCTGGACGCGAAGCTCAAGAAGATGGAGGAGGACGTTGCGCTGATCGAGGACCAGAACCACAAGCTGGTGAAGGAGAAGAAGCTGCTCGAGGAGCGCGCCAACGATCTGTCGCAGACGCTCGCCGAGGAGGAGGAGAAGGCGAAGCATCTGGCGAAGCTGAAGGTGAAGCACGAGTCGACGATCGCCGAGCTGGAGGAGCGCCTGCTGAAGGATCATCAGCAGCGGCAGGAATCGGACCGCTCGAAGCGCAAGATCGAAACGGAGGTGGCCGACCTGAAGGAGCAGATCAACGAGCGGCGCATGCAGATCGAGGAGATGCAGCAGCAGCTGGTCAAGCGGGAGGAAGAACTGGCCCAGACGCTGGTGCGCATCGACGAGGAGTCGGCGGCCAAGGCAGCCGCCCAGAAGACGCAGCGCGAGCTCGAATCGCAGCTGGCCGAGATCCAGGAGGATCTGGAGGCGGAGAAGCTGGCCCGTTCCAAGGCCGAGAAGCAGAAGCGCGACCTGAATGAGGAGCTGGAGGCACTCAAGAACGAGCTGCTCGATTCACTCGATACCACCGCTGGTGAGTTCGGACGGAAAAAAACCGATTCACGTTACGCAATGTATACTTACTCTTTTTCTTCATTTCACAGCCCAACAGGAGCTGCGATCGAAGCGCGAGCAGGAAGTAGCGACCCTGAAGAAAACGCTCGAGGACGAGTCGGCGAACCACGAGGCCACGCTGATGGACATGCGCCACAAGCACGCCCAGGAAATTTCCTCCATCAACGAGCAGCTGGAGAACCTGAAGAAGCTCAAGGGTGGGCTGGAGAAGAGCAAGCAGACGTTGGAAGCGGAAAATGCCGACCTGGCCACCGAGCTGCGCAACGTGAACCAATCGCGCCAGGAGAACGATCGTCGGCGCAAGCAGGCCGAGACACAGATCGCGGAACTACAGGTAAGCACTCGGGAGCACGGATTCTTTCGTTTGCAAGCTGAGTTTATCAGGTTTCTTTTACTCATGCACTCTTCTTTTGTTAACAATTTTTTATACGATACTTTTCAATGTTACCAAGGATTACGTTGAGTATTTCGAAGTATGATGTTCATTTCACCCTCGTTGTTTATCCGGGACCTGTAGCTTTATCTCTTTTAGTAAATGTAAATTATTTTTAAATGCTAGTTACAAACCTTCTTCGTTCGTCTCTTACTGACAATGCTAAAACATATTAATGAATGATGGCCCTCTTTCAATTAGGTGAAACTGGCCGATGTAGATCGCGTGCGCGTCGAGCTGCAGGATAAGGTGACGAAGCTACAGCAGGAGTCGGAAAACATCACGCAGCAGCTGGACGAAGCGGAGCTGAAGGCATCGGCTGCGATCAAGAGCGCCGGCAATCTGGAAAGCCAGCTGACCGAAGCCCAGCAGCTGCTGGAGGAGGAAACGCGCCAGAAGCTTGCCCTAAGCTCCAAGCTGCGCCAGATCGAGTCGGAGAAGGAGGCCCTCCAGGAGCAGCTCGAGGAGGACGAGGAAGCGAAGACCAACTACGAGAAGAAGCTGGCCGAGCTGAACCTCACCATCCAGGAGCTGAAGAAGCGCTCGGAGGAAGACTCGGACATTGCCAAGGAGCTGGAGGAATCGAAAAAGAAGATGTTCAAGGACATCGAGATGCTGCAGGGCCAGATCCAGGAGCTGCAGGCGGCAAACGATCGACTCGACAAGAGCAAGAAGAAGATCCAGTCGGAGCTGGAGGATGCAACTATCGAGCTCGAGACGCAGCGCACGAAGGTGCTGGAGCTGGAGAAGAAGCAGAAGAACTTCGACAAGGTGTTGGCGGAGGAAAAGGCAATCAGCGAGCAGGTGGCGCAGGAGCGCGACGCAGCCGAGCGTGAGGCGCGCGAGAAGGAAACGAAGGTTCTGTCGCTGACGCGCGAGCTGGACGAGGCGTTCGAGAAGATTGACGAGCTGGAAACGAAGCGCAAGGGTCTGCAGAACGAACTGGATGAGCTGGCAAATACACAGGTAAGTTTGGAGGTTAGAAACGCTTGATGTGTGATGTTAATGCGGGGTTTCTCTTTATTCTCTTTATTTTTATTTTACATGCAAACAGGGAACAGCCGATAAAAACGTGCACGAGCTGGAGAAGGCGAAGCGAGCCCTCGAGAGCCAGCTGGCGGAACTGAAAGCACAAAACGAGGAGCTGGAGGACGATCTGCAACTGACCGAGGACGCGAAGCTACGGCTGGAGGTGAACATGCAGGCTCTGCGCGCCCAGTTCGAGCGCGACATCCAGGCGAAGGAAGAACAGTCGGAAGAGAAGCGGCGCGGGCTCGTCAAGGCGTTGCGCGATCTCGAAGCCGAGCTGGACGAAGAGCGCAAGCAGCGTGCGGCAGCTGTCGCCGCTAAGAAGAAGCTCGAGGGCGACCTTAAGGACATGGAGGCGACGCTCGAGATGAACAACAAGGTGAAGGAGGACGCACTGAAGCAGGCGAAGAAGCTGCAGGCACAAATCAAGGATGCGATCCGCGACGCCGAGGAGGCTAAGGCGGCTAAGGAGGAGTTAGCCGCCATTAGCAAGGAGTCCGAGCGCAAGGTGAAAACGCTCGAGGCGGACGTGATGCAGCTGTCGGAGGACCTGTCCAGCTCGGAGCGAGCGCGCCGTGCGGCGGAGGGCGAACGGGACGAGCTGCTCGAGGAGATCAACTCCAACTCGAGCAAGGGTTCGCTCATGATCGACGAAAAGCGCCGGCTGGAGGCACGCATCGCCGCCCTCGAGGAAGAGCTGGAGGAGGAACAGTCCAACCTCGAGCTCATGGTCGACCGCAACCGCAAGGCGCAGCTTTCCATCGAACAGCTCACGACCGAACTCGCGACCGAAAAGTCCAACTCGCAGAACAACGAAGCGCTCAAGTGCGGGCTCGAGCGGCTGAACAAGGAGCTGAAGGCGAAGCTGTCCGAGCAGGAGACGGCCCTGCGCACCAAGCTGAAGGCGGCGACGGCCGCCTCCGAGGCGAAGAACATGAACCTGGAGAAGCAGCTCGAGAACGAAACGAAGGAACGGTTGGCCGTGCAGAAGGCGAACCGCAAGCTCGAGAAGCGCATCAAGGAGCTGACGATGAACATCGAGGACGAGCGACGACATGCCGATCAGTATAAGGAGCAGATCGAGAAGGTACGCACGTGCGGGTGATGTGTTTGCTTTTCCCCCGGCCGGGGAGCTTAATAATAATATCTCGGTTTGCTTTCCCCTCCAGGCGAACAACCGCATGAAGACGCTGAAGCGCAACCTGGACGAAGCGGAAGAGGAGATCCAGAAGGAGAAGACGCTGAAACGAAAGGCCCAGCGGGAGTGCGAGGATATGCTCGAGAGCCACGAAGCGCTATCGCGGGAGGTGAACGCGCTCAAGTCAAAGCTTAGGTAAGCAACGAAATTGAGGTTAACTTTCGTTCACTCGCAAATGTTGATATTTTTCTCACTTTCTCATCGACAATTACACATACACACCTTACACTGCGTAGTTTACACAAAGAATCGAAAAAATAGTAAACCCACACAAAAACTCACACTCAAACAAGAGCAACACCACTCTTCCAAACACCTTCTGGATGCGAACGATGCGGCCAGTCCGGTTCGCGTCACGTCATCGTAAATGCAATCGCGTGATTCGACTGTTTTCTGTGTTTATTTCAAATGTTGTACAGAGTACGAAGGTAGGGAGGGACTCGTTTTATAATGTCCGGGGTGGTATAGAGTCTAGTTTACAATAGGGAATCGTTAGCTGAATTTTTGTTCCACGTTGTGCTGATGCTTCATGTTATTAAAAGCACATCACACACACACATATTACTACAAGGCTGATAATAATTGAAACGTAGTGTTCGGGGGGTGCTGAGCGACTCCGAAGAAATCGTCCGCTGTGTGAAAGGCTCCCACGGTTTCGATAGTAAAGGGTGCGCGTGTGAAGAAGGTAATCGTGTCGTTTTTAACGTGAGTCTGTGTGTGTGCGTTTCTATGTTGTGTTTTATGCCATTTTATTTTCCGATAGCACAGCATGAAGTTACAGTTTCAGCTTTCTTTCAGCTTCCCGCACATTCAGGGAGGCTCATTTGTTGGTTTTGTTGTTTAGTGTAACTTCCGCACTCCTCCTCCGGCCAAGATCCTAATCTACTAGAATAGAACGTTGGTCTTTTGCATGTGTGTTCCTTCAAGTTTGTGAGCGCGTCGCGAACGCCCAATGCGACGTGTGATTCCTGACTGCTTTGATGAACTATTTTTCGCACTAATCCTTGAAACCGTGCTTGGCGACTATCGTGCGACTAAACCTCCACTAACCACGTTTTGTTACGAGCGTTTACCTTTTAGACAATTCCTATCTTAGGATGTTAGAAACTCACAATTCGATCTTGAATTTTAGTAGTTTAAGCTGCTTTCTTTTCTTCCACTGTTACTAACCAAGTTGTTTTTACTATTGTTCACTATCTTACACTTTCTCCCTCCCGAAACGCAGACGAGGTGGTGCAATGGGCAGCCTAAGCTCGACCCGGTTGACGCCGAAGCGCGAGAACGACTCAATTTCTGTGCAAGATGAATCGCTCGATGGCGAAGATAATAGTAACTGACGATACTACTACACGTCTTCCAACGGCAAGTAGCAGCAGTAACAGCAACAGCAGCAACATCAGCAACACCAACAGCAACAACTTTACCACCATTCCGGCAACCATTACTGAGAGGGAAGGGAAAGAGATAAAATAGGTGGCAATAATGATGAAACCTAGGTTTAACCAGCAATAATGGGACGAATAGCGCGTAAAAATTTTTTTTTGTGTTTTTTTTTAATTGTTGTGGGCCACCCGTATCAGTTGGAAAATGCATTTAACTCTCGCGGAGAAGAAGGGCGAGAGTGTGAAAGAGAAAAGCGATCGATCACGACGGAAGTGTGCATAATTGTGCATGAACGAGTATGTGCTAGTGACGTGTGTGGATGTGCATCGGGGAATATACTAAATTCTACTGCAATAATGTTCTTTCTGGAGGGTGTTTCGGTTACGCCGACGTGCTGTTTTGTACACATCATTTTGGAGCCACGTTGGTTTTGTTTTCTTTGTTTAATGTAGAAGCACACGAAGCCCGTCCTCCCCATATGTGTTTGTTTGTCTGGGGTGCTTGCGGTGCGCGGTATCAAGTTTACATTCCCCCCGTTACTTAGTAAGGAACGCGCTTGCGCAAGCACATAAAACAGAGAAGGAATTTTTTTTTTGTAAGAATGAGTGTTTTTTGTTTTGTTTTACTTTTGCTGCCTATGTACGTTCACGTGCGAGTTGTAATAGTCACGAATCAAACGTTAGGAGGCAGATATTTGAAAAAAAAAAAATTAACTTTGTTATACACTAAAAAGGATGCTGAGAAAATGGGTTCGTTTCGTTCACCATCGGACAAATTTCTCGCATGTGGAAATTGCGAATGCACAACGCGATTCGAAGGGAGTCGAAGGACACACAGTAGTGTACAGGGAGCATCAAAGCAACCATCGGAAGAGATTTGTATTTGTGCGCGTGTGTACCGTTTAGCAAAGTGCCATGTTTAATAACAATCAAACGTAGATAGATCGAGTAAAAAAAGCAGGATGGAGGTAAATTCTTCCACGCAACGGGCGGAGGCCACACTAGCGAGAGGGTGAACAAACAAAGCAAAACGAGCGAAGGTTTGTCGGTTGTGTTAGAGAAGAGTGAAACAACGATGGGAAGCGTCGTCGTCCTGCTGCAATAATGCACACTGTGTGTCCTGCTTTCTCTTCCCAAGAGCGTGCTGAAATTGCATGAGAAACCGAATCGTGTGAGATTTTTTTTTTTAATTTTTATCTTTTTCGTTAACTTGTGTCGTTTGGATCGATCGCAATCGTCCCGATGTGGTTTTGTTTTTTTTTTTGCGGCTTCGCCCCGCCGTGTCCATTGTTTCGTTTCTTTCCAAACTCAATCACCAACTGCGGCGGGTTGCGCGGCATGGGTGCGAGAGTGCTTTTACGCTGTCCAGTATGAAGAAGTCGCTACGAGTGCAAGAAATTAAGCGAATGAGCGCGCGAATTTGTGGGTGTTTTTTTATTATTTCTTAATTTTCGATCTTGATTATTATTATTTAATGATTTTTTAATTCTTTCTATTTTCGTCCTTTATTTAACTGTGTATTATTACTATTATTATTATGATTATTATTACTATTACTTTAAAATGCCGACGTCGCCGCCACACAAACCGCGCCAAGCAAGCCTTCAAACCCGAATCGAATTCCTGGAGCGCGCGGCGCGTGTAGGAGGAAATGGGGGAGAGAGTGAGAGAAAGCAAGGATGGGGAATGGTGATATAAAGACAAGCAACAATCGAGAGTGGCCACCTTCCATTCTTGATCCGTTTCATAGGCCCTTTTTCTATTCCACTTAATCAAAACGTGACATATGCAAACCAACACTCACTCACAATTGAACGCAGTCATTGTGAAACCGAAAGAGAGAGAGAAAGAGAGAGAGAGAGAGAGAGCTGTGCGTTTTTTTAGGAATGACAAAAATCAGCACATATAAGGCCGCCTTTCACCCATCCTTCTCCACTCGTCCTTACTTCCTCCTTACCACAATTCCCCCCATGTTACATACATTTAATAAGCCCCATGTACTTTTTATAGAGGATGAGACGAGTCGGGATAAACGAACCGTGAAATTGCAGCGAATGATTAAAATTGATAATAAAATACCGTTTAAATATTGAAAAATTAAAAAATCAACTGCAAAGTGATAAAAAACTGGAGTTGCATTGAAAGAAAAGTTTGAAAGCCGATTCCTTCCCGATGTTGGAAACACATGGACCATTCGCATTTTACAAATCTTTTAAAATTCCCTCGCATTCCTTCGAATGCCTTTAAACAAGAAAAACATAAGTTTTAAATATCTTCATAGATAATCAAAATAAGTAATAATAAAAGGAACTTCCAAGAGAAGTTGCCTTCTTTCAACTCAACTGGAAGTTGAGTTCCAAGAAAAGAATCAGCAATATCTATTCTCCCTGTATTATGGCCAATAGTCTGCCTTAAGGCTGTTGACTCTTTTAGTGAGTGAGTTGCTCGTTTAAATCCTTTTCACGGATGAATTAAATCAATTAAAACTAAACAACCCAAACCATTTGCTCATTGGTACAAACTCATAAGACGTAACTCACTGTTTTCAGCTCACCAACCTATTTGTATACTCATTTCTTTCATATTTCAAACTGTGCAATAATATTATGCAAGAGCATGAAATGAAACAACCATTTTGCTTTGTCATGCTCATTAAATGTTACGGCTTTTTTCATTTCTGTTCAATAATTTATAATTTAATTTTAATTTTATATCAAATGTGCTTTTTCCGCTGCTACAAATATTCATACGCTTCGGGCACATTCATATACACGACGCACACATACACACGTACGGAGCAAAACTAACGACATAAAATGGAGACCAAATGGTGACCGCGAGGGTGAGCGCGCACGACGCGCCACACCACGACGCTTAAATTACATTCATCCACGTTTAAGTTTATTACAATGACACACACACACACACATTGCGTTGCGTTTTAGGCGACAAACCCCTACGTTCCTGGGAGGACCCACTGTCCTGCCCATCTATTTTGTGCTTTGAGACAATTTCCTCGCCTGCTGCGTTTTGTAGCTTCTGTTTTGGATAGCTTAATAGCGTGTGTGTGATCAGGTTTTGTGAAATTTTTGAAGAGGCAAGAAAATCAAGTAGGCTTAATTCAACTTAAAACAAGTTCCATCTTACTACGAGGAAAAGAGAGACTGTTGTCGCGGGATGGGATGGGAGATTTAAATGCGTGACAGTTGCTGCAGCAAGTTGCAGGGCCAGATCGCTTCGATGCGTTCCTTCACGAAGTGAAACGGCAGCGAGAACCAGCTGAGCGTCGTGCTGGCGAAGATACCCATCGATTCCGGGTACTGGTGCGTAAGCAACGCCAGCAGCGCCGTGATCGAGCACAGCCCGGCAGTGAAGAGGATGAAGAACGGGAGCTCCTTCTTCGGGTAGACGGACACTTCGTGGAACGCGGGCAGCAGCTCCCGGTCGGCACACTCCGTGCACGTCGGGTACGGGTAGAATAGATGGCCCCGCTCGAGCGGATACGGCAGCATGCGGAACGTGCCCTCCCAGGTGCAGTGCAGCAGATTCAACGCACCCTCCACGTTCTTCCAATGGCTCAGGTGAAAGAACGCGTACGCCAGCGCTTCCGAGTCACCGCGCTTCAGGATGTGCTCCGGCGGCAGGATCAACTGCTTCATCTCGAGCAGATACTTCGGCACGTGCGGATTGAACTCAACCGCTCGGTGTATCGCCTCGACCGCGCTCATCTCCGCCGGCGTGAGGCCCCGCTTGGAGGCCACATCGGGCGAAAACTTTTCCGCAACCACGCGTGCCTTCAGCAGTGCCGCCGTGTAGCAGATGGTGGCCGACTTCGGTAGCGAAATGTCGTCGTACTTGGCCAGCACCGCCTGACAATCGGCGTACGCCTGCATCTCCAGCAGCGCCTCGAGCAGATTTTCGTGTATGTTCAGCACGTTCATGATGGGCGGTATCTCTTTGGTGAGATCGCGAAACATCTTCACCGCCTCCTTTAGCTTGCCGAGCTTGCGGGCACACATCGCCAGCCGCCGTTTGATGTAGATCAGTACGTTCGTGTCGCGCCGATGGATGCCCTCCGCGACCGCACCCTGATGCTGGAAGGTTTGCGAACGCTTGTAGTTACCCTCGGCCACTTTCAGCGCCGTTCGAAGGATCTTTTCCGCCTCCACGATCGTGGTGGCTTCCTCCTCCGCGAGCAGTATGTACGCCGGCGCACAGTCCGGGTTGAGCTCGAGCGCACTTTTTGCCGCCTTGATACGCACGACCGTGTTCCGTTCGCGCCAGGCCGTCTGCATGATTTCGTACTCGGCCTTACCGGCGTCCCCTTCGCACGTGAAAAACGTCTGGTGATCCTGCGCGGACAGGTTCATGTCGTAGAAGGTGAGCGGATCCTTCTGCGTGGCCCAGTAGAACCGTTGATATTCGGCGCCCCGAAAGAGGTTGAGCGGATTGCGCCATACCTTGCACTCGGGCATGCTCTGTGTCGTACCGCTGCTTCCACCGCTTCCTCCACCGCCACCGCCGGTGCTTGCTGTGGTCGTGGCCGGCGAATCACTGCCATTGTCGCTGCCACTAATCCACGGACTAATGTGGTTGATCGACACTTGCTCTGTGGGAACACGGGCACGGACACATTTACGTGAGACGTCTTGACGGGTGGAGATGCCATTCAACTTACCGATAAAGGACGTGCCGTACTTCCGGAAGTACCACCATTCGAATATCAGTATCAATCCCGAAATCAGGCTCGAGGTGCCGGTCAGAGCAACGTAGAACTTGGGCGTCACTGCAGTCACGACGTTTGCCGGTATCCGCACGGAAAGCAGAAGTAAAAGGTGGCATTAAAAAACCACTAAAAACCACTGCTACCACTAGGCCTTAGCGGCGGCGTTCGGAGGAAAAAACTTACGAGTGCTGAGAAACACCGATGAATCCCACATCCTTCCCTCCGCACGCGACGGAAATTCCACACGCACGTAAACACGTGAAAGAGTGAAGCAAACAGGGCAGGAAAAATCCCGCACAAGAATTTTCCTCTCCTACACACACGGAAAAACACGACGAAAAACACGGGACACACGGACAGCGGCAGGTAAGGTTTTTTTTTTGGTTTTTTGCTCTGTGTCGAGAAAATGTCAACGGCTTTGTTTACGTTTTGAGAAGCTTTGTTTATGGTCGCTGATTACAGCGACTGTTCCACAGATCGAGATTTTATATCAGACGCGAGTATGTTGCAGGAATGCCATAATATGACTAGAATAATGGTCTTATTTCTGTTGAAATGTGAAACAGGTTATTATGAGAGAGTATGTGGAAGCTATCTGTTTGTGAGAAGACTTATTTGGTATATTTAACAACTGATAAAATGACTTGAAACAATCTCAAGAAGTCAACTGGGGCGCATGGGCGCAAAACGAGGCGCCAGCTTACTACATGGGGGATTATTAGTGCAAATAATATGTTTTTCTTCAAGAGTATCGAATAAAATTGTATTATTAAAATTGATTTCCCTCATCGAGCTTCTTTTGCTTCACCCCTTTACCTCCTAAAAGAAAAAAAATATTTTCGCACATCCCTATTCGCTCAATTTTCGCCGCATGCCCTTATTCACAATGACGGCTAGATTATCCGAAGACGAATGTGGGTTGATTATGACACTTTTGACATTTGTTTGTTGTTTGTGTTGGCGTTTATGTGTATTTCTTGTTTCAAAACCTTTAAAAAATTCGAAGGGGAAGGTCACGTCGCTGCGCTGCCAAAAAACAACGGTCGACCGGTCTACCAGAGTATCGCAATTTTGCGATTTTCGTATCGAAAACATTCCGTAACCAAATGTAAGCTCGGTAAAAGAAGATCTTGTTTAATATCCTTGGCAAAGTAAAACATTATCCTAGAGCAGTTTGAGCAGGCAGGCTCACTTATTTTAAAAGAAGTGTAAGATCGTGCATTGCGTGAAACGGACAAATCTGTGTAACATATTCGCTCTGTGTATCTTGACCGGTGAATTTTCGTTTCGTGCATTTCGTGCTGTTTGCGATAGAAGCCAACCGCTCTGTAAACAAAGAACGGAACCGGAACGAAACCGGGCCCGAGATCAATTCCATCGTGTGTTGTTTTAGTGCTGCTGTTAGTGGTGGTGTGGTGTATTGGTGGATGCACATTGCATTTCCAAGGTGAGAGAGGTGCACACGACGAAAGCTTTCCACATTGGTTCCGCGTTCCGGTCAGCTCATTTGGCGGAAAGTTACAAAGTTCGTCCAATTCATCAGCAGAGGGCATACAATTACTTCCCCGCTAGAATAAAATCTCTTCATCCGTGTGTTTTTTTTTTTAAATTTTATGGTGTGCGTGTGTGTAACAGTGTTTATGGTGAGAAGGTAAACGTTGTTTTGGATTTTGTTACCTTTTTCTTGCATTCCCTTTTCTACCTGCGTACGGTCTGATTTTCGGCGTGTTCGGCTGTATTCGATCCGTTAATGGTGGTATGGTGTGGTGCGGTGCATGAAAAAAACATCTTTTCCGTCGCACAAGGGCAAGCCGTTCCGTTTCTTTTTTTGCTGCGCTTTACAAACCGAAGTGCAACATCGAACGCAGCAAACCTTGACCTTTCGGGTGAGCCTGTCAAAAAGCACACGAATTTCTCCCATAGTGAGAAGCATCTCACTAGCGAGTGAGTGAGTGAGTTCGGTTCGGTGCATTTGCCCCAGAGCACGGGCGGCTTCGTTTCTTACGGTGGTGGTGTTTGATAGTGAGTAAAAGACAACTGAAGGCAACATGTTGGAGCTTCATCCCGACGTCGTCGTCGTCGGGGAAGCGCATCTCGCGTCCCGTCCGGCCACGGCCGCCACAACCCGATCCGCCCTCGAAGCGATCAAGAAGAAGTTTGAACTCGCAGCCGCCGCAGCTGCCTCGGCGGACGTGAGCGAGAAGAAGCTGCTGCTGGAAAAAGGAAAGGAGAACAGGGCGAGCGTTCTGTCCTCACCGGGCGATCCAGCACCGGGAAAGCCAGCTTCGGCCGTCGGGTTGATCGATTCCCGCGAGTGCGCCAAACCCACCAAAAAGGTAAGTGTTTCAATATGTGATCAAAAAAAAAAAGATACAACAATTTTCGGTTCTCCGTTGGGGGATGTATCGTATTCGTGTGTTAGGCAGAAAACGGAACTGTGCGAAAGCCGTTCCGCTGTCCAGCTGCAGGAAATGTGCAGACGCTGGGAACGGTTCCCTTCCCCGGCAGCAACCGGTTTCGGAAGTTGGTGGAGGTAGCGGTGGATGAATTTCCCAAAAAAGGAAAGATGATATTCTTCGCCAAAAACCCGCGCCGATGCGCACCGTTTTCAACCATTCCTCATGCAGAATGCAAGGGAAGGGTTAGGAGTTTTTGTTCTGTTTTGGCAAGTCTTTGGCCTGCATCGTTACCGGCGAAAGGGGGATTCTCAAATTGCATCTAGAGTATTTCGAGCAATAGCCCGGTGGGAAAGGAAGTCGAGGACGTTTTTTTGCCCATTCTTCCTGTAGAATTTACATCCAAGTAAGCAATCAGTCCTTGCTTTAGGAGGTTTTGTTTAAAGCACAGTACTCCGTGGGTTATACGATTCAACGCGGCTGACTTGATGGCCATTTAGTTGTCACGTCTAAAAATGACAACAAATTATTTTTAAGTCGATTTAGATATTTTTTTAGGTCAATATTAAGAAAAGTAAATGGCTCATACGTTAATAAGCAAAAAAACGTCCACGATGCGTGCGTTATATTACATCCAAGTTCAAAATCTTCTGAACTCGGGCATCCGCTGCATGAAACGTCGACTGCCATAATAACCACCCGCCTGCAAGATTCGATTTCTACCACAAATTCGGTGCGTGCGAGAGAAAGGAGCATCCCTCGATTTCTCACATGTGTACCATTTTCGATCTGCCGGTGCGTTGTACTTTACTTCCGCATTTCGCTCTCTATTCCGACGACTGCAACTCGACGGCTTCCTCTCGTGCCGGTAGGATCTACGACGAGTTTCGGCAAATTTGCACACTTTGCACGAAAAGCGAAATCTTAGACCACCTCACGGCAAAGGAAGATGTCTCACTGATCCTTCTCACTCGTTTGCCGTGGCTTAGGTCTAGGTAATTCCAGGTTTCATAGGTGCAATAAAGCGTGTGGGGATGGAGGCGGGGGGACGTTACATCCCGTGTGGGAACTAAGAGACTCGATCGCCGGATGAAAATTTGACGTTTAACCCGCTCTCTCGCTTGCCTCGATCGAACTTTTCGAAGCCGCACCGGTTTCGTGTGCAATCTTTCCGACGCGGGGCGATGCTTTTCCGACGTTCGAACGAACGAACGGTGCAATTATTTGCTCCGGGTCTTTCGTGGCACATTGCTTAAATTGTTAGCAAATTGATGCTGGTGCAGCCGCGTGAAAGTGCTTTCGGTAGGGGTGGTGGGGAATGGGGCTTCAAGTGGTTGGTACACACACACACCCACTTACCGCATTTCCATCTCGCCCGGAATCTTATTTTCACACTCATGGCGTGCGTGCGGAAAATCTATTTCCCAGCCCGAACGGGCCGCCATACCCCGAGTCCGGGCGTCTTCTTATCAAGTTGCGGGCGCGTGTGCCACTCGATCGGAAAACCGTTAATGGATATGGGAAAATATGGCAACGAGGGCCACGCGCAAGTGAAGGTGAGAAAATTCACCACCCACCCCTCTCTGGGGGCTGTGCCTGATAAAAAAAGAATACAAAATAACTGCTGGGCGACTCTGATTGACGCCCGTTGAAAGGAAAGTGATTTCCAACACGGCCCGGCACTCGACACGAAATTAGCAGCATGCGAAGCTTGCCGCCTGGGCTAGACACATATTCTCATTATTTAATCGGAATCGGAATCGCTTCGGGTGCGAATGCATTTTCTGCTTATTAATTTTGATAAGAAGCGAAGCGGGCGAGCGATCGTGATTAGCCTTTTTTTTTGTTGGCTGCGCTTGCGTTAAGATCAATTTCACGAATTTTGCCATCATCGGGCATCGAATTGCTTGAAATGGGAATAGATAGTATGAAATTGCGTTTTGAAAAGCTGTTTTCTATAAAAAGAGTAGGCGTGTTGTAAATAACGCCAAACGGCATTTCAAGAGTTTTGTTTTTGTATCGCTGTCTTCAGTACTTAGTAAATTTGTTAGACTTTGAAGCGCTCGAAGTTGGGGAAAAAATACATTTTGTTATACAAAATACATTTTTTATGCTTAAATTTTCACCATCTACATTACTCGTAATTTCTCAAATTTGTGATGAAACATTATAAAAAATTGTAAAACAATAGAGTCGCAGCTTAGTATCGGATGAAAATAGGTAAACCGTCGAAAAACTAGGTTTTTAAGTTAAAGCGTATGAAATGTAAACGCACCATGGCTACTGCGATAATTGGTTTCTTTAAAAGAAATACTCGATGCCGATACTTAGAACGAGTCCTATACCCTTTTGCTAATGGCCACTTGTTTTGGTGAAAGAGAGAGCGAGACGAAATGATTGATCGGTTGCAAATCACGCGTAAAAGCGGATGGTCTACACAGTATGTCTAATAATTATATTACGATGAAAGTGATTGGTAAATTGATTTTTAATGTTAATTTCACTTTAAATTTTAACATTTTATCCCTACAGTGCATTAAATACCCCTCGGCAAGGAATGTCAATTTCTAAAGAATATAAAACATTTAATTTCTTTCCCACTCCGAGATACGCCTAGAATGGGGTAGAAACTCCATGTTCATGGTTTCAAATTAAAACCTTTAGGAGTTAAAATTATCCGGCATAATCTCCTTTTTGGCCGTTTTTTTAGGAACTCTTCAGTTCTGTTGTAGAGAAGGCTCTGTTGGCTCTGAAGTTCGAGTAGATTCACTTGGCCCAGAAGTACTTTCGCGATGACTGTTGGTCATGAAAGGTGCACGCCTTAACTCCTAGTGGGAACAGCAGTATCGTTTGCTGCTGATAGCACCGAGTTGCAGTTGACCCATACAGATTACCCTTGGCACAGTAGAGGCTTCTTATCCGGGTGCCAGCGTCAGTAGAACTGAGCAACACGATCATCTCCCATTCTCGAATGGACGTGGACGTGGAAGCATGAGGGCACGTGTAACTTGACAAGTATTCGAGAGGAACGGAGAGAAGTGTTGGTGTTCCATCAGACTGACCATATCGTAGGAGTGTGCCCGAGCGACGTACTTGAAGGTTGGAGTGTGTGGTTCAAGTCTCTTAAAACTGAGCACAACACGCAGCGAGCACGAGGTGGTGGTTTATTATAATAATTTCCAAGCGGACACGATTCGCGCTCACCGCCTCCGGTTATTGCGCGTTCCCGCCGATCGATCGGAGGAGCAGCTAGATCTTCCCAGCACGTTCCAGAGGACGTGCAAATATCTGACGAATCACATCATCATCATCACCCCAAACGGCATCGGTGTACGTGCGCTCCGGGACATCAATCCCAGATCAGCATGGCGGAAAGAATGGCCAGACATACTTACTTCCTCCTACCGGTTGGAAAGCAAGCAGGAACTTGGTCTGTTCTGGGTGAACCAATTTCTTCCCCCGCGTGGGTTGATCCACCTACACACGGACGGCGTGGAGTGGCGGAGCATTTGACACCTTTGCCGTCATCCATCACTCAACTGTCGAAGCGTCGCGGGTTCTAAACTCGGTGCTCCAGTCGCAGTCGCAGTCTCTTTTAGGGTCAGATCCGGTTCGATAGATCCGATCGGGTTTAGGCAGGGTTGAGACAGCAGCAGGTTGTTAGAAAGCGAGCGGCGACATAAAACCGCCAAGTGCGAGTTTAGGTACCATCTCCGGTAGGTCTGTTTCGAAAAAAAAAAACCATGACGTCATGTAAAGGCGTTGAACATCCACGGAAGGGTAAATAAAAACGAAAATCAGAACCTAGACCCCTCTTCTTTGCGGTGCCGGGGAAATTAGTCTCGCACACGAACGGCAAGAGTTCACTCGCCTCCGGGGTTGGTCGTTATGAACAGTTCCTGTTACAGTGCATGTGCATCCAACGACCAGCACCAGCAGCATCATCATCACATGGCGCCAGCCGTCAATTTGCCCTCCCCATCGATAGTACCGTACGCGCGAAAGCGTCGAGACTCACTGGGACATACTGGGACACACTGGGAGTTGGGGAGGCTCACACTGCACCATGACGCTTGTTGCGTGTCGAGCGGCACGAAAGGATGAGGCCCAGCCCGATCTAAATGCCACCTTTCCCGGCGACGCTCGGTCTGCCTCCTGTTCTGTTTGGTAACTCCGCTCCGCGTGCATAATGAATAGGGTGGACCACGAGAACTTAGAGGACGACCGTCTAATGATGGGGTGTATGGGGGGTTTGGTGAGCCACCGGGACAAAAGGGGTGGTGCCGAAGAGAGGTCTCCCTTTTCAATTTTCCCGATATAAATCTTGCATACACGCCGGAGTGTTCCGGTGTGCCATTCCATTCCCGTGAATGGCCTTCTATGGTTGATGGAATATGTTTGTAGTTATAGCCTCGCAATGTCTACTTCCAGGTCTTCGTTTCTTGGAAGTCAATTGCTGTCCGTACAACACTGGCTTTGATAGACGTTGCTTCCTGATAAATATCATTCTCACTAGAAGCAGTGACTTCTATCCGACTTCTTGCCGACTAGAGTTAGTAATTCTCCTAGGCCCTATGTTAGATTATGTAAGAGACCACCATATTTGAGCGACTACTTTCGGTGTTAATGAGTAACGAACTGTGTGAACCTCAACTCGTTCGTGCAAGTTGTTAGGTTAATTAGTATAACACACACTATCGCCTAAATTGGTGGTGTGTCGATGAATGCAAATGAAATTCGGACGGTTCTCGTACAACAACATGTTCCTAATGCCGATGTTCCTAATGGCGGTTCCCGACGCCCTAGCAAAGTTCTTCGTCTTGCCATAGTGGAAATGTCAATTTAATGCACCTTATCGTTTGCTGTGAGCGCGTTCGTATTGCTTGTGTTCGTACTCTGGGGCATACGAATTCCTTCACAGGGCCGCCTCCAGGGTGCCTCCACATCTATCTTATCTGGAGAACCACCACCACCACACGGCACATGCCATCACGGAAGAATCGGCAGGCTTTATCGGTGGAAAGGCAACTTAATGTTCTTTTTTGTGTTTTTTTTTGGACGTTCCCTTGTGTCAACCATCAACGGCAATCAATTTCTGAAGTGCATGATTTTGAAGTACTTTTACGCTGCTCTCTTCGCCCTTCCGGTTGTGGTTGTCCAGTTGAGGGACTTTTTTCCCCCGACGAGCGACGTGTCCGACAGCCCGACCCTGTGGACAATGTTTCTGCCCTTGTAAACCCGGTGTATATTTATTGCCCGCCGTGCAATTGTTTCCCCAATCGCGTGATTGTTGTTCTTGCACCTAGAGTTTCAGAGGTTTTTTTTCCTCTCCCCGCAAAAAAAGAGTTGTTACATTGGGTTCGTTTTTCTTTTACACGCTTTAAACTGAGGTACTTTTGGGGGTAAAAAAAACAACTCGACCCGGTGCCGTGTACAGCTGACGTCGATTGTGATTTGACACGTTTTAATGGTTTATTTTGAGCAGATTTTCAGGGCAGTTGGTGCGAGTTTTTAATTGCCAATCAATGCCCGACAAGATCATCGCCGGCGTTTCAAAAAGCCTAAAAAGAATTGCACACGTGTCATTTTGTGGATATACCGACACTCAGGATGCTCCGTTCAAAACGGTTAGATGATCCTTTTTTAGGCAAAAAAAGCAGAAAATAACCAGCAGAAATTGTATCACCGTTCCAACGGACCGACCGAACCGCGCATTTCCGCTTCAGTCAAAATGTCAAACCGGATTTCATCATCGTTCCGCTTTCCGCTCGAATTCGCCCTCGGTGGTTTCCATTTTCCGGATGAGCTGCAGCTGAGAGGTTTAATAAAACAAATTTTTGACAAATTGGCAGATGATTTGCTCCACGATTTGCCGGAAGCAAATGTCTTCGGGTAGGGATATCTCCCCAAAAGCTGGAAGGTGTCCGAGATCATCGCTACCGCCATTTCGCGCGTCGATTCTTCGTTTGGCGAGCCGTTTTCGAGGCAAGTTAAAATACGGGCAAACACGCACCGAAACGTTTCAAACTCGTGTTCCAGGTTTCTTTAAGTAGTTAACTTCCCTTTCTTCCCCCTCACCCGCCTTGGGTTCCAGACACCGATCCGTTTTTTTTTTGCGTTATCGATTCAACATCGGCCAACACTTTTATGGAGCATCGGGGGGGACTCCCGGTATGTCTGGGAGAGACTTTTGTCTTTTGAAAGGCGGGAACTCCTGCGGTGCGGTGACGGGATTATATTGTTCAATAAATATTTGAATCTAGTGCGGAAGTTCCGGGACCTGGACAGGGGGAGGGTGGGCAAGCCGCGAGTAAAACTTTGTTTTACTGAAGGCGAGACGCATGTCAAAGTATCAGGAATCCAGAACTATCGCCGTGAGAGGGAGAAAGAGACCCGATGAGCAAACTGTGTCAAGGAAGGGGAGTCCCTTTTTTTGCGCTCACAATCGACGCTCGACCCCGTTAAACCCCTCTGAAACCACCCTCTCGGGAGTCTCGGGAAGCCTGACAGGCGCTGGCCGACCGGCACGGAAGGTCTCTCTATCCCCGGACGTGCGCGAAGATTGATGGCGGCGATAATGATGATCTCGCGTCTCGCCGGGCTTGCGATGGGTGTGGAATTGGATACATATAGGAATTACCTTCAGCTGGGCGAGACATTCACCGTCCGAAAAAAAAGGTGATGCCAAGCGAACCTGGCGGTGGTGGTGGGAGGTGGTGGTGAACCATGACTTTGAAAGTTCGACGAACTACTCGCCGCTTTACCACCACCACCACCACCACCACCCGCCGACCAGACGCTGCTCATCAATCTCGGTGCTGCAACCTTTCGCCGATGGGAGGATTGGCAAAGGGGAACGGTGTCGGTGATCTCGGTTGAAGTGAATGGTCACGAACATTGGCGGCGAATTGGCCGCTTGTAGCCCCATCTCCCCACCGGGGACCTCCAGGAGAGAAGGTCGACGTTTCTTGATATAATAATAAAAAAAAATAATAACACCCCGAGCAACAATTACTCCCGGGTCGCTAGGAGGTTTTCTTTTCGGTTCTTCTTTCTTTGCTGAGAACGATGTCCCGAAGATGGACCGGTGTGAAGGAGGTTTACGTTTCCTCCGCTGAGGACAGAGAAAGGAGCCGGCACAGGTAGTTTGGTGAGGCGTAAGTAGGTCGAGAAGATTGTCCACGATCGCCGAAAGAGTCCCCGCGTCAAGAACGTCTTGAACCGGCGTGTTCCCGCAGATTTGTCGATAGATTAGAACGTTCCGACCTGGCGTGCCAGGTACGGAGGGAAGATCCGTCTGATACCTGCGTTAACCTTGCGGTTGCTGTTTACTGCCGGACGCCTGACTGAGAGAGCCCCAAATAAGGCTCTACCCAGGGACTATGACAGATCCACCTTGGGATGGGACAGTGGATGAGACGTGGATAATAAGCGGCGAATTATGGTTATGGCATTGTCAGACCGTGTTGTAAACCGCCTCTTCTTCTGATCCTTGAGCCGCTTGGCTTGGCTGCAAGGGTACCAAAATGATTCACGTCCCTGTTGTGTCTTACCTGTCTTTCCCCGCCACCTCCCCCATCACCCTGCCGTGTTAATCGTTGGTCGATCGGCCACAAAAGAGCGTCTTTTCTTCCCATCGCCGCTCGGTTTGTGCCTAATCAAATTGGGCTTCCCGAAAAAAAAAACCCGCGGCCTCAATTGTTGCGGCGGTGTTTCGGACTTTCGGAGACTCGTGCCGATACTCGTGCTCCAAATGGGGGATGCGCTTACTGCGCCACCCCCCCCCCCCCCCCCCCCCCCCCCCCTGAAACAACGTAAAAAACGTAAACAATACACGGTTTGAAGCGGCGGTAACGGTGCCAACGAGCAAACGCCCGGGTGCCGTTGTTTATCGCCCTCAGCACCCTTAAAAACACAACCAGCGCCCAACCCTCAGCCGCCGTGGGCCGCGAAGCATTAACAAAAAAAAAAAGAAAAATAAAACAATGGCTCCAAATGCGTGTGAATGTGGTGGCTAAATGCGCCTGTTTTCACCGGCTGCTCATTTGCATCTGAAGAGAGATCAATATCGGCATCGGGGCTTTTTGCATCGGAATGCTGCTCCCTCGCACGCGAGACTGCATTTGCCCAACAAGATATGATCTTTTTTCCAACATTTGGATCGCCTGTTCCCGTCCGTCTTAGGAGCAGGAAGACATCTTCGTATGACAACATCATCTAGAACGTAATTTTCCCTTGTTGCAGATGTATTTAAGATAGAAAAAAACCTTGTTGAACTGTACGATCAACATGCGTACGGTGACCTTTACACGACAAACACCCTCCGTGGTGTCCAGATGGGCCTCACATTCATATTTAAATGTTTGTTTGTTTGAACACGTGTTGCCCTTCGCATCAAAGGAGACGAGACGAGGGCGCATCAATTGTGGGTGCTTTGTGGTTTGGTTTTAGTTTACCATGGAGTCTTTTTTTTCTTTTTGCTGTTTATGCCTATCGTCCTCAAAAAATCGAACCCCACCTGTTTTATGCAAACCCTGTTCGGAGTGCAGTTTTGTTTGGCGATTAAAGTGTTGACGTTTGTTGGATTGCAAACCCGCGGACAGTAGCTTTGGGGAGGGTCATCTTTCAGGCTTGATGGTGTTGCGTGCAAACGGAGGAGCGAGAGAGAGAGAGAAAGAGAGAGATATGGATTAAAAAAGCATATTGTGGTTGGTTGTTTTTTTTTTGCAGCGAACGTGTCCTCCAAGCGAGCGTGTCCATCATGTTTGTGGAGGGAACGTCAAAAATTGCATAATTGGTTAGTTCTCTGCTTTTTATTTATTTTTATTTTTATCTTTATTTTTTTTAATGGCTCGAATGTAGTAGTATGAAAGAGTACGTTCATGACCTTATGCTGATGCGATTTGTTTCTGTTGAAAACTGGGACTCCAAGGCATACCGGGCCCCATCGAGTAATCCGTAGGGCATTGGCTTATGCTTAATTAGACGTAATTAAATCCACTTTTCGTTATCGCTCCGTCTCGCTTCTACGGCGAGTTGGGATGATCCCGTGATCGTGGAGGTCATCTCTCCCCCTACATCCAACGCACAAAACGAGCTCTCCCGGAGGTTATGTTGAAGAATTTCTCCAACCCGGAGGCTATTTGGTTTGCCTGCCTGCTTGGAGGCTTGGAGATTCGACACATACCATGAATGAAGGCGAAATGGCTGAACAAAGCAGAACAAGCAGAACTGAACCGCATCATCACGATCATCATCATCATCATCTGTTGTGCTGCACACCCCGATCTTCTTTCGCAAGTCCCCCCCCCCCCCCCCGCGGGTTTCGGGGGTTACAGCATTGGTGGAAAATGTGCGAAGCGCAACGGATTGGTAAAGACATTCAGGCTCATGATAATAATGCCACTTGCTGCGTTGATGGTTCTTTCAACGGGGCTGGGCAAGAGCGAACGAAAAAAAAGCATGATCTTCATCGTTTGAGAAGGGAAGAAGGAATAACGTAGCAAGATCGGCAAGAGCGACCGCTAGATGGGTGGTGTGTGCTAAAAAATTGGCGTTTTTCTTCGGCCCAAGCTCCGATTAGTTCACGGTGTGGGGCTTCTTGAACGCAAACAAACGGTACTAGCTGGCATGTGTTGGCAGCTGAAGCAGCTGTTTGTTGCTGTTTCGGTCATCGGTGTCAGAAGAAATGGGGAGCATAAGAAACGAACCGTTTGGCTCGAGAGCACGTTCGGCTATGAGTGTGCTGTAGCTGTAGGATTTGCTACGCATGTGGAAGTAATTGTGTCGTTTAGAAGATCATTTGTCACAGAGAATGACTAACCATACGCTCTTGAGCGATGATGATGCTGTGTTTCTCGTAGCTTTTGCATCGAAAAAGTAAACGAAAACCCCACAGAACGAGAAAAAAGGTATGTTCCCATACCGGGAATCGAACCCGGGCCTTCTGGGTGAAAGCCAGATATCCTAGCCACTAGACCATATGGGAGTTGACGGTGGAGTTTGCAGTAACGGTATATAAATCGACGGCAGCAAGTAAGACCCATTTGCACGCTGCTGAGTGCCGGTAGCCCTTGTGGTGGGGAACGCAACCGCAGAGTGAGTGCCTTTTGGTTTGCAAATGGTAAAGCTGTTGCTATTTCGGGCGGGAAGTTATTAAAATATATACTTTATATTGTTTCTTCTACCATTACAAACAACGTATTAACGAACAATGTATGCCCAAGTGTGTAAAAAATCATCCGATCCTTTTTTCATTTTTTTAAGGGTTATGACACACAGGTAATAGTTATCTTTAACCGATTAATCGATTGTATTTATTGTATTTTAATATAAAGTACAAATTTAGTCACAGAAATTGTTTGACAATTTTTTTGCCAAATCAGTAACGTAATTCTAATTCTTTGTTTTCAATTGATGTACTAAATAATTGCCTTGATGTGCAAAGGATGAATTTATATGTTGAGTTAAAGCTGGTTCTCTCAACAGTCCCATATTGTCTAGTGGTTAGGATATCCGGCTCTCACCCGGAAGGCCCGGGTTCGATTCCCGGTATGGGAAATTGTCTTTTTGTTTTTGGCATCACCTTACGCAAAACCTTGTACTTAAAAAAGAGGATCACCAATATTTTTGAATGAGGGAAACAAGCCAAATGAAGGACTTGGTCTACAATTACTTATCATAAAGTGTATGTAATGGCTCATTTTTGTCATGCTTAATGTAATAAATATTTGATGAATGATTTTTTAAAAATTCTAATCGGATTCTCGCGATTCTGATTAAGTGTCCTTTGGGCTAGTTTGGAAATATTAACAATTAACACAATATTGAATGGAATAAATGTTGAGATACACGATATGTCCGATAAAAAAATGAAAATACAAAAAAGATGTTTTCCCATACCGGGAATCGAACCCGGGCCTTCCGGGTGAGAGCCGGATATCCTAACCACTAGACAATATGGGACTGTCGAGAAGGGGAGCTCTGCTGACCGTGTGGGTCGGACAGTTGGTTGGGTGACGGAATGGGAAACAACATATTTTCAATCACATCCATTTTTTCCGGCCGATTATTATTGTGTTGATCGTTATACCGCTGCCTTTTACAACCCAACTTGCTGCGGCACTATAAATCACACCAGAGACACTTTTTATTGCGTAAAGAAAAAACGTTCAAAACGGTAGTGTCTCATCGCGCCACCAGGCGTCCGATTGATTGTTAAATCCATTCTTAATTCCTCCATAAGCACCGGCTGCCGCCGACCAGTAAATCAGTGTCAACAGCATAACGAAGCGGAAAGAGGGGCATGGTTGCAGTTTTCCCTTTGTAATTAAATATTTGTCTGCAGCTGCAGCGTCCCCCGGTTGGTGTCGGGAGCGGGCATATTTTGACATGGGCATGAGAAACGCGCAACAAATTGTGTCACTGTTGCGTTTTTGACGAGCCGCAAAACCCCATCAAGCGATGGTTTTTGGGGGTGAGAAGTTTCACTGCAATCCCCGTAACGACCAAATACATATCCATAGCGGAAAAACGAACTCCGGTCCGGTTGGTGGAAGCCATTCGAACGTCTCCTTTCATGGCTCGCTAATGGTTGAGCTTAGTGTAAATTATTAAATTCAGTTGAGGTTCCAGCCTTGCCCATCATCATCGTGCTATGATGCAATTGTTTGTGTGATGTTCCCTGCCTATTTTCCCGAAGGGGACAGGCCTCTGTTGTTGTCCCATTCCATAGATCCTTACGCTGTGTCAACAACCGTATCATACGCCCATGATTACAACCGCCTAGGGTTTGGGGAGATCCATCAAGAGAATGGGGTGAAAAGGGAGACCAAGGGCCCGTGGGGGAAGGGTAGTCGTTCCTGACGAGTTTTACATATATATATACATGTTGCATCGATCGATCGAGCAGCCACACACGGATGCTGACAACGTCAGCGATGAAAAGGATATCAGGCTCGGTTGATGTACGCCAGGCCGTATCCAACCAATGTTTCTGATCTCCCATCAATGGACAGAAAAAGGGTCTCCGCTCGCAGTGGATGGGAAAGAAAACATACCCCAAGGGGAGGGAAAAAAACAGGGGAGAGCGAGGTCGTTACTATGTCCTTTTCTCTATCTTCTGGAGAGCTGGTTCTTTTTTTTCTTTTCAAAAAAAAAACTCCCACCACTATACTCTCACCATCATCGCACCAACACGGTTTTGTTATTATTTGTTTTGGTGGCGAGAGGGCGCGCTTCATGGAAAGCAATCCCGGTTCTTGGACTCTTCACCGGTGCCTCTCTCTTTCCCCGCCCCCTACCGGTCGGAAAACGCGTCGTCTGGTGGATTTTGGAGTCTGCGCAGATCGCTTCTGTGGCGATGACTCATCGCCGGGTCCCCATCCCTTGAACCGATGAGTACCATGTACATTATTTACTTGCAAGCGGCTGGTTGAAGCCTTGAAAACAGAAGCAGCGGGTCGTTAGACGGGATAATGTCGCTCTTCCTCCCGCACTTCCGGTCCCGGTGGGCTTGAAGATGAGCGGCCGTCGTCTTTGCCGGATCGTGTCTGGAATTGATTAATTGTTTGCAAGGATAAATCTCGCTGTGCTTGGGCAGCGTCTTTGGATGAAAAAGTCGACCCCCGGGCGGGGAAAGTTCTTATGCAACGGCATGTGCGTACCTAGTATCGATCCGATCTTAATTGTAATTATGCAATTATTGATGATTAAGCAATAGTTCGTTAATGGAAATCTTCTCTTCCTTCCTCTCTTTGCAGGTAAATATGACTTTCCGATGTACGAAATTGAAGTTCTAGCAACTGTTCTCTTGTTCTTCGTTGTGAACCCGTTCTGTGAGTAGTCTTCCCAAACGTGTCTCGTTTTCAGCAACCGATGGTCATGACCTTGCTCTTTTTTATGGCATTTCCCCATGCAACAACCTCCAGGAACCTCCAGACACTGATCGCAATGCATTGCGCATTGGCTACCAATACTTTCGGTGACCTATTCCCGTCCATAATGGCTTTATATCGAAAGCGACCGTAAAAAACCGACAAACAACCAACGGAGGCAAACAACCTTTGTGGTGTGGAAAAGGTCCCCCCCCCCCAACTCCGTCCAAAGAAAAACAAAAAACGTTGGTTTGAGGAAGCGTGCTGGAACTGCCTTATTTTGTGTCTTTCTTCGGACACTCTGTCAAGGTGGAAGGAATCGCAAGCGAAATGGGTTAGCGGAGCAGACCGAAGAACACACGACACTGCCGTCCTGCTAATGACATAATTGAGGCGTGAAACGTCGCCAATCGATGGGCGAGCTTTCTTGTTAGCACCTCGTGCGCCATCATCTCGTCGTCCGCCCTGTGTGGTTGCCAGTCCGCTACTACCGTGCCAGTTCAGTCACGGTTTAGGTCTCAGGAACCACTTCCGCACCGACGAGGCAAGCCGTGTACGGTAGAAGAAAAACAAACTCACTGCCCGGTTGATTGGCCACCGGCGGAGAGTCACCCGGAAGTGACGATTCGATCGATTCGACACACTTGTTTCCGCCGCGTAGGCGTTGAAGTTAGTCATTACGGCGCTGTTGACATTAGCGCGAAATTTCCCTCCTTTACTGTCGGTGAGCGAGTGAGCGAGTGGATTGTTTTCAGGTCAGGGCCTGTTTTTCCCTTCCACCCCCACCCACCCTCCGGGGCCGAGCCGTTCAATCATCTCCGGGAGTTTGTTGGACGAATTATGTGCTTAGATAAACATGACCCACTAAGAACGAGGATGAGCCACAAACGCCGGTAACATATGGGACGTTGTTCACAAAGGGTGAAAGTGAGTTCGATATCGTACATTCCGATGGAGGCCACCGTTTTGACAGCTGTGACGGAAAATCGACAGTTCCGCCGACGTTTAACGAATCGGTCTGGGTCCTTGTCGCCCCGGTGGCCTATCCCTCCGGCGGAAAAGAGGTCGTTTCAGGCGTTTGTGGCACGATTACTAAGCGATGACGCGGCTGTTACGGTTTTTTTTTTCGCAGGCAACCCCTTATCAAGTCCGATTATCGGTGCTCGGTTGTTAAATGGAGCTTAACAATTATAGCTTGCCAAAAAAAAATACCCACACTCACACGAACAGGGTGCAGCTACTCGACAGCTGCGAAATTGGTCATAATGTCCGAAACGAATGGCTGCCCCGAAAATTATGGTGAGAAATCCGCAATCTCACTCCCAAGGGAACCTTTAGCCAGCGCGAAATCGTGCGATTGGGCGTCGAATTTTTCTCATGGGAAACACCCATGACGGGGTTTGCTTCGGGGAAAAGCGTTCTTATCGTTCGAGATTCACAGCCGGAACACACGGCAAAAGGGTGCGCCTGTGAGATGCATCAGTGGTGCGGTCAGTGGCTCTTGCCCTTCCGCGGTCCAACACTTATCATCGGGCATTTCCTTTCCCTTGAGCTGTTGCGTTTCAGCCGTTCAAGATTTCCTCTTATGCTGCTGCATCGCCGCATGTTTCCAGTTGCTGTTCGTTTCCACTGAGTGTGTTTTGATTGAACTTGCCTTCTCAACATCTCCGGGCTCCGATTTCGCTGCCACTTGGCGCGTTTTTATTAGGATCCGGTCCGCCACTAAGTGTCGGAACTTTACGTTTGATTATTTGTTTCTCGTTTTCCGGTCGTAAGAAAACAGCTGTTACCGCCCTCGTACCGATCGCTGCCCATGTTAGCTTAGTTCGAACGCATTCGGCTACGAGGTGGAGGGCTTCACGCGAGTACCATAATGAACTCCGATCCGAATCCAATTTAAATATCAGCCCCGGTTTCCCCTCTTCGCTCACCGATCATGAAGCGAATGAAATGAGAAAATTGAGGCTACTTCCGAAAAATCCACACAAAAAGTCGATGCGAGTCTGATGCCATAATTAATTTGATGCTCATTGATCGACACCGGCAGGCTTTCGGCGTAGTCGGAAGCGTTAGATTTGCGTTAGACATCATCCCAATCGACAATGTGTGCACTAGTGGATGGATTTTACGAATTTTCTGTCAAGTGTTTTTTTAGCTCACTCATTTGTGCGTGACTTACAATGGTGATTGTTGTTAGTTGTAATTGCTATTGTAGTAAAGTGAAAGTGAAAAATGGATGAGTGTTTTAGAGAACTAACAAACTGTGGGGCAGGAATTATTAAATTCGTATTGCTCATCAGCACGAGATGCTGGGAAGGTTGTTTACATCGGTAGGAACGGTCGCAAGAATCGCATCAAAATCTGCACTTAAGTACTTGCTAAGCCGCCTGCAATATTGCTCCAAACTCATTTTCAGTACAGAAAAGATGCGCAGAAGAGAGAAAGATCTCTTTTTATCCCAAATGTATTTGCTATCTCTTTTCGTCGCGATTTCGCCCGCTTGGAACAGGTGTCGGTGTAAGCGATGAGGCTACATAGCTTCTCGCTCTAACAATTCGCCAGGGTTTTCCTTTCGCTCGTTTGCTACAGTGGAGGCTAGATAAGCGAAATTGAGAATTTTAGAAAAATAAAAAGTTCTGTACTAATCGTAAAATACAGAAATATTTCTTCAAATGCGCTATTTTTCCAAAACTAGTATTCTAATTACTAGTATTCTACAAACTTAATAATAAAAAATGTCCTTTTTTACTAAACTCAATACTAACAAAAAATGGAGTTGTTAAAAAACTGCCAAAAATCTTGAGTTGGATCTAAGCAACTATCGTCTTATTTGTTCATAAAATATGTAAGGTAGCTGAAAGTAACGGATGAGTTTACACAGTGTTTTCAAGATAAAAGAATCTCACAAATTACAAAATCAAAATTTCTTCGTAAACACACATTTGATGTACATTTTCTCTACAAAATATTACAGTTATAACGCTTACTGCAAAAGTTATAGCATTTTTTTGTGCAAGTCGAAACACGATATTATAGTGATTTCATTTTAAAAATAGCTTTAAAAATAAATCGTAACATTTTTCGATTGGAATTTTTGAATAAATAAAAAAACTGGTAACATGACGATAGCGAAACAAGTCTAGCACTTACCCTATGTGACTTTCCGGTTCGCCTATCTCTCCCAACGATAGCGAGTTGATCCCCTCAACAGCAGCAGCAGCAACATCAACCACAGCAAGCCATGCTCTGAACCAACGCCACTGCCTACTCGTGGAACATTTTACGTGCGGCGCTGGTCGCGTTCGGTTCGGTTTCGGTTAGGTAGTGTATTTTCTCCCTGAGCAGTCAGCCGTCCGTGGCACGCGCGAGGAGAGGTGTGGTTGTGATTTTATTAACTATCCATTTTCGCTACAAATTATTTCAATGATGCTTTGAAGTGCGGTTATGTTAAGTATTTTTTAGCAAGAAGAGTTAAACAGTCCTCAGAGTAATCCGGCACAAAGGACCAAATTTTGTCCGTACCATTGAGAGTGAAAGTGATGTACAGAGGGAGGATTGGAGTGAACAGGAAGATTGATTCTTCTCGTGCCTCAAGCAATGCGTTGACTAACAGCGTGCTGTTATATTAAATGTGTTGATAAGATGTTGATTATACGGAACATACTTTTGATAAAAAATATATTATATATTATGCATATTAATAATGCAAGTACTGCAAGTCTCGAGTGAATCATCTCCATCGAAATCGTCCTATTTTGCGCGCGCGTGTGTGTGTGTTAGTGTGTGAAATTTTCTACGCGTCCCTAGCAATACGCATAACCCACCCCCACGATAGCTCTAGGCGGTTTCATAGTAAAAGGATACGTACTCTCGGTTTTTTTATATGTGTGTGTGTTTTGTGTCTGTAGTGGTGGTGTATAGTACACCAGTGGTAGTAGTGGTGATGCATCGGAATTTACTCGACCGACGCCTTTTACCATCCTTGTGCATTGTGACTCATCCTCATCCATCCCTACACCGGTATTAAACCCTCGGGGGTTGCCGAAGAACTAGGGGGAAGTTTTATTCATATTTTTTTCTTGCGTGGGGGAAAAATCGACCCAACTGCAGCAACAGCAGCCAACCAAACAGTGAAACGCGAAGGACCGCGACTGGTGTAGTTCGTGTGTTTTTCGGTTTTTTTCCGGTTTGCGTATCCTTTGCGCCAGTATTACAAATTATTTATCAATATTTACGTTCCACTCCAGCCACTGAGCGGGGTTTTCGTATTTCACTTGATGCTGAAATAAGTGCGTTTTTTTTGTTTGTTCTCCACAGCGACAGTGTGAATGTAGTGAAGCAAAAGAAGGCGTCTTTATTAGTGTAGCAAGAAGCAGAAAGCAAGCTGCGTGAAAAACAAGTGCCGCAAACCGCAATCCATCCAACATCTGTGTCTTTCGCCGCAGCACGTGCGCGCTGCCGTGTGTGTGTGTGTGTGTTCAGGGAGAAAAAAAGAGGAGAAGAAAATTTCGACGTCCTTTTTTTACAGAGATTTACCCCAAAATCAAACACCACGACAATGAGCAGCGTTTGCACGCGTTCGTCGACGTTCAATGTAAACTTATTTGCATATTTCATCCAACCGCTTCTCCCGCTTCCTCAGTTCCTTTTCCACCCATTGCTCCCCAATCCCTTTCCACACTCCCTCACACACCAGTTGCGCGGAAACCGTATCTCGTCCGTCCCGACCGTAATGCAGCTTGCTAAACGCGGTTTATTGAAAGCCAAGGAAGGCGATAAACATCAGCCCGTTGAAAGCATCCCTCGCCGAGGAGACATAAAATCGGTGTTATATGATTAATCGAATTTATGTTCGCTTTCATCTTCACTTTGCCGCTGATAAATCATCCAACCGATGTTGCCTAACAGCATATTTGCGGACATGTGTGGCCTCGGCCCATCGCAGGTCGAAAATTGGGCGAATATATATGGGCTCCCTATGATTTTTGGCACGTATTATTTTAGCTTTTTTTTCTTCTCTCTGTTCATGTTTTGTTTTCATGGCCCCTCGCGCCATCCGCCGCACGGATGATTATACAACAGCGCTAGCACTGCACCCGGTCGTTATGTCAATTACTCGGTTTCGTTCCAAAAATACGATCGTTTGACTTTGCGCAACTTTGACTATCAGCCCCGATGCATCGAATTTGGGGCTTTTGCACGCCCGCTTTTCCTACTTGATTGTTCCCCGATTTAACACTCCATTACGGTTCCTGCCGTATGAGGATGACTATAATTTGACGATTAACCTAACCGAACGACTTGAAATGGACGGACGAGTGACGCGTGAAAAGCGAAGCTTAGTTGTGAGCCTAAATGAGAGCGAAGCCTTTGCGAATATGAGCTTCATCTCGTGTTCCGCAATCGAATTCGTTGTTTGTTTTCCCTCCCGTTCCCGGACTTCCCTCACACGCACTCACTCTCTCCCAAGGCGCCATTTCCGTTTCCATTCTGACGTCAGCAAAACTTCAAGGCCGCCACACGTTTTGTTTCCCTGGGCTTCCCTTTTCCGTTCCGGGAGATACGAACGGAGAGACCTTCCTGCTTGGGTTGGGTGCTGCTTTTTCGTGTAAGAGAACGGGCCCGTGTGTCCTACTAGGAATGGTTGCCAAAAATGGCAACACCCGTTTGGGTGAGAACTGATGCTACTGCTGCTGCTCCTGCTGCTGCTGCTGCTGTCGGTTGGAGAAAAGATGCCTCCGGAAACAGGATTTCGTAAGTGTGTGTTTTAGGTTGTATGGGTTTGTGTGTAAGGAACGGTGGCGGCAGAAAATCTGCATCACAAACTGTGTGCAATTTTGTGTCAAGGACGAGCAAACGCTTCCAGTGCTCCACAAGAACCTCTCCCCGCTGGGTGGAGGAGTTATGTATTGGGCTACCGTGTGCTCCACACTGCAGTGGACCATAATTTATCGTTCCACTTGTGGTGAACAAACTTTAGAACACGTCCGGAGTTCTCCTTACGATGGTTTTTCATAGTGGGTTATGGTTTTTTGAGCGAAAATTTTCCAAAGTTTTGGACTACGTGTGAAGAAACGAAAAATATATATTGAAGTTATTTAGAGAATTTTGAGGACATACTCTCTGTGCTCTGGCCAGAACATCTTCTTACAGCTTACCATTTTATGAGCCTATGACAGTGCTTTCTGAATCATTTGCTGGAAGTAATTCGCTCTTCCATCGATTATCGATCGCGTTTATTCCAACCTCACGCCATCGCCATCGAGCAAACAACAGGCTCAGATGCGCCTCAGTTCTTCCAGCTCCAGCTGCCCTTGCTAAGGTCTAAAACTTGCTACAAGCTGGGATACGAAAGCATCACACAACGTTCACCTGCTCCATTGCCTTTTCCGGTGTCAGCTAACGATAAGCGTTCATGTGTTTGTTGTTCATCCCTTCCCGCTCGTCCCACCCGCTCCAATCGATTGCCGACCAACCCGGGACCGGATCGGAACCGTACGCTGGGGCAAAAAGTCTCTGGAGCTGATTTTCCACCACCCCGGTTCGACACGACCGTGGACGACTTTCACTCTAATCGCGCCTTGTGCAAGCTGTTTCTTTGGCTTTGGTTCGCGCGCGCGACATCCCCCGTGGTGAGATAAGTGAACGAGCCCCCCCCTACCCTACCCTTGCCTACCCCTCCTCTACTCAAGCCAGTGTTGATGCAAGAACTGCGGCACTTCCGCCGGAACTAATCACAACCGAGAGGCGTGGAGACGCCGTGGGAGACGCCAGGGAGGCAGAGGGTTCCTAATTTTAAAGATCGGGTGCTCCCTTTACCGCTCTCCACAACCACCCCGTTCGGTGTGGGGCGCGTGAATCGAGGCGTAAAACTTCACATTTCCCGCCAGTGCCCGTTCGCTTGTCTGTCACTCGGTGGGTCATTTGCCATTTAACAGTCGCGCTCACATCCACCAACGGTGCGACGGTGTTTGTCCCATATGGCTGGAGGAACTAGTTGCGGAGCGGTATCGAAACTTGCTCTTGCTACTAGGGGGTTACGAGTGAGCGAGGGGAAACCGAGTGGACACCTGTTTTTTTTTTTTTTTTTTGGGAGGAGCACTGCTACTGGAGCAGGTTAGGTTATATGTGTCATTGGCATCACCGCACGTCCGATGGTTTCCGATGGTTGTGCCATAGCTTTTTGTTCGAAGTTTGATTAGCGACAACATTGTTTACAATAGTTTGCATAATTTTTGAGCTCATTTTTTCTATTCAACTTAGTACAGGCTTGGTCCTGAAGTTATTTGTGGACTCTGAAAGTATACGTGACATTATGTAGGAAAGAAGATTTTTGGAAAGAGACAGACAGACAGACTGATGTTGCACTCTGGTTTCTGTGAGGTCAAATAATTACAATTTACGGCTATAATAGGTATTGGGGGCATTATTAGGCCCTATGATGTGAGTGTTTTGTCAGGATTTATTGTAGTAGGGTATCCGAGCACTTCTATTCCATGTTGCAGTACGTGCGATCGGTATCAAACCCCGAATCATCTAGGTCCTGAAGTTATTTTTGAACTCTTTGAATGTCTATGTGACATTATATAGGAAAGAAGATTTTAGGAAAGAGACTTACAAACAGATTGATGTTGGACTGATTTTTTTGTGGCCAAATGATTGCGAATTACTAAAATTATAGGCATTCGAGGTCTATTACCAGGTCCAGTTAGAGTTATCTTTTTACCAGGATGTATTATAGTACGTTATTGGAGTACTTTTATTCCATGTTGTAGTACGTGCAATCGGTATCAAACTCCGGAACATCTAGGTCCTGAAGTTTTTCTTATCGTCCAACATGTCGCAACTATTTCTAATGGTCGTTTTCGCAGCGTAACTTTTCCCCGGGAGATTGTGTAAAACTCAGCTGTGTTTCTTCACCGTACGCAGTTGTAGCAGTATACATTCCAAAAAGAAAATAAACTCCACCACGCACTCCAATCAAAGTTTGAAAAATCACAATTGAATCCGGTGACAGCCGCAGTGAACCGTTCTCCGCTTCTCCATTTCGATGCATTTTTCATTTTCAGGTCGATTTAGTAATGCAACCACCATTACTCGCCCGTCCGTATCTCTTACGCGGTAACGCAGGAAGACGGGTGTGTTGAAAATTGAAAATGTCCGGTGTGTGTGTGTGTGTGTGTGTATGTGTGTGCTGATGTAACACGCCATCACCGTTCCCACTGGCTTTTGTTTTTCTTCGCCACGATTTTCTTTCGCGAGATCGAGCGCAAAAACGGAGTAGGAGGACGGCTCTTCGATCGGTTTTAATTGATTAGTGTTTTCCTTGTTGGCCGGCCGTGTAAGACATCCGATCTTCTCGGATGCCGCTAGTTATCACATCGGTTCGAGGCGCTAGTTATCATCATCATCATCACCGGCCATGGTTGAGTGGTGGGAAAGAAAAAAAATAAAAAGAAAAAAAAGCTCGACACTTTTTCGGGGCATTGCTGCACCATGCCTTCTCCTTCTCGTGTCGGATCGCACGAGCTGGGAAACGAAATCGAAACCACCGTGGAAAGCAAGTTATCAGCATCGATCGCTCACTGATCGTCACGTTGAACTCCGGGCTGGTCGGTCCGGAACTCGCCCAAAAAACAAGGAAACAAATGCGGATTTGCTTGGATTAAAAACTAACACACCGCCAACTTGTTCAAATGTAACAAAAGAGTACCTCGGCCAGCGGAAGGCAAAAGGGGAAGCGGGCGCGATCTGTGCGAGTGTTTATGTATCACCTGTTTTTTTCTTTATTTTTCTTCTTCTTTTTTTGTCGGTTTGTCCGCAGATCAACAAACACCAACGGCCATGGTAAACCGGGCGCATATCGTGCCGCCCCGGCGGGTCCCGTTTCGATTTGTTTTCTCTTGTTCATTTCCTAAATCATCCATCGCCATCGCGTCGATCCCGTTTATTTCGCCACGGGCTGGCTGGGTGATCCACAAAATAAAACAACAAAAAATGGAAATGAAATAGACCAGTAGTAATAGGGTGGTGGCTGGACCCGTCGTCCACTGGAACAGCTGGAAACCCCCAAGGGGGAGGAGGGGGAGGGATGGTGGTACGGTTTACCCTTCCGTGCTGGACATTCATATGCTTATTTTCGGGGTGAGCGAGCGCCGCTTCCGATCATAATGATGGTGCTTTCTAAAATCACCGACACACCAACAACCCCCCGTCCCCCTCCCTCCCAGAGCACCCCCCATCGACGGCATATCCCTTTCGCATGTGTGGAGCAAGTGCGGAGGAAAAAAGCCGACCACCGAAAATAACAAAAAAAAAAACGAGTCTCACAAAACATTGGAACGCCCCGGGTGAGGAGAAGGTGAAAGGGTGTGCATCATGTGTGTTACTCACCTTTTTTTTTTTTTGTTTGTGTGGTACGGTTAGAAACCCTTTGCAGAGATTAACATCCCCGGTGGCACGGGGGAGGAGGGGGGAGGGGGAGATGATGCTAGCGGCGGCTGCCTGAAAGGTGGTGAACCTACTTTTAATCATGGGTTTTAATTTTAGTGCGACCCAGGGGAAGTCAATTGGGGAGGTGGGGAAGGCTTTTCGCATTTTGCGCGCACATGATTGATCATGGCCTACTCACACTTTCATCCCTTTTCTGGTGATGGGATGGAGAAAATATGGCTAACCCTGGTTTAGGGTTTCGCTCGGCGATGAAGAAGCACGTTAGCGTATGGCGTTTGCAATTTGCGGTTTAAATGTTAGCTCTTCCGATTACTCTCTTCTAAGTTTCCATTTCTTCATTGCGTTTGTTGTTTCTATGTATTTTTTTCTTTCTTTTCCTGTGTTGTTGTTTCATTTTTTATTTATTTTGTTTTTTTTCGTTTTTTTCTCTTTTCTCTGTTTTTCTTTCGCAGATTTCGGGTTTAATTTCACCTCACACATTGGCCTGCGGGGCCAAAGCGTGTTGATGTTTTTTTTCTTTCCTGTTCGTTGTTTCGCACAACGTTTGGTGGAGTTTTGTTTCACGCGTTTCTATGTGTGTTTTTTTTCGTTTTTTTTGGCGAGTTTTATCTTCTTCGTTCGCTCGTTTTCTATTATTTTCTTTCGCGGCCCCCTTCAACTTCTGCCTGTTTCGGGTGCGAGTTTGCCGGCGCGATTTGTGCCTCCCAAAACCGGGTGCCTTCCTTAATCATCTCGGCCGGAGACGTCGGTGAAGATGGGGTAGCGCAAGTAAAGAAAAAAAAACTGGCTAGAAAATCCCTTTCACACCACCACCTTGGTTTTGCTTGGTCGCGTACGTGACCTATCCCTGGCCGAGCGCGAATCTCTGGAGCTCTCGTTTTTGGCCCCAACGGCGGGCGGGAGAATACAGAGAAGACGCGCAAAGTGAAGTGACTTGTGTTTGCTCGTTAATCAGTAGCGCACCGCGTTTCTCACCGGACCGCACGGCCATGGAAACCGGCGTGTCGAATTAGGGAAGCGAAAACGGCGCCGAAAACTGCGCAACATGATTAACGAGAAAGTCCCACGGATGCGACGGAGGGTTCATCTTCCGGCGAGTTATTGCCCACCACGCTCAAGCCATTGCCATTAACCTGTTGTGCCCATCCTAACCATCTCATCAACATCATCATCATCAACATCATCATCACCATCACCAGCGGCAGCAGCAACACCTGTAGGAGCAGCAACATCATCTTCTTAGTGCGACGAACGGTCAATCAAAGTCACACCCGAGGGCGGAAGGTGTTTAATCGCACAGAAAATAGCATCTCGTGCGGTCGTTTGTTTTGCTGACGGTTACACATACGCACATAATCCTACGTCCCTTTCTTCTCTACAGTCCAATAATCGCATCCCACAATGCGCCTTCCTTCCTAACACTAACACCTGTCAAACGTCATCCGATTCAAAGGACCAACATTTCATGCTGGGAGGCTTCTAACGTCTGACGTCTTACAGAGTGATTTACCAGAGTGAGCACCTGTCAAACGTCATCCGGTTCGAGGAACCAACATTTCATGCTGGGACACTTCTAACGTCTGACGTCTTACAGAGTGGTTTCCCAGAGTGAACACCTGTCAAACGTCGTCCGATTCAAAGGACCAACATGTCATGCTGGGAAGCTTCTAACGTCTGACGTCTTACAGAGTGATTTCCCCGAGTGAACACCTGTCAAACGTCATCCGGTTCGAAGGACCAACATTTCATGCTGGGACGCTTCTAACGTCTGACGTCTTACAGAGTGATTTACCAGTGTGAGCACCTGTCAAACGTCGTCCGATTCGAAGGACCAACATTTCATGCTGGGACGCTTCTAACGTCTGACGTCTTACAGAGTGATTTACCAGAGTGAACACCTGTCAAACGTCGTCCGGT